>RCWM02000059.1:0-1200000 GCA_003667255.2 Euschistus heros
AGTTGGTTATATTTTTGAAGTTTAAAGTTTATATCCATATCCTTGTATATATAATTCCTACTTCTTCCTTATTCGCAATTATAGTAGAGCATCAATTATTCGAACTAATCAATGAAATGCCTAGTCCTGACTGAAATTTTCTGGATAATCGACACAATTATTTCCAAAGTAAAATTGGAATTAGAAAGAAATAAAAACACAGGATACAAATAATATATTTTTATTTAAATGATTAAACATTGTTATCAAGGCTTTTTAAGTATGTAATTATATTTAGGAAATATAAATTAATTCTATGTAGTATTAGTAAATTAAATGCTCTCATATTCAAGAGAAAGAACAACACGGTTGCTTTTTTGACATTTTCAAAACTAGTTTCGCTAGACGCTGAATCACCAAACACAAAAACAGACTCTAAATCAATTTTTTATTCTTTACCATTTTGATAATCTAATAGTCATCTTCCTTTTTTGATTTTATTACTATAACTGCTGCCAACTCAATTTTTGTACAGTTCATATTTGAATGATTTAAAATAAAAAGTGTTTTTTAGTGTTTCATTTTAAAAATTTTATGTCTAGGATTAATTGCTACGATGCTGTTCTCCCTCAGACACCTTTTGGAGGATTTAAAATGTCTGGACAAGGCCGTGAGCTGTAGGTGTCAATGAAATTATTTTACTTCTACTTACTTTGTCTTCGGAAAAAATGTTTACAGTTAAACTATTTTTTTTTATTTGATTGTTTTGTTTTTTTAGTGGAAAGGAGGCTCTCCATGAATATTTGGAAACTAAAACTGTTACGATGAAAATTTTAGAGAAAATGTCTTAGGTTGTTACAAATCTTATAGACTTTACTCTGTGCCAAGGTGCCTTTATTCTCTATAAACTTTGCTATGAGATCTCCATCTATTATATGAACATATATTTTTTGTTAAATTGGAATTGCTTATTATAATTATTGTGAATTATCATATTGTAAGAATTTATACTATGGAACTCTGCCCTGAGGTTATATTTTTATTTCATTTGTGTTAATCCTTCCCTGAATTTCAATTTTTATTCATTTATTACTGTAAACTAATGAAACTTAATAGAAGGTATAGGCCAAAATGTCAAGAGAAATTGTCCATCAAGAAAATATTTAAAATTAATATCCATTTTAGTAAATATTGACCAAGTCAATTTAATGTGTTTAAATACATGTTTATATGTTGCTCAATAATAGTTGGTTATATTTTTGAAGTTTAAAGTTTATATCCATATCCTTGTATATATAATTCCTACTTCTTCCTTATTCGCAATTATAGTAGAGCATCAATTATTCGAACTAATCAATGAAATGCCTAGTCCTGACTGAAATTTTCTGGATAATCGACACAATTTTTTCCAAAGTAAAATTGGAATTAGAAAGAAATAAAAACACAGGATACAAATAATATATTTTTATTTAAATGATTAAACATTGTTATCAAGGCTTTTTTAAGTATGTAATTATATTTAGGAAATATAAATTAATTCTATGTAGTATTAGTAAATTAAATGCTCTCATATTCAAGAGAAAGAACAACACGGTTGCTTTTTTGACATTTTCAAAACTAGTTTCGCTAGACGCTGAATCACCAAACACAAAAACAGACTCTAAATCAATTTTTAATTTGACAATTAACTTTTGTGTAATACCAAACTCTGTTGAGTCACAGAAGTGAGTAGAAAGAATCCGGAAAATCTAATGCAAAAAAGTGGGAAATAATTATGCATAGACCCACCAAATAAATTCAAAGAACTCTAGTTCAGAATCTGAACTATAAATAACAATTAAAATATTTGGAAATAAGATTATAAAATATAATTACAGCATAGTTTGTAAGAACATTACATATTTAAAATAAAATTAAGGTTTTAATCTTTTAACTCACTGAAACAGAAATGTTTTATGGAGTAATATTATACAATAAATCATTAAGTCTTGCTTGAGGTACGCATGATGATATAGAAGGATCAATCCTAATTGCATTAAGTCTTGCTAACTGTTATATAATTTTCAACTCATGAAAATGATTAATTTTTGAAATTTACCCGAAATGGTCCGGATAATTGATGTTCCAGTTAATCGATGCTCTACTGTTTAGAAATTTATTAAGTTTTTTTAAGGAGAGAAAATAACTTTTATTTTGCAATCATAGCTAAAAATATTGTGTACAATTTATACATTGGCTGAGCACAATGTTCCTTGCAGTATTGGAATCACTCTGTTAAATTTACTAATTGCAATCAGATTAAACTGAAATGTGATTCGCAAATCTTGATTTATAATATCATTTGTTAATTTGACTTAGCAAATCAAGGTATTTTGGGGCTTAATGTTCTTATATATTCTAAGGCAGGGAGGAGGTGTTATCCTACAGGTTACCAATGTTTCTAGCGGAGGTAGGAAGGTCTTGATTAATTTCGTGGTCATCAGGAAGATAGTTGGTTAAAGCTTTTCGGTTTATTCCTTTATCCGGTTGGCTTTTTTTCCGTTCCTACAAGAAACAAATTTAAAATGGAAATATTTATCTGACTATTTGAACAAAAATCTTGGTTCTTTGGAACGATTTTATTATTTCTAACGATTTATGAATATTTAGTTATAGACTATAAAATTGTTCAAAACCAACACAGATTTTGTTCAAATGACCAGATAAATATTTCCGATGGTCCCATTTTAAATTTGTTTCAAATATGAAAAAACGGTAAAGGTCGGCTTAAGAGGAGGCACCAAACTGGCTTGACCCGCGCTACACAGACCAGTTCGATGCTTACGCTTCACTTCGAGTTTACATTTATCGATAGCTCTTTCCTATAACCTCACATGTAAACAATCACTTCTACAGTTTCAACTTGGATTGTGTAGTTTAGTGTGCTATATTGATATTTAGCCTTCTTAAATGTAAATAAGTGAAACAGAAGTTAACAAAATGAGTTTCATATAGAATTAAGTGTTTTATTAATTCAGGTTTTCTTATTCCCTCTTATCTAATGTGTAAACGTGTTACAAAACTTAAGAACATTAATTTGTACATAGGTTTGGTGTTTAATATATTTTTATTTGTTGTATCAATTTAAGTGATAAAATTTCAGTATGCATACTTTGTGATTGCATTCTTTGTCATCCATAATACTTATTACCCTAAAGTGAGACAGACCGTTACCAAAATTCTATTCTACCCGACCTTATTTTAATCTATTCTTTTGTATTATATTCTTTTTTCTTACCTTAAATATAAAACTTACCTCAAAAGTTATAAGTTATAAGTATGCGTTCCTCAGCAACCAAACATTCCCTCATATTGGTATCTTCATAATGAATTCTCATAGAGTGGTGTATGAATCTTTCGACATTCTATAAAATGCTAAAAATTTAGTGTCACTCTGTTCCAGTTCAATTAAAATGATGCATGATAAAATTACGTTCAATATAAGGATGCACCCATAATCTACGTTTATTTCTTTTCAAGCGCCGGTACCACAAAAACATCACAGAGTCTTCATCACTACTTAAACTGCTCATTTTTAATACGTTCTGGGTTTAAACATGCGAAGGAGGTCAGTTCTGGTCGCGAGATGCAAACAAACTGAAGTCGACCAATGTGCGGATGGCAGACGCCCGAGGCGCAGATTTCGCACGAGACGAGAGAGACGTGCGAACCTCTCGACGTGTCAACAATCGACCCGTGTGCGGAGGACCTTAATCTATTTTATTTCTTTTCAAGCGCCGCACACTGGGGCCATCTCCTCACTAACACCGCTCAAAACTCGATTTTTGATTTTTGGGTATTTCTACTTTTTTTTGTGGCTAAAATAATCTACATAATATGGCAAATCAATTAGTAAACAACACTCACTTCTGTTTGTTTCCTTTCTATGTTTTAATCCATTTTATGTCGCGGATTATTAGAGAGCATAATTCAGTCGATTGTAAAGTGCAAACCATTTCAATATGCTAATTTTTTTTTCTTTTAAAGTTTTATATTTCAAGTCATACTATGTGGTGTTCAAGTGAAGGTATATAATATAAAATATTAACGATGAAATTCAAAATTTAAATTCTTAAAACTTAAATTTGATTAATTCAATTTTGCGCAAGGGAATTGCAAAACTGTCATTGTGATATGATAATAGAAGCCTTTGTAAATATAGATGTGAAGGCAAAAGTGCAATTCCCTTGCGCAAAATTAAAATATTGAAAATTTTGAATTTAATGAAAGGCCCACAAAAAAGATTTTAAGACTTACAGGAAAAAGTTTAGTAGAAAAACTTCAAGAATTAAACAGGTATGTAGTATAAAACACTAATAAATAAAATCTTATGAACGAAATTGAAAATAAATGTTTAAATTTTAAAATTTGAAGCCTAAATTTTTGAATTTGATTAATTCAATTTAGCGCTAGGTAATTGCAAAACTGTCATTATAATATGATAATAGGAGCTCTTGTATAAATAAATGTGAAAGCGAAAGGGTAATTCCTTCGCGCAACATCAAGACATTGAAAATTTTGAATTTAGTGAAAGGCCCGTAACAAAGATTTTAAGGCTTATGGTGCACAATTTACTAGGAAGACTTCTAGACTTCATAAAATTAATGTCGGTTTTAATCGGCTGCTATTATCTAATAACTAGTCTAATCTAATATCGGATAATTGATAACTAACCTCAGAAAAATGCCAACATAAAAAACAAAATTAATTAATATTAATTCGACCCCGATGTTTGTGGCATGTTAACAATTGGACCATCTACCTTAAACAACATTGCATGTCACATTACATCTAGCTATATATTACGGATTCCGATAATTCTGATTAGACCCATAATAAACTTTTTTTAGGGCATCAGGTAAAACTAACATTGATTCAATATTAAAATTTGAAATGATTCTTCAAAATTTACGTGAATATTAAATAGGTAACTAATTTAAAGACATCATGTAAAAAAACATTACATAGCTATTCATTAATTATAATCCTAAAAATATGATTGATACTTAAAATATGTTAAATGCTATTTGTTTATAAACATATTTTATTGTTTTATCTGTAGATATTGTGCGAAATATTTGTACCTACAACATTTTATTATTTTTATACTACAGGTACATATTATGTAAATTTTATTACTTTTATGTTTTATTAAATTGTTCAATTTGTAGTTCTACACATTTTGTTTATCATTAAGATAATTCTGCCAAAGAAAGTTTTATATTAAATTTATAATATAAGTACATTATTAAAAGTAATGCATTTTATTAAATTAAAACCTATCATTAATAAAAAAATATGCCTTTTTTAATTCAATTATAACTTTATCTTTTTTTTATTATTTAAAATAAATTTCTTAAACGAAAAAACCGCATTTTGGAGTTTTGAGCGCGAGCGCCCTATATATGGCCCCAGTGTGCGCCGGTACCACAAAAATATCACAAAGTCTTCCTCATCACTACTTGAACTGCTCATTTTTATTACGTTCTGGGTTTAAAAATGCGGAGGTCAGTTCTGGTCGCGAGATGCAAACAAACTGAAGTCGACCAATGTGCGGATGGCAGACGCCCGAGCCGCAGATATCGCACAAGACGAGAGAGACGCGCAAACCTCTCGAAGAGTCAACAATCGACCCGTATGCGGAGGACCGTACTGAGCTGCTCGGCGGACTACCCGGCCAAAGAGTCCGAGGTCCAATTACATAATTTTTTTGTAACTAAAATATAACATCTATAACTAAAGAAAAAACAATATATAACTATACACACACACACACAGGGAATATTTCCCTTCCTTAAAAACCAATAAAACAATTATGCTATAAACAATACACAATCAAATATTTAAAACAATTTAAAACTTAACAATCTATTTTCAAGTTTTAATATAACCTAAAACCATTTTTACAATTTTATAACCATTATTTTTCAAACGCATCCTGTAGACAATATTCTATGATTCGTTTAAGGTAGTTATTATTTATTAAAATATCTTTAACTCTTTTTGTATTGTCATTTTTGTAAGAATTACTGCTGAGAGCTATAGCCCGGTAAAAAAGTTTTTTTTGCTGTATTTAGAAGGTTGCGAGTGCCATAATATTTTTAGATACCAAACTGGTCCGAGTGAGGGAAGGTATAGAAGTTTCCTGGGTGGAAAAAAATAAAAATGGTACCATAATTTTGAATTTTAGGTTAAACCATAATTTAAAGATCAAAGCAAATACAGCAAAAAACCTTTTTTACCGGGCTACAGCTCTCTGCAGTAATTCTTACAAAAATGACAATATAAAAATAGTTAAAGATATTTTAATAAATAATAACTACCCTAAACGAATCATAGAATATTGTCTACAGGATGCGTTTGACAGTTTGTCCCATAAACGTAATAGTTGTAAAGAAACAAATCATTTTTTTACAATAGAATACATCAAACCTTTGGCACTAACCACAAATTTTTATTTTAAGGAGTACAATTTACTTTATCACATAAATATAATGATAATTTAAATAAACTAATATTTTCCAAATTATAAGATAAAACCAGCAAAGAGAAAATGTCAAACGTAGTGTATGAAATAAATTGTAAGGGAAGATACGTGGGACAGAACTCCCAATAACTTCACTGACGGATTTATAGCCACAAATATAGTATAGAAAGTGACGAAGAGGATACAGCTCTAGCGATACACCCAATCAAAAACAATCACGTGTTTGATTTTGAGAGGGTGAGGATATTAGATGTGGAAAAAAATCAACAAAAAAGGCTCATCCTCGAAATGATGCATATAAAAAAAGATAATAATACCATCAACACGAGAAATGATTGCTCCAAACTAAATTATGCTTATCACAATATACTAAAGACTATAAGCTAACGATCAGGATATAGGGCTAAAATATTTATGTTGGTCTACAATTATTTAATTGGCAAAATTGTAAACTTATTTAATTGTCAAAATTCAAAATTTTTATTTATTAATTTATTGCCAAAATTGTAAAAAAAAATTCTAAAATTTGAATTATCAAACCTATAGTGAAAGTAATTTTTTAATTTATAAAAGAGTCAAAATACTGTTGTTGATTTTACATTATTGGACTGGCTATTTTATTGTTTGTAAAATAATGGTTATAAAATTGTAAAAATGGTTTTAGGTTATATTAAAAGTTGAAAATAGATTGTTAAGTTTTAAATTGTTTTAACTATTTGATTGTGTATTGTTTTTAGCATAATTGTTTTATTGGTTTTTAAGGAAGGGAAATATTCCCTATATATAGATGTTTATGGTCGTCTATGTGTGTGTATGTTTTTTTTTTAGTTATAGATGTTATATTTTAGTTCGTCCGATTAGCCATAGCAGCATAAAGTGACGTTAAACGAAATAAATAAAAATAAATATATTTTAGTTACAAAAAAATGATGTTATAGGACCTCAGACTCTTTGGCCGGGTACTCCGCCGAGCAGCTCATTGAGCTGGCAAACACTTGCTGCAGGAGTCGGTGGGCTTACTGGCCTGGAGTTTCGGGGTACTAATTTTTAGTATATATCTCTCAAATTTTATATTATTACTAACTGCATGAGTGCCAATGTCAGGAAAGATATTTATGAATTGTATTATTTTCCAGTTCTGAAGAGGAACCCATTTAAAAAAGGGGTCGAAACGTTTTTAAACAAAACATTGTTAAACACAAAGGAGGACCTATAACCCGAATATTGTAGAATAGTTATTTAAATAATTTCTAAGGGTCGACAAAATATGATTTTGATATATATAAATATACTAGCATCCCCGTCGCGGCTACGCACGTCCTCATAAGTAAAGATAATTTCAACTAAAAATTGAAGTTTTATTTGTTTATCGATAAGATTCTTGTATTTTAGCATGTGGTTCAGCATTATTCCTTCAATGATTTTTTCACGCATACCAGTAATTATTAATCTAGTTATAATCGCACTGATTAGGCAGTTGAAGATTACGTAAAAGCACCAGTAGACATAAATTTTTTAATCTTAATGTATGAATTGGTAATCAAGATGGATAAAGACTATTAAGAAACTCTTGCGGAAAATAAACTGCATTATCAGTGCTTACGACAGAAGGCCCGTGGATCATATTTTTACACACAATATAAAAAAGCAAAGGATCGACATTTTGATTTAGTAATAATTTGTATTCGGCAGTAATAACTTTATTGATTTCATCTGGTTGGATATTGATTTCAAACTATAAAAGTATATGACAGTGTGGCAAACCTTGGTCCTGCCTCTCAACATTGTACATTTAAATTTTAGTTATTGTAAATTTTACCATTGCAAAACCTTCCTATAATTATGAAAATTATTTATTTAGATGTCGGTACAGTTAGGTTCAGTTTACCATTGTTAACTCTATGTCTTATAATTTGTGAATGTATTGTGGGATGGTGCTATACACAATCGGTCGATTTTCAAGCTTCACTGGGATCCACATATCGCACACCATATTTAAATCTTAATTACTAATTTTCTTTATAGTTTAGTAAGTAAATTTTATCATCGATTTCAAGCTCTTTTGTAACCTCTCGCATAGAATGGCACTCGCCACCTATTGGTCAATTTTCAAACTTCACTCTTGTCCACATATTTTATTTTTTTAATAAAAAATAAATTAAAAATCAGTAGATTTTAATATTGCTAAACCTTCTTGGAACTATGAACATTATGTACATTGGAACATGATGTAGTTAATATTTATTACAGATTGGTCCAGTAGTATTAGTGGTTAGTGATCAGAAACGTAAAATGGCTTGTACTTTTATATAATAGTATAAATTATTATTATAGGAAACTTTCTAATTGTGAATCTTTCAAGAAATATGAAGATGATGTTAAAATTTGGTTCAGGTAGGTTCATTAGTTTTACTAAAACGCTATTGTCGCTTGCCACATATTTATAGCTTTTTGGATAACAATTTAATTGAATTAAGTAACTTTATTATCAATTTCTGGCTGTATTTAACACCAGATCATTGTAACCTCTCTTGAATGGCGCTCGCTTTACTGCACACCACATATTTATCGTTTTTTAAACAGTAATTAATTAGAAAATATGTAAATTGTATTATTGCTAAACCTTCCTTGAACTATTAAGATGATATAGTTATATTTGGTACAGAATAGTTCTATAGTTTTTGCGGTTAGTGATCACGAACGAAAATGGCTTGTCTTTTTATCTATAACTTCATCATCCTTCATCTAGGCTTCGCCCTCTCTCATAAGTGAAGATCTTAGATAATTTTAACTAATCATTGATTTTTTTTTTATATTTATCGATAAGTATCATAAACTATATATATATATATATATATATATATATATATATATATATATATATATATATATATTGTTTCCCTTCCATAGTAACCCTATATATATATACAGATCCATGCGCATTTGCATATATATATATATATATATATATGTTTTTTTTTCTATTATTATTATTATTTTTTTTTTATGGCACTAATCATGTGCATCATCAACGCTGTTTATTTTTTATATTATTCCACGGACCGGATCCGATAGATCCCACTCTTTATATTTATTTAATAAGTTCTCTTTGAAGAGGAAATACATAAATATTTCTGATCGACTACTATCGTTCCCCAAGGAAAATGCAAGGCTCTGCGATATTCTTTTTCAAAAATATGATTTATAGTCTTACTGCTGTTACGTGTCTATTGATGAAGGAGATGTTGGCCCTTTTTGGAAGCTCAGTCTGGAGTTTGTTGAGGATGACATATTTACGACTGTTAAAAACTGAATATCTTCAAGATTGTACGTTTCTCATAATCCATTTTACTTTTCTTGGGGGGACTTTTGCCCCACATACCTTCTTGCTATTCAGTTTGTATTTTCAACGGATGAGCAAGTTCTGGTACAGTAAGTAGAGACCCCCTTTCAGCGATAGCTCTTTTATTGGTCATTTCATTCCTCTTTATGTTTACTCATCAGCATAAAATTATTTATATAATATATTATTTATGTATGATGTCCGGTAGAGTTACGGAAATCCGGACTAAATGATACAGGACTCCGTCTTGACCAAAGTCCGGATTAAACAGAATCAGTAGTAAAATGACAATGATAAATATTTTTCCACTCGCCATAAATTCACTTCTTCCTTCAGCTTGGTTTTATTTTAAACAATACATAATGTATATGTAGATCTACGTTTATATTACCTATTGTACTTAAATTCTAATATTTATTTAAAAGCGAATGAGGTGAACATTTTGTTGTCAGATGTTTTTATTATGAATGTTTACAAATGCTACTGATAACAAAACTATCAGTTGTTGGCTTAAGCTGCGTTTAATTCTGTTATTTCCTTCCTAACATCTGTGAAAACCGAATTTTCTTTTTATAAGAAATATTTATTGCTTTATAACATTTTTCGCTAGGATCTAGCGTTTAAGAGCTATATTGCTTTGAATGAAGAAGAATAACGTTTGAAACACCTATTTTCTCTCAACTTCGTTTATTCCGAATAATCATTAATTGTTAACTTAATTAATCATCAATTATTAATTTTAGTAATTTGATCCTTATAATTCTAAAATGTAAATTGGGAAAATCAATAGATTGTAGGTATCCATGATCTATTGTTTTTCGCAGTCTGGGAGAAATTGAGTTTTTTCATTTATGGTAAAATGAACGAAATATTGTTTGTATATTTGTTTAAAATGTTTTTCATTTTATATATTAAATAAAAAATTTACTTTTAAGAATCGAATCGGTCTACAGTTATTGAGTACTTGTTTCAAAGTAAACATTATTTTTTCATTTTATTTCTTACACGAAATAAAATAAATAGTTCGTAATGAAAGCAGGAATAGTTCCCAATTATTAAAAACAATTATCATCGACGATTAGTCAAAAATTTAGACTTATTGGTATTAATATTTAATATTTTTAACAAATTTTAATATTTATTAACTCCATCTTGATGCCCGAATCAGCGGATCTTAACTACATTCATGTATAATTTAGTTTTTTATTGGTTTACTAATCAATTTACACCACCTCCGAATCACTTCACATACCGCAAACAGTTTTGCCTCCTTCCAAGGTGGGGGGGGGGGGGAATGGAAGGGGGAGGAGGTTGCAAGCCTGCGCAGACGACGGTCCCCTTCACACAGTTCGTTCGATCCTGAACCATTGCGGACCACCTTTCGTCGGATTTTCGTTTATTTTTTTTTTTTTTTTTTTTTTTTTTTTTTCGTTTCGTCCGGCTCAGTGCTTGTTGCTTCCGAACCTTCTGTTACCTTAGTGCTGTGCTGTGATAGAATATAGAAGTGTTCTCCTCTAGGTCACCGCCTCCTCTACGGTGAGTCTTCATCACTCTCTGTCTTCTTGTTTAATTATCGAAACCTTCCACTCGAATAGTCGATGACAAAATCGATCCTTTGTTGTTTATAGCCTTGTTTGTTAGTAGAGGTGACCTCCTCCTTTTCTTATCATATCAGCTGTCACCTTACGGCTCGCTTGTATTGGCTACTAGGAAGCTCTAAGTTTGCGTTCGGTTTAAATTTGTTTAGAATTTATTGAACTTTTTACCTTATTGTCACTTGAATTGTAATTTAACCCTATAAAAATAATTGATCCCTCCCAAATCAAAATAAAAAAAATTAAGAGTTTACTAAAAATTATCAGACGATAATATTAATTGATATATGTTGATATTGGCGGTCGGTTCATCGATTCACCCAAAGCCGGGTATAGATGTGGGATGAAGACACTGAGATGTATATATTCTTGAAGATATATCTTTAGACCAGTTGTTGACATTGATGGTGTTGACATAGGACTGGCCATTATTTGTTAATTTATTGATTTGTACTGGCCCCACGGCCTACGGCTCCAGGCTTATACCTGTCTCAGCCACTTCATTTTTATTTTTATCTCTTTTTGCGGCTGATACTACTTCCATAACAATTTATTTTAATGTGGAAAAACAATAAAAAATGGCGAATAAACAGGTTTTGTATTTTTATAAAATTATTATGTTCATTTGATTTTTATGTTTTATAAATATATATCTAAGAATTTAATTTGTTTGTTATACTTATTTTTTTATTAAAAATTCAAGAATGTGAAGGTATTCAAACGAACATACTATAAATGTCTTCAAGACGAGTCATTCGAATATTAAAACATATTAATAGAATGAACGACAAGATCATCTATGAATCGGTATCTAAAGAATAAAAAGTAATTTGATCTGCTCACGAGGGAATTTAGTTTAGCCATGTAAATAGTACAACCGGGTGCTGTTCTTTCGCAGCACCATGCCTGATACGAAATTTATATACATATATATCGCAGTTAGATAACATTGTCACAACTCAATTTTATTAGATTTTAGGAAAAGAACTTTCAAGATTCGGAATCATTTTAAAATAAACAACGACTTACCTAAATTGAATAAAACCCCCCTCCCCCTCCAGGGATACTGTGAGGAACAACATTTAATAGACGTTTCTTCATCGAAGGCAGTTTATTTCCTTAATAGGATAATGGGTTAACCGCATGATTGATAAATATTTATATGTGACAGTGTTCTTGCCAACGTGCGATATATTCTGCAGGTGCAGATCTATATGATGTGAGGAGAAAAAAATAAGTATTATCTGAGGTTTATTCTTGCATAAAAAAACAAAAAACTATAATAATATTATAAATTATTAAACTAACGATGAATATGCAACGATCGTAAATATAATTGTTATACATAATATAAATAAATATTCTTTTTTTTTTTTTAAAGCAAAATTGTTTTTAAGTAATAAGTGCTCAAAAGGATGTCATAAATTAAAATTAAGATGTGTATATTGCAGATAGTGGATGTTAAATCTATTTAAACAAGTATTTACTAGAAAATTATCTGTGGATTAATTTTTTTCGCATTGTTTTCTATTTATAAGTTTCCAGGTTTTTAACCTTTGATTAAACACGATTTTAATCAAAAGTGAAACTGTTTTTATCGTAACATTGTAAGATATGCAATCATTAATAATTGTTCAAAATGAACGTTATAACTGGTTTTAAATGTACTAATTTGGGATCTTAAAACAGCTGGTTTACGGAAACAAAAGAATGCTTACTAAATAAGTATATTAATAATAATATGATATATCTTTATTACATAATATTACTAATGTCAATTATAACAATAGGTATGCCATTAATTTTAATATTTGGGCAATAAAGTTTTTAAAAAATCAAATTTCAAACTTCACCTTCTGTATGGATTGTAAATCGAATTCATATATTTACCTAATCTTTATGTCTTCTAATGCTTTGAATTCATATACTTATTTCTGTACTGAAAGAGTATTTGTAATAGTCAACTGGTCGTGCATAATTATTAAAACAATTGCCGTCTGTTGCTGTTTATCAGGATTTTCTGTTTTAGATAAATATAACAGCTATTAATATCCGATCTCGGTTGACTA
Organism: Euschistus heros; assembly: GCA_003667255.2. NCBI lineage: Eukaryota > Metazoa > Arthropoda > Insecta > Hemiptera > Pentatomidae > Euschistus > Euschistus heros. The sequence continues at coordinate 13,513 of RCWM02000059.1, forward strand.
ATTCTTCTCCCCCCCCTCCCCCCTCAACTCCAACCTAGCCACAGTATGATATAATCTACTTAGATGCTATAACGTGCTAAATACAATGTATGTTGAGAAGTGACATTGAACGTACTTTTTCTGACAGTTTTTGTATCAACTGAAAACATTTTACGGTTTCTATATTTTTATGTTAGTTAATTTAACAAATTTAAAATAAACAAAAATTCAAAGGAGAAATTATAAACAGTAATATATATATATATATATTTTTATTTTTACCTATTTATTTGCTTTATTATTTTTTTAATGTAATGTGATGTAATTGATTGATCGATCGATAAATCTCTTCAAATATTGACAGTGAAACGTTTATCTCGTAAGTGCTTGTTGATATGATTCATCTAAATATTTTACCACTTTTTTTTTCTAACCAATGTGATACGTTTTCTATTTGATATATATTTTTTTACGACTTTTAAGTGTTCAGTTTTTAAACAGCTGGATAATAAAAAAAAACAAAAAACAAAACAAAAAAAAACAAAAACAAAACAAAAAAAAAAAAAAAAAAAAAAAAAACTCAATTTTAGGAATAGAAAAAAATACAAATTAAATTTAATTCTAACCTTTCACGATTTTCCAGTAATGATAACGTTTCGAGTATAAATTTTCATATCTTATTATTTGCTCTTTTGAATGTTCTACTTTTAATGTCCAGATTTATTTTTAATTACTTTTTATTGATATTTTCAACTATATAGATTAAACCCAAGTAAATTTGAGGAAAATGATTGCAATGACACGTCAATAACATATTAAGAACTACTCACTAGTAGCACTTTAATAAAAAATTTGTATTAGGTCTCTTGGACATTTTTTTTTCAAATGCCTTGGAGGAGGATTGGAAATTGAGTGTGTGGCAAGTTGGGAGACAAGTGGATTCAAGTGGGTATGTAGTTTAAGATGAAAGGTTAGGTATCTGGTTTGTGCAAAACCAGCAACATAAGGAACATTAAGATCTTTATGGGTAAATTTGTTGAGGACATAATACGGAGCATTGAGGATTTTACGAAGGATTGTGGATTGTAAGGATCGGAAACAAGAAGAATTGGAAGCTCCAAAGCTCAACTCTGTCAGTCCAAATAGGTATAATTACTGTCATGTAAATAAGTTTTGTAATTCTGAGCTTTGAATGCGTCTGGTAGTTGTTGGATTAGTCGGAAACGAGCAATTTCATATCTTTTAAGTCTGGTATGTGTGTCTTGTATTTCTGCCTAAATTAATTAAATATAGTCCACGTACTACAAACTATCACAATTACTACTGAATTAAGACATTTGGTAAAAATATTAAGATTACTGGCAAATGAAAGTTATAGATTTACCTTGAATAATACTGGCAGATGATAACTGTTACTGACTTAACGGCATGCTTAATGAATTTAATAGAAATTAATGCTCCATATTACGTCTTTAACAATATCTTACAATATCCTTCGTAACAACCTTTTTTTATCGTAAAACTCCTCTGGTACAGTCCTCATACAGCTCCCCAATCCCTATTATCCTTCTGGAAGTTTAAATCGGCAGTGGCCTCGAGATCCGTTGTCAAAATTCGTCAATGGAGTCCTTGGCATTGACCAGTTTCTTCTTTTATGATTGCAGCTTTGACGTTCACACCTTGCTTACTACACTTGCTCATGAACAAGTGATGCAGCGAGAGAGAAACGCTAGTAGGGTCTACTTCACTCTTATTTTTCTCAACATGAGAATTGATATTGCAATAAATAAATTTGACTGTTTTTTATCTATTTCATTATTTCTTTATTATTTAATTTTCCTTGTATTTTTATACCTTTAATTTATTTTTTTTAAAAGTAAGAAATGTATGCGAATATTACTTAAATGAGTTACAAATAAAAAAACAAATAGATTTCTTTCGATACTCTTAATTTTATAAAAGTTTCAAAATGAAATAAAAATTTTTTTTATTTGTTTATAATCTGCACTCGGCTCAATTAGCCGGAAGGAAGAATTAGCCCAATTTATTAAAATAACTCCATAACAGAAACAACGAAAATAATAACAAGTGATGTAAAATAAAATAAAACAATAATAAATAATAAAGATTTCAAGAAGCATATTACATAATATTCATATAATCGTAATTGTTTGTTTTGTACATAGATATGTCTTTTGGCTGGGGTTCTACAGTTTTCTTGTGTAACGTAAAGCGTCGTTATGGAAATTTAAAGTGTAACGTTTTTTTCACTCTTTCATGTAACATTTTGACACGCTCTAGCCTATTGGTATTGCCCGGATCGAAAATTTGCCCACAGCTACCGTATCAGAGATTTAATGGAGAATAATATATGTTGTATAACATATGTCGCTAGGACTATGAAGAAAGTCACGTTTTGCCTACATTTTTTAAGTGTTGGAGCTTTTTTAAAACGCTCTAGCTTATCAGCTAGAGCTAGGATTTAATTGTATCGCAAATTTTCCGACAGTTTCCTCATCAGAAGCAGTAGATAGATTAGATTTATAGATTGACATATTCATGATATATTGTTTTTCTCAGTTAGGGAGAAATTGATTTATTTTAATTTTGGTTTGCATTATTCACTTTTGGCTACCGTCATTATGCATGTAGTAAGCATATTTTGTGTATCATATGATACATTTTGAAAGGTGCTTAAAGTTACTGTAAAAGAGAAAGATGAAACTCGTACTTAGGTAGTTTACTGTATAATTAACACGTTAATAACTGGTATTTTATTATTCAGTACGCAGTGACACTGTTTTCTTTGTGTTTAACGTATATTAAGAAGGAAAGGACCTAAGACGTCAAGAAAAAAATTTTATTCGTCTCGGAAGAAAGGTTTGAAAACTTTTTCCATGTATTGGTATTATTACTTTTCTTGTTTATTTCTCTAAAACACTTGTAAAAATACATAAATAAATAAAATGACATGATGTGAGGTAAAAAAAGGAAAATAATGATGTTTGCTTTTGTTTGTTAGGCTTAAAGTACTTATTTACTCCATCTAGGGCAGAAAAGATGGTTTATCCTACAGGTTACCAACTTATTCTAGCCAAGGTGGGAAGACTCTCGTTTCGCGGGACTCAATTACCGAAATTGGAAAAATGTCTCTACCAAGCTGGAGAGACATTTAAACGATATAAGAATTTTCTGTGTTTAAAAGAATGTTTTAATATTTTATTATTATTGATAGTAGTTAAACGATTGTCGAATGATGCCTCTTTGTACGCTTCCTTTCTGTTCTTGTTCGTTGTATCTTCAGTGGTTACTTCGTCGCTCCACTCTGAGTTCACTTTCCTTGGTAATAATTATTTAAAAAAAAAAAAAAAAAGTAAATATATTTTTAAATTTATTTTGGAAAAGTCATCACTGTGCAACTGATGGAAAGGGGAGTTGTATTCCAGTGATTCAAGGATTACATAAGAAAATATTTGAATTTTTTTTTCAGAATTCCTATTTTTTCTATGAAATGTTAACATTCTTCGTACAGAATTATACAAAGATAGAAAGAGAAATAGGGCCTTTAGCTCTAATTGAAGTTCCACACCTGCTACCTCTTGGATGACGACAATGAATGGGTCGACGTCAAACTATATCATTATCTACCACTATATTTTTTTGCCTTGTCATTAGGTTATCATAAAAATATAACTTAGTTTATGCGATATAGTTTAGTTTAGTTTGGAGCTTCTTATTTATCGTCCCATCACCAATCAAGTTATGTTTGGGTCACTTGTTCTAAAGGCAGCCTCTTCTGGAGTAACCTGATAAATCGAAATAGAGATAAGATTAAACTGACACAAATATATGTTTGTAATGCAAGGCTGCAAAATATAATGCAATCTTTATTTTGGGTATCATGAATATCCAATCGGAGATCAAATCTTCCTTGGCCAACATGAAAATAAATGAAGTAAGTTTAAACGCCATATTCATTTTCGTCGTCAGCCTACAGCTTCCTGTACTGTAGTATTCTTTATTAATATTCTGCGAATCCCTTCGCATCTTACAATTAGATGGAATCCACATACAAGGCTAAATCGACAAGAACCTACCTCAACATTTACTAAGCAAGCTTTCAATTAATTACAGAAGACTCATTTTAAAACACAAAATACAACTGTCCTATTTTTGACTGCAAAAGAGTATAGATTATAAAATCGATATGACTAAAAGGAAACAATTAACTGCTTCCAGAGATGGATCTTTTTAAATAATATTTAAAAGAACTGAAGAGGTTTATTTAAGAGATTGATCTAGAACTTCTCGTTTATTCAAAGAAGACCAGCGAGTGGAGCTGAATGCTTTAATTTTTTTAGTTTTGTTTTTACTTAATTTGTGTTCATTTATTTATGTCATGTTAGAAAATTTTCATTTATTTTCTTATAATGTTATTTATTGTAAGTATATTTAAAAATTTATCTTAAAAAATCAAATGTTAATTACCTCTAAATATTTTATAAGATACTGAGCATGTTAGATACATGTAATATGCCTAGATGCATGGTGTATGTACAAATATTTAAATTCACGCCCCTCTTCCAGGGTTACTGTAAGAGGGAAACCAGGAAAAAAAAGCTCATTTACATGAAAGTGATTTAAACAGACGGAATTGAGCTTTGGGGATATACAATCTATCCACTAAACCATCCAATTTACGTCTTACCCAATTCATTTTTTTTAATTTTAATTTTTATATTAAATAAAGGCCTTAGCGTTAGCCATTAGCCATTTTCTCATTTAGTCATTACTATAAGTACAGACTTAAATTTAAGACCGCTTAATTACAAAAACAAAACAAAAAAAAAAACAATATTTCGATTTAATTAAAATTGAATTAATCTAAATTTTAATATTTGTCTCACTCAAGAAGGCACCGAATTCATTGATTAGTGAAGCAGGGTTTTGCAAAATAGTTGTATATGTTATTGTATTCATATTTAATTTATTTCTAATTTGCGTTGTAAATTTTATTCTTTCTAAGGCGTATTTTTTACAATTCATAATGATGTACTCTAGATCCTCCCTGTCTCCACACAACTCACATACTTCTGATTTTCTCTCCTTTATTTTAAATAAATATGATCCTGATAAACCATGATTAGTCCGTAGTCTGCACATACTTTTAATCCATGATCGAGGTGCATTGACTTTCTGGAACCAGGGAATGAACGAAACCTTTGGGAAGTGCGATTTATAAAACACACCCACTTGTGACGCATCGGTCCACAGTTGCCAGTCCTCTAACATCTTGACATTAATCAAAGAGAACAAATCCGAGTAGGGGATTTTGAAATTACTAGCAGAGCGCCCGGAAGCTTCCTTAGCCATTCTATTAACAATCTCATTTCCTTCTATGCCTCAATGGCCCCTGATCCATGCCAGCCTAACCTTTTTATTAGATGCTGAGAGGTCAAACAAAGCTTTAACGATATTCATGATAAGGAAGCTTGAACTAGATGAAGTTTTTAAATGTTCTAATTTACATATCGCGCTTAGACTGTCAAAATTAAAAATTGACCATTATACCTAATTGATTCAATATGTTTTATAGCCAGATAAATAGCAGTGAGTTCAGCGGTGTAAATTGAAGCAAAGTTGTAAAGTGATACCGAATTTGAAAATCATTACATGGATCGAAAACGGCAGCGCCAACACCGATAGAGCTCTTTGAACCATCCGTGTATATTACTGTGGTGACTGGATAGCTAGTTCTAATGTGATGCTGAAAAAAGAAATTGCACTGGGAAGGTGGGATACCTATCGGGCCTAGGAGGTGTACTATATCCGGTTTGTACGTCATAATTTCGTAGCTATAATTGAAAACAGGCAATTTCGAGTGGCTTGAGATTTTGTCTTTGTGCGGAGATAGATTTAAAAACGCTTCAATTAATGGCGGAGATCTTTTAGTTTTCCAGTAGGGGTGGGTGAGAACTAAAGTAGCTAGATGAATTAGATTATTGTTTACCGGAGACAACTCGGATAACAGTTTTGATACAAATATGGAGCTTAAAATATTTCTTCTTAGTGATAAAGGGGGTGTACCTGCTTCCATTAGAATATTACAAATAGGGCTGCTACTTAGAAAACCTAAGCTTAACCTAATAGCTTTAGATTGTAATTTGTCCAAGGCGGCTAGCTTTGATTTAGATGTAGCTGATTGTAGCTTTATAAAAAACTAAACAAATGGATGGGTCAGCTCCCCATCTAGTTGAACATACCGCTCTCAAAACATTAATATATTTTTCGCAACTAGTCAGGATATATTGATTATGATCGTTCCAATAGAGTTTTTGGTCAATGACTAAACCTAAAAATTTTACATGACGCCTTAAAGGAAAGTTGATCGAACCTATTTTTGTTTTATTAGGGGAAGGAATATGTCTTTTTCTACTAAATATGCAGATTTCCGATTTTTGTGCAGATAGTGTTAGTCCTTTATCATTTAACCAGCCTGATAAGTTATTGATAGTACATGATAGTGCTACTTTGCAGGAGTCTAAATCTTCACCTGAGGCATAGAGACAGATGTCGTCTGCGTACTGAATTAATTTTGCACGATCCAGTTAAGTTACGATTTATTTCGGAAACGTAAATAGCATAAAGAAAGCAGCTCAGAATACCTCCCTGAGGCAGACTCTTACTAGTTTTCCGTGGTCCAATATGATCCCCTTTTATTCTTATAAAAACCCTCCGTTCATAGTATAGATTTAATATTTTAAGGATAAAGTCTTTATTAATTCTTAATTTCGCCATACTGTCCGCCAATTGACTATAGTTAACACTGTAATATGCTCTAGAGATATCTAAAAATATACCTGTTAAAATTTGCCCTTTAGTGTATGCAGAGTAAATATCCGTTATTAATTGAGAGTGACAATGCTGTACAGATTTTCCTTTCCTAAAACCATATTGATTAGTGGGTAATAAATTATGGTGTACTAAATGCCATTCTAATTTCATTTTTAAAAGACGTTCGAATGTCTTCAGCACATAAGAGGAAAGAGAGATGGGCCTGAACGATGCAGCTTCATTACAGTTTTTTCCTTTCTTTCTAATAGGAACAACAATATAATCTTTCCATGTTATGGGAAACTGGCCAGTATTCCAAATATGACTAAAAATTTCTAATAGTAATTTTTTAGACCGGACTGGTAAATTAGATAGCATTGGATAGTGGATTCTATCCAATCCAGGGGCAGTATTATTGGTGTCTTTGAGAACAATTTCAAGATCGTTAAATGTAAAAGGCATAATGAAATGGAGTTCCTGAGGAACGGGTTGATCATTGACATTCAGTTCTACTGTTGGTGGACATAAGATATCGAAAAGCTCTTCGACCCTGTCTCCCTTTTGAAGTGGCTGGCGGTTTTCCATTTTTCTTTTTTTTATTTTCTTTATTGTATTCCATATATATGTGCACCCTGATTCCTTAGTTAGAGAATTACAGAAGTCGGCCCAACTTTTCCTTTTAGCTAGTTTTATGAACCTTTTAGCCCGTGCAGTTGCTTTTTTATATGCTAGAAAATTTTCAAAGCTATTATTATGTTTAAAAACTGAATATGCTTTAGCACGACTGTTTATCGCTTGTTGACAACCTAAGTTCCGCCAAAGATTCCCTGATTTTCCATACTGAGATATATTGGACCTGGGGATACATTTTGCGGCTGCATTATTTATATTAGTCATAAAAAGATCATAACTGAGTCTATTAGTAGATAGTTCTTGGTGGTTAGAATATTGGCTCATTAACTCTTTATATTTTTCCCAATCAGCGTCTTTTAACTTCCATTTCAAAGTAAAAACATTCGAATAAAAATACTTAAAACGACTTGCATTTACTGGAGAAATAAGCAGGGGTAGGTGATCCGAACCCAGGGGGTCATCGGTCACCTTCCAGTCAAATAAAATATGTAGATAATTCGGGAGATACGAGAGATATATCTACAGCACTATCTATTTTTTGTACAATGTTTTTAACTCTAGTAGGAGAGCCATCGTTCAGTAATACAAGGTTAAAAATATCAATCGATGTTTTCAACTTCGCGCTTAAATGGTGGCAGTTACGGCCCCCCCATCAAGCACGTTCTCGGGACACTACCTAAAAATTTATCCCAGTCTGAGGTTGAAAGATTATAGTCAGTTGGGTTATAAAATGATATAATGAAAATAAAGCGACCTTCGGAAGGAACCCTAACTCCGACTGCTTGGAAATTATCGCCAGGTTTAATTATTGAGTCAATTTCTGTATATGAAATATTGTTTTTAATTAAAATTGCAATGCCAGTTTTACCATCATATCTATCGTATCTTATATTGTTGTAACCTTGAAAATTTACGTAAGTGTTAGGTTTAAACCAAGTTTCACTTAAAATAGCAATAAAATTGTATAATAATAATTGAGTTAAAAATATTTCTAAAGCCCCTTTATTTGACATTACAGATCTATCGTTCCACTGTAAACTATTGTACATAATTAAAATACAGAAATTGATTTAAAATAATTAACGATAAATATATTGTTGTATCGGAATCATTAATAAACAATGGACAGGCAAACAATGGTTGTATTGTTTGTAGTATATATCAACAATAGCATTACTGGTCAAGGGTTGATACTCTCTCTTTAACCAATATTTCTAAATTCTCTTTAACAAGATTTAATTTCTCGACGTCAATAATAGTGTTTTCTCAACATTTTTATTAAATCTGAATTCCTCTGTAGTATTAGTATTAGTGTCGTTTCTCGGCTTATAAGGATTATTTACAATTGGAGTAGAATAAATTTTGTCGCAATGAATAATTTTTTTATATTCTTCAAAAGTTAGATCGACAAGTACAGGTGAAATGTTTCTCGGTCTCTTCGGTGGTACGCGATTTGCATAATGTTAGCTAGGAAAAGAGTTATCATTTTTTAGGTTAGGAGTTTTACTAACTAAGGCTGGTTCCGAGCAGCCAAGTTAGTAATACTCTGATTTGCCAGTAATTATTTCTTTGGCTTCGACAAAAGTGATGTTCTCATTCATCATAAGATTTTTAATAGATCGCTGCTTTAAATATTCAGGGTATTGATCATATCCAATAGACGAATGTTCTGCTTTACAGTGAATACATTTTGTTTCTTTTGATAAGCAATCGGCAGCTTTATGACCTTCACCACACTTTGCGCACCTAATCAAATTTTTACAATTTTCCCCCACATGTCCCCAGCGGAGACAGTTATAACACTGTATTAATCGGGGAACAAAGGGGTCCACCCAGCAAAGGACCCTAAAAAGGCTTAAATAGCTAGGTACCTCTTTGCCTCTGATAGTAATAATCACAGATTCAGTAGGAACACGATTAGACTCGTTGTTGTCAACAATTTTCCTTAATAATCTACGGGCAGAAACAATTTTCACCGTAATTAACCGGTTCCAAATGGTTGACTAGTTCTTCTTTTGTCTTTTCTTTAGGAATTCCCCTCAAAATCCCTTTTTTCTCAACAAGAAATCTCGGTGCGTACGCTCTAAGATGTTCATCTTTATTTTTATTAATTTCTGATATTAAAGAGTTAGAGGTATCTCTACCTTTTAATTCAACTTTTATTCTATTTTTCCCTATTGATCGCATGGTGGAGATTTGGTTTTTAAATTGAGGAAAATTTCTAAATAATTTACTACCGAAACTGACTGGGTGTAATTTGCCTATATTACGGTTTTGTATCATTGATTCTATAAAAACAACAAAAGGAGCTGAATCAAATTTACTAAACGTTAAAGGCTCGAAAACTTTTTCATCTGTAATCATTTTATTGGGTAATTCATCTTTGTCAGGTGGCACGTCCCTCCCATCACTATTTGATGCCATAAAAAGTTATATAAAAGAAAAGAAAACAATCACAATTACTTAAAAAAGAAATAGAAATAATTATACAAATAAAAGTTAAAATGAAAGAAACAAAGTAAATATAAATCTTATCTGTGGGTGTCACTAATCCCTCAGAGCACAGCTAGATAAAGACGTCCTAACTCAACAGAGTCCAAACAGCTACCCAATTCATACAATTCAAAATTCCCCCTTCGAAAAATCTCTATGCTCCATATTAGGTCACATATAATTTTATCCATAATGATTTTAATATCCTAAAAGTTGCTTGCTAATTTGGTCAATCTAGCTATCTATCCTTTCATAAAAAGCCTTCATCCTAGCTTTATTCCACTAGCTTCCCAACTTGCTTCGCGTTCGATTCCCGGTAACCATCCCAGGCATTTTATCGACTGTCTGATATAGATATTTTCTGTTCTAATCGGTAGCTGATTCACATGGCAATTAATTAAAAGTTAACCTAATTTATACTTATTGAATTATTGTACCGTTATTAATATATTTTTTAAAAAACACCTAATTGATCTACCAACTGATTTTTATTTTGTTAATTTTAAGTAATAATAATACATCTTAGCTATTAAATTTACTTCAGTTGAAAGTAAATTTTTATTTTACAGGCCACTTCCCCTCTAGCTTACACTTAATCCATCCCAGAAGGACTTAGGACTTAAGGCTCTCCTTTTAACTTTTTAATTAACAACTTTCTTATATATATATATATATATATATATATATATATATATATATATATATATATATATATATATATTATTATTAATTTATTTTCTGTTTGGACAGGGAGAGAAGGTGGTGCCTGCCAGTGCCTTGGGACCTCGAGTCGTTTGATCGGCCAACATAGCAAGTGGGTAGCTCTTATCTATAATAGACTAATTACTTTATAACTATTATTGTTTAATTACATTTTTACACACTAGTCTACCACGAAATTCCTAAACCTTTTAGTCTCTTCAACAACTTTTGCCATTTATCCTTAATGTTTTTTTACATTGTGATCAAAGACCTTACAGAATACAATGAATTATAAAAATTAAAATAAATTGTCTTAAACATTTTTCATTGATCGAAATGCTCTCCATTACTCTCAATACATTTCTGCCTACGAGTTACTAACTTTACTATGTTCTGTGAATCGAAGTTTAAGTCTTTGGTATTAATAAATTTTAAAAATATATTTTCTAAAAAAAAAAAAAAATGATTACACAAACCGATAGACTAATTTTTGACCAAAGGATGACATGGGGCCCATAAATATCTTCTAAACTCACTAAAACCCAGTTTACTAAAACCTATTTGGACGTATGCCTCACAAATTTACGGAACTGCCAAAACGGCGTATATACAAAAACTACAAACTTTTAAGGTAAAAAGGTTTAGGACAATCCCACTAGCACCTTTTCACGTAATTAGCATAACTCTGCACTGGGGCTTACAGGCCTACCATCAAAGATCATACACAGACTTACTACTTAAGATTTCACAATAGACTTAAAGGTTATCCGAATAAACTCATACATGACATTTACATAACAGTGATGCCCAACAATATCTGTAGAAGGTTGAAAAGGAGCTGGATGAGAGATCTTCTAGAATAAAATGAAATGATTAACAAGAGAGACGGAGGTGCTACTGTCCAATGCTTCTCATTATGCCTCTTATGCCAGACCGTTCTCATTGTTTTATTACAGCCCTCTCATTCACTGGTCATTTTATGTATTTGACAGATGTGAATTAAGATAAATAAAGACAAAAAAGAAGGCCTTTAAAAAATGCTAGTTGGTTGGCGAGAGATCTGGAAAGTATGGTGGATGAGGCAGACACATAACCTAGCTCAAACAGTTTTCTGAAGGTTATACGTGAGGTACATTTAATGGATAAGGTACTTATTTTTCGGGACTTTTCATCTGGATTTTCTTAAGGTGGTCAGAGACTTAAATATTTATTGTAGGGTTTTCTTCGTTAAAAGCTCCCAAAGTATTTTCATGAAGGGACGAACTCCTTTCACGACCTCCCTTGTCTTCAAGGCTGAAATCTCCCTCTCGACATTTTTTTAGCTCACCGTTGAACGGTACACTCACTCAACCGGCCATCCTCTGGCCGAAATGAATTTAAACTCATTAAATAAGGTGAAAATCACATTTTGACATCTTAGTTCAAATTTGATTATAACCACGCAGTGGCATACTACATAAGTAAACAAACATTTTTGTTTTTAAGATAATTAATAAATGGAGAAATTCAGTCAAAGAAATGATCCTTCAAACTTTAACATTTTATTGTTTAGAGAGCTGATTTAATTCCTGAATTAATTTCCGGAGAACTATATTTTCCTTTTGATGCTGGTTCCATCATGAAAAGAGATTCTTATGATAGTGGGGGTTTCAAAAATATTAATAATACATTGTTGGAACGCCCTCTCAGCTAACTGCTCCTTAATATTAGCAGCCACAAGGGTTTGTCGCAGCTAATCCGATGGGAATCTGTTATTCAATCTATAAAACGTTCTATAAAATGTAATACTAAGAACTACTCAATGAAGAAAAAAGATAAAGAATATTCAAGTGCTTCTCGAGGCCTCTTCACGGTGTCTTTTATCACTTTTTACACAATTTTGATTACATAGTTGTTTACTGAACATATTGTTTACCTTTTGATTTATAATTTTCATTTCTTAGAAAATAATTTCTGCGATGATTTTTCGCGGGAAATCGGTAAAAACAACAATGCTATCCGTCCACATTGGCTACTATTGGTCACTTTTATTTTTATTGGTGCTTAACGTTCTTATGTACTTCAACTAGGGCAGAAAGGTCTTTTATTCTACATGTTACCAACCAATTCTAGCCAAGATGGGAAGGTCTAGATTCCGCGGCGAAATAAATTCTTAGCCGCTAAACTGGGATTTGAACCCACGGCCTTCTGTATCAAGCGCGCTGTCATCATTCAATTGAAATTAAAACCTATTGTAAACAAAATGGTGATTATTCTGATTCACAAAAGTTAGTTTTCAATTAGAAAAATAAAATAAAATATATATATATATGAAAAAAACTTCTATCGGCAGCTGATAGCAAATTGTTAAAAAGGCAAAGGAAACATAGAATACATAGAACAGACCTTTGGACATATTGGAACATAATTCTTTCATTATTCACTGGACCTTAGATCTATGAAGTTAAATTAGCAATAATTTTAATTTAACCAAGCTGAGATAGAACGCCATAACGTTAGTGTTGCACATCAGCTACGGATTGCATCAAATAGTTGAGGCTTCTTAACGTCCATCGAAGCACAAGGCGAATCCCGCGAAATATATTTTAGAACTTGGGAACCCCGAAGCTACTTGGGGAGACCCTTGGTGCTGGCTCATCTCTAAATCGCTCTAGTTTCCAATGCCTTATGGATTGGTTGAAGATGGAAAGAGACCTTAATAATCTCAATTTACTGAGATGAATTGATTTCAGATGATCGGAGGATTTACTGTTACATCAATATTTTTGACATGTTGTGAGTGAACTGAATTAGGAATCATAGGCGACTATAAATGTAATAATGTTCATTCAAAAAGAATCGATCGACCATGAACACTAAACCTACCGACATTTCATGTATACATATTTCAACTACATTTTCTCGGTACAAAACAATAATAAGAGAGGAGTGGATATTGAAAAAACACTTTTGATATATTTTTTAATCAAATTAGCAAAATCAAAAAGCAAAGCAGTGAATGTCGTTTCCAAGAACTTCTGCCGAAAAGTCCAAAACGGGTCGTTTGACCTGTCATGATGGGTTTAGTGTTAAACAAATATAATCTCCTCATTCAGGAAATTCCCATGGATAATAAAGAAAAGGTCGCATTTTTACTAAATGTATTGTTATTTCTTTTTTTTTTTTTCAGTTGGCTCTAGACCTTGCAGATCCTTGGCCGCCTTAATCAGCCTGCTTCACCTCTGCTTATCTTGTGCTGTCGCTTTAACTTACAAAGCTTGTAGTTCTTCTGGTATCCTTGTACAAAGCCGGGGTCGTTGGTGATGCTGATTTAAGGTTCCGTAGTAGGCAGGATTTTACAGGATAGAATTATTAGCTCTATGCCAAACCCCCAACCTGGAGGACCAGGAGCTATGTCAGACACACGGGTCGCTCACCTCTCTGTGACTCCCAGGGTGAGGACAGTGTACTGCCCCCATATTGGAATCGAACCCACGCCGTATTTGCCTGGGCTATGTGGTCTTACTTGAAGGGCGGTCTTTATCTCATTTTACATTTATATAATAATTTGGGCTGTGAATTATATGCAAAAAAACTGAAAAATATGCACATATATATGCAAGTATACATAGTAAAATATGCAATTAAATACCTGAAATATGCAATCATCTACATTATTTAGGAAAATAAAAAAATTCAAGCTCAAGTATCTAATTTCGTTGAAAAGGGAAACAACTGGTAAAAGACAATTAAAAATTAAAAAACTAAATGACAAAGAGAATATGAAAAAACAAAACTCGTTGTCGATAAATCATTTTCGAAACCAGACATTTTTGATCCAATGGCAGTTGATGTAACAAAGGTTTTTTAAAATTTTGATTTGATACCATAGTTATATTTTTGATTTGTTGTTTTTATGTGCGGTGTTACTAAAAACTATGCAGTAGCTGATAACACTTTATCAAAACAAATACAAATAAAACGTCTCTATGAAAATCCAACGTCTCTATCAATCCAAGTGCTGACCACCCTCGACAGTACTTAACTTCTAATATCTATTGCACATGTTTTAGTCCACTCGTTATTTCTTTAATATAATTAAAAATTAGTTTTTAAATGGAGCCTGTTGTAATCCTTTGTTGTCCATAATTTTTATCAGTTGTTTAAGACTGCGCTCTGACACTTTGGGACAGCTGTACATGAACATTAACACCACAATTTAAGTCACTTAAAAAAAAAAATGATTTATCTCTTGGAAATAATGAGTGATGATCTGATGGTGCAAGTAATATGCGGTGGTCGTGGCAGGACTTTTCATTTGCCCGTTTGGATGGGTGTGATAAGGAGGTTTATGTTATCGGGTAGAAACTAATACAGCATTTTTGGAATCAATGCCACGCTGGCTCACGGTTGTGAGGTTAGCCTTTCCCTATAATTTGAATAATTTTACACGCTGCTTCAATTGTGGTTATTTGTTTTTTGTTTTTTATGTTAAAACCCAACAAGCATTCAAACAATTAGGAATACTAAATGTAACCGAATTTAAATGGGCAGGCGATTTAAATAACCTCTGACTAATAATTATCTGAGCCTATAAAGAATATTGGGAGTGGGTTAGCTCAGTTGGATAAGACATTGAACTCCTAGCTGCGGAACCAGGGTTTTTTTTTGTTTTTTTTTTAGGCTTTAGCTAGACGCCATTGGCCAACTTTAAAATATTTCATATTCAAATAATTGTTTGATTTTATTTTTTCTTAATAAGTGAAAATCTATGATTTTTTATAATTTAATGCCAGTGGATTTTATAAAATGGCCTATCGTTTCTAATACAGAATTAGGGTTTGATAAAATTTCTATATAAGAAGGGTTGTCTTTATTTATTATATTTTTAATTTTATTTATAAAATGGTATCGCTCGGCAGAATATTTTATGCATGACATTATTATATGTTTCGGATCGTCTTGAACTTCGCACAATTCACAGTAATCCATATCTTTTCTTTTAATTTTGTATAAGTACGAACCACAGATAGCATGATTAATTCTCAATCTGCACATTGATCTTATCCATGATCTGGGAGCATTGCTGTTACCAAACCATGGTTCCATTGATACCAGTGGGCAGTGAGATTTATAAAACAATCCCTTATCTTCTTTTGCATAACTTTTCTGCCATTCAACCTTCATGGAAATTTTTAATTCGTTAAATATATCTGAAAATGGAACATGACATTTATCAATCGGTTTTTTTGTTGCTTCTTTGGCAAAGCTATCGGCTGCTGTATTGCCTTTAATACCTGCATGGCCCCTAATCCATGCAAATTTAATAGTTTTACCTAGTTTTTTAATTGTATGAACTTTTTCCAAAATCGAGATTATTAAAGAGGATGTTTTGGAGTTGAAATTTAGATTTTCTAGTTTTTTTATGGCACTTAAACTGTCAGTTAGAATTAGACTTTTATTGAAGTGGCTATCTTTTATGTGATCTAGAGCAGTTAATATCGCTGTTAGTTCGGCTGTGTAAACCGAAGCCTTTTTGTGTATACTAATAAGTATACTTTTGTTGTATGTAGGGATATAGACAGCAGCGCCTACTCCTTCTGGGCTCTTGGATCCGTCTGTGAATATTAGATAAAACGATGAAAAATTTGATTTAATGTATTCGTTGAAATATGAATTGCGTTGGGTTTCTGGAATTGTAACAAGATCGGGAATCGGAATTATTTCTATATTTATTGAAAATATATCGTATATACAATTGAATATAGGAGGTTTTTTCATACTATAAATCGTATCTTTATAGCTGGATAAGTTTAAAAAAGCTGCTACCAATGGGAGAGGTGTTTTTCTTTTCCAATATCTGTGAGTTAGGGTTTCTGTTGTTAGTTGAACCAGTTTATTATTTAACTCGCTGTCCTCTGCTAGCAATTTTATGACAAATTTCCCGGTCAAAATTTCCCTTCTGATTATTAATGGAGGTTCTCCATCTTCGACTAAAATATTATTATTCGGACTGCTATTAAGTAGGCCTAAGCTTGTTTTGATAGATCTATACTGCACTCTATTGAGAGTGAGTTATTTAGATTTTGCCGCGTTCCCATAAAATACGCAACCAAAATCTATTATAGCCCTAATTGTTGACTTATAGAAATCGATACATATTTTAGGGGCAGCCCCCCATTTAGTTGAACAGATAGCTCTTAATACATTGTTGTATTTTTCACATTTCTGGAGTATTTTAGCAATATGTTGGTTCCAGCTCAATTTCTGATCCAAGACGAGACCTAAAAATTTTACCTCCTTATTAATTGGAAAATTATGATTGTTGATGGTGAGAAATTCCTGTTCTATTTGTTTTCTTTTTTTATTAAAAATACAGACTGTTGATTTTTCAGTTGATATTGACAGGCCTTTCTTTGTTGTACATTAGACATAGCCCTACTTAATTCACTGAATATAATGCTGTCATATGCTTTGGAAATATCTATAAATACAGCAGTGACCGTTTTGCTTTTTGTGAATGCTGAGTAGATGTCAAATAGAAGTTGGGATTGAGCCTGCTGAACAGATTTACCTTTTCTAAAGCCATATTGGTTTGAAGGCAGAATATCATTTGTTTCCAAATACCACTCTAGCCTCATTTTAATTATTCTTTCAAACGTCTTAAGGACACACGAAGATAATGAAATTGGACGATATGAAGAGGCGACTTTATTATCCTTACCCGGCTTTAAAATAGGAACGACAAGATATTCACCCCATGAGTCGGGAAAACTAGCATTTTTCCATATTTCATTAAATATGTCGATTAGTAATTCTTTAGCCATTTTTGGTAATTGATCTAGCATTTGATAGTGAATTCGGTCTAACCCAGGAGTGGTATTGCGTTTTGATTGTAGCACGATATTTAATTCATTAATGTCCATTTTCTTAAAGAGAACATGTTCAACTATATTATTATTTAAATTTAATTTTTCTGAAGCTATTGGAGGGCAGATTTCATTAAAAAATTCCTCTACCCATTCACCTTTACCAGTAGGTTGTTTGTTTGTGGTTTTTCGGTTTTTTAATTGTTTTAATCGTTTCCAAATGACTGATGGATTGGTGTCTTTATTTAGCGAATTACAAAATTCACGCCATGAGTTTGATTTACATTGCTTAATAAATCTTTTCGTTTTAGCGGTAGCGATTTTGTAGTTTAAATATGATTCGTAATTGCTGTTTTGTTTATAAATATTATAGGCATTTTTTTTTCTATCGTTGATGAAGGTTAGGCATTCTTTGGTCCACCATAAATTACTAATTACATTTCTAGTACGGAGAAATGATTTAGGGATAGAATTTTCAGCTGCTAGATTTAAATTGAAAATAAATTTTTGATAATCGTATTTTTGGTTAGAATTTGCCTGTTCGATTGAATATTTTTCCATTAAATTTCTAAATTTTCCCCAGTCTGCAAATTTAAGATTCCATTGCCACTGTAAACATTTATCAGCTGGAAGCTCAGGGTGGTCATTTGATTTAGAGATATGTTTTGCATTTTTAGAGCATATTGGGGATACAATAATTGGGAGATGATCCGAACCTATTGGGTCCTCAGTGCACCAATCATATAACAGTGCGAGGTCAGGAGTTGTTAAAGTGATATCTATTGCACTTTCATTTCTTTGATAAATATTTTTAACTCTAGTAGGCGAGCCATCATTTAGCAAGACCAAACCTGCATTAGCGATTGCCTCAGATAATTTATTACCTCTATAATCTGATTTAATACTGCCCCAGGACGAGTGATAACAATTAACATCACCAGCAATAAAACATGGCCAGGAGACACTATTGAAAAATTTTTCCCATTCATCAACAGAGATGTTATTTGGAATCGGGTTATAAATAGATACTAACGATAGATTCTTACCGTTATAATTTATTTTAATTCCCACAACCTGAAATTCATTGCTAGGTTTATGTATGTTAGTAAGTTCACTATACTCAAAGTGAGATTTAATTAATATAGCTACACCAGTAATTCCATCTTGGCGATCAAACCGTATGTTATTGTATCCCGGAAAGTTCAAGTAAGTATTTGGACGAAACCAAGTTTCGCTTAATATTGCTACGTCTATATTTCTGTTAAAAATATCTCTAAATTTCCTTTGTTTGAGATAGCTGACCTAGCGTTCCATTGCATGATTTTTATCATATGTTTTTTTGTTTTTTTATTAAAGAAAAATATAGACGTAATAACATATGGTATTATGTATCTGAAATAAATAATAGAGTTGGGGTCACCTGTGGTGTAGTGGTTAGCATAGCAACCTACTAAACCCAAGATCGCGGGTTCGCAGCCCGGCAGATGACCTTAGGATTTTTTAAAGGGAGTAAAAAATCCTCAGCTATGCCGTCCTTCGGAAGGGACGTAAAATGGGGGTCCCGAGCCTGTGCGATGTCAGGTACTCGTTAAAGATCCCTATCCTAATTATACCTGGATAGGCAAAATTTAGGACTCCCACCGTAGCATCGTCCGATAAGCCATAGCAGCATAAAGTGACGTTAAACGAAACAAACAAACAAACAAAAAATAATAGAGTTATAATCATTCAGATAGGGATTTAACTCTATCCAAAACTAAAGCCTTAATATCAGTACTGTTAATATTTATATTTTCTGTATCTTTTAAAGTTTTTAAAATCAAAATTATAATATCTGAAATCGTATCAACGTTTAAGCTTAGTCTCTCATTCACGGAGTTTTTATCTTCATTTTTATGGGGGTTGTTTGTTATTGGATTATTTGTAATTATAGGGTTAGAAATAATATCTTTATATTCTGTTAATAAACGATCTTCACTTGGCGGTGATTTAATAGGCGAAGAATGTCTAGTCCTCTTAGGAGGTACTCGATTTACCTGTTTTAAATCTGGAAATAAACTATTATTTTTAAAATTAGGCGTTTTATCTGTTAGAGCTGATTTAAAGGATTTTCCAACGACTAATTCTTTGGCTTCGATAAAGGTTATATTTTCATTGACCATTAGATTCCTGATTGAGCGCTGTTTAATAAATTCTGGACATTGCTCATAACCCACAGACGGGTGATTTTGTTCACAATGCACGCATTTAGTTATATTTTCTGGAGGGCAGTCCTCCACTTTATGGCCTTCACCACATTTACTGCAACGTAAAGAATTTTTACAGTTTTTCCCTATGTGACCCCAACGAAGGCATTTATAACATTGAATTGTTCGCGGTACAAAATTATCTATTCTACAAATGACTTTATATATTGAAAGAAACTTAGGTAATTCGGGACCTCTAATAGTTATCACTACAGATTCTGTAGGCACTCGGTAAACGCTTTTGTCTTCTTTTACAATTTTTCGCATTAACTTTTGCACCGATACTATACAAAATTTTTGTTCATATTCAATTGATTCTATATTATTTTTAATTTCTTCATCCGATATATCTTTTGATACTCCTCTCATAATACCTTTTTTTTCAACTATGAATCTAGGGGCATACGCTCTCAAATTTTCAGTTTTATTATTATTAATTTCGGAAATCATTAAATTTGCATTTTCCTTATCTCTTACTTCAATTTTTACTCTATTTCTGTCAATGGATTTTATATTTAGAATAGATTTGTTTCGGAAATCATTAAATTTGCATTTTCCTTATCTCTTACTTCAATTTTTACTCTATTTCTGCCAATGGATTTTATATTTAGAATAGATTTGTTTCGGAAATCATTAAATTTGCATTTTCCTTATCTCTTACTTCAATTTTTACTCTATTTCTGCCAATGGATTTTATATTTAGAATAGATTTGTTTCGGAAATCATTAAATTTGCATTTTCCTTATCTCTTACTTCAATTTTTACTCTATTTCTGCCAATGTATTTTATATTTAGAATAGATTTGTTTCGGAAATCATTAAATTTGCATTTTCCTTATCTCTTACTTCAATTTTTACTCTATTTCTGCCAATGGATTTTATATTTAGAATAGATTTGTTTCGGAAATCATTAAATTTGCATTTTCCTTATCTCTTACTTCAATTTTTACTCTATTTCTGCCAATGGATTTTATATTTAGAATAGATTTGTTTCGGAAATCATTAAATTTGCATTTTCCTTATCTCTTACTTCAATTTTTACTCTATTTCTGCCAATGGATTTTATATTTAGAATAGATTTGTTTCGGAAATCATTAAATTTGCATATTCCTTATCTCTTAATATTTTCAGTTTTATTTTTATTTTTTTTCAGTTTTATTATTATTAATTTCGGAAATCATTAAATTTGCATTTTCCTTATCTCTTACTTCAATTTTTACTCTATTTCTGCCAATGGATTTTATATTTAGAATAGATTTGTTTCGGAAATCATTAAATTTGCATTTACCTTATCTCTTACTTCAATTTTTACTCTATTTCTGCCAATGGATTTTATATTTAGAATAGATTTGTTAAACTGGGGAAAATTTTTGAATAGCTTACTTCCAAAACTGATTGGATGAAGTTTGCCAATATTACGCCCCTCTAGAATAGATTCGACAAATACATAAAAAGGACCTGAATCGTACTTATTATATTTGAGTGGAATAAATGGTTTATCTAAACTCCTAACTTGTAAAACTTGTGGCACAATATCTTTCATTTCTACTATATTTTCGACCTCATGTTTATCTGGAGGGACATCACGAGGATCCCCAATCTCCAACATTCTTTAAACTATAAAAGAAAACTTAGCTGATTTAATCCTCTTCAGAGCACTACACTGTCAGCGGCTAACAGATGGCTGAAGATGAACACTTTTTTTTTTATAGTTTTATAATCACTAAATATCTTAAAGTCAAGTTTTTAAAAAAAAAATAACCTAAATTTTAGACACTGTGTTAAGAAAACCGTATCACCATATGTACTGTATCTTAATGGAACCAGGGTTCAAGTCCGGCTGTAGGCAGAAACTTTATTTTATGTTTTGTCAGCAGTGGATCGAATTCGGGGTCTTGAGACCCTTATGTGCCACATCCAGCCTCCATAAAGGTTATAATTTTAAGAGTGCATAATTTGTTATATTATTAATGCTTTATTTGTGAAAAGCTAGTTTAAAACAAAAAAAAAAGTAAAAACTTTTTTCGGAAAGGGTTGTTGATAGGGTGAAGAGACTACCTCCAACCTCCCGATGAATGCGTTAGACAGGGTACAAAAGGACGAAAATCCAAAGGATTAAACTGGAAGAGAGAGTGTCCTTCGTTAAAAACGTAATAATTAATTTAATTTTCAAAAAGGATAACAATGGTGGATTTTCAAAAGGACAACAATGGCGGATTTTCAAAAGGACAACAATGACGGAATATCCTTCTACTATGTAAAAAATCGTTAGATCCTGGAAGATCTCAAAATTTTATGATTAAGTATCATTTTAAAAATTAAAACAATTATATCAATTTTCAAAATGATGAAAACTAAAATTTTAAAATTGTTAAATCCTGGAAGATTTCAAAATAGTATCCTTATGGACGAATCTAATTTGTCGGGAAGAAAAGTGGCCAAGGATGTCCTCGACTGTCAAAAATCGTCAGACCCTGGCAGATCTAAAACCAGTATCCTTCACTGTCTTTCGGGGGAAAAACATTGAGTGTGATCACTGACCACATCACCTCCTTTTACAACCGTTTGTCATGAAGCAATACTTGTCAAGAAGTACTGAACTCAAGACTCTTTATGTGTTGTAGCGGTAGAGATTTTTTTTTAATTCTATTTTTTAAATTATAATAGCATACTGGTTAAAGAAATAGCTTCATTTATTGAAGATACTCGGAGTGAACTTATCATTACACGCCATGATGAATTGAAATATAACATTTTCTTCTCCTTATCGTTTGATAATGATCGTTGAAATAAAAAACTTTCTTTAAGGTGGTTCTTGCCGGCAAGTTGGCATCCGCGCTGGCTACTTAAATTAATGCTCTCGTTAGAGACGCCATTACCATTAGGATGAACCACTTCGCCTTAATACCGCCTTTTATTTCCCTTGCGGGAGCGCTAGGAAACGCGAGGGGAGGGGCCATGCTTTTAAACTGCTCAATAAGACTGGGAATATGTAGTTAGTAAAAATATTAGAATTTACGATATAATGTCGGGTTGCCTTCAGTTCTCTTATATAAACTTTTATTCAATTTTGCATTGTCAGTATCTATAATTGCAACAATTGTTTATATTGTTGGGAAATATCTATGGATTATTGACGCATGACAACCTTCTCAGCGTCCATATAGATAATTGATTCTCATCGATGCTGAACGAAATATTATGATTTCTAATGATAATAACAGAACTTATTTAGATAGATATTTCTCCTTTTTTGTTGGAATTTCGACTTTGTGATTCCATTAGAAAAAAGAAATGTAAAAAAAAGTTAGTCATAAACACCTTTATAATAGTCTACTGATGGTACTAGCGAAAAATCCATTCATAGAATGTAGTCTATATGCACTTTCATGATCATGAAAGAAAGGGAACAGGGTGCGATGGAAATAGAAAACAATCTAAATTCAATTAGTAAAATATTTATATTACAAAAGAATTGTTAATGGGTATGAGATCAACTAGTCGATCAATAGGTATTAGTTAACAGTATATAAATAAGCATTTGAACATAAAACTTGAAAAAATTATAATAGAAGAAAGAATTAAAAAAAGTAAGACATTATAATATAATTTAAAATTCTAAATCGAACATTAGATTAATATAATGAATATTATATTAGATTAATATAAATGGTGAAAATATATGAAAGGTCTTTTTTTTTATCTTATTTTAATTACAGTTTTTCTTACAATAATCTATTTATCTCACTATTGGAAGTTTTAACTTTGATTTAAGAATAAATACACCACGTGTATTTCAAAACAAAAAAACAGAAAACAAATGGAGCACTCAACTACATGGAAAACATGTACTTCAATGCAAAGAAACAAGAATCAAACTTGTCTTCTTTGAAAAATCACTATGTGAGGGAAATAGAATTATGAATGACGCGATTCGAACACTTATTAAACTGATACAGACTTGAGAAAACTAACAAAGGATATTTGATATAAGTTAGGTATCGCCAGCCTAAAATATAGTGGAATGAATCTTGGTTATACATAGGCGAAGTTTTTCAAAAAATATAAGGGAAATAGATTGAGCCTCTGGGACACAGGCATTAGAAGTCATTGTTATTATTTTAACCAATTAGCCTCAGTTCCAATTATAAAATTCAATATACTAGAACTTACCAGTGGTACTAGAAAAAAAAGTAAGTTAATAATTTGCAGAAATGGAGGACTTATTCGCAATTAACGTTACTAACTTATGTTATGGGACACACGAGGGAAATAAATTTTGACGTTTTCAATTCAAATTTAACCATTAAAACAAACCAATAACCATGGGGAAACTACTTTAAGTTTAAGATGAAAGTATCTTGGCAGCTACTTGTTACAGTTGGGTTACAAGAAATTTCATGTGGAAAACACAATCGCTTTCGAAGTTCGTATTTAATGTGAGAATGACCCATATATACAAACAAATTCAAAAGAAAAAAGAATAACCTGTAGAGGTTATACTTATAAATAATCTCACTTTCTCGATCTTTTGATCTTTGTGTTTTTTTTTTTAGATTTTAGACTCGACGAAATGTATTAAAAACCGCTCATGTCTTCCATTTTTAAAAATTCTTTAAATGTAACTATAATATATATAAATAATCGATTCTTTTTCATTTCAAAATCACGTAATATTTGTTACCGAGTCCGACTCAATTTTTATTTCTCCGGTTACAGCTTAAAAACATTATTGGTGTATGTAATTATGATTTTAATCTAAAATTTTGATCCGAAAAATAAATAAAATTAGATTGATTGAAATGTATTTGGTAGAATACACACATTTTATTTCTTGTTACAGAGTACAATTCAATCTGTATCTCCTAAGAGGACACTTCTTTCAAAACTGAAAAAGTCCGCTTTCAGTTGAATTTTTTTTTTTAAATTTTCTGATAAAGCCCTTGCGTGCTGCTTAAACTACTATATATATATATATATATTTTTTTTTGTTGGTAGATATCTATCAAGGATTTTGATAATATAATGTTCAGTTTTGAAAGAGCTCTCCTCAAATCTTGGTCGGTCACTTTCTCAAGTCACCTTACAAAAAATGTTTCAGTCGATTGAGATTATTGCAAGGTTTATCGTCGTTTTGAAATCTGAAATGATTCGTTGCAGTTGTGCTATTGCTCGAATCTAATGGGATTTGCGTGTTTCCTTTAAGAATGGATTAGTGGCAGTTTCTTTGACATTTTTCGGTTGTTTGTCCACTTAATGAGGGCCTTGGAAGGTATATGATAAAAGAAAATCTTATCATTAAAAAAATTACATTAATGTTTCGTTTCGACTGAATGGGATAAGATATTCGATCTTTTAAACACGATGTTTTTCTTTCCTACAGTTTTTTATAAACTTCTTTTCACGGATTGTAGTTTGTTGAGAATTTTAGATTGTCCTTGACTATGGAAAGCTGGTTATTATTTTGTCGGAAATTATAATTTGAAAGAAAAAAAAATTGTTACATATTTAAACATCTTTAAATAGCTAATGAAGCTTTTTAAAGATTTTTCTCAGTCGTGAGGGGTACCTATTGCTAATTAATAAAATGAAGAAGTTTACTTCACTACTTCTTTATACAAGCTTTAGAAGTCATCCATCGATTGCTCGATATCTCGAATATGCATGAAAATTAAGAAAACGTCTCCATAAATCTTAACTGTTAAAAAATTGAAAAAATATTTATTATTAAAAGGAAATGTTCTATTAGAGTTGAGATACGGCCCAGGAATAATTATTTTCACAACCATAGACTGTTCACTTACCCAGTTGGTTAGGAGATTAGTGACAATTTTTAATTTCGCGTTATAATGATATTAGAGGGTCATTTTCAGATCATGTACACAATGCATTTACAAAGCTTTCATTGAATAAATAATTATTTTCCCTATAAACTTCATTTTTCATAATATTGCCTGTTCCTATCATTAGTCTTTCTTTTGACCTATTTTATTATCTTTATTCTCCCAATAATTTTTTTGTGTATCACTACAATTCATGGTCTGTATTTGACAAAGTTGTATTGTTTCTTGGCCAACGGTTTTACCAGGAGGAAATATGGCCGGAATTACATTCAACCGCCAGGTTTTTTTCCTTATTAAGGATACCCACTTTATTGGGGCTGATTGTGCCCCCCCGCCTCTGTATAATAATATAAAAAATAACGCTAATATATTTCTTTAGTTGTAAGGTTCTCATTAACAATTTTAAATAAAATAAGGTGATACCAAATATATATTTTATCTACACATACAAGAAGAATAAAATGATAAGAAACTTCCCGTCGTACTCGACTTCTATAACATTTAATTGACAAATGTTAAAATCTTCCGATTAATTACTAGAGGCTGATTTACATGAGCTTTGAGGCTTCACTAAACCATCCAATTTAGTTTCATATCCAATCCTTACAATCCAAAAAACTTTGAAAAATTCTCAATACTCCTTACTTTATCAAACAATGTTATCCACAAAGATCTTGATGTGCCACATGTTGCTGATTTAGCCAAAACCAGGTACTTATCCTTTCATAGTAAACTCCATAACCATTCAAACCCACTAGGATATCTCAACTTGCTTCCTATTCTATTCCAGATAACCCTCCGAAGCGTCAGATAACAAAGTGGCCTCAGAAACTTCAAATACTTATACAACTTTTATTGAAGTGCTACCAATCTTCATATTGACTGGATGTATTTATATTTTATAGTATACAGTTGTAGATATTAATAAATAATAGTAAAAATAATAAACCAATATATTACAACAAATATTTCGGATAAAGTGTGATTGAAAGAACACATTTAACAATTTTTAATCAATGAACGAAAATACATTTTCTCTTTACCGAAAAATTACATTAATTTTACAAAATATTGACGATCCTTATTATATCAAAGATACTTATTATATAAGATATAATATAAAATCAAATCTTGACATGAATCTATTACCTAATGAAAATTAATAGTGTTAGTATTAGTAATTAAAAATGTTACGGTAATATATTTTGAGCTGGTTTTGTTTCAGCGACGATTTTCTTTCTGAGACTTTGAAATAAATGCAGTGAACATTAGGGAAATCAAAACAGTCTCTATGCCTAAAAGAAAAGGTTCCCGAGGACGGAGAAGTATGTGGAAAAAAAAATAGAAAAACTACAAAACAATGAAAGCTGACGTGCTTTGGATTCTGTATCATCGGAGTTGATCTGTTCTCAGAAGGTCTGGAGGACTTGGAAGTCTGCCAAATGGTGTCCATATGTCCTGCCTTGGGGCGAAGGTCTAAAGTCATCTAAGACATTTAATAATATAGTTTTATTAAGAGAAAATTAAACAGAAAAATTTAGAAATATCAACAAGAAAAAACTTGTGAAAAATATGTCGTACTACTTTCTTATTAACGTACAATTTTGGATGTAATTTCGTACCAATTTTTCTCCTCCTCAGGCTCTGTAAACAATTAAGCATCTGTAATTTATATTTTATTGCAAGATCTTTGCTTCAGGAACAAAAATACCATATAGAACATTAGAATTTACGTATAAATAAATTAACTGTATTAATTATTATTTTTAGAGTATCAATTTAATGTGCATACGTATCTATCGGCTAGCAGTGCAGCATAGACGCTTTAGACACCAAGCAAGCACTGTAAGTCAAATATAAGCACACCGATTTATTTTATCCATACTATTATATAAAAGGACAAGCTATTTTTAGTTGGTAATCTCTAATCACGAAAATTAATGAAGCTATAGGTACGAAATTTTAACTACACCATCTTCATAGTTCTAGAAAGGTTTAGCAATAATAAAATGTTAAATTGTTTTGTTATTAAAAAGCGATAAATATGTCAATCGCAGCGAAGTTAGAAACTAGACCGATTTGTAGCGTGTATCATTTTCTGAGAAAGGTTACAATGGTAAGGTGTTATATCGAGTTTCAAATTGGTAATAAAATGTACTTATTTGCTATTAATTTTTCAATAAAAATAGAGATAAATATATGGTCCGAAATGTGGATCCCAGTGAAGTTTTAAAATCGATTGATATATTTTTAATAATATAGTAAATATTCTATAATATAATACCATTGAGGCTATAATTCACGCAACGACTGGAGAAATCGCATCTATTTATAGTTTTCCAATGATCACTACTGTTTCAATCCAAACGAGTAAATTTTCTTTTAATAATACAAATCGCATGCGTGCGTGCGTGCGTGCGTGCGTGCGTGCGTGCGTGCGTGCGTGCGTGCGTGCGTGTGTGTGTGGTGGTGTGGGTGGGTGGGTGGGGGGGGTGGGGGGGTGGGTGGTGTGCGTGTGCGTGTGCGTGTGCGTGTGCGTGTGCTTGTGTTTGTGTGTGCTTGTGCGTGTGGGGTGCTTGTGCGTGTGCTTGTGCGTGTGCTTGTGTGCTTGTGCGTGTGTTTTTGTGCGTGTGTTTTTGTGTGCGTGTGTTTGTGTGCGTGTGTTTGTGTGCGTGTGTTTGTGTGCGTGTGTTGTGTTTGTGTGTGTGTGTTTGTGTGTGCGTGTGTTTTGTGTGCGTGTGTTTGTGTGCGTGTGTTTGTGTGCGTGTGTTTGTGTGCGTGTGTTTTTGTGCGTGTGTGTTTGTGTGCGCGTGTGTGTGTGTGTGCGCGTGTGTGTGCGCGTGTTTGTGTGCGCGTGTTTGTGTGTTTCATTCCTAGGTGTTGTGTGTGTTTGTGTGCGTGTGTTTGTGTGCGTGTGTTTGTGTGCGTGTGTTTGTGTGCGTGTGTTTGTGTGCGTGTGTTTGTGTGCGTGTGTTTGTGTGCGTGTGTTTGTGTGCGTGTGTTTGTGTGCGTGTGTTTGTGTGCGTGTGTTTGTGTGTGTGTGTGTGTGTGTGTGTGTGTGTGTGTGTGTGTGTGTGTGTGTGTGTGTGTGTGTGTGTGTAGATGATAAGTGCATATGTAAATATATATTATGTAAAACGTTGATATCTATTATTGTTATATAAACAAAATATTGTTATGTAAGGATTTATTTAAGAGCACTAGACTCGTACTATGGATCTATTGTATATTATTAATAATATTATTATTTGTACAAGACTCTGTCTTTAACAAATAAAGAGCATTCATTCATTCAGTCCTTATTCAGCTTAATTATTTGTTATAATTATCCAAGTTCTTCACATATGAGTGCGGGTGAAGCCGCGACAAGGATGCTTGTCCTTTAATACACAGCAACTATAAAAAATAATAATTTAGAAAGTTAATTAACAGATCGATAAATTTCCTTGCTGCAGCAAAGAGCTCGTCACGAAACATAAATTACAGCTAGCTTTACTTGATTTCGTTCAGCTAAATGGTGTACTGTTTGTTTTTTCTTTAGTTTACTTAATTACCTACCTTATTTATTGTCACTAAATTGAAACGATAATTTTTCATTTTTTCTTATAATATTGTTTTGGGGATATTAACGTCCTTATGTTATGTACCTTAACTAGGACAGGCAGGACTAGTTATCCTACAGGTTACCAACTTATTTCTACCTGCGATGAGAAGGTTGAGATTGATTGTGCTTTCACAACTTCTTAATTATACCGATTTCTCATTAAATACATGCTGAAGACAGTAAGACGGCTTGAGTTTTTCTGTTAGGGACTAGAGACAGAAGTTTGAAAGCTGGCCCACCAGTAGTAACTTCTGCTAGTGCGTTATGGCTCCCTGCGAAGAAATAAAACGACCCACACATGCGGAGAGCGGTGAGCCTATGTTCGCCTCTCATGAAGCCATATTTTTTTTTTTTTTCAACTTGTTTCTATTATTATCTATTTACACGTTTTTCGATTTTTTACAATCTTAATTTTTTTAAAAAAATATTTATTGATATCTACAACTGTATACATACATGTACAATAAGTAAATTTGAGGAAACTATTACATGACTTGTCAATAACATATGAAGAACGATTATTAACACTTCAATAAAAAAAAAAAAAAATGTATTTAAGGTCTCTGTATCATCTTCTTTTCAGATGCCTCGGTGGATTATCGGGAATAGAATGTGAAGCAAGTTGAGAGCTAGTGGATTAGAATGGTTATGGAGTTAATTATGAAAGGATAGGTATCTGATTTAGGCTAAATCAGTAGTAAA
The DNA here is from genome assembly GCA_003667255.2 of Euschistus heros. Classification (NCBI taxonomy): domain Eukaryota; kingdom Metazoa; phylum Arthropoda; class Insecta; order Hemiptera; family Pentatomidae; genus Euschistus; species Euschistus heros. The sequence continues at coordinate 43,396 of RCWM02000059.1, forward strand.
TGTTGAAGACGTCAAAAACGACGAGCAGTTTCCTGTCGTTTTAGTCTTGTATGTTTATTTTTTTACAATAAATTTAGAAATTCGCAATCGGAAATAGAAATGAGTATTGTAAAAACAATGTCGATATTCCGTATCGACGATATTTTGTGGTCTCAATATTGATAAACGATTTTTCGGTGACCATAGATAGGGTTATATCGATGTATCACGATATATCGATTATTTATTTATTTTTTATGAAATGACATTTTGACTATTCCAATCATGATACAATGATATCAGTGGTTATTTTATCATTTCAGCTAATTTAGGTTACGACATCGAACCACTGATCCTAAATAAATGAATTTAGTGTTTTATATATTGATATTTTGTAATTTCCGCTACTCTAATGTGAGAAATTTTCATTGTTCATATCGTGTGAATGGATTTTTTGTCTTGTATATTACTTATTACCTTGAGGTAAGGCAGCTTGTAATATTGTTTCTATAAAACTCTTCTATCTAAATAAAAATGTGAGAAAGTTTATAAGAAGTTCGAAATTTCCTTATTTCCACTTCTCTAATGTTAGAAAGTTTACCAGAATTCAACAATATAACTTCCATTATATGCTTAGTGTTTTATGTATTAACATTTTGTTCTTTTTATTTTCTAATGTATGATAATTTATCAGAAGTTAACAACATTACTTTCAACATAGATTTATTTTTTTTCTGTATTGGCATATATATGTATACGTAGGAAAAGTAACAAAAATTTTTCCACTTAATTTATTCCTTATGGGTTAGATGATTTTCCGTGCTCTAGAAAATAATCGCTCCGTTGACACTGAAGTGGAATAGTATCAACATATTTCCTGGCCGATCTACATAAAAGCAAATAAAATTTGTATTAAAAACAATCAACATTAAGAACTTTCGTTTATCTAAACGAATTCTATATGATTTTATAACTTTTTTTTAAAATGTTGTATATTGTGTTTTAAAATATAGAGAAACCTAAGGCACGTATCGATATATCTTAAGAAAAAAAATCGGATTATCGGAAGAAAAAAAATCGATATTCCCCAATTGAGAAGTAGAAAGTCAACAAAGATGAACATATACCTTAACACACATAATTTCTTAGTGTCAAACTGGGAACCGAGCAATACTACGACCTCCTTACGCCTGGACATCAAACTATTACTAGGTATACCAGTTTCACCGCAGTTATGAAGGTTCGGCCATGTATAGATGATAAAAGCTGCACATTTCTAAGAATGGTGACGGGAGTAATAGAGGATAGTGTGCGAACTAGAGGGAGAAGAATCACATGATGGGAAGGTATCGATGCAATTCTGCTTAAGCGAGACCTGGAAGCAAGCCAAAGCAAAAGGCAGTCCAAGGGTGCAATGGTTTTACAACATAGATTAAGTCTTATGAAGGGTTTAAACTGTTAAATTAATAAATTTATTATAAACTTATTAATCTTTACAATATTTCCGGTTATTAGTAATTATATTTGAGAGATGTTCCTTCACCCTCTTTCATCCCTTTTTAATTAAATTATTAAATAAATTAAACTGGTAATCATAATTTTTTTCCCAAACTAATTAAATAGTGATTCTAGTAGTATTTCCTGAATTAGAATATGTTGTCAGGATTTAAACGAAGGTCTCTGGTTTGGAAATGTTTCTATCATTTGTCATTACGTGATTCAACAATATTATTTACACATTACAGCAAAAATATGCTGCTTCATTCATGTACATAAACGCATGTTTAAATATCGCTTTTTTATTTCCTAAAGATCCAGTATTGAATTATGAGTGAGCCTGATTAGACAAGTGTTTGTTCTTCTTTTCATTTTTGAAATAAGCTAAGAATGTGTAGCAAACATCCTGGCAATTTATGTTACGTGTGTGGTGAAGTACACATGTAACAAAAATTATAGGGACTGAGACGATTTCTTGCAACGATTATAAAAAAGTCTTAGGAGCTTTCTGGTGTAAAATATGTGATCTCAAAAGAGACGGGCCAACTCATGTATGCTTCTTATTTTGGATTAGGTTTCTATTTGGTTGACAAATGGTACACATGATATGCCATTTTCTGTTCCAGTGGTTTGGAAGAAACCGGAGAACCTTTTAACTGATTGTTATTTCTGGTTAACGAGCACTAAAGGCTGAGAAACGATTCTACTTTCGAAACAAGTTCATCGCACTCTCAGCTCTGATCGCAAGAGGATTTAAACGACCTCATTCAGAATTGAAACTGATCTAAACAGAAACCTGAGGTTCTAGGCTAGGCCCTAAGGATGAATTCTGCAAAAAATAGACTGAAATCCATATATCTTTCGTTTCGTGAAAGAAAAAAACGTTTTTGGAAACCAGTGCACTCGGGAACCACTGCACTATTTAGCTCTTCCCTACCATTAAAGCTGCTATCTGTCTTGCTATAGGTCAGTTCTTCATTATCTGCCACTCAAAGCTCAGCTTGATACTTCCGCTGGCTCTAGAATAATTGTTAAAGTTTATTCAATAGAAATTTGGATGAATCGTCTTTGGTAGTGAATGTTTAGTCTTCGATTGAGAAGGAAGTGATTCCTTCGTAGCACTATTTTTTTAATTTTTACTTTTTAGAATGGCATAGGTTCTAGTTAATAGTTATTATTATTTGTTGAGACTTAACAAATAATTGACGGCTTTGATAATTGATGATCGCGCTTTGACGGTTTAGCTTCTTTGACTAAATCGCACTCATTGGTCCGTTCCAGTTTACACATCGATTAGAGTTGCATTATATTCTTGAACCCACGAATGTTATGAATTGCTTCATAAAATTTATTTGTATTTTCCTTGTGGTGGCTGTTTGTACAAACATTATATACAATATAGGCGGTTTATTACAATCCAAAATCCTTCGTAATATCCTCAATGTTCCTTATTATGTCACAAACGAACTTATCCATAACCATCTAAATGTCCCATATGTTACAGAATTGGCCCAAAAAATATAACTATCCTCCCATGACAAGCTACATACCCATTCTTGTTTCCCAACTTGCTTCTCACTCGATTCCCGATAACCCTCTGAGGCATTTGAAAAGGTACTTTCTAATGTATAAAATTTATTGAAGTGCTACTTATGGGTGGTACTTCACAAGCTATTGATATATTATTGTAATCATTTTACTGCACATTTACATATTGTACATGTATGATGTATGAAGTTGTAAATATCAATGAACTATATATTTAAAAAATTCCATTCATTGTTTAACTTGGATGTGTTCTTCCTTACTCCTGTCTGCATTCCAGACTATCTTCATCATAAAATATATTCTTTAGTCAACCCAATTGTCCTTATTATAAAATTCATATTACTAATGGTTACATCAGATTTCATACTATTAATGAGCACTGTGGCTGGTATGCTGCTGTATGGCATGACAGCGAAGACAGTTTATCGACGTACTTACATTCATTATGGATGTACATTAGAGAATGATGATGGATATTGGTTGCAGGTGATGTTCGGATGACGATCAGCCTAGAGGGGCCCGGAGATGCTAACGTGACGTGCAGCACCAGCTGGGAGCCGTACCAGACTGCGGCGTGCGCCCTGCTGCTGGTGGGGCACGCGGCTCCGGCCGGGTCCGCTGCGGGGCTGCTCCTCCTGCGGCTCTGTGCCGGGGCCGGTGCGGCGCTCTCGGCCTGGGCCGCGCTCTGCTCCCCCGACCGCCTCTTCTGGAACCTCGCCCTCGCCGCCGTCAACGCTCTCCATGCCCTCGCCCTCCTCTACCGCCTCCGCCCCGTCAGATTCTCCAAGGAAGTCGAAGAGGTTAGTATCTTCTTATTCGTTCTTATTTTGTTTTTCTAACGAAATGTATATGTGGTTACTTCAATGATTACTACGTTTTCTAAATGGTCACATCCGATGTTTCATAAGATTTAGCGACGCTTCCTTTTTCACGAGGCCAAATGTGTTCACTATGTTTTTTGGATAGCTTAACTTAATGCTCCGCTTACCTCGAATCCGTGTCAGCCGGTTAGAGGAGACAAGTAAAAGAATAAAACAACTAAAATAAAACAACCTTTCCCAATTATGACATAAATAATTTAAGAACCTATTAAAAAAATAAACAAAACAAAAATGAGCAACAGTAAATACGAAATGTACTTTTAAATTAAAAATAACTAACAAAATAATTGTATGCACTATTTTCTAATAAATTTGACATAATTTATAAAAAACTTTAATTTAAATTTTATACCAGACTTTTTATTGAAGCTGATTTAGTCGGTTTGGATGCATTTTATGACTAAGGTTCCTGATATCTATGATGATTTACAAAATAATAATGCATACTTGTTATGCTCATCTCATGAAGCTCTCCTGAACCGCTTCCAGGAGTTGTATAAATCAGCCTTACTGAATATTGAGAAAAGGAAGTGGGGATGAAAGCAAAACAAAATAAAAATGAGGAAAAGGAGGAAAAAATAAATATTAATTTGGGAAGAAATAATTATTTTATCTATATATATTCCAGTCACGAACTTACTGATTATCGGGGTACTACGATTTACTCTCCTCTTTCACCCACCCCCCAATTTAGTTTTTGATGAACAAAAGAATTTATTAAATCGACATATCTTTTTAAATGTCTATGAAAATAAAATCATTCTAGAACATCTGCGCTTCTCTTATCAGGCTTTTTGATAAACTTATTGATGTACTTTGTGATCTAGTTTTGTCATTGTACTCATTTCATCCACTTCACCTAAAGGAACTAGTTTCAAAGAACCGTGTTTGACATTTTGTGCTGAAGATTAGCTAGTGAGTCGGAGGATTAGTTGTGCATCAATTGTATATCTTGAGAGAGAGAAAGAGAGAGTGGGTGAGAGGGTGAGAGAGAAAAAAAAGTGAGAGCGAGGGGTGAGAGAGATTTATATTGATACACGAAAGCCCTTCCAATTGTGTGCATCGAACATGCTGTCACGGCTTAACGAACTGGCCAAATAAATATAGGAAATACTCCTGCGACCTGCTCCTAGTTTATGGTTATGGTTAAATAAATGGTGATTTAACGGCGTTCAGTGGTGACCCATTCCTTATAGGGAGGATGTTTATAGTACCTGGCCCGGGACCTAACTTGTCCTCAAGTACAACATTTTTCTCCGTATATCTTGCCGTACTGTCTCAAGATTAAGTCATTCCGTAACCTCGCATAATATTCATAGCGAAACTGTAGGAATAAAGTATACAAAATGAAAAAAAAAAAAAACTGAGCAAACAGCCCATTCTCAAAAGTAGTATTCTCCGTTCACATTATCCCTATTTCCAATGATTTTTTTTTTTCTCTATAATTACAGATTACTGAGGATTATGGATTTGAGCTTTGGAGCTCCACTAAATCTTTCAATTCTTCTTGTTTCCAATCCTTACTATCCAAAATCCTTCTTAAAATCCTCACTGCTGCTTGTTATGTCACAAACACACTTAACCATAAAGATCTTAGTGTTCCTTATGTTGCTGATTTGTCCCAAACCAGATACCTACCCTTTCATAGTAAACTCTATACCGAATCTACCAGTCCCACAATTACTAGAACAGAGGTGAACGATATAAATTATAAAATGTATTTAATGGATTATACAAATTGCCAAATCTGTAGTGATTATGAACTGAAAAAAAAAGAAAAGATGAATACCATTTTATAGAGATTTGTCCAGGGTTGATGTAAACATAAAATCTTATGAACCAACCATACATCATAACAACGGTAGAAAATGGTATGAAATATTTAAGTATAGGAAAGAGGCATGGCAACTTTGAAGTAAATACTTAATCGAAAATAATCAATTTTTATTCAGAATTATAATCGCATTGACACAGTTCAGTACATTAAATATGATTAATATAGAAATAAAGAGTTAAAATTGGATAATTTTTAAATATTTATAATAAACTATACCTACTATAAGCAACTATACTATACATATAGTTGATGTTTTACCTTCATAAAATTAATGTAATTTAACATCACAAGTTTTATTTTATTTGTTGGTAGTCACACGTTATATTGATTTGTGACTTAGTTACTTTATTACAAAATATTTTTTATTTTGTAATAAAGTAACTAACTTACCTGATGACAAAAAAGCCATGAATAATTATGGATTATTAAAAAAAAAAAAAAAAATGGATATAATAGACTTAAAATATTTTTTTTAAAAATACATAGATTATAGTAGGTGCATTTAAACATTGCTTGAAGAGAAATTATCATGATTCACATTTATTGGCTTCTTGATTGTAAATCTGATAATGTTTTATGTACAATATGGTTTGCTGTGTGGTAGTATAGCTAGTTCGAGACTAATGGTAGCGTGACGAATCTATCGAAATTTATGGGGGAAATGAACTAAAAAGGTTTTAAAAATTATCAATATCTCATAAAAAAAGTGTTTTAACAGCGTATTTACATAGAACAACCTTGATATTATGAAGAGGTACCAATGGCTACTGACTCTCCATAATGCCTCACTCGTCATTGTTTGTATTTTTATTTATATTGTCCTGGCAAATTCACTGAGAGCCATCATTGTAAGACTTATGTGAATCAAATATATGAAGTTGTATAATAAACGGTTTTATGACGCTGTAATGTGGACTGTTGAGGTGAGGACTATGGGAATGAGGATAATAAAGGCATTGGCTCACCTTGGCACATCCTTCACTGTGATGGTTACCAAGGCGATAAAGTATATAATTAGTCAATATTTTAGCAGCAATTTATGCTAACGACATATTCATTGTCAAGTTATGATAAAATATGTAAAGCTTCGAAGCAATAATTGTTTTGAAAGTCCTTGTAGTGAAACATCGAGTTCGGACTGTTTTGATATGTTGACCTTGATAACGGCCCTTCCATTTTGATAGGGATTATTCTTTACTTCATTGCAGCTTTATTGTTAATTTCTTAAAGAGTTTAATTTATTCATTATGCTATACATTATCCTATTTATATGTTTGAAATACATCGAATTACTTTTTTTTTTTAAATCTATTTACTGAAATTTACAACTGAACAGAAAAAAAATGCATCCATTAAATGTGTAGATAACGTATGTAATAACATACCAATTTTTTTTATAAAAAAGCATGAGAAGCATTTAAATTAAAATGATCTCATGAATATACAAAATAATGAATCTTAATAAATAATTAAAATGTTATAGTGAGGATAGATGTTTTGTGTGTTTTTGTTTGGGTTTTATTTTGACAATGATAACCTATAAGGGCCATAAATATTACAGTAAAGTAGTACATTGTTATATCAGTTAGTGATTAGGTTATCTGATGATTTGTGGTCTGGTAATCCGTGAAAGTAAAAGATTTAAAGAGTTGCTGAGCGGCAGCTGCTAAGAATTTCTTTTTAATTTTGTACAAATGAGGGGAGGACACACTCTGTCTCTTTTTAGAGGTTGATGGTCAAAAAATATTAGACACGTATTTAGCTGTTTCAACTAAGGAGCCCTAGAAGCAGAGAAAGAAAATACACTAGCTTTAAACTAAATTATTGTATATCTCGAGTTATTTTATATCGACATGATTCTTGCTACAAAATTTTTATTTTTAAGAGCAGATTTAACGGAAAATACAGCCGCTTCATAGATTTTGGTCTAGGTAAATCTAATTTAAAAAAAAAAAAAAGGATTAGATCTTTAAGCAAACTACCTTTAGAGATTTTTCACACAAAAACGTACTTCAGATTCTAATCCAGCACCCTGAAAAACATTGAAAAACGTTTATTTAATAAAAACTAAAAGTATTATTTTCTTACCCTCTTCAAGAGGTGATGAAATTTTTAAATCGACTATTGTTAACTTTTCTTTAAATCGTCATTACTTCGTTACGCAATTCAACTTGATTATTATCATTTTACTTATTACAGGTATACTGACCAGCGATTTGAAATTATAAGTTTTCAGTGTAAATTGAATTCAAAAATAAAGAATTTCAATTATTATTATTCTACAAATTCTTTACCATATACTTGATTATGGAATGCATATAGGTTTGGATATATCTTCGGTGCTTGGGCAAAAGGGCTTAGGTCGTCAGTTTTAAGAAAATAAGGTTTTTATGTCTTCCTTAAAAAAAAAAAAAAAAAAATATATATATATATATATATATATATATATATATATATATATATATTTTTTATAGTTCAATCGGTTTAAGTGAAATGACTTAACTAAAAATAATAAATAAGCTGATCTTAAGGGCACAAGTCATGTTTGCTATTCGGCAGTGATTCAGAGGGCTTAAGTGACACTTGATAACATTTAAATCTATTTTATCAGAACGTGTTCACATCAATTACTACTTCCGCCTTATTTTAACATTGCACGTATTCTATTGAAACATTAGGCGCAATAATGATGGAGATATAGATTCTGATTTAGTTGATGTAGAATAGATAGATATACAGATTGCTTTTTCATAAGTTGGTACAGATTTGTTAATAGATAGAGTTCCGGTATGAGGGAATGGACAACTATTGGAAATTATTATACAGATGCTACCACTGTATATTTTTTATTTTTGTTTTACTAACGTTTGATTCTACCCCTCCAATCGCCGATAATTATGACGATATTTGATATTAATTGCAGAAACTATGTGATAAATCGGTTAAGCTTCTCATCGCAGCATAATTTACCGTATTAAAGGGAGAGGAGAAGAGAGAGATAGTTATAATGACTGGATATCAGAGAGAGATAAAACTCAATGAGGACCTAGTATTGACGGAGGGAACCCACGCAGTCTTTGTGCCTACTATCAGTTGTGACCTCAACTTCTCTCGTCTTCTCATCCTGCAATCTTGATGTCTTGTCATCCTGAACGCGTGGAAAGTTTATCTTAACCATTTCTCAGATTCCTTCTTAGTACCTGTTGCGTCAGAAGGTTGCATACTAGGGTGGAACGAAAATGGTAAAAAAAAATATTTATAATATTTATATATCACATAGTTCGTTACTGTTATCTTTTTTTTTTTTTCTTTCTTATTGTACATAATGTGTGAATGTAATTATAAAGCCCTATTACTTATAGCCCAGATGTGTGGTAGATTGTAATAATTACTAAATAAAAGTTGTTTTTTAAATTAAAAAAAAATTCTATTATAGTATAACTGAACATGAAACAGATTGATTTTGATTTTGTTTGTTTTTTTTGTAGTTGTATAACCTTGATACTTATTTGCTCATAAAACTGTATTCATAATCATATATGTGTAGTAAATATTACTAATGATATTTTATAATGCCGTTTTCTTGTATTGGTGCTAAACATTTATTGCGTAATGGTGTGGAAGCAGCATTGAGGAGGCGGGGCGAGGGCCGCCGAAAAGGGTGTGTAGGAGGACGGCAAGGACCCAGCTTTCTGCGGTGGACCTGTATTATACAATATTTATATCCTCTGTGTTAGGTCCTGATCAGAAATCCAAGCAGGATGCTAATTATTATTAATTGTAAGTCCTAATTTAAATGCTAGGTGGCAATTTTAGATATAAACTGAAAATGATAAAAAATATTTTCTACTATTACTACTGATTAATATAGTGTAGTATATATTTTATAATATCCGACTGATAGCATAGTTTTTTCTGTTTTATATTTTTGGTTCAGGGTTGTCAGGTATCTTCTGTGGTAAGATGTTGGACTTGGAACTTTCTAATTTAGAACTTTATTGGGAGTTGGCAAAGAATATTCCTTTTACAAGTTATTAGATCCCCGATTCGTTGCAGTTGGTAGATATATTATTTGCAAATGTACATATTAATAAATAAATATATATAAGACTGTTCTGTTTCTGAGCCAACGGTTGTGAAAGGAGGTGATTTAGCCAGAATTCACGCTCAACCGCCAGTTTTTCCCCTAATTAAGGTTACCCACTTTTTAAGAGGCTAGGTGTGCCTCAGAAGTGTCTCCCGACCTCGAATTCAATCCATAGCTGAAATGACAGAATATAAATTTTCTGCTCGAACTCGGTCCCGGGAGCATGATAGTCCTATTCATATTTATTATACATATCTATGTATAATAAATAATAAATATAGTAAACTAATTCTTATGCCTGTTTACATGCAATTAATTTAATAAAATTTTTTAAAAAATGTATTATAATAATAAAATTTAGTGAGTGTTCTTTAGTCGATCAGTGTGTTACGTGTAGTGTGGTATTAGGAGTGGAAGAGCAGTTAGCAGCTCTACTACTAAAAAACACTAATCTTGACTAGGAGGGAGGTTACATTGAGTGAGCTTCTTTTGACTCTGTTTTCTTTATACGAAATAAAAAATTTAACCTGGATTTGACCGATCTTGCTCGATCTCTCTCTGCTGTACAAAATTTTGGTTTGAATAAAAAAAGACCGGTTTGAAATATCTATTTTGTTTTAAAAAATGTATCGTTAGGACCTACCGTTTAGGAAATATTTGTTTGAATGGAGGGGCAACCCCTAAAAGATGTTTCATGTTAGTTACATCTTACTTTAGCCGACAGGCTCAAGAGGACCTTTCTTTTTTTACAGATTTAAAATATTTTTATTAAAATTATTATATACTCTCAGATGTATATATTTATTTAAATAAATAACCAAGCTTTGTCTACTTTGGTACTGACATTATTTTATCAAGTAGGTTAAAGACCTGGCATTTACAGGTCTTTAAACATATTTGAAAAAATAATGTTCTCTACTAGCAAAGAAAACATTTATTGGCGTTTGCTGAAAACCATGTTTTTTGACTTAGTGTTTCATTATAGATATATAGAAATTTACTGTATTTTTCCTATCACTACAGTTGTTGCTGATAACTAGACGTATTAATTATTTTAGTCCAGTATGTGAAGATCTTCGTCTCGATGGTTATGGTCAAAATAAAAAAAAATACAATAAAGTTTTGAATATCTCTTTCCGCATGGATTTACGAAATATAGGATGTATTGCCGCCTTCATTCAATAACGATGCGTGTCTATATGCATATATAGTGTTTTCAAAAGTACGCAAGAGAAAAATATGGATTGTATTATTGTTAAATGTTCGTATTTATGTTTAACTGCTATTACTTATACAAGTTTTGGTTGAACTCCTTTCCTATTTAGTACGGCTTAAATATATTTATACATACTTTATTTTTTAGATGACAACCAGTCTACTGTATTCATAAAGAAGTTACTGATTGAGTGATTAGTGATTCAAGAGAAAACAGTGAATCATGATTTTCACTCCCCCAACTCCATGTGCATCTCTTATTTACTTGATGATAGGTGTGAGTCATGGCCATGTTTTTTTTTTCTATGTGGTTCATAAGCTCTACCGATTACGATCTGTCGCATCATTCTGATCCCATCATTGCAAAGAGCTGTTTTGCCCATCTGTAGTTAGGACCCCTTTGATAATTCGTGATCGTAACTATTGGATTTAGTAATGTTTTGTGTATGAGAAATGTGGCGTATCTCAAAAAGCTTCAAAGGATCCATTTTACGTACTTATAATTGCATAGAATGGAATTTAGATATATGGAGTAAATAATTATAATTATATAATTATATGGAAATGAAGCGTTCTCCAGAAGCTTCTGAGGATCCGTTTTATAATTTTTTTAATCATATACCGTACAATTGTATGAGATTAGAGGGGTACCGAATCACTTAAAATTGTTGATTACTGGATGTAAAGCTACAAAAAATGAAAACAAATATTTCATTATTATTATTATTTTAGTACAATATAAATTGTTATAAAAATAATGAATATTTAAAACTTATTCAGAAGAAAAAACAAAACAAAATATAATTAACTTCTAAATAATAGGAACTATAATAGAAATTTCATGTAATTCATATATAAATGCTTGTGCTATTAAAATTTTAGGAACACGATTTAAAATAAAAAAATTCATAAACATTTAAATATAAAACTAAACTCATTATAGCTCCTTACTTTGTTACAAATAAACTTATCCATAAAGATCTTAATGTCCCATATGTTACTAATTTAGCCCAAACCAGATACCTATCGTTCCATACTTTAGCTCCATAACCACTCTAACCCACTAGTCTCCCAACTTGCATCGCACTCCATTCCTGATAATCCTCCGAGGAGTCTGAAAAGAAGATGGCCTAGAGACCTTATTGTTTAGAATTTATTGAAGTGCTACTAGTAAATAGTTCTTCACAAGTTATTTACATGCCATTGTATTCACCATCACTACATTTACTTATATATATATATATATATATATATATATATATATATATATATATATATATATATATGTATACAGTTGTAAATTTCAATAAATTTCAATATAAAAAAAAACTCATTATAACCAAAACACGTTTGAAAAATTTATTTATAAATAAATAAATAAATTTATTATATTATTTTGAAAATTTCACCAATTTTCCATTGAGAGTTAGTTGTATAGCATTATGTTTCAATTTTCTTAACACGATTATATCACTAACAACACAAATGATGGGTTTGGTGGAGAGGGCCGGATTACTGTGGAAGTCGGACTATTGAAGGGCCGGATTATCGAGATTGGATTATTTAGATAAATGATTATATATATATAATTATAAATATTTTCTTATATAAACATATAACCCTTCTGAGAATCATTTTTATGATTCTTATATTTTTAACTCCCCATCTTCCATTTAACATTTTTAAGAATGTTTAATGATAGTTTAAAAGCGTTGATACATACGAATACAAATTCTCATTCTTAGGTGATTATGTAAGATATTATCTTGTTTTTCGATGCTGTCAGTAATGAGTACAGGAACGAAGAGCCAAACAGTGAACTTATTAAACTTAAATGAGGAATTGTGCCGCCTTGTGTTCTCTTCTCAGGCTCATTTGCATAGAGCGCTCGTTACGTAACAATGACGAACAAACTTTGAAGAAACATAGCATTTATTAGTTTTTTTCAAGTCTCAATTAACAAAGGTTTATGTGAAACTCTGACAAAATAACAAAGTATTAATTTATTTACATAATATTAATTTGTTCCCTTATTCTACGCATGTAGTGTAGAAAAATGGTTGTAATATATCATTTCATAAATAGATTATTTATTAAATCATTACCTCATTACATTATTTCCAACAGAAACTACTCTTGTAGTTCGAGAACACTACCGATCTAACTTTTGCCGATGTTTTGCATCTATAATATTGTTGTCGTGAAGTGGAATAATTCCAATAACCTTGAAAACGAGTTAGACTTTTTAATATCTGCGTTGTGAAAAATTGGTAATTTTTGGAGTAATTACTGGATTTTGGAAAGCAATAAAAAATTACCAATTGAATAGAGCACAACTTTGTTTTATCGATTTACACGACAACCAGGGTTTTAAAATATCTTGTAACAAAAGCAGTGAAACGAGTATTCTGGCACCAGTTGCTAGGTTCATTGGATGAAGAATTTATCAACAAGAAAAAGAGATATGAAGAAGATGAAGGGACTATCTATTATTTATAATAGATTTTCCTGCTAAAGAAAAATGTTAAAAAATTAACAAAAAACTTAAAACTATAAATTACTCGAAATTGTGTTTTGTTACATAACCCTTTCATCCAGCAAACCCATCAATTTAGAACGTTTGTGCAGTATCGAATAAAATTGTTTTAGGCCCAAATGTTCTTCAATCAGTATTTTCTTCTTAATTTGTATTTTTTATTATTTTAATGCGCCCTTTTTCACAAGTGAAAAAAAAATAACTGAAAAATCACTATATCATTAAACTTTATTTTTCATCTTTATTTCGACTGCTCAAATTATCGTGGGGGCAAATTCCGGTTCAGCACACCCAAATAACATGCAAATAAATTGATTAAAAATTACTTATTTCCCCCGCCACCCAAACTACCTCGTTAACAGATTTTGAAGTCCAGAGAAGCCTGTGAAACCTCGAACTTTTAAGTTACGAGGACTGTGAAGTCGTGTGTTACAGTATTATAATTTTCATTGTAAGTTGTGCTATGTTGTAATTATGTTTATATTGTTGTGTAATGTTTATTGTGTATCATCTTCTGTGAACATCTTGAATCTCTGTTGATTAAACCGTTGACAGCTTTGGCCAAGTAGTAATAAATCCATTGAAAATATTACATAAAATTAACATTGGAGGCAAATTTATAATTCGAGTATAGTTGTAAGGTTATGGAAAGGACACATATTATTATTAAGTATATTTTATTAAAAAAAGTAAAAAAAAAATTATAGATCCCTGAAGAGTTTCGAGTTAGGACCTTTGGTAATGGCTGTATTGGAGTGGTCTGTTCTGTACTGCTAGGTCTGTCCCCCCCGATTTAGGGTATCCAATTAATAGTGGCTGAGTTTCTCTCGATTCGAGGATCGATCGTCAGCTAATATAAATAATAAATGATTAATTACATCAGCCGGGTCGGAACTTGAGCTCCGGAGTTTGAAGTGACTTGTCCTCTTTCTCTGTAATACTAAGTGGAAGAAAATAATAGTTTGTATTGAAATAATGAACGTTAATACCAATTAATTTTATTATTGTAGTCGCCTTTAACCTCTATATGATCATTGGTGGTTCATGAATGACTCGTTCAAATAATTAAGTCTTTTTAACGAATTCTTATCAGAAACTTTGGTGACGGCTTTCTCGTCTTGGAAGGTCCCTGAAAATGCTATTCTGAGATTCTTTCTAATTACAGAAAACTGTTGAGTTTTATTACATTATAATCAATATATTATTTAGTTTTTCTTATTTCCTATTTGCTCAGTATATCAACTTGTCTTGCTAAATAATAAATACGAGACTATAAATATTTCTGGTTAGTGCCAACATTTATATCTGTTTTTAATATTTTTCTGGTACTACCTCTGCAGAAAATCCAATTATAAACAATTGTTGAAGCGTTATTGAGAGGCGCTGAGTAGCAATCTGAAATTGTTATCATGAAATTGAGTTTTATGTTAGTAATTACCTTTGTTCAGCCAACTTGATTATGCACGTACAAGTAATTTAACAGTGATTGCATATTTATTCAGTTTAATAGATTCTAATTTACGAGTTTTTGTCGTTTTTTTAATTTGATCGTAAAAACAGAATTGATAATAAAAAATAAACACAATAAACCCTGGCTATTTTGTTCACGCAGTTATTCGACGAAGCCTATCCCTTCTAAGTGACTGGTTAAACCCTTTTTTACACCTTTGTGTTCTTCTAGGTCCTATAAACCTCTGGTCCTGAACTTCCGATTTTCTGAGCAATGGTCGTGAAATTGACATCATTTATTCCCCGAAATTAATATATTCCATAAATGTAGTCGAGATAGTGACTAAATGCTCACCAGCGGCTCTCTGGGTCTTAAGGATTGTATGTACTTTGGAAAGCTATCTAACTTGACCCAGATGTATATAATGTACATTATACCCTGTGACATGTACATACACAAGATGTACATAATACCCTGTGAGAATTTGGCTAGCCAAATGGTCCAATGGGAATGGCCAAATGGCCAAATGGTCGCTTTTAAGGATATTCACCTTTGTGGGTTTCATTTCCCTGATGGTTCCATTTTTATTTTCTATATTTCCATTGTGATGGATCGGAACGTGAACGCATTAAGTAAAAAAGTGCTTTATTTTAGAAGAAGATGGCGAATCCGAATTCGGTCTATGAAAGGTAGGTATTAATTGCATATCAGCCGGCAAACTAGAGAAAGAAGGTAGAAAAAGTACATTCCATTGTCGATGCTATATACCCTATATCTGAATGTTTTTCAAGTGCGGCTTAGAAGGTTGTTGGTGTATTGCTTTCGGTTTTTCCTCCATAGTTTTAATTTTATCACTATGGTTTAAAGTTATTATACAAAGGAGCTCTCACTTCCATGTTACCTTTAAACAGGTCACATATTCAGCATATCTCTCTGACTCTAATGATTATCGCTTTGTGATGATATAACGCAACGACGACAAATCCCTCGCTCCAATGGTTGGCAAGCGAACTGTAAAATGTTTTGAATATTGATTAAGCTGTGGCCAACCAGGAGATTCGATATCACTATCGATTTTCAAGTTCTGGTATATTATGATGCTAATATTTAGGTTATATGAGATCGCTTTTCTAAACTTTATAACTAAAATATAAATATATTCCGTTATATGTTTAAATGTTGCAGGAAAGAGGGCCTTTGTTGGTTTTAGCTACCTGAGAAGACCTTAAGTACAGTACGAGTTCATTAGAGAGATCAAAGCTCGCACTCATTAGAGAGCTTTTACTATTATTTCCGTATCTTAATGTCTCTTATAACAATTTTGGAATATTTTCTTTATGGAAATTGTTATTTAACGATAGCACTTTAAATACAATTTTGGTATTATCTATTATCAATATTTTCTTGATTATATAATATAATTATCGATTTAGTTACTGATAGCTCAACATAAATAAGATATTGCTGCTTGATGGCTGATAAGCTACCAAGCAGTCATGGCCAATCCATATAATAATTTGAATTGAACAATTTTTGTCATTTTAATTTTATGTAAGCGATAAGAGATTATACCTTTATTACTAATGCTAAAAATAATTACAGGCTTCTTCTATCAAAGGCAAGGGTTCTTCCGGAAAACGTCAAAACTGCCGATAATTGAATCAAATATCACCCTCCCGTAAACTGTTGATTGTTAGCAACGGCGTTGTCTGTTGTGGTGTTGGTATAGGCAGCGATGGTGTTGCTGGTAACTGTGGTGTTGGTGTTGGTTGCGGTTACATCGCTGGCTGTGTTGGTCTCGGCGGCGGCTATGGTGTTATAGATATCCGTATTAGAAAATAATATCGAATCCAGATTTCGTTCTCTTATTTATAGCATCGCTGGAGTACGCTCTTCCAAGTGGTTCTGATTTCTACAAAAAACTGACAGAGGAGGGGGCGAACTTGAAAATCAGTTGCTCCAGAGGACGAGGCATAATCTATTAATGAAATTTGTAGGCTCATCCGTTATTAAATCATATTATGCAGTGTATATTCTTTACCCTAAATGCTTGTTATTTATTGGTCGGAATGCGAATCAGCTATTACTCTCGAGAAATTAAAAAAACAGGATATATGTGACTATTAAACTACAGTTGTCTATGGATGCGAAACGTGGCCGCTCATGTTAAGGGAAGAACAACGCCATAAAGTTTTCGAATGCAAAGTACGACGTAGAATATTTGGTCCAAAAAATATGAACATACGATAGAATTTAGAAACCTCCACAATGAAAAATTCAGGAAGCTTTATCCGGTAAATATCGTTCAGGTAGTTGCAGCGTGGGGGTTAAAATAGTGTAAAGTCGTTGGATTTAATAATGACAGAATTACAAAAAGGTTAATCAGTTTCGCGCCGTCGGGTAAACGTCCGAGGGGTAGATAGAAGAATTGCGTCGGGGCTGATCTTGTGAATTTGAGTTTTGATGGGGTGGGTTGGAGTGAGATCTGTCGAAGGTTGGATGTTATCGGGATTGAAACTTCGGGTTCCATAAGCATTTGTTTATTTATATTGTTTATTGCAGTGAGGTGATGCTCTTATCTCCTCACACTAACCTACACTAGAAGATAAAAGAAACCCTCAATGAGTTATCGATCTGTTAGGTTTGGCGACAAAGCTACTGGTTGCTCCTACTATCACGTTCCCAGAACCAAGAGGTCCTTTGCCTCCAGGGCCTGGGCTATCGCTAAGGAGAATAATCGGCTCCTCAAACAATTGCAGAAACAACCTACAACAGTTTTATAATATTCTTTTGTGAAGAAATTAATTATTAAAATATTTTTTTTGGAAACCAACACTACATAAGTTAACTGTTTTATTTTTATTTTTTTAATTCAATTTATTATAGTTTATCTTATTCCACATTCCTTACGCTTGAAGTTAATACGTACTTAAACCTTTTTCATAGTCCGATTATTCTTTATAATGAACTATTAACAGTTCCCTATAGATGCGAAACGTGGCCATTTTTCGAAAGTAAAGTACTACGTAGAATATTGCTTCAAGTGCCAGAAACGTATATATGAAATTAAAGTAAATTTAATGCCCTACAACTTTGATTCCGACAACATTTCTGAGAAACGATCGTGAAAGACACAAGAAGCAGATGTTTATCAACAAGTGAGGTAAAAAAATAACCGTTAGAAGTTCGACAAATATTTATAGAAACTATTTTATAGGAAATTTAATTAGCTTTAATTTTTATTTGTAACATAGTTTTCTAGAGTCAACCGTTTTTGAGATATAAAAAAAAAAAATTAACTTCTCTTCATGGGGGGCTTTTAGTATGTTTAACTTCAAACAACTTTTAATGAAGCTATGAAGTCAAAAATAATAGTAAATTTCATGCACTCTACACCCCTCATTTCAGCACTCATTGCCTGGACTATACATATATGATTCAGGTTGTTAAAATATGAATCCTGTTGTTTTTAATTTTAGTTGTATATCGTATAAAGGTCATATTAAAATAAGGGAATTTCGACAAAGGGTGTTTAGTATTGTCCTATTGCATGGAAAATAATCTTTTCATGTGCTTGTGTAATTTGATTTTCCAAAATAAATACATTCAACTATCTGTATACGAGTATCAGTCTATGAGTAAACTATCCCAGGACTGCGTTCTACGATATCAGTGTTCGGGCAAGCTATTGCACTTGTCAGTACATGTGTGCTAGATAAAGCATTATCAATATATTAGAAATTGATATTTGAATTGTTATTTCTAGGATAAGTTTGTTCGGAAACTACTGAATTTTAAAAATAAATAAATAATAAGAATCAAAAAACTCCCTGACTGGGAAAAACTATAGATCATGGATATGACCATCTATAATCTACTGATTTTCTCAACTTACGTTTTAGAATAAAGAGGAGCAGATTACTTCAATTAATAATTAAATTAAATTAACAATTAATCATATATGAAATAATGTTGAGTTGATATAGGGGTTTCAAACATGACTTCCTTCATCCAAACCTAAATGGTTGGTCCTCGCGATAAATGTTATATAACAAAAAAATATTCCCCATTAATTTTCTGATAAGGAAACTGTCGTTAAATTTTCGGTCCGAGCAACCCTGCCGTAGCTAGAGTGTGTCAAAAAGCCCCAAAACTTAAAAAAATTTGGCAAACTTTTTTTCATTCAAACCAATACAGCTCCTAAACGGTAGTCCTAGCGACAAATATTTAAAAAATATTCTTCATTAAATTTCTTATAGGTACACTGTCGTCACAACACTAACAGAGTAGAGTGTGACCTATCAAAAATGCTACGTTTTTGAGGCTGAAAAAAAAACGTTGCAACGTAAAAGTATAGACCCCAGGCAAAAAGACACACCTATGTCATTATAGAGATAAACAATTCAGCCTATGAACGTCTCATGTTTCTTTATTTTCCATATGATTTTAATATTTCTATTAAAGTTATAATGCCTGGCTACTTTCTCTTGTTTCGTTATTGCTAAAATCATACAGTCCTCTTCACGCACAATGTAATAATAATATAATAAAAACATAAAATAAATACGGAATTTAATAATTTATAATTTTGTAACATATTTATATAAATACATGTTTTTCTAATAAAACAATCCACACTACAAATTCGTTCAGTATAAATTAAACTTAGAATACATTTTTTAAGCTTTAGGATAAACTGACAAAAGGGGCCACCTGAGGTGTAGTGGTTAGCATAGCAACCTATTAATCCGAAGATCGCGGGTTCGCAGCCCGGCAGATGACCTTAGGATTTTTTAAAGGGAGTAAAAAAATCTTTAGCTATGTCGTCCTTCGGAAGGGACGTAAAGTGGAGGTCCCGAGTCTGTGCGATGTCAGGTACTCGTTAAAGATCCCTATCCTAATTATACCTGGATAAGCAAAATTTAGGACTCCCACCGTAGCATCGTCCGATTAGCCGTAGCTGCATTAAGTGACGTTAAACGAAATAAACAAACAAACAAACTGACAAAAAAAACCTACTAAAAAAAATAGAAATAAATAAATAATAATAATAATAAAATAAAACAAAGTAATAAAATAAATAAATGGAAAATATATAAAAATAAGCAAAAGTTTTGGGCGTTAAAATCAATTTATATTTAAGAATAAATTATCTCATACAATACTTTGATTTGCTAAATTAAACTTTAACTAAAACTAATAAATTCTAAGAATGTCTTATTAAATAAATTTTATTCTAGTAATATGTGTCTGGTTCGTTTGTGTACGTATCTTCTTAAGGTTAGCTTGTTATATTTGCCCATTGCTTGTATTTTGGGATTCCTTGAGTTTATTGTTGAGTTGAAAAAGCTCTGAGTCTGGGTGTAAATAAATTGGTTAATCTTTTTGAAAATCTAGATCGATCACGCACAATATAATCTATCATTTTCCTCTTACGTTAGAAAAACAAAATCGAGAAATTCTGATAGTATTCTTAGGAGGGAGCTACTTGTTAGCCTCCTGTATTGTGCCAAAGCTAACTCAATCCTTAACAAATAGATCTATAGATAGGGCTGTATTGAGGAAACCTGATGATGGCAGTGGCCATTCAAAGGGGACTTCCCCTAGATTGTGGAATGTCAGGCACATCATTTGTTATCTGTGATGTGTCGAGTACTCCCACAATATCGTAACCATTCTCCTATATCTAACACGACGGGCCTTTTTATAATAAAGTTTATAAAAACATCAAGTCAATTTAGCTTTTTCTATTTCTTTAATTACGTAATTTCAATTAAATATAAGGTTACTTTGTTGAAATTGTAATGAACTGCTGGAGAACATATTCCTTCAGGACGAGCTTTCACTAGTAGTGATGGATGAAGGATATGGGGAGAAGCGTAGGATCATCATTGTTCTTTTATCCTTCCAACCCTTCAAGGACATTTGGAACAATTTCATACTTATTCCATTAGTATTGCAATTTTATTATTTATTAACATCGAAATGTGTTATATACACTGACAGGTAAAGCATTCCACCTGTTTTCACTTTCGAGTTAAAAGATTCATTCTTTTTTAGTTGTTAACGTCCTCATCAACTTTAACCAGTTCATAGCATATTAGGTTCATTAAAAATATTAATTAAATAAAATCCAGATATCTAGACTATTATATAAAAGGACTAGCCGTTCCAAATATTAACCACGTCATCGCTATAGTTCCAGGAAGGTTTAGCAACATTAAAATCAACTGATTTTCAATTAATTTGTTTTTAAAAAAGCGATAGTATGTGTGTAGCAGTGAGGTGTGAAAATTGACCGATAGGTGGCGAGAGCCTTGTACATGAGAGGTTACAAAGGTAGAGTATTATATAGAGCTACAAATTCATAATAGTATTTACTTATATTCAATTAATTATATGGTGCAACCCAGTGAAGTTTGAAAATCAACCGATATTTGGTTAACACCATTCCGCAATAGTGTTTACAGTGGTAAAACTACTGTACTTATCTTTATCAAATATATATAATCACCGTTTTAAATTCCAATAACTATTAACACATCTATCGTATTTATTATTTACTAAACATGTATTAACTCTTAAGAACACTAATCTAAGCTACTTTCAACCGTAATAAAGTCTCGACCTTGCTCCACTAGATTTTTATTTGTTTCATTCATTGTGCAAATTCTTGAAAGAGGAAGACGTACATATAGTAGATACATTTCAAAATATACAAACAAATGTTCAGAAATTTTTGGATAGCCAAACCAAAGTACCTGCTAGGGATAAAACCACTTGCTGGAAGATTGGAATTGGCAGTGCACCACATTGTATTACTTTAGCTATTCGATATGTATTATTACAGTACTGTTGGGAGATTATCATATTGAGATTTAATAAGTCCCGTTTAATATATTTACTGTAAATTCACAGCTAGACTAAAAGAAAAGATATCAGTATCCTAGCTATGGAAGAAACACAAGGAAGGGGAGAACTCAGGTTATAAAGCCATGTGGTAAGAACGCCTAGTTCAGTGCCCACGAAAATTTATGGAGGTCAGACTAGTACGTAGCAGACGTAGAAGTAGACCACGACTAAGCTATGGAAGTAATATAAATAATATAATAATTAAAGGAAAGACCGTGCAAGGAATGCTGAAGGAAGCAATAATGGAGGTCCAAAGTTATGTTTTGTTATATTATGTCTTTTAAAGTTATGTTTCGCCTTTAAATTCTGGATCATTTAAATTCACAAGGTGACTGAGTCCCTTATTGTTTCTTTTATGTTTCTTCCCACAATACCCAGGAATGTTCTGCTAACGTAATACAATGGCTAAAGGCTACTGCGAATATTATATTTGACATACCGATTTCCTTGTTTAAAAAATCGAACGATCAAAGTTAATTGAAATTATAAAAATAAAAGAGAGTTGAAAAAGTTAAAATAAAATGATAAATTGTATCATAAATATAAATTTATAAATTTATTGTATAATTAAAAAGAAATGTCACAATTTTTAATGTTCCCTCTTCATATTGTGACAAGGCCAGATGGGTTAACGTTTCCGGGTTCGAGTCCGGCTGAGGCATATGACTACTTGTTTTGTTTAATCAGCGAATGATGGCATTACTGGTTCACATCCAGCCTGTATAATTTTGGTACCCTAATTGTGGAAAAATCTGGATGTTGAGGGAAATTATGACCAAATCATTGCATTTATTGTTAGTCTACAATCAGTATATTCTTACTAAGGGTATTGAGCCCAACATTCTTTATACATTTTTTTTAAGTGAAATTATTCAGGTTTAGAATGTGGAGATGCTTTAGAAATAGAATATGAGAAATACGTTCGGAACATTAGTTTGATGTGTAGATTATCTATCTATCTCTGTTTTAGGTACTGGGGTACTAATTCTGGGGTTCAAGGTACGTTTGTTTACCAATCGTGATGTTAAGAATCAGGCAGGAAATTTTTATTATTTTAAAATAAGTATAGATGTGTCTCATTACGGAGAAAATACAAACTAAAGAAAAAAATTCGTAATTTTTTTTTCGAAATAAATTTTATAGGTATTTGTTATTTATTATTGTTGTATTAATATTTCTATAGTAAAGATCCAGTATTTATCATCTGTATGGCAGTGGTAGTTGAGTTGTTGCTGAATGAACATTGAAGGGGCAATCAAATGATAAGAGTAGCTATCGATGCATCGAATGGCTATCGAACTGTCAATATTGTCAATACTGTCGGGTCGCTCCCTAAACTGATAACAGTGGCTGGATCTCATCGCTAAGTCAACTCCTCGCAGTTGAGCTGAACCTATCACATCCTATTATTATTACTTCGTCTTTTTCTTTTTAACTTTAAAGTTAAATATTACTTATTGTCTTTCATTCTCTGATTGTCTTCAATTTGAAGAAAGGTTTGAATAAAAAGTAATAAATTTAAAGAAAAAAAAATGTTATTATCCATAATTGTCTATCATTAAAAAATTGATTCATATTTTATGTTCATTCCTATCCTATCTATTCTAAAACATATTGTACACAATCATATACATAAATATAAATAATATTTGAATACACATTATGTCGGGAAATGCTTAGAAACACCAACACCATCAACCTCTTATTTTATTTATTAATTTTTAACTGTTTATTAAAAACATTAAATTTGGCTATTACAAATATTTGCTATCTGCTAAAGCAATACTCGAATATACCAGTACTATAGCAAGTGTATCTTGGCAAGCGCCTCAATAGTTTTGTTGGAAGCACAATTTGTGTTTTTCAATTATTTAAATATTTTTAAATGTTAAAACCAAATTTGAATGAAAAAACCAAATACAAATTAAAACATTTATAACAACATATTTACCGTCCTATAACAACATTAGGTGAAACGTATATAATATCGTGAGGTTACAAGTGAAACAAAATAAGTCAAAGACATGTTTTGAGTAAACACTGGTCAAAGATGTTTTTGCTTTGTCGGCTTTGGTACTTGCATTGTTTTATCAAATAAGTTCAAGACCTGAAATTACCAGTGCTTTGACTTGTTTGATTAAATAATGTCAGTACTACTTAAGTAGACAAAGCAAAATATTTTCGATCGGCGTTTACTCAAAACCATGTTTTTTGACTTAGTGTGATTCACTGATTCACTTTCAAATGAAATTGGATGTATTTCTCTTGAATGTATTATTGAGTGTATTTTTTTTTAAAGTGCTGAATAGAACATCAAAATCATTTAGTGTTTAGGACTTCTTAAGTGCTTCTATCTGTACTGAACCATAAATACATACAATTCACAGCTCTTAGATCTATAATTAGCAACATTTATATTAGAACTTAGCATTACAAAAAAAAACAACATAAATTTATATGTATATAACTACACACTGATTTCAAATTCATTATAATAGTGTATCTAATATATTTTCAGGGCGCTGTAATGATTTAGGGCTTTTTATAAGAAATTTTGTCGTAAAATTAATAGTTTTTATTATAATTTAGTTTTTATTATAACGAAAAACTGAAAAAGTATGTAAATTTTGCTATTTTTATTTTGTAGCCGACCACAATAATACACTCCACCGAAGATAAGGCGGACAATTCAGGTTTAGTGCCCCCAAAAAAGATATAAAAGCTTTGATTAAAAAAACATTGAAGAGGCAAATAATCCATTAATCCTAATTGAAGGGATTGGTGAATAAATGGGTTGTCACATTTTTAAAAAAATTCTACCTTCCTGGTTGAAGAATTTATGTGGAGAAGTGTTAGGTAGCAAAGTCTGAGTATGTCAAAACAACTAGAAAAAGATATATGAAGAAGATGAATGGGCTATTGGGACATTTGTATGCTAAAGGAAAAATGTAGAAAAAAGTTTACATAAGGTAATCAAAATTGTATTTTTTAATATAACCCCTTCATCCACCAAATCCTTTAATTGCATTGATCCATCTGTATCACCACTACGCATACCTCAAATAATTTTTTTTTCACTGCCTTCTTATATTTGTATTCATTGCCGATGAATAAAAATATAATCAACGTAATCTAAGTTTAGTAAACATGAGCTGAAGCCTTGTTTTAGTGATGTTTTGTATCGCTCTGGAATGTGTAGTGCTGAGCTAGGCAGGGCATGTTCATGACAGAAGCCATGCTACTACAAACAGCTTTAGCCTTGCTTAGACTAAACATATCTATGTCTCCTCTGGGGCCCTCCAGTTAAAACAAGTTACTTGTACATCCACTATTATTAAAAACATATTATTGTGACACACTTAATAATTATTTTTCGGTTCCCTAATGATGATATTTCTCAACGCTCCACAACCATTTCATTTTTAGTTGTTTATTTATACATTAAGAGATACATTAAGTAATATAAAGGATCCCGACTGTCATATAACATGTCTCTGACGTGTAAAGCAACATACTACAAACTGATGGAACTTTAATAAAATTTCTTTGTTAGAAGGTCCTTACGCCATGTTCTTTTACGTCGCAAGTTGGAAGCCTAATGGATTCGAGAGAATCAGGAGCTTATCATTAAATCAGGTCGGGCCAAATCAGCAACATATGCGACATTAAGATCATTGTGGGTAAGTATTTTGTGACGTATTAAAACGCATTGAGGATTTTTCTAAGGACTTTGGATTGGAAGTATTGGAAGGTTTCGTGGCTCTCCAAAGCTCCAAATGGGTCTAGTTACTGTCATGTAAATAAGTCTTTTTATAATTTATTGGGAGCTTTGAACGCTGGTCTAGTAAATATTGGAGCAGTCAGAAAATACGAGTGGTTTCTTGTATTTTAATTCTGTTATGTGTATTGTTGACAACCTTTTTAGGTTTTTTTTTTTTTTTTTTTTTTTTTTTTTTACTACATTTGAATTGTGTTTGACCTCAGATGATAGTTGATGGAAGAGGATGTTTGAACAAAGAAGGTGGTTACAATCGCTTTATCGCGGTCCCGATTCACATCAATAGGATGAGTAGAGTAAAACAGGGTTGACCTTCCGTTTTTTATTTTTTTAGTCTAGATTTTTACTTTAAAATTGTGTCTCATTATGTTTATTCTACCTTTTGAAACTAAGTAGTCCAATTAGCGAATCTACATAAAACGGCACTTCTTTCACCCGAAGAATAATTAAAAGAGGGATCAAATTGAAGGGCATTAGTGGCTGAAGGGTTATGTTACATTTTCTTAAAAATAAAATATAGTTCATTGGATAAAGCAATTATGTGTAGAAGTGTTAAGGAGCTAAATCTGAATATTTCTAAACAACTAAAAAAAAGAAATATGAACAAGATTTACATTTTCCTGCTAAAGTTAAATGTAAAAAAAAAAATTGTTCAACATAAATGACTGAAATTTGTGTTTTATTACATTAACCCTTCATTTACTAAATTTAACATTGAGAGTTATTAATAAAAAGAATGGAGGTTTTGTAAGTTATGGTTTAACTGTTTTAACTTAAATGAAACTTAGCGAATAATTAGGTAGCCTCCAGTTGTTAAATTTTTGTTGTTTTCTGTTAGAAAAGTAGGATTTGTACATTTTTCCGGCCATTAAAGAAAATAATTTGTTATTGTTTTGTAATAAATAACTAATAATTAAGAAGTTTTTACTGTGGTGATATCGGACTATATTCTGACTAAATTTTATCTTCTACATTTATTGATCGTTATTTTCAGGCACCCTCATATCCGCGTCGCTTCCGTATTGCTGTTGTTATTTTTTACGCCACTGTAGATGCAATATTGATCATAAACTTGAATATAACCATAAATTGCACAGTATGATAGTTGTATGATACTTTACTAATATCAGATGTTAATACTCTCTCGAGTAAGTTAGGCTTAATCTGTACTGGCCCAGCTGAGTATCCGTTCCGGAAGTTGATACACGGCTGAAATAGCAGAAAATGATTTTTCTGGCTACATTTGGACTCGAACTCGAACCCGGGAGTATTGTGCGTTACCCATAGAGCTATCACACCTCTTAGTAAAATAAATAAATAATATTGAAAATAAAACAAGTCTAAATAAGACAGCAACGGTGATAGATGAGCAATCTCAAACTACCATGAGTGGAACTGGGTGCATCACTTTCGCTACATATAATAGCACAAATTATGAAAATACTATCATCAAATCATCTGGCCAATGCTCTTCATTGTCAAAGCCATCTAAAAAAATGGCATCTTTCCAGATTATATAGGCATATTGCAGTATAATTAGGTCATCGTATGTTATTATTTTATACAGGTTGTTGTTATTTGCCCAGTAAATACTAACTGTCTATTAAATTAAACTATCTATCTGGCTCTGAAATAACCTCGCTTAGCATAGATCTTTACTTATATGTGTTTATGTCCGTGTCTCTCCTCTCTCACTGCTAAAATGTCATAAAAGAGAGCATCGGACCAGTTGGATGAAACTTTTCTTCCAACTGGTCCGATGTTAATACATACCTAGGGGACTTTACATTTAGCTGAAGAACTACTCGCTCATGAAAATTATTGGCTGCTTTCAGAATTACACAGAACTATTCTATAAGGAGGGAAAAGAGGTGAGATCTTCATCGATGAAGCATCGTTAGAGCTTACCTAGGGATTAAATTTAACTATGATTGACCAGCTTTAAATTATCACTTTTGATTATGTAAACCAATTTTATATCGATAGATTTTTTTTTTCTAGTTGCAGAATGAAAACTGTATTAAAGAGGAATAATGAGATAATATTTAGATAGACATAAAAACAATTATCAAAATCATACTATAAGTAAACAAAAATCGTCAGTTGATATTTAAGTATAGAGCTGAAGATTATTCATAGCGCAATAGTTGAACATAATTTTATTCGAGAACTTAATAAATAAATAATTCAATAAATTCTGTTGCCAGGTTAGGGGTTGCTATGACAACGGACCATAACTGACATTAGCCAGTTGCTGAGTCACAGGCCACATCACCTCACGGCTGAAATAATAATTTTAGGATGTTCAATCTCTGTTATTTTAATTAGGTTTGATGAATTCATTAAAAACTAGTTTCGAATGATAAACATTCATTTTCAGTTCTAAAACATACTAAAAATTCAAAACATTAGCACTTTGTTACTATTTGGATTATATATATACTAAAGTTTTCAAAATTGTAAGTCAAGAAATCAAATATATTGGTACTCACCTGAGGAGATCTAACAGATATCTGAAATATATCCATAGTGGAAGGGAAAGGGCCAGGTAAGTTAAATTTTTTGGGGGTTTATCTTTGGGTTTACCCCTATGAATAATTGGATTTTCCGTTCCTATTGAAAAAAAAATTAAAATGGGTATATTGGAAATGTTTATATAGTCAATTAAATAAGAATTTGGATTGGTTTTGAACGATTTGATTATTTCTAGTGATTCGTAAATATTTAATGTAAGACTATTTCAACTTGATATATTAGTTTTACTCCCGAGTCTTTATTGTATTTATGGTTATTTTCATTTAGATGGATAGCGAAGTTGGAGTATTGGGACTTATTATTGTATGCTCTTACTTTCTTCTCTCTTATTTTTATTCTATTCTGCTTATTTTTCAACTCTAGCTGCGGCTAGGCACAATTTTAACAAAGAATAGAATTGGAACATTTAATTCTATAATACTGTCCACGAAGGGTGCTTCTATTCTTTGGATTTATATCAACATTAAACAATATTAGAAACAATTATTTGTTAAAAAAAAAAGGATATTTAAGACCTAGAATTCCAAAACCAGCCAGAAGTCCAATTTCCAGATTTTTTTTAATTGTAGAAAGAAAAACAAAAATTCCTTTTCCTAATTCTGTAAAACCTTTACCTTTATCGACCAGTTGTGAAAAAATTTCAAAAATTGATTGGCTGGTTTTGGAATTTTACGCTTCGTTTAATTAATATCGCACCTTCTGTGGAATACTGTAACATCTCCCAAAAATTCGACTTTGAATTTTTTGACACAAATCATTCGAAATTACGTTATCTTTTCGTGGTATAAACTGTTATAAGTAAAGCCCGGATTTTCGTGCAATAAAAATTCTGAAATGTGCAATGAAAACTTGAAATTGTGCAAAATCGTGCAATAAAACTTAAAATCATGCAAAATAAAATGCAAATGATAAAAAAGGTTGAACAAATAATTCGCTAAATACAATTCTTACCAAAAAGTTGTTTTTATCTTAGAATTTATTGATCCAGTCCTTAATAAGGGGGTAGTTAAATAATCATTGCCTAAAATACAATAAGAACAAATCGCATATCTTTATTGTACGTGGTATACATAAGCTATATGTACATATTACTTAGGAGTATAAATATCTATGTTATGAATGATTAAACTTTATTTAATTTCCCGTTAAGAAGGCAGAAGAAGAAATTTGCTTTGTTTAAAGTGAAAATGTTTACTAACAGTAAAGAGGGCTTAATTTAATAATTATGCTGTACTTATTAAAAATATCCGTATGTTAGGAGGGAGAGGCAAAATTTCATGGAAGTTGGGAACCCGAGTTCCCTAGCTAAAGTCAATCTAAAGTTGTTCTTTAAATTGTCAAATTTCCAAAAACACGGAAGTGTTGTGCATTCAGGTTTTGAATGCAGGAATTTTGTGATTTCAAACTGCATAATGTGCAATTTTATGCATTCAAACTGCAGAATGTGCAATTTTATGCATTCAAAATGTAGAATGTGCAATTTTTGCATTCAAACTGCAGAATGTGCAATTTTATGCAGTAACCCCCAAAACGTGCAATTTCGTACAATATTAAACTAAGGTAAATTTGGCCTAAACGTCCTAATTCGTATAAATAATTTGTCTCTGGCTGAATACGAGCTTGCAACAAAAAGATGCAATTGCACGAGAATCCGGGCTCTAGTTATAAGTTTAGTTGTTCCGTTGGCCGAGGAGAGGCGAAAATAACATTTCTATAGCGGAGGATTTTCGGAAGCCGTTTGGGGAAGACTGAAAAATCACACGCTGTATATAAGTGCATCGTAAATATTGCTTCGGCTGCATCTGTATCATATAAAAAACAATTATTAAAAAAGGCAAACTGAAAAAAGTAAAAACTTTAAAAGCCATTTCTCATACGTTGAGATTTTCGAGATGTTACAGTATTCCATGGAAGGTGCGATATATACAATAAGGGTTATTTTTTTTTAATTCGCGAACTAAATGCATTCTGGAATAAAAAAAAATTATTGAATAAATTGACAACTTTTTTTTATATCTTAATTTCTTTATTCACACCTGATATTTTGAGCAGGTATGAAGGAATCAGCACTTAAATGTGTATCCTCCTTACCTTTAGTGAATTCAGATTAGGCAAGAAGATCGCTTATCCAACTCCTTTTAAACCTTCGACGTGTAAAGTCAGCTATGTCGGTTGTAGCCATATTTTTTATAAGCTCTTTCATATGTCAATGTTATTTGTCATAATAGTGATTATATCGTGCAGTTGTTATTTATGGCAGCTCGAATACTTAAGTAAGTCCATGTGTAAGGTCTCGTTAGAAACGTAAGGTGGTGAGTTCCTTATTAGTTTTAATAATTTTAATTGAAATACTTACATATTTTATATATATGTTATCCATAAATTTGGCATGCATAAGTCCAGATGGGTTTTATCAAATAAGAATATACTTTAAGTTTCTGTTTGAATGGTAATTTAGAACGTCTGTAAAGTGTTCAATATGTCGGAAATGAAGGGTTTTTCGTTTCGTCTTGACATTTGGGCCTCATAATGTAATTAATGCATGTTTTGTAATGTAAATGTAACGTGTGATTTTTGATGTTTTGAATTCTTTTATGGTATTTCTATTATAATGTAATAAATAAATATTTCTTGATGTATATTTATATATATAGGTCCCAGAATAATAATATTTTGTAACGAAAATTGAAGGGGCGTAACTATAGTTATGTACAAAAACTTTGGGGCGATACAATGTTTTAATAAAAATACATACAGAAAGTTTGGAATCCACTGGTGTAAAATATATATGGTCTTATACTGATGTATCTGATAACACCAGAGGGAGGTGAGAGGGACATCCGACAGATAGCGCTGCGGCCGAATAAAGAGACGAGTTTGGAATATATTTTAAATATAATTGTTTATTATTCATAATAATCTAATAAGTTATCATCCCAAGTATTGAAATATTATTAGAAGAGTAAGTACAGTGAAAGTTTCCTCCCGTGTTATTATTGTTACAATTTGAGAAAGACAGATTGACCAATGTGAGAGGGTTTGGTCTTAGGTATAGACAAATTGAGGTAAACAAATTGTATTAAACACCTTGCTTTCTGCGGTCATATTATTCATAATATTAATGTCCATATTTTCTTTTATTTTTAATTTTGTATTCTCATTTAAAATAGCCATTTTATCCCACAGTCATTTCGTCAGATAATTTTAAATTCTTTTCTTGTTCTATATAATATTTAGAATTAATTAGTCAGTTTGATAAAATAATAAGCTGACCTATAAAGTGAAACACGAAATTCTTTTTAAAAGAAAAAACATAGCTTAATGCCTCTGTCTGGAGACAACGATGGCCGAGTGATTGAGGCGAACATCTCAAGTAGGTTATGGGTTCGATTCCCACTTAGGTCAATTGATTTTTATTTAATGGTGGTTCCACAAAATGATTTGATTAGTTTTGTGAATTGTAGTGTAACCTGTCCTTCCTGCTCTAGTGGGCGTACATGTGGAAGTTAAGCCCCAACAAACAATCAATACGCCCCCTCTATTCATTGATTACGAACCGGTTCAACTAACAGAAACGGCTTGCCTAGAACTAACCTATGACAGCACGCAGACACGCAGCAATCATGTGAAGAAGAAAGTAAAATTGTCTGAACTAATGACATCTCTTTAGCAAATATGTTTGATTCTCGAAACCGATACCTGGGTTAAAAAATGAATTGCTGTTACGAAAAATAATCCATATACGAGTTAAAAATGCAAACCAAACATATTAAAAAAATGAGTAGTAAATAAGTAAACAATAATGTAAGTAAATAAGCTATAACAATATAGCATTTTCCTATATAACCAACTTTATTTTTAACACTACAAAAGAGTTCAGAACCGACAAAAAACAGATCAACTATCCAACCGACATTTACCAACACCACAGCTAATGTGTTCAATTCATGTAAGAAATCTCAGAGCCATTTGAAATTCTAACTGAAGTTCACTAAGGTGACTGTCTTTCACCCCTTCTCTTTAAAATAATTGTCGAGAAAGTAATCAGAACGTGAGAGACAGAAGTCAGAGGAGTACAGATTGGTAAAAGGAAAGGACAGAGAAATAACACATTTTTTTAATACTGTATTAGCTCAAATATCAGTATGAACATGTAATGACATCAAAAATAATCTTTATTCTGATATGATAAAACTTATAATAAAAATTAATATTAAATTATTGACTGTTGTTGCTCTTAAATCTTAGTCTTATTTTTTTTTTTCTAATAGTGAAAACATATCTCCAACAATGTGATAATTAACAGTAGCAATGTGTTGAAGAGAATTGTTTTATATTCTTTGAATGGTTTAGTGTTGATCTACAAGACAAATAATATCTCTCTTTCAAAAGATTAAAAACTACCGTTTTATTGAATCCAAAAATATTCAATCGGTGTAAAATAATTATATAATCATCTGTCCCAACCAGAGCTATATCATCAGCATAAAAAACTGACACATTTTATTGAAAATAGTCCCTGATTGATTGAGCTCGGCTTTTTTTTTTACTATAATTTGAAGGGTAATGTTAAATAGAAGTGGCTAAAGGAGGTCGTCTTGTCTAACTCCTGATTCATGGTACAGTACTTTTGTTTCCTTTACACACTGAATATTTATTGCATAATAGAAATAATATCGATGATTATAAAGGTATAAAATAATCTACTGTAACTATTATAATAAACAAATGTGTTTTTTGTTCAGAATCTGTTTTTATTTTGTTTAACCAATTTTAGTACTTAGTAGTAAATTTAATTTGGAGCTGCACTGAAGGGATTTTGTTTTAAATTTCAATAAATTTAAAATTAGTGAAATTTCCAATAACTAAGCTGAAACTTAAATACTAATCACGAGTATGGCGATCAAGGTCCGTTTTCGTTTCTGTTATTCTAAATAATTAAAAATAATATTAAGGCTAGCGATGGTTGGGAGTGGGTGACCTTTACCCAGCTCCCAGCTGGCCGCTACCACCTTTCCAATAGGTTCGCTTCACCACTTTCTCCTCGGTGCATTATTGTGCAACCGCACGTGTTTTATTTCGGTTATCAAAATTGTAACCTTACTAAAAATATTTAATTGTTCGAAAATGACCAATTGGAAAATATTACAATCTGTTAAGTATCCATGAATGTTATTTATGTAACAGTGTGGGAAGGTAACAAACATGACGGTTGGAAAAATGACTTCAGTATCCTGATTAGTTTATTTAAATTGTGAGTTAGAAGTCTCAAGTGTCCTAACTTTTTTTTGTATTGTGAAAGTTGTAACTAATTTTGTACCGTTTTATTTAAACTGTTAAAGAATTATTTTGTGACAGTTAAATAGATTATGTTAAAACGGAAGATGGATTGGGTAAATTTATTGATTGCTAAATTTAAAACAAAATTCGTCATTTTGCCCCGTAAATAATATAGTACTAAAACACATATTTAATTCAAACAAATCAAAAGGGCACAGCTAAAAACTTCATCTTCAATCATATATTTATTTTGTTAACTTTCCTCATCGAGGCACATACCTCAAATACTTGATGTATCTATTGTACCAGAAGGTGATTTATCCGATGATGCAACAGGAAATGTATATGGTAGGTATAACATTTACTTTTTAATTCTGGTCTTAAATAATATAAGATTAAAATGATAAGAAACTGCTACTTTAATAGTTACAACATTTAAAGCTTCCAATAAATTACAAAAGACTCCTTAACATGACAGTAATTAGGCGTATTTCAACATGCAGAGATTTGGGGCTCCACTAAACCTTTCACTTTTTGTATTAAATTCTTACAATCCAAAATCATCGAAAAATGCGCAATGCTCCTTATTATGTCCCAAATAAACTAATTCATAAAGATCTTAATGTTCCATATGTTGGTGATTTTGCCCAAACCTATCCTATATAATGAACTCCTTACCCTCAAAAGCGTCTGAAAACAAGATGGCCAAGTGATGTATGTAGAGCTGCTACTGATCTGTTACTAATGAGTATTCATTACAAGTTATTGGCATGTCATTATAATAATTTTCCACACACTTGTTGTATATATTGTATACTGACATATATAAATTACTTTTGTCTTCCACCTTTAGTTTTTTCTATTCCAGCCCTTAGTTTCTTTCCTAAACAAAATAGTTATAACAAACCTTCACACACTACAATCATTATTGTATAAAGATAAAAAATCATACAATATTCATAGGCGTATAAAATTTAATGTCCTTGAACATTTTTTTTTTTCATTTCATTTATTGATATTTACAACTGTACAAAATAATATACATTAAGTAAAAGTGTTGATAGTGAATACATTGGCATTTTATAACTTGTGAAGAACTACTCACTAGTAACACTTCAATAAAATCTACACTAAAAGGTCTCTAGGCCATCTTCTTTTCAGACGCCTATTATGGAGCTTACTATGGAAGGATACGTATCTGGTTTGGGCTAAATCAGCAACATATGGAACATTAAGATCTTTATGGATACGTTTATTGGTCACAAAATATTGAGTATTGAGGATTTTTCGAAGGATTTTGGATTGTAAGGATTGGATACGAGATGAATTGGATGGTTTAGTGGAGCCCCAAAGCTTAACTCCGTATGTCCAAATAGGTCTTATCACAGTCATGTCAATGAGTCTTTTGTAATTTATTGGAAGCTTAGAACGTTTGTCTAGTAAATGTTGAAGTAGTCTGTAACGACGAGCAGTTTCTTGTCGTTTTAGTCTTGTATGTGGATTCCAAGAAAGACGTTTGTCCAACTGGAGTCCTAGGTGGCGGGTCTGTTCAACAGGGATTAGTGGAATATCATTAAAGGATACTGTAGGGCAGGATGTTGTAGGTTTACGACGAAGGGTAAAGGTTACTTGATGGGATTTGTTTGGATTTATTTTTATTCTCTAATTTCGACACCATTCTTGAATGTTAGTAATATGAGACTGTAGTGATTGGGATGCAATGAAAGGATAATTATTTACTGATAACACACAAGTGTCATCGGCGTAAGTGGTGAGGACAGTGGTAGGATGAGTCGGGATGTCAGCTGTGTACACCGTGAAGAGGATGGGACCTAGGATACTGTCTTGAGGACCTCCGGCAGATTGGGTAAAGAGGGGAGAATAGGAAAATTTGTGGTTTACTTTGAAGTTTCGGTCACTCCTTGAATATTTAAAAAACATTTATGTAAAACAATTTTTAAATTATAATTTTTTAAAATAACCGCGTACTGGATATAAAATAAATACACGACCGTAAAATATCGAGACGAAATATATATATATTTTTACTGTATATATATATATATATATATATATATATATACAGTAAAAATATTTAAAAAAAAAATCTGCAATGAAAAAACAATATCATGTCTATGAATATTCAAAACAAGATGTAGAAGAGAAGCTATGAAAACGGTCTTTTAAGTACGAGTTTTTAAATAACTGCTTTCTGGATATAAATTAATATATATAAACATAAAATATCTATACTAAAAAAATAAATAATTAATAAGTGAATTGTTATAATAAAATATAAAAATTCTGCTATGAAACAAATATAATATTTGTGAAAACGATCTTTTTCGATTTGATTATTTATTATTACTCCATTTTTTGAAAACGATTAAGTATTTTATAGACTGAAAAAACAGTTGATAATAGAGGTGTATCTTAAAAGAAAAATTAAATTATTACAGCAACGTATTCTTAAAATCGAAGACAAATCAAAACTAAATCGAATATTGTAAAAATTAAAATTTGTAAAAACATAAAGGAAATAAAATTAAAATGTAGTTAAAAAGTAATAATTTAAAGGAAAAATATTTTCAGAATATTGCATGTCATTGGCTGATATTAATTGTTCTATAGTAATAGTTTTAAATGAAAAAAGTATAGTTATAATAAAATTAGATATTGTGTTATTTAAATAAAATATATATATATATATTTTAATCCTAATATTACTGAGTTTTTATGTTGGCGAGACTGAAACAATTTTTATTCTTTTGAATAAATGCATAATTTTCGAATGCGAGCTAAGCTGCGGTGCAATGAAGGGTATTGGAAAGTGGGTGCCGCCACCCTCAAACTGGTTCCCGTCACTTTCTTCGACGGTGTCATTTCGAGGTTAGAATTTAGTCTTTCAGTTCTGTTGCACCGCCTTGTCTTATCGTCTTGTTCATATCGAGCATAAAGGAAACAGATTGAGACGTCTAGATGTTTGTCACAGCCACTGGTGGTCAGATAGATATTATGCTTATTACCAGATATATATTATTTGATATAACGATTACTAACCAAGCTATCAGAACGCCATTAATTTTAAGTTATTGATTGTTATTTTGTATCGATTTTATGACAATAGGTAAACACATGAGTGATATTTGACTGTTATTATACACTAGACTCTCCGTAGTGCGGCACACAGTGCGGCAAAAAGGCTAAAAATGGCTAAAAAAGGCTAACAATTTTGAAATAAGCGCTTCATGAGGTGCTAAATGGAACGAAACCATCAGCTTCATTGTATCATCAGAATATGTCAAAATTTAAAGATGAAAACTGTTTATAAAAAAAAAGAAAAAGCAATTTTTGGTGTCGTTTTATATGTATTTAAGGTGCTAAATCGAATACAGTCATATTTAGCTTAAGCTGATCATCAGAAAGGAGCCATGTTTTATGTTAAAAACTCAGAAATACAAATTATCATGTTTGATATAGCTTTGATATAAACATAATAAATAATAAGTAAAAAATCCTAAATAAAAATATTTACTAATAATATATATTAATAAAAAAAAATCCTAAATATAGCAGTACACATCTATAGCGTTCTATGTTCAAAGGATTATTTTGGATAAAAATTTAAGTCTCAGAAAAAAATTATTTTAACAGAATTTTAAAAACGTGTTCTTTTCTTTGCTACAGAAAAGTGCGACTTCAAGGAGTTGTGCACTGTTCATGTCCTGGTAATGAAATATTCAAATAATCAGTTCCAAAATCGTGTTCCAGATTTATTTATGTATTAAAAAAAATAAATAAATAAAATAATAATAATATTTTCGAAAGAAATTCATTTTTAGGTTTTTTCCTCAGCTCTGTTATATTCCGGCTTTCTTGTTCAAGAAGGGGGGGAATCAAATGAGGAGAACGGCCAGAACAGAGCGAATTAATAGAAGATATGATTGGTAAAGAAGAAGAAACGGACAAAAAGAAAGAGAGGAAGCATCTGATCTCCATAATCTTATTAGCAAACGCGTTCTTTCTTTCTACTTACGACCATTTGTTCTCAACATGCGACTTATATCGATTATAATTTAACCGCAGTCAGATCGATTTATATATCGATGGCATTAACAATACCGGCAAAACAAGGAAGCCTCCAGCTATGATACCGCAGACCCGAATACAGGGATCTATGAAGGCTCTGACCTTCTCTTGGCATTTCGGCTCTATATACCTCTCTGGTGTCTCTCATCCAAAGTTCTGCCATTTCTTACTCATCCATCTTTAAAGTTCTTCTTACGGTCGAGGGGGAGGGGCGACTTTTATGTTTGGTGATTGAAGAATCGATTTACAAAAGCACATCATAAGACAGTATATGTTTTTGTTTTCTCTTTATTTTGTAATACCTACAAGATAGTTGCTATTTGTAGTTTATTTCGAACTTTTGGCTCTATTGAACCCTCCCAAAATAGAAAAGAAGTACAGCTATTCCATAAAGTATAAGGGATGATATAATGCGTTCTTATGTCACGTAATGATGTATTCGATTCATCATTAAAATTCCTATTTTATCCAATTTTCCATCCCTACTAAATTCTGTAATAACTAACAAAACATATATTTTAAATGCTGAAATATAGTTATGAATCTACTGACAGTTCGTGTAGAATCTCAAGGGAACAGTCAATAAGAAAAAAGAAATGTTACAAACAGATTCTATAAAATTCTTATTTAGAAAGATCTTTCAAAAATCAATGCATTCCGTATTTCTCCTAGACTGAGAAAAACTATAGATCATAGATATGTACATCTATTATCTACTGTTTTTACAATTAACATTTTAGAATTAAAAGGATCAAATTACTTAATCAATAATTAAATTAAAGTAACAATGAAAGATTATTCGATACAAACGAAGTTGAGAGAAAATATGGGTTACCCACATGATTCTTTTTCATTTAAACCAATATAGTTCCTAAACTGTAGGTTCTAGCGACAAATGTTATGTACTAAATAAATTTTTCTCTATTGAATTTCTGACAAGGGAACTGCCGTCAAATGTTTGACCCGAGCAACACCAACAGAGCTAAAGGGTTTCATAAAAGTCCCAACACTTAAAAAATGTAGGCAAACTTTACTATTTCCATTTAAACCCGTATAGCTCCTAAACGGTAGATCCTAGCGAAATGTGTTATATAACAAAAACATATTTTCCATTAAAGTTCTAATCAAGTTCAAATTTCGATCCGAGCAATACCAACAGATTTCGATCGTATTAAAATGTTTCAATTTTAGCGTGAAAAAAACGTTACACCAAAATAGTACAGGCCCCCTAGCAAAAACATAATTTTAATCGGTAGGTTTGATAATATTCCATACACCATTGTCTAATTTGTTTTATTATTATAAACAATTTTCTAGTCTCCTTTCCTTACTTGATTTTACTCTTCGATGTAGAGGTACACCACTGTGTGTGTGACAGTATTGGACGTATTAATTCCATTGTTCTGAGTCTCCTGTTTTATGACTCCTACTTAAACCATTTATTTGTTTATTGTTAGTGTTTGTGAATCTCTTCACAGCCCTCCGTAAATTAATATATTATTGAAAATATTTGACAGAGAAAGAATTTTATAGAAATGGTTTGGAAGAGCCTGAAGATCAAGCTAGCAGCAGGACGAGAGCCGTAACAGACAGTGCAGAGCAGTAGACCAAGGAGGTAGGAGGAGACAGCTATGTAGGTCAGCGAGGATCGATGGGCTGCGGCAGCTGGTGTTCTTCCTACCTCCTTGTAATGGTCCTTTCCCAATTACTGGCTGTATTTAACAAATGGATGGGATATCGGAAGTAAAATATCTATGTTATTATCGATTGATATTGATGTTATACTAAAAGTTTTGCTTAATAAAGAATTAAGTAATCTTTTGTTACTTTGAACTATAAACAATAATAATATGTATTAATTAAATGATATGATTATAATACTATATTGTATACATCCTTAACGAATTTCCAATGCTATTATTAGTGTATAAATGGACATAAATATACATAAGCGTAACATAAATGCTAGTGTTCAAGGACTGTATATAAATATATGATTTTTGCTAAGGGTCACTTGTTTTGCATTTCTACATCGTAACGTATTACAACACTAACATAAATTAAAAAAAAAAAGCATTACTGGAATCAGAAAACCGTGGATAAGAATCCTAAAATTGATATGACAGTGGTCTCATTACAAGGACTGTGAAGGAGGTAATAGATTAATGGAAACGTTACCAGCTTAGAAAAACTACATTTATGAAGGAAATCGACTATGAACCCTCAATTTCAGCATCGTTCCTTAAGAACTAACGCCTAATTTACCGAAATTCGATGAAAATATATTGTTATTTTATATGTTCAATATCTTGGCAGGCAACGTTGGATGTGAATTTTGGGTTTTAACTCAAGAGAACAAGAGGTTTCTGACGATTTGGGAAAGAAAGATCACCAGAAAGATCTCCGGTCTGGTGAATAACCATGGGAATTTGAAAGTCAGATCAAACATGGAATTGGAACAACTGTTTGGTGAATCTAACATCGTTTCTATAGTCAAAGTAAGAAAATTGCGGTGGCTTGAACACGTACAAAGGATGCCGGAAGACAGGCTCCCAAAAAAGATAATGTTCAAGGAAAAAGATTGAGAGGAGACCAAGGCTGAGATGGCTAGACAACATCCAGGATGACCCGAGAAGACTAAGAGTCAGAAGAGGAACGCGGAAGACTTAAATGGCTGTCAATTCTTTGTTAAGTCAAGGGCCGTCAAGGACTGTAGCGTTTAGGATAATAATAATAATGCAATCTAAGTCCTACTTTTGACCAACGGGTAGCATGCCGGTACATCATGGTTAACAAAAACGTAAGTCTGGGTTACGCCTTACATGTTATTTGTAATCAGCAAGCTTAAATATCTGTCATTTCGCGCGGCCCAAGTGGTGGCTGTAGTGACAAAAAAAAAATAAAAATACTACTTGTACACATACATACCTACATATGTACAGCTACATTTATTTCTTGAAGTCTAAAACAGTATAAAAAGAAATAAAATAGTGAGTCAATATGTAGACTCATTAACTCATTCACTTCTTTGTGAATATAGTCTTAGGCTGTTTTTTATTTATTTGTTTAATTTTTATTAGACGCCTAAAAGGCTTCAAAGTTAGAAACTTGCAAGTTTGTGAGGGTAAGACGTTTATGGATGTAAAAAAAAGGTGTCAAATCTATAATATTAATAGATTAATAGATAAATTAACATTTATTTAATGTAATAGTGAACTTGAATGTAGATAAATTGAATGTGTTCAGAATTCTTCATTTCTGATTCTGATTCTTGAATTGAAGCAGGCAATGGTCTCTCTGACTTGTAAATTAAACTAGTCCCACTTAAATTAAAGCTTTTGGGTTCAGTACTTGACAAGTAAGAACTCATTGCCAATGATAATTGGTTATTAATTTAAAACAAAAAATACTTTTAGCCTTGTAAATTTTGAATTTGACATGATAATTATTCACAAGAAGCTGAAATTATCAAAATTATAATTTAAATTAATAAGCTTTAGTTTAAAATCCCCACATTTCATATACAAGCTTCAAAAATGTGTACACTTTTTGGCTGTTGTTTATCATCAACAACAACCAGTTCCGGATTTGAATTTTTTTCCACTCACATCTTGAGAAAATAACTAAAAAAAGTGGTTGCTATACTTCTTCTAGTCTCCAAGTATGTTTTGTGCTAATTATGTTTAAAGAAATTATTATCGAATTATGTTTAAAAGGTTTTTTTAGATCCAGTGAAAAAAAATTCTCGGATAACTATCGGTATTAAAGTTGTCATGATTATATCTGATTTACGTTTTTATACTACTACTTTGAAGAAGAAAGCTGTGTATGCTACTTAGTTCGATTTAGTTCTAAAAAGTGTTCCCATTTATGGTTCGCCATTTTGAATAGAAGCTATCATCATATGAAGTCTGGGGACTTTTCGAAAATTCCTTTACTTATATGAAGGAACTGATTCTAAAAATGTTAACTTCTTATGAATTACTTTTATATCGAACCTCTTTTCGCTTTACTAAATTAACTGGGCTGATTAGTGTTGTATAACTAATAACATATTTCTAAAATCGACTTTTGGTTGGTTAGACATTGGTATTTAGGATAAATCAAAGCATCAAAATCGATTTTCTCTATCGATATTATATGGTACATAATTAAGCTGTACACTTATCCACGAATCGATTAACTTCTTCACTGTTATTACTTATTTGTTACGTAATCACTATTTTGTCATTTGCTATATTTTTTTTTTATATTTTTTTTTATTTTTTTTTTCAATACTTCCACTGCACCAAGTATTTTTTTTTTTTTTTTTTTTTTTTTTTTTTTACAATTTGAACAATTGACTGGACTGAATTAAAACCAACAAAACAATAACATTCCAACTATTGTTTAATTTTTTGTCCTTTTTAATATTTTTTATTTTTATATTTTACAAGCCTTAATTTTATGTAATGTTTATGAAAAAAACAGAATGAATAACTCATAACTAGAAATGGTTCATTTGACTCGTATTTTGTACGAAATAAGAGACGATTGTTTTTATTCATAATTTTCCTTTTTTTAACTCTTCTATTCCGTGTAATTCTTTTAAAAAATAATTTGGTTTTACGTTAAAATGTATTTTATAAATTCAGTACCTGAACTGAATAGTACAGTCTAATTAAATGTAAATACATTGTTAATTAAATATTAGGTAATTCACACGAAAAATAAAATAAAATTTATATAAAATAATTTTCATTATTACCATCCATGTCTCTTGTCATTCAAAAATATACCGCGCAATTTTATAACATTTCATTATTTCTTAAACTTTGAATTATAATGAAATTCAGTCCCAGTGAGAAAATAATTGATAATTTATTTATTTTTTTAAAACTATTTATTGATATTTACAACATTATTCATAATTAAATTTGAGGAAAATTATTATTACCTTTCAATAAAATGTAAAGAACTAATCACTTCAATAAACGTTCTACATTAGAAGGTCTCCTGGCCATCCTCTATTCAGACGCCTTTGAGGATTATCGGAAATTGAGTATGAGTAATGTTGGAAGACTAGTGGATTCGAGTGGGTATGGAGTTCACTATGA
Organism: Euschistus heros; assembly: GCA_003667255.2. Lineage (NCBI taxonomy): Eukaryota > Metazoa > Arthropoda > Insecta > Hemiptera > Pentatomidae > Euschistus > Euschistus heros. The sequence goes on from RCWM02000059.1 coordinate 86,116, forward strand.
AAGGTTGGTATCCGAGGCTAAATAAGCAACAAATGCAAGATCTTTTTGAATAAGTTTGTTTGTAAGCTGTAATGAGGATTTTACGAAGGATTTTGGATTGTAAGGATTTGATAATAGAAGAATTGGAATGTATAGTAGAGCCTCAAAGCTAACTCCGTATATGCAAATGGGTCTAATTTACTTGAAATTAAATATTAATACATAGATTAATATGTAGATCTAGTGCTTAAAATAATATTTTAGACATTAAACAACTTAATTTAAAAAAAAAAAATCTTACATGATTAACAGCAGCTAGGGTATTAACAAATTTGGTTGGGACCAGCCCAGTGTATATCAAAGCTAACTAAAATATGAAAAAATAATTTAAAAAGGATAAAAAAAAAAAAAAAAAAAAAAAAAAAAAGCAAGGTCGAATGTTACGATTAGATTTTTCCAGTAATAGCAGTTTCTTAGAGTAAATGATTCAAGGAAAACGCGTTAGCTTTTTTTTTTACCAGAAAACTCAACAGCTATGTCCTTTCGCTACCTAGATTTAATAGATTAATAGAGTTAATATTCTTGCTGGTTCGATTTTTAGTTACTTACATATGTGCTATCTATATAATTATAAATAATTATTAAAAACATACATATTAGACAGAATGAAGTAGCCAGCTTGATTCAGAATCTGTAAATTTAAAAGTATCATGTTTTTAAAGTTCACGACAAGACCTTGCAGGTTAATTTGAAAGAAGAAAATTTAAATTTAGTTTCAAAGATTTCATTGATTTTTTTTTAATTGCGATTTCGCCATGGAAAAACCTTTTTCTATAATTCTTGTAGGAAGAAGTCAATAAGAAAAAAACCTAAAAGTATTAGAAGCGTATTTGTTTCTTTAAAATGCAAGCAACAGAGAATGTTATGGAGCCATTTTAAGCTTATTAAATGTTTGCATAAAAAAGTAAATTTTTCTTTATGTAATTTCTGTAATATTTATCTCTTTGATGTCGATTAAACTCTAAAGGAAAGAAATATGCTTTTTACATGCAGATTAAGAATACAGATATACAATGTTTTACAAGATATTTGCTCCTGGTAATAGTTTTATGTGAACTCAACTTTCAGGACTAACTTTTATTTTTTTTTTTATGGAACTGAAGCCTATAGATTAGATGATACTATTAAGTTTTTGAATTAATCGATACAAAAATACATGGAATATATTTCTGGTTCATACCTAGCGGATTGTATATAGACACAGCCAATTTTTTAAAATAATAATTAAAAAAATTGAAGCGTAATAAATTTAAAATAACATATATGAAAGAAGGGTATGAGTGAGTATATAATCATATCGTATTTCTATAGGACATCCCTCTACTATTATAAATGTTCCTGTGTGTAAGTATAGTTTTATTTCATTTATCCGATCTGATAGTAAATTTAATCAGTTTTGAGATGAAAGAAAGAAATCTGGGATCGGAGAAATATTTTAGGATTTATAGCGAGAAATGTGTCAAAAAACAGGGATTTCACAATATTGCGATGTTCTCAGCTTGGGTGTTTCAAGGGAGTTGATCAAAATTTCATATATGGTTTCTGATAGTAAATTTAAACAAACTATTTTGGAGCTATAGCCAAAAGAGTAACTATACACGTGTTTTCGCGGAGAAGTGTGACATGGGAGTTAGCCTTTTCGCGGCGATCTGGCGAGTAAATGGCTGATCGGGAAAAATCAAAACATTTTTAAAAAATTTTGAAAATTTGATTCCCTTTAATTTTTTATGTAGCTAATTTTCGAATAGAAAACGTTAATGAGTTATCTATGAAATAGCGGAAAAGCATCCATTTTTGGGGGAAAAGACATATTCCCCCGTTAGAAATTTTGTTGGCAAACATCAAATACGTGTTTAGCACCCCAAAAAACCACATAGTACCAAAAATCAGAACTACACCAAAACTATCCTTTTAAAACCACAAGCTGCCTGTACTAAATACAAATGATCCCCAAGCCAACTCAAGTCGCAAGTAATTAAAGGATTAGTCAAAGTAAACATTGACATGAATATGAGTAATAAAAACATTAAACATCGGTTTAATCACGAGGGTCAGAGTTAAGGATATTTTTAAATGAACAAGTATTTCAGTAACAAATTATAAAGTATATTAAACTACATTAGATATTTTCTACATTGATTATCTTGAAATCTACATATAACCTAAAAAAACTCTTTTTTGGGGAGAAAAATACGTCAATATTTTCTTTAGAAAATAAAAAAAATCATTCACGTATTGAAAAATTATTATTATTATTTTGTTTTTTTAATTTTAAAACCAATTCCTTTAAAAGGTTTGAGTTGGATATTTTTAGATTATGTTTATCCTTTAATATTTTTTTAATTATGATACAAAACCAAAACTGTGATAAATATGTGTTATAAATAAGGCTCCGATTCACATGTTTTAAAGACATTGATATATGTCATAAAATGCACAACAATATGCTATAGTCATTATAGCATTTTAAGATAAAAATATTAAATTTTAGAAAGGACAAATGGTTTTGGAGTTATAGCGAGTAATGTGCCAAAAAAACATGTATTTTACAAAAGTAAGTGATTTTCAGAGTGATAGCCTGGGTATTTTAAGAATTCTGATAAAACTTTCATATATAGGATCTAATTGAAAATTTAACCACCTTTCAGATTGGTATATATCACCCATGTAATATAATATCCCAGACGCCTAAAAACCCGTACTGTTGTTAAATCCATGGTTTTCGGCACATTTATCATTATAATTCCGAAAGTATTTGTCCGATTCAAATTTTATTTTTCAATCTGAAAGGTGGTTAAATTTACAATTAGATCCTATATATGAAATTTTTATCAAAATTCTTAAATTACACAGGCTATCACCCTGAAAATCACTTACTTTTGTAAAATACATGTTTTTTTGGCACATTACTCGCTATAACTACAAAACCATTTGTCCTTTCCAAAATTTAATATTTTTATCTAAAAGCTGGTTAAATTTACAATTAGATCCTATATATGTAACTTATAATTAACAACGTGAAATACCCACACCAGTCTACTGAACATGTCATAATTTACATATTTTGCCAAAACATACACATTTAGCGTGCTAACTAGGGTGTTTTACAGGATTTAATATATTGTACATATATAGCATCTGATTGCGAATTTAATCAGCTTTGGGATAGAAAAAAGAAATTTGGGATCGAACAAATATTTGAGGAGTTAGAGCGACAAATGTGCCAAAAAACACTTGGATTTTACAACAGTACGTTTTTATTAGAGGGCTGGCATGTACAATTTACGGGGTTTGATTAAAACTTCATTTATAGATTCTATAGTAAATTTAATCAGCTTTAAGATGAAAAAAAGTAATGTTGTATCGGACAAATAGTTTCAGTAATAGTGTTACATAACCCCTTCTTCCACCAAGCCCTTCAATTGTATCTTTATTTTTCATCTTAATTGTGTCTTTATTTTTAATTTAAATGAAATTCAACTTCTTAGCTTTGGCGTATCTTTTGAGCTTATTTGAAATGAATATATTTTTGATGTATTATTTTAATAATTTTAGAATACCTAAATACACGCAGTATTAAGTTATAGAACTAATTTTCCAAGTATTCCATTACAAGAATCGATACACGTCATTGATGTAGTTCTTTTCTAATGTGAAGAAAATAACACGGTTTTATTGTTTTGTTTAATTATTTTTTTTGTGAGTCTGCAAAACCCTTTGGACATCATTGTAAGGCCGCTTTCACATTGATGCGACATATCGTAAACGATATATGATACGCGATATAAACAGACAGAATACTTGAAATCTAAACGGAGGCGATAAAAAAGGTTCACAGTCGCAAGTGAAATATCTCTTGAAAGTACCGCTCCGTCATTAGTTTCTTACGATATTTCGAGCTGTAAATATTGACAAGAAGATAAAACCATGCAGTGTTTTTCATTAATTTAGTGCATCATCATCAGTATCATCATCTTATGGTCCTTGCAGAACCCTGGCCTCCTCTACAATTCTCTTCTATTCAGACCTATCCTTAGCTGCCCTTCTCCATCCTTTCACACCCAGAGTCGGAAGATCGTCCTCTACATCTTCCAGCCAATGAAGTCGAGGCCTTCATCTCTTTCTTTTAACACTTGGGTGTCCCTCCAACATCATCTTAGGGAGCCTATTAGCTTACATTCTTTGCAAATGTCTTAGCCCTCTTATTCTTCTTCTTTTTATATTGGCTACAATATCTGGATATGCTTGTAGAGTTTTCAGTTCTTCATTTGTCCTCATTAGCAAAAGATTCAGTCCATATTTAGTTGAACCATATATTTTTCGTAGGATTTTTCTTTCCCACATGTTTAATACTTTTTCCTCTTGTGATTTCAGGGCTCATGTCTCACTCCCGCACATAACAACCGGCTGAAGGATCGTTCGATACACTCTTATTTTGAGATTGCTGGATATGCTGATCAGTATAGTTATCAGAATTTTTTCAACTGTAGAAATAACCTTCCTGTGTGAATAATTTTTTTCTAGGATTTCTAACACTATGCTTTTCCGATAATGACAGTTTTCACTATTCATTCGATAAAAGTCCCTAAATTTTGATCAATGTTGAGACAGCCTCGAGTTCACGTTGGTAAAAGTTTGGGGATGATTGCAGTATTTTATTTTTCTTCTCATCCTATACCTATATCTTTTTTTTTTTTTTTTTTAATTTTTTTTTTCCTATACCTATATCAATAAACAACTACTTGTAACTGAAGTAGGAGAATTGTGCTTCCACCTCATTTTTGTCACCCGGGTCGCGCCGATTTATGACATAAACCTTCTTAGTGATATATTGATATAAATATATCGTTCACCTTATACCGCCTTAGTGTAAACGCCGCCTAAAGGTGCATTCACACTACGCTGACGTGACGTGTTTACACGTGCTCTACGACTCGTGTTAACACGTCAGCGTCAGCAATTGTGTGCACACTGTTATGACGTGTAGTAACGAATTCATGCCAGTTTTTATTTGGTTTTCACAAGGTGCACATCGTTGCGGAATGGAGATGAGAATTTTAGATGCTTTAGATGAAGAGGAAGATTATATTGCTGTGATAGCAGCTTTTATAGCCGCTCACAACTCAAGGAGAATATGGGTTTACCCTATAAATAGTTGCAGACCGATTTAAATTTTTAATTCCCAATATATAAACACACTTTTGTCCCTACCGGCAGGGTTGGGCATAATTCAAACATAGCTAAAGTTTAATTAAAATTTAATCATAGCTATTTGACAACTAATTTCCGGAAATCAATCACATAATTGTTAACCATTAAATCTTTCTTTCGATTTATTAGTGAACTAATAATAATTTTTTGACTACCCATTAAAGGTCATTATCAATGTTCTCATGGTTATAATAATTGATTCAATTGCAATTTCCACAATTTTATATAGAATATATAAATTAATTTTAATTTGTTGGATCACTCCTTCGTCATTTTTTACACTTTACAAGATAAATAACCAACTGTTGCTACCATTGGTTAAAGAAACAAAATTTTATGCTATGGCAATTCTAAAGAATCACTAAATTAACAAACGTGTTTTTAAAGTGTTTGAAATATTGTTAAATAAATAAAACCATCAAATTTGCAATAAATTAGTAAATAAATGTAATTATTTCCTGATATTTCCAACATTCCTCCTATTTCCTCCCTTGCCTCGTTTCGTATTTTTTTATTCATATACTCCTTACTGGTCAAAAAGAAATGGATATTTCTTCACATGCTCGATGAGCTGCTCCTCAATGTTCATTGCTGACGGGCTGATGCCTACTGACGAGATATGGGAATTTATATTTGGTGCTGACGGGTCAGAGAGTGTGTAGCAACACAACACAACACGTCAGCGTAGTGTGAGCACTTCTATTCGAAATAATGGTTTATATGTTTTCGTAACACGTCAACTGACGTGTTAGCACGTCACGTCAGCGTTGTGTGAATGCACCTTAAGTGTGAATATGAACTTATCTTCTTTAATTTGATCTTTTAATCCAAACTCCATTTGGCTAGGTTCTTTGGAGAGGAACAGTGTTATTAGTAGTGATGGGCGATATATCAAAAATATCGAATTTTTTCTTTGATGGTTCGTTGATTTTTCTCTCAAATATTTGTCGTATCGATACGTAGGTTACGATTAATCGTTTTCTCTATAGTATTCTGAATACTTTCTTCATTCAATTATATACTGTCTCGATTTTTTATATCGGTTTTTACCAGTTTTTTAAATCTGCTTCCACAAAACATAACCCCAAAATCAATAAAATTGACCAATTAACTGGATCGTTTGGAACAATTTTAACTCTGTACACTTTAGACATACGTTCCAACTAATTGTGGAACGTGTCGTTCAGCAGGGAACATCGTTTGAACAATTAGTTCAGTGAATGAGTGGAACTGTTGCTTGGTGGTGTAATATTTGGTATTTCTTTTAGTGATAGCTATTAAAATTTCGGTTTTTTTCAATTACAGTAGAACCTTCCTAGTCATCCGGGTAATCCGACCGTCCTACGGAGTCCCATGGGGTGCACATATTTTTGCGGAATTCCTAATAGTCCAGTAAAATTGTATATTTTGGTGTGCAAAAGGTCGGTTAGATTTATTTATGTATTGTTAGTGCTTTTGTGCTAAGATCCAAGTTTTGGATCAAACCAAATTACCATCCGCGCCGCCACTCACTAATTGGTAGCGTCAAAGCGTCAAAACTTTCGATCTTTTATAAATTTCATCAAAATATCTGCTGCATTATTGTTGTTTTTTTAATCCAAAACTAAACCTAATTCTCTGGAGTTTGAGCAGAAAATAACCTCTGTAGCTTAACTGGAGAGAAAGATACAAGCTTTCCAATTTACTACAAATCTAACATTATAGTGTTAATACGGCCAATGCTTTTGTTTATAAATAGCTGGCTAAAATATATTTATTCAAAAATATTATTATATTGATGTATCATAACGTAGGTTTTTATTTTCTTAATTTTTTTTAAATGTTAATATATAACTTTTAATACACTTTAACTATGAAAACATGTTTCATATTGAAATTTCCGGTTAAGACTTCCTGTCCCCTTGGTCTCTTAGGATGACCAGGATTGTTGAGGTTCCACTGTAATGTGTTGTTTTAGTGAAGAAATTAATTTATAGCAATCATATCAAGGCCCCACTTCCGATTCTTTAATTGGAAACCTCTTACAATTGTTATTCGTTTGGAAATGTACAGACTTATATTTTTTTAATATACTCTAATCCAACAAAGATTTATCAAATTCTATTACGGAGGGATGAGGGTAGGGTCGATTTCCAAGCTGTGGTGAGCTAACCTTTGAAGATTTCATTCATGTGGAAGCCTTTGATGTCCACGGTTTAATAACCGATTCTGATCTGTTGGCCTGGCAAGGTGGTGATGAGGGAAGGTAATGATGAAGAACCGCCAACTCCAGCCTCCTGGACTAAGACAAGTTAATCTCCATCCATCCTTCGCTCCTCTGCTCTCCGGTAGGGGACAAACAATGATTTGTATAATGAACAAAGGGAATGCCATATAAGAGCTATTCATTTAATAGAAAACAATATATATATTTTTTTAATTTATACATAACATGCATTAATAGATAATATAAAGAGGGTAACCCCAAAAAGTAAATTCCCTTATTTATCTATTTTTTTAATAATTTCAATTATCTTTATATTTTTTTAAAGGTCAAACATTCACCTATTTTCCTACACAATCCCTATTTGGGTTGGTATTTTTTTTTTGGACGCTGTGGCAGCGTTTGTATGCCCAAGAACATGTTGCTGAGCTGGTATGTTATGGGCAGACAAAAGCTGCTACATCTACAAAAAAACAAAAAAACAAAACAGTTTAACCCTACAAGCCCCCAGAACCATATGCGGGACAAACATTTTTATCATTCCTAAAGATATAAAAATATTAGCATCGACATCTCGATAGAAGCGTCGCCGATTGGTCCGAACTGCCCAAAGTCCCCATGTACGAAAAATTGAAATATTTTTGTTTCAAACCCCGAATATTTTGCACCATTTTGTAGAATTAAGAAAATGTGGAAATGTTGTAGAAATACGTAAGGAAAATTCTGTATTTATGATAAAAAGGTAATGAAAATTGAAATAAAAATGTATGAAATCGTATCTTATGATTTTTATTGTTCCTACAAGAATTTAATTTTACTGATAATTATATCTCATAAATTTAAAAAAATCAGTTACATTCTAATTTTTTTAAGTCTATTCAAACTAATTGTAAGAGCAAATTGGTAGTGATGGTTTTATTATTAGAAACATTTAGGTTCAGATAAAACAAGGATATTTAGAGTAACTTTTAGGATATTTCGAGTACATTGTTACTTGTTAAAGAAAAACTTCAAATTCCTTTTTTAAAAAATTATTTCAAGTTTTTATCTTAGGCATTTAATTTGATAAATACGTTCCATTATCCACCGAACTAACAAAATATTTTAAACTCAAAATTACTAATATCATTTTGATTTTCAAAACTGGAAATTAAAAACGTGCAAGAACAAAAGAAATCATAAGATACGATTTCCTGCATTTTTATGTCGATTTTCATTATATTTTTTATCACACACACAGCATTTCTGAAATATTCCCACATTCTCTTATTTCTAATAGGTTAGAAGATGGTGCAAATTGGTCAGAGATTGAAGAAAAAAATATTTCAATTTATCGTACCTATCGGGGAATTTGGATGGTTCAAACCATTGTGCGTATAAACAATATAAACATATTTAATATTTATATAAACAATATAAAATTTGCGTATAGATGTTACGGTTTCTGCTACTGTAGGCTCAAAAATCTAAAAAATATAGCAACTGAAACTCGTAGTTCTGAGTTAAAAAAAATTCTGTGTCGCAACGAAATGTATATTTTACAGATGTAAGTTAGTTTTTATATTTCTACAGCAAACGTATTAGCGATAGACTGAAGTAAATGACAGAAAAACTAAAATAAAAAAAATTGTTTTCCTGTCAAATATTAGATTATAATTTTTTTTTTTTTTAATAGCCTTCTTTAGTTAAATATTGTTGATTTTTTTTTTTTTCAATTTATTAAAATAAGGAGATTACTCTCGTACATCATATTGGTTTATTATTTTTTTAATTATTGAGATAATGGCAACGCATATAATAAATATAAAAAGATCCAAGTTTATATAGTAAATAACAAAAGTAAAATCTTCAAGGATTTTTAACGAAATGTAGTAAGGGTGCAATTAAAAACGAGAAAGGTAAATTCAATATTTTAATTAATTGGAGGCCATTTACTTCTGAGGAATATAGAAAGAGCCGGGCCAACCTGGTTTTTGACTCATTTAATTAAGAGTTTTTTTTAATGGTAGTTGGTGCTTTGAATTCAAGTTATATATTATTTTGTTTTGTTATATTTTTATTTATAACATTCCAGCGAGATCCTATTATGCATCCAAAATAGTAACCAATAACAATCAACATGACTGGTACCAATTAAAACTGATTCGGCAGCATATTGGATCATCTAGTACATTAAAATATAATCTTCATAACCAGATATTCTGTGTTAATTTATTTATGGGTGATTCTCAGATTACGGGCAATTTTCAGTACAAAATTTTTAATCATTTTTACGCTAGTTTAATATTTTTTTTTTTAACATCAACACATTCTACTGTCATTTAGCTGTTAAAAAAAACAAATGTCCAAGATCAAAAGTCATATTTTCATTAGAAATTAAAAATTTTAATAGTGCGGTAATGACAATATCAGCTAGGTAATGATAATCACTTGAATATAATTTTTTTAAAAGTATATTGGAGGTGATTAAAAAAGTAGATTGGAGAAGGAGCCATTGGTGGTTTTGTTATTGAGAGCCTGGGGGACAAAATAGCAAAAAATAACTTTTCAGGCAATATTTCTAATAATTCAGTGTTAATAAAAAAAAAAAATACTAAATAGACAATTAAACTTAAACACATTTAATTGAAAATCTATGAACCTAAGGTAGCAATAGTTCGAAAATGTTCATTACTGCACAGTTCATGTCATTACCGCACTAATAATTCGGGCATTTTATTCAAACCTAATCTCTTGATGACTAAAATAAAAATTATTTTTCTGCCAACTGTCATACAAAAAATGATATTCTTATTTAAATTAAATCCAATGAACTAATTTGAATATTTACTATGATAATATAAAAAGTGTTAATGACAACAAAAAAGGTATGTCACTTATTTTACAAAGAAAAACGTGGGCAAAATCTCCCTAATTCACTACCTGGCCGATGGTGGCTGGTATTCAGCTACCGGTTTACTACCATTACTCGTGGAAAATATTTCCCCCACCTTGGCAGCCCTATTTTTGTGGTTGTCTCTCTACAAATTTTGGTTTTTGCTTGGTAATGACTTAATGATGGGACAAGCTTGGAACTATGTAAACCTATATTGTATTATTACCCAAAATACAAAAATGAAAACATTTATGATTGTTGAGTTTTCCGTTATGTGCGAAAATAAATTCCACAACTATTTAGCTTACGTAACGAAAGAAATGAATAATTGTATACAAGAAAACTAAGAGTGGGACACGCAGTGGTAATGAAATTTGAGTAGGTTAGTAATCTTAAAATCAATTCAGTAATTTATACTTTTATTTTTAATATTTTACTCTGGAGAAATATTTCTTTTCCGTTATAGCAGTGGGCAAAAATTAAAGACGGATTTGATCAATTGGGTAAAAAGTTTAATGGACAAAAAGTTGCCCGTAATCTCAGAATCACCCTTATATACCTTCCTATTTGTTTAAAGATATAAAAAATTCAACAGGTTGTTTTTCCCTCCTTATCATCTGTTCCTACTATCACATAAATTATTGAAGGTGTAAAATTACATGACAAATCTTTGGCTAACATGTTCTAAAATTCCATTAGCAAAGAGGTCAAAGTACCCTCGCCATCAGAGTGAGTAGTTTATAAATTCATAAATGATGCGGTGCCCAAGGGTCGCCGTTCCTCTTCCTTTATTGCTCCTCTTAGGCCTCCTCAGTTTAATATATTTAGTCCATACTATACCTTATCAAAGCCTACCTGAAGCTCTGTAATATCAACAGGTTTAAAAAATAAAAATAAAGTAACTAAAGAAAAGGTTCTCAATAAGACATGAATACGAATAATTCAAATTTTCACGAATGGCACTACTTTATTTATTCCCAACACTTACAATATCTATTAAAATTTAGCAAAATTACAATATTTATTGGCTTAACTCGTCTTTCAGGTCGATGCTATGCCTTCGACACCTTACAACCCTAAATCTTTCCTCTTCATATCTGATTTTTTATGTCATTAGTTTACTTATACCATACAAATATGGTTTTATTTATATTAAACCAAAGTTCATACCTGCGGATAACTCATAACAGTCCGAAAAAACATGATGAAAGAAGTCGGGAAAGGAAGCATTTTATGTATTTATTTTTAATAATATTTGTAGATGGTTGTAGCGCCGATACTGTATTATATCAGTCAGTCAGTCTAGCATGCTAAGACTACCATAATTAAACCATTAAAATAAATATCATGATCGAACAAATATTTTATATTTTCTAGGGTATGCACAAAGGCTTTGTGATTTCCAGTTTCAATGTCTAAAAGTATTTATTAAACAAAAAGTTTTTCTTAACCCAGTATGATTGCTTATATACTTTGACGGGCCAAAAATTCTACCCAATTGGTTTTTTAATTTTCTCGAATAAAAGTTTCAATTTTTTTTTTTTTTTTTTTTTTTCTTCTATAGATTTTCTCTCTTCAAATACTTAAACCAGAGTAAATGGGACGTATTAGGATTATTTAATGGATTAAAAATACCAATTAAATAAAATAGAGCAGTATTTAAAAATATCACCAAGAAATTTTTAATGTATAAAATTTTAAATTAATAAGGTTTATCTCCACCCCTAGGCGTTCACTACGGTTCAATAGGGGTATAAGTCTGATTTTATTTTGAATGAATTCTCGAGGGACATGCCACATCCAATGCAAAACTAAAAAGTAATTAACTTTAATTTTTTTTTTAAATTCTGCTTGCTTTTATTTAGCTAATCTTTTTAAAATACTAATACGTTTCATAAGCCTAGGTAAACATATTTGGAGACCTAAACACCTGAAAATGAATAAAGCCGAAAAAATGAAAATAGTCAATCAGATGGAATTTTTCGTATAAGGTTCCTTAATCCCATTTTTCCACCATAGATATTTTCCAGTATTGACGCATTGTTTTATTATGGATATTTTTTAACTGTTACTATCAGATGCCTATTAAGGTTCTCAAGGTTCAGTCAATAAATTAAAACAACTATTTTGGTGACGTCGCCTAGTGTAGTCTAGTCGTCTAGTCTCAAAACGTCGCCAAAATAGTTGTTTTTATTTATTGACTGAACCTATTAACATATATTAAATCAAAGTTTCGGCCTGTTTTAGGTAAAAGTAGCTGGTAATATCACTGAAGCTCCTCCACGACCTTAAAATGATAGCATTCGATCAATTTGTTTTTTAATAATGGACTTGAAAATAAATTAAATCCAAGGTCAACAAATAAAGTAACGAGTTTAGTTTCCGGGAGTCTGGGACTGGGAACGAGATCCATTAGGCATTGTCTTCCTTCAAATTAACTGATAAAGGATCTTCTGCCCGCTTCTCTTTTATCAAAGTACATATACTATATATTACTCCATTGTATTTTTTATTTTCATTCTACCGTACCAATTAAACAAGATTAATTATATCGATTAAAAAAAAAAAATTGAAAGAACTTTTATTCGATTAATAGTGTATTAGTATTTTAACTTAAGGTTGAAACTAGTAGATGTTCGTTTTAATTAAAGATGATTTCAGATTCAGATTCTCTATAATTAAATCATCAGAAATCTCAAAAACAATTTTTTTTTGTTATTACTATCTTTGGCAACAAAACTAGTCAATATATGCTTATCGAGACTTTACTACTTACTTATACTTACTACTACTTTCTACTTGACTTATTATTTACTCCTTTACTTATTACTTACTACTACTTTCTACTTGACTTAGGTATTACTTACTTCTTTACTTATTAATTACTACTACTTTCTACTTGATTTATTACTCGCTTCTTTCTTCTTCTTGTTTCGTATTTGCTAGCTAAGGACCACCAAAATTCAAATTCAACTAATGCGTTTGGGTCGGGCTTTGATGTTGGCCCAGTAGTTACGCATCCTCTGGCTGTGTAGTTCCTTCCTCTCCTGTGTCCATTGCGCTCCTTTTTTCTTTCTTGGCTGTTTGTCCTAGAACCTTATTGGCTTCACAATTCCTAAGAGATATCTTTCAAATCGTTTTCCGTTCTCCCAAGTTCCTGCAAATCTTTGCTTGTTTCTGACATCCATGGTGATTTCTTATTTTCCAGTAACTGAGGGGCGGATTTGTCTCTTCAGTCAATATATGATTATCGAGACTTTACTACTGTACTTATTATTTACTACTACTTTTTACTTGACTTATTACTTATTTCCTTATTTATTACTTATAATGATTTTACTATTTATTTACATACTTAACATTGCAGTATTAGGTATTGATACTTAATCTCTTAAGATGGCCACTGACGATCCCTCCAGTCCAATGGACCGCGGAGCGACCGTTCTTGTGCAAATCGGAGAGAATTTTTTGAGGCGAAGTGAAGCGGTTGGATTTCCAATCGGTCACGAGCTCAATCCAAACACACTCCAAACGTCCATCATTCCAACCAATCGTGCGTTGGGAGTCCTCATGGAGTGGAGCGATGGAGCGCTTGTGCGTGGGAAGAAGACAATGAACTTTATTCTGGAATAACATATGATTACAGTACAAAGGGCAATCATGTGGCTATGATAATAATAAAAATTGATTATTAATTAAATTATGAGTTACAAAATAAATGAAAAATATTGTAAAAGGATACATGTTATGTATACTATTATAATGTATATTACATAAATTCATGTTTTACATTTGCTGGGAAGATTGAAAATTCAGGAGGTAAAGAATTAGATGAAGGAAGTAAGAGTGGAGCTTTTTCGGATTGAGATGTGCAATGAATTCCATTAAGTGGAAGCACGGATAATACAGGATTTTTCGAAGGATGCAGTTCGATGCGCAGGAGTGTACAAGGCTAATGAGTTGGGTTTTAATATTTAAGAGGTGGATGGAGGAGCGCAGAGTTAGGAGATCATGAATATAGGTGGGTATTTTGGTTTTCAAGGATTGAAATATGAGTGCACCTAGAAAGTATTGACGTCGGAAACTGGGTTAAAGCCACACAATTTAAGAATATCTTAGAGATATGTAAGAACATTTGGAGATCACGAAAATAAATCTAATAAAACAGTTCATTAGTCTTTTACATCTCATTTTCAGCTCATCCGACAGTCCTCCATATACCATACATCCTCATTCATAGTTAGGAAAAACGAGAGATGATACCAAAAGTTGTCTATTATATAAAACATATTATGAAATTATAAAATATATTATGTTTAAAATATTTTTTTTTTTTCCCGATCGATGCTCAATCTCGGGTTTTCAGATCTATGTTACTTCATTATAATTAAAAATTAATATTTAGTAAATAATGTTTTAAAACAGAAAAATTAAAATACGATTTTTTGTTCCCTAAGGTAAAACCAAAAGAGGTACTTGTTGATAAGTTACCTATCAAATCAACTATATGGTAGTCAAAAGAAACGATCAGCTGCTCCATTCGGTGCTTATTTCAATGCCTAATGCCTAAATATTTAATTTGACAAAAATGTCTATTAGATAAAAAATATTATTTTACGATTAATGATAAATATTGATAATTTATTGTAATTTAGTGCGTTATTTTTTGAATGGAAATAAAACAGTGAAAAATGTTTGTATTTAAAAAAAAAAAATGAAAGCTTTACTTTTTCGACGTTAAAGTTAATATTCGTTATTAATATTAATAATAATATATTAGTTCGTTAATATTAATTAATATTCACTTAAAAAAATATATCAATTAAAGAAAAACTTGAATATTGCTCTTGATTTCCCACCGTTCAACTAAATAGTTTGTTTGACAAAAACATTTGAGCTCTGAACTCCGAACGTTTACCAGCCTGTTAGACGCTCATTATCTTTTTATGGGATTCGGTCATTATTAAACTCAACTTCCTCAGATGCTTATTTTAACCTCGAGCACTGTTTATTACCTCAACAATATTTACCGCATGAATACCCGCAATTCTTCATTGTGTAGCCCACAATTTTTTTTTTTTTTAATTGTTTCATTGCACAAATATTGCAAGCTGCCTCTCTGAAGAGAAATGAATAATGTGGATAACAAAGAATCCATTCATAGAATACGTACAACTAAATCAGATAAAAAGAAAAAAGAAAGCCAATAAAGTGTAGTAAATATTAGTATAAAATAAATCAGGGAATAAAGTATAAAGAATGTAACCAAATATAATTATAATTGAAAACAATAAACTTTAAAACATAAATAAATAAATTTAAAAAAAAAAATCACAATCACACTATACATACTAAATATGTACATAAACATCCAAGGTGTATCTCGGACTAAGCTTGCCCCCCACTTATAGGAGGGCAAGCCAGGCCCAGAGTAATCCCAACTCTGTTCTCTCAGCCGCATCACTAGTTTCGAAACCCAGTGGAGGCAGAGTGTGAGTTCCACAGTCGCTGAGGACTTCAGTTGAGAAGTTGGCCATTGCCAGAACTTAAGTAATATATATTTATTGCAACAGGTTTTGGGGCCAATGCCGTTTTAATCTGCGAGGAGGGTTATAGGTAGGGCAATTTACTTATAAATTTTTTTCTAGGCAATTTACAGACGTTTTTCAACTATAAGTGTTCATACTGACACTTTTTAAGCCCTTTGAACCTACTTTTATTTCACATATTTGGATTTTGTTGCATATTTATACATATTTGATAAAAATAAATACATATTTCCACCTATTTAATCAAAATAAGTAGATACATATTTCCACATATTTTTCATTTTGGGTATATTTTCATAATGTGGAGGTGGTTGACAGGAACTGTGAACCACAGACTCAACACTACGGAAAAACTACCTGGAAGATATCTATAAATATACACTAGCCAAGATTCAATATTATATCAAAGATGGACCGATTTGGATGTAAGTTAATGAAACCACTGACGTTGAGGGCAGGTATATTGCCAATGCAGTTATTGTAAAACAGTGGTGTAGATTCAAAGCCACTTCTTTTGAACTCTGAAGTTCTCGGAAAAATCAACCCTTCTTCGATTTCACGAATCTTTGATGCCTGGATGCATATCCTATGGCCCAGCATAGTTTTGAACAAATAAGTTCTTTTGTTTCTCTCTGATGCTGTCCCCAACATGGTCACTGCTGGGCTATCTATTCAGGTATTTTATCCTAAGATAATTATGTGACGTGTATTGCTCATGTCATGCATGCATCGAGTAGCAGAAACTGCCCAAACTTTGTTCAGTGAAGTAGATAGGGTGGGAGGCCATCTGCTTGATTTCTGATATTATCAGCGGAACAGAAATCACCTCTGAACATCGTGTACTCTTTACTCCCAACGAAATAACTTCTTTCAGCAAGGCACCTATAATATATGTAGATGTTCCATCCAACGCCCAGATCGTTTTTGCATTACGTTCCAACATTTGAAATTCCATGTGGTTGCAAACAATTTCGAAGAGTGAAGTTTTCAAAATAAAAAAAATTAACACATCTTTTATTATTATAAGTTGTAAAAATGTTCTTTTCTTGTACAAATCGTTATAACTTGAAGAAAAAAAAAATCCATTTTCATGAAAAAAAAATTATTGTCCATTTCACTTAAATATTTCTGAAAATATTTACCACATATTTGACGAAAATAAATGCATATTTTAATTAAATATTTGGCATTTTTAAATACATAAAAACCCGATCCCTAGTTATAAGGATGTGTGGAGCTGGAATGAATGAGCCAGAGAGTTAAGGTGGTTTTGATGTAATTTGGATCGATTCTACGCAAAACTTTCGAAACGTTGGTCAAATAGTTATCTGCTATAATAACATTATAATTTTAAGTTTCTGGAGAGTTTTGTGACTGAAAATAATAAGCGTTCCCTGCTTTTAATCACCTCTTTATTTTTAATTGAATTTCACTTAATACTACAACTGCTCTGCAATTTCAAGCTTAATCCCTGGTATATTCTATTCGCTAAAATTGTAACTTTTCCTTCTTCTTAACATATATTTTGTTTTATCATTATTAACATCATCAATTAGTGGACCAATTTCTGAAGCTTTTATTTGCGTTTTGTTAAATTTTATGATTTCCACATCTTTACCAAACAGTAGTATGTATTTTATGTATTTTAATCACCCTTCGGTAGATCACCTTTTTCCTTGAACATTACTTTTTAAATAATTGTTTCAAAACATTATCGGAAAGAGTAGTAATTTTTTTGTTATTCTTAGAGTTTTTTCTCACAACAGAATAATGATTATTTTTCATTACGTGTTTATATTCGTGTGCGAGAGCCCTAATAAACTATTAAAATAACATAATACAAATAATATTTCTGAGTTCTCCAGCATTTACTAGACAAGCGTTCAAAGCTTGTAGTATAATAACAAAAGACTTGTTTAAATGACAGTAATTAAACCCATATGGACATTTGGAGTTGAGCTTTCCAAGCTTTGGAGAGATCCAATCCTTACAATCTAAAATCCTTCGTAAAATCCTCAATGCTCCTTATTATGTCAAAAAAATCTTATCCATAAAGACCATAATGTTCCATATGTTGCTAATTTGGCCCAAACCAGATACCTGCCCTTTCAAAGTAAACTCATACCCACTCGAATCCACTGAGCCCACAACTTGCCTTACTTTCCATTCCTGATAATTCTCCTAGGTGTCTGAAAAGAACTCGGCCGAGATATAAAAAATATATTGTACACAATACAATATATTTTTTATATCTCGGCCGAGTTCTTTTCAGACACCTAGGAGAATTATCGGGAATGGAAAGTAAGACAAGTGGTAAAATATAGTGTTACTAGTGAGTTGTTTATGGCGGTAACTGGTCGTCCAGCTCCTTCATTTTGCGTAACACTTGTGCGACCATTTTTGAATTTTTCAATCCATTCATAGACACTCCGTTGTGGCAAACAATTGTTCCCGTACTGTACCAAAAGTCTTCGATGAATTTCGGCCCCTGATACACCTTCCGACCACAAAAAACGGATCACTGAACGTTGCTCTTCTTTGGTGCAAATAGAAAGTGGAGCGGCCATTATTAACAGCACGACAGCGATAACAAAACTAACCTACCAGCTTGATACGCACATAAACATAACAACGAATAAACAAAGCATGCGCCATCAACACAAAAGAACAGTACTGCCAACATAAACAAAAATATAGCTATATTGCGGATAATTATTGACTTACCCTCGCATATATATATATATATATATATATATATATATATATATATATATATATATATATATATATATATATACTGTTCTGAATATCAAAAAATATTATTAAAAATATATATATAATAAAAATAACATTTCTAAAATAAATATCAGAGCATCCTCCTTACTACAATTAAAGATTTAATAACCTTTGTGATTCCTTAAGTTTAAAAACGAACAGAATCATTGGAATATTTATGTTCGTAAATAAAATTTTTTTTGCAAATTGTTATCAACTCATATAATTATATGTTGTAGATAATAGATGATATTCGCTGTTTACTAATTTATATATTAAATTTTTATTTAAAAAAAATTAATTTTGGCATGCTTTTTTTAAATAAAATATGGATTATTTTTGTGATAGCAATTTATTTTTAAACCTGATGTACCTTGTACCGAAGATCGAGGATACATTTTTATCCGGTACCTATCACTAGCGGTACTGAGAACCGAAAAATTATTTTACTGACAAAACGCTATTGTAGCCTGATAGTGATATAGTATCCTGGTTTTACTAAAGTAAAAGAGAAGTCACTTACAACTACTTATTGGTTGGGGTTAAGTTCTGAAAGCACTTAACTTCTAACCCTATTACAGTTGTAACTTAGTTGCTATCGAACGACTTAGCCATCCTAATAACTTAGTCCTAAATTTACTGTAACTTCAACTTAATCCTTTAACTAATAGGTTTCATTTAAAAGGAAAAATAAAGCATAATTATATACACAAGTATTACAAAGTTATAATTTAAGTGAGGAGACCTGAGTTGTAAATCTATAAATGTATACAAAAGAAAGATACTATATTATTAACGTATTAATCATACGTTATAAATTATTAAATGGGTAGAGCATAGCAAATAATGCTCTATACTATTATGTGAAAGGACAAGCCATTGTTCGTATGTCATTACTAACCGCGAAAACTACTGAACCAATCTGTACCAAATTTTAACCACATCATCTTCATAGTTCAAGTTCAAGTTTAGCAATAATAAAATGTACAGATTTTTAACTAATTTTTTATTTATTAAAAAAAAACAGCGATAAACATGTGGTGGGCAGTGAAGTTTGATAATCTACCAACAGGTCGCGAGCGCCATTCGAGAGAGGTTACAAAGGTACGGTGTTATACAGAGCTAGAAAATTATGACAAAATTTAATTATCTTCAATTTAATTGCTTTAAAATATACATACACACACACACACACACACACATATATATATATATATATATATATATATATATATATATAAATATGTGTTGTAACATGTGGATCCTAGTGCAGTTTAAAACCGACCGATATGTGGCTAGCGCCGTTCTGTAACAGAGTTTACAATGGCAAAACTATTGAACACAACTGCATCTAATTTTAAGTACATCTTCACAATTCCAAGAAGGTTTACATTAATAAAGTTTACTATACTAAAAATAGTAATGCAGATGTACAGTCTTGAGTGATAAATACAAGGTTTGTCACACTTTTATTTACTTTTATGGTTAGCTTCAACCAGATGAAATCGATAAAATTATTGCCAAATCAAAATTTCTACCAATTTCTCTATTATATTGCCTTTAAATATATGATTCATGGACCTCTCGGATAACTTCAATCAGTTAAAATGACGTTATCTTAAGTTAGCTTCTTAAACTCTGAATTTCGTCAAATGCGTGAATCCCTAGGATCGTTAGGATCTCAACGAATGAGTGACTTCCTTTGGACTCTGTTTCTCCAAGTACGAAATATTTATTTTTTACCTGGATTTAACAGACTTTGTTCGATCCCTCCCTTTACTGCTTAAAATATGGAAGGGTGCCTTTAATTGTTTTTAAATCTTCACTGCGGCTCATTTCCGGTGAAATCCGGACTGCCGAGATATTGGTTATCGAGTTTGTGGGACTATACTCTATTGTCTTTTTATCGCAATCATTATTTTTTTATGTAACTTTACTCGATTCTTCAAGAGATAAGACATTGATGCTAGCACCTATATAACTAATTGCTTTTCACGTCGCGGCCTAGCCTGCTCTCATAAGTAAAGAATGACAGTGTGGAAAATCTCGTTTCTGTTACTCAATATTATACAATTAAATTTTTATAATCGTAAATTTTATTATTACGATCCACATGTCGCACCACATATTTAAATCTTTTGTGATAATTTCATTAGATTAAACTAAATTTTATGCTCTATATAACACTGCAGCTTTGTGACCTCTCATGCAGAATGGCACTCGCCACCTATCGGTCAAATTTCAAACTTCACTCTTGTTATTGCTTTTTGTTAAATAACAAATTAATCGTAAATCATTATACTTTATTATTGCTAAACCTTCCAGGAAATATAAAGATGATATGGTAAAAATTTGTTACAGATTGGTAATGTAGTTTTCGTGGTTAGTGAACACAAACGAAAAATGGCTTTTCTTTTATGTAATAGTATAGATTTTCGTGATTTAAAAATTTAAAAAATACTTGCAAGTCATGACATTGTATAAAACTATGATGGCTTTGGATACATAGAGATTTAAGGAGAAATTGGACGTAATATTCATCTGCACTGTAGTCGCAAGTAAATAGTGTAAACTGTTATATATCACAATAAATGTCAATAATCAAATAACATACGAAAAACTGTGTTCGAAGAGATATCAGGTAGGCATTGAGTTTTTGTATTTTTATCAGGCTATTCAAAATGTCATGTGGTTATTTTTAGGGAAGTTAAATAAAAATAAATGATTAAATTAGAAATAAACGCATTTATTAAGAGATATCAAAATATTCCCCATGACAATGAACAACCTTCTCATAACGTAATTGTAGGTCCCAAATACCGACCTTCAGAAAAATATTTGTCCGGCTCCACCGAGTTACCTCTCCTGTCTCGTTTCTACACGAAATTCGGCAAATCAGATTTCTTCGTTTTCATAAACATGAAACATATATTTCTAGCAGATCCAAAACCTATATACATATATATAAACTTACATATGCATTTTCTTCTTAACCCTATTTTGATCACACCAATTCTACTATTCTTTAACCCTCTACTAATTGTTCCCTAATGACTATGACTTTGGTCTTCCAGGCACTCCTTTACCATTTAGCTCCTCCCACAGTCCACCCACTTACATCTCCCTTTTTAGGCATGGCTACTTGACATCTCATCCACTTTTCTCTGCTTCCTTCTTGGTTAATTTCATACACTATTTTATACTGTATTTTAGTTACTAACGATTGGATTGTCTATTATCATTATATCGAATGTATTTTACACGAATGTTCACTTTTTTTCACCTAAATGTGTCGATCTCTGCATTCCTTGCAGTCTCATCTCTTAATACACAGCTGTAACCTATCTATATTCATAATTTGTTTTTATTCACTACCTAGTTTTACATAATTTAATTTGCGTGTTTTCTTTTAATATGATGCCGTGATTTGTGTTGATATTATTCTTTATACGAGTGTAAGGATGAAGGTAAAAAGGAAAGCAAGGAGTCATCAATAGCAGGAGATAAATGATATTGTAAAGGACCACTTGGCCCAAGCTCTTCCAAGGGCAACTCTTCACTGCTCAGTGCTTGCGGTGATGAAAATATGATTATGATTAATTTTGATTCTTGTAACATTAAATTTTGGTATTTCTTTATCTTTTGCATATTTTTTTCTGTTCATCATTATACTCAATTCCCTGTTTTATCTTGTCTATTAAATACTGAATAAAACATAAAATAAACTATTTTATTTATTTTTTATTATTTTTTGTTTACTATTATCTTTCATTCCAATGTTATGCTTACCTAATCATTTTATCTTTTACAAAATTAGGGTTCAGAAACTAATTAATTTTTCCTGGCGACCGCGTTTGAGTGCTTCTACTTCTTCTTTCTCTTCTGCCATTTATAGAAGGGGCCGTGATTCAACGGGACCGCCTCCCCTCCCCCCCAGCTGGTCCCAACAAATCCCCTTGATTTGATCAATATCCTTCTTTTTACTCTTATCCTTTGCGTGTAATCCTCATGGAGGATTTTCGGACCTCCTTGGAGTCTCCTGTACAGCTGGCGGGCGCCCAAGACCTTTCTCATTTCTCGTTCCATATTCATACTACCCAACATGACCAAATCATATGGTTTGTCGCTTTTCAAGTAAGATCTTCAGTTCCTTGGAGTTGATCCGTTATACTTCGATTTCATATACCGTTTCCTCTTGTTTTACCGACTGTTCTGAGCAAGTATTTCATTTTGGCTGCTGTGATCCGGCTGATATGTCTATCAAGCATGACCCAGCATCAAGCAGGAAACCCTTCTGTATGAAAGTATTGAAATGTAAACTGACTGATTGATGTGAAGTTCAATTGCTTTTCCCGCATTCTGGTGACCGATTCATTCATTATTGGCACAACAGAAGCACTTTGCCCAGTCGCACCATCATAACCATCGCCCAGAATATCCATAATTCTTTTTGGTGTCTGATTATTCCGGTGAAATTCTGTTATGTTTGATTTGGCTGGCCTTGTTGACTTCATTATTAACCTGACCAGTTCTAGATTCTCAGCGCTATAATCAATAAATCAATGAATTAAATAAATAAAAACGGCGTTTAGTTAAGCTTTTGAAAAAATAAATAGTTCTGTGAATCACGATCTTTATTATGCTGTTTTTATAATGCCATCACTATCCAAACCATTGCATCTTAGAATGAGAAAGAGTTCTGTTTCATGCTTATAATCGTTTTTTTTTTTTTCTAATTCCATTTGAGCTCCAATTTTGCAGATTGAAGGGTTTGGTGGATGAATGTATGTAACACAACACATTTTTGAATAATTTATTACTAAAGTTTTTTCATTTTCCTTTTGCAGGAAAATCTTACGTTATCCCATCATTTTCTTTATATCTCTTTTACTAGTTGTTTTGAAATATTCTGATTTTGAAACTAAAACTTCTGCATATAAACCCTTGATCCAATGAACTAGATTGTATTTAAAAAAAAGAAAGTATAAATTCCTTTTTACACCAAACTGTTAAATTAGGAATCCACATTTTCTAAACTGACTTCTATTAACATTTTCAAAGTCAGTAGTACATACTTAAGGAAATGTCTGAGACTGCAAGATTCCCTGTTTCTCAGTTTGACAAGTGCATTAATTTTTGTATAAAAAATATAAAATAAAAGAATTACGAAAATATTTTAATTAAACTGTAATATTGTTTTGCACAAGTGGATTATTTGTATCGTTTTAGAAGATAACTTACGGAGCGGAAACCGATATCAACTACTTTACAAACCTCAGCAAGAGAGGAAGAGGGCCAGGACTAAGTTGTAAGTTGTAAGCTGAAGGTTATTGCCCAACTTGGCGCGTCCTAAACTTTGTTCCTTGTTTCTAATTATTGCATTCCTCTGTGGCGAAGAGAACTCTGGCATTGAAGCATGGGATTGAGAGAGCATTCATGTGCTGAAGAATTTAGCTACACTATTTTTTACTAGTTTTTTTTATCTGCGAATGGAGACGTGGGAAACTAATTGTTTTCAATTGCAAATATTTTTCCTAACTACATTGTATTTGCCTTCATACTAAATCCATTGACTTTTTCTCAATAAAAGCTCTTATACTACCGTAACATTAAAAAATATTTTATAGAAGTACAAAAGCCGAATTAGGGTTGCTAATATTAAATTGTGTGAGCGATGTAATGTTATAAAAATTAAATTTGTGAAAATATTACGAAAATTGTATTTTTTTATTTGATTAAAAGGTTTTATGATTCAATGAATAGCAATAAACTTTTTCATGAAACATATTATTGTAGCATTTATGAATATATGCCTATCTCTTAAAAAATAAATAAAAAAATAAAAAAATAAAATTAAAATAAATAAATAAATATTCTACAGGCCAATGTTACAATATAAGATAGATACCTAATACTTGGGTGTAGAAACTGGTCATTGCCTGAACTCAGAATGAATCTATAAATCAACATAATAGGTATTCTTGGCGAGTGAAGAGGCTCTTCGATAGTAGTACCCCATTTTTCTTGGATCACGTGGTTAAACACAAAGCAGATGGAGAGCGCTGTAGTCGCAAACACCTAAGAGTTGAGCGCAGAAGCTGGTCATTGTCTGAACTCCACAAAAGATTTTAACAAAAAGTCTGGAAAAGCTGTGCCGTTTTAACATAGAGGAATACTGTAGAAATGTGTGGAACTGAGTAATCATTGAGCTAGTTTAATAATAGTAGCAAAAGATTTGAAGGAATCCCGAAAATTTAATACAGTATAGGTTTCATGAAAAAAGTTGTTGTGTGGTGTTCTTCTAGTAACATAATATTTACGTTATGTATAATATGGTCCAACATTTCCTCCCACCATTATGTCTGAAAAAAAAATTTTTTTTTTCTTTGAATTAAAATACCCTGAAAATATGAAAATCTTTGGAAGAATATTAAAACTTTCTACTGTGATTCTAGCCTGGGCCCTAAATGGGTTAGTTTCAAGTGCTCCCGAATTATGAGTTCCTGTTAGATCCTGACCCACCAGGTCCAGCCTATTAATGTTACAAGTTATATATAAACTTTGATTTGACTTTACTGATTGACTTGTACCTCTGCTGCAGGTGTACGAGGCGGTGTTCGAGCCACTTCGGGTGTCGAGGCACCAGTTCAAGAAGGTGCTCTCCTGCATGAAGATGATCCGCCAGCTGAGGTACCAGGAGGTCTACGCCCAGGAGAAGGTCACCAAAGTCGACTCTCTGTCCCTAGTTCTCTCCGGCAAGTGAGTCCTGTCATCACATATTACCAATTGAATAAACATAATAATTAAACTTCTGAATTGTTAGTCATAGTTAGTAGTGTAATATAAATTTTGTAACTAGCATTCCACGATGATATTTTCACACATAGCAGTAATTTTTAACCTGGTTAAAATTCCAGTGATGAGGTGCTTGAAGATTACATAAAAACATAATTGGACATCTAATTAATAATATTAATATATTCTTATATTAAAATTAAAAAACAACTCATGTCGATAATCCAGACAGGCAGAGATTATTAAGAAACTCTTGCAGATAATGAATGGCCTGCGTTATCAGTGCTTGCAACCAAAGGCCCATGGATCATATTTTTACACACTATATCAAAAAGTCAAGGATCGACGCATTGATTTGGTAATATTTTTTATTCAGCAGGCTGGACTTTAATTTCTAAACTTAAAAGTCTATGACAGTGTGACAAACCTCGTTTCTGTACATTTATATGTATATTATAGTAAACCATCCTAGAACTACGAAGGTGATTTACTTAAAATTTGGTTCCGATCGTTTAATAGTTTTACTAAAACTCCGTTGCAGAATAGTGCTCTAGCTACATATCGTTCGATTTTTAAACGTCACTGGGTTCCACACGCACTGGCGCAACGACGCTAACACATAAGCCAAAGTTTCTCCCATCGCGTTTTAATGCTTTCAACTAAGGAACTGATGATAACCCATTGACGAGCATTGAAAAGGAAAGCGCTTTGCCGAAATCGTAAAATTATAAGATCAAATATATAGTGGAGCGATAACTATGATTTCCATTTATATAGTCTCGAACGTCACCTATTCCTTGTTTTAGTTTAACTAGAACATAAAAAAATATCTTCCTATGTATATATATATATATATATATATATATATATATATATATATATATATATATATATATATATATATATATATATAGCACACTTGCTAGATTTCTGGAGTTCCTTCATCACTGCAATTGCTTTAGGACCGTGGGTTGTCTTGATTTCTTCATAAAATCTCATTCTTCCACTATAGATATTTTCCAGTATTGGCTCGATATGTTAATATGGATAAATTTCTTGACTGTTACTAAACATATATATATAAACGCAACCCCCCTCCCCCCCTCATAGTAATCCTGGTTGCGCCGCTGTCCACATGTCACACCTCGTATTTATAGCATTTTTGATAGCAATATAAAAAAATAAGCAAATTATTTTTATCAAGTTTTAACGCTATATAAGACCGTATCTTTCTAACCTCTCTTGAATGGCGCTCGTCATCTATTGGTCAGTTTTCACACTTCACTGCGTACTATATATTTTTCGCTTTTTTAACAACAATTTAATAGAAAATATGTAAATTTTATTATTATTCCATGAACTATGAAAAAGATGTAGTTAAAATTTGGTACCGATTAGTTCAGTTTTTTTTTCGGTTAGTGATCACAAACGAAAAACGAAAAAACGAAAAAAGTCCTTTTATATGAAAGTAAAGATAAGATATAACTGATTGTGAGTAATATTCACCAGTCCATGAGGTTTCCATGTTTAAAAAAATAAAAATATTTATTAATTATCGTTCCTTATGACGGCTTCGCCCGCTCTTATAAGTAAAGTATATAATTTAATAATATAATTTAAACTAGCATTGAAGTTTTATTTATTTATAGATAAAAATATTTTATTGTAGAAAGCATACAAAAAGAAATTCATAAGATTTCCGAATCAATTACATTTCGAGTTTTGTGTTTACATTTTCGAGGTTTCCATTGCTGGAGAGTCCTACATATAATTCACCGTGAGAGAAACAGTGAGTCCCAATATCCACAACAACGTTTTTGAATGTGTTGTGATTTATTCATTGTAATGGAAAAAAGAAACTTTAATGAGGAATATTGTTGGGATTTGTGGAACTGACAAAGTAATGATTGAGCCAGTTTAATAATAATAGGATAGGCTTTGAAGTAATTCCGAAAGTATTATGGAGTATAAATTGTATGTATGATGGTGGTTGTTGTTAGGTACTTTTAGCAACCTAATATTTTCGATAGTTTGGAAAATCATAGTATGCTTCACACATGAGGACGTAGGAACAATTGTACTTTGTCTTATTCACATTGAATTTGTATTATCCAAAGTGATTGAAGTTGACGATCGTTCAGTCTACCTGGTTGGTAGACTGGAAAACGATACCATCTTCAACTTGAATGAAATATTCAAACGTTAACTCTCCACATTTAAACTAAGGAGCCTAAACCCTCAGTTCGGTAGAATAGCATTAGTTATATTTACCTTAAATCAGATTTGAACTGACACAAACTACTGTTCTTTTTGTGTTCAAATCAAGCACAGAATACAACTTCAAACTGTCTAAAGTATATTTATATAATTATCTATATCATTAATTAAATATTAAAGTAGTAAAAGAAACTATTGGATAATAGAAAGATTTTACTTGCGGGAATTGAACTAGAATGTTCACTAGCTAAAATGGTCACCAGCTGGAATGGTCACCAGCTGGAATGGACACCAGCTCCAGGTGAAATGAGAATGGAGAAGTAAGTTTGGCCCGAGAGGAAATTAAGAAAAGGGAAAAAGGAAACGCAATTTCTAAGTCGGTACTTTTTATCTCCCAGTAAGACTAACGAAAATTCACTAGAAATATTCAACTTTAAAATCAAATATAATAAAACTTGATTAATAGTATTTTCACGTTGAATGCGCAAGATAGTATAGATTTAATAGATTAGTTAATTAATAGATAAGTACACTATTAACAGATAATAATTTAATAGATAAGTACACAATAATGTCATAAGTAGGTAATAAGTGTATTTCTGTATTATTATTGTATAAGTGTTATTCTGGTCCTTCTTGAAACAAAATAAAAATAGCAAGGAACATATTAGGGCATTCGATAATAAGACGCAGAATTCGAACATCGCTATACATTTAAATGGAAATGTCAATAAATTCAGCAAAGATTCGGTAGTGAAACTAATGCTTAACGTATAATATAGTCTTAAATAAAACATTTACTAACTATTAAAAATAATAAAGTCGTTTAAAACCCGTCTAATTTTTTGTTAAATTGGCCAGCTAAATATTTCCAATTGTCCCATTTATAATTAGTTTCCAGTACAAACAGAAACATAGACTATACCTAATATAGAGAATACCTAAGGGATTTTCTATTCACCAGATCACTTAGGTACTCTAACTACCCTATACACCATTCTTTCTATTACGTCACAGTTTTCTCTAGGAACCGATATTTTCAAGAAGCCCTTCCGCTTTTCCTCGCTATGTGAGTATCAACATGTTTGAAGTCTTGTAATTTTAAAAAATGTTTCAAATCACTAATGTTTTTAATTGTTTGTGCCTATGTTTTTAAAACTGATGATGAATTTTATACATTCGAAAATGGTCTTTGAATACAAAATACAAACAGAAGTGGCAATAATTCATCAAATTTCATTGTATTGATTCTTCTATTCAATCATGAGTACTTAAGTAAAAATAGTATTTATTAAGTTGTATTATATTTTATTTTAAAGTTATATTGAAGTGAATTTTATTTAATCCTACTGAGAGATAAAAATGAATGACTTAGAAAATGCGGTTTCATTTTCATTGCCATTACTATTTTCGTTTTCTTAATTTCCTCTCCGGCCGAACTTACTTTTCCATTCTCAATTTCATTTCAGATGGAAATGGAGACCATTTTAGTTCGATTTCCGCTAGTAAAATAGCGAATAAAAATAGTAAATAGTTTTTTGTAATGAGATGTAGTTTCTTGTAATTGTTCTAATGGAAATTCCAACAGTAGTGGCAAATAATTCAATACTAGTTATACAGTTATATGTTTAGGCAAGTAGAGAAACAATCCAAGTTTGGGACTTAGGAAATAGTTATAAAAATAATAAGTACTTATTTACAACTCTGAATGAAGTGAGGGACCCAATAATTGTTCTTTATTTCATTTATGATAAATAGACTAGCGCCAAATTGTCGATCCGAGCAACACCAACCGAGTTAGAGCCTGTCAAAAAAGCCCCTACACTTGAAAAAAAATGTTTCAAACGTGACTTTTATCATTCAGATCAATATTGCTCCTAAACGTAGGTAGGTAAGCCATTGCTGCATATGTTATAGATAAAAAATTTTCTTCATTTATTTTCTGAAATAAACTAACCGAGCAGCCCCTACAGAGCTAGAGCGAGTCAAAAAAGCCTGTACATCTAAAAAATGTAGGCGAAACGTTACTTTTTTCATTTTAACCAATATAGCCCATAAACAGTAGGTCCTAATGACAACTGTTATAAAACAAAAAATATTCTTCATTGAATTTCTGATTAGAAAGTTTTCGTCCATTTTTTGACCCGAGAGCTAGAGCGAGTCAAACTACGCGAAACACCCTCGCGTTCCCAAAAAACGTACCAATTTTGACCAACTAGGCCATGGGTAAAACATATTCCATCTTAAAAAAAAGACTTGTAAGGTAAACTGCTATCACCTTGCTATTGGCATTGCTGTGGCTCACAGTATCGACAGTTCTTGGGCCCTGCCACATTTCCTAGACCAGCTTCTATTCCTGGTAACAGCTGTGCCTTTAGCCATTACTATTGGAGTCATGATCCCACCACCACCACTCCCCTCCCACGATAGGAAGAAAACACAAAAGGAGGCGGAGCCGTGTTTACATCTCCAACAAGACCGTTTGTTTACCCTCGTCCCGGTGAAAAAACAACACAGCCTCGAGCTATGTTTTATCTGGCCGCGGTCCCTCCTTTATTGTTCTCTGTATTCCGGCGAGTGGTGGGGGAAGGGGGAATCAGATATTGGGCTGACCCAGAGAAATCCTGGAGGTCCTTTTTATTATACAGGGCTCTGTTTACTTTCTTCCTTTGGTGCCTCCAACCGGGATTAGATCTTTAAGAGCTTATTGCTGTTGTATTTTTTGCTGACTTCAAAATAAGAGAAGGATCTCATTTAGATGCTAAAAGATGTTTTCCCTCACAATTTATCCTAAAATATAAATTAACAAATAACTTAACAAATAAATTAATTACATTTAGCTAATTTATTTTATATCTCGAGTTTAAAAAATTATATTGACCTGATTATTGCACAAAAGTATTTATTTTTGAGGACAAAAATATAGCCGCTTCATAGATTTTCGTCTAGATTAATTAAGTTCTTAAAAAATGATTAGTTCTACAAGTTAACTACCTTTATAGATTTTTTTTTTTTTTTTTTTTTTACACAAAAATGACATCAGATTCTAATTCAACTCCTTCAAAAAAATTGGAAAACGTTTATTCATTGAGAACAAACAATAACATTATTTCACCCTCTTTAAGGGGTTTGTAATTTTCATACCGATTATTGGTAACTTTTTTTAAAATCACAATTACTTTGTTACACTTTACGAAAATTCAACTGATTGGTATCGCTGGAAAGAGGAGAGCCCCAACTTTTTTTTAAGTGTATTAATGCAAAACGCGATAAAAAACAAAACAAAAAAAAAAACACCTATTTCAAAAGTACGAAATATATTTTGATTTATATGCTGAGATTAAAACCAAATAGGAATATGAAACCAAAGACATTTCAAGCGTATTACAACCCTATATTTTGGGTAAAAATATGAAATCGATACATTTAACCTGTAAATTTTGAAGGGGTACGATTGTTTATTTTTCTATTTGGATGAAATTTCTTATTTCAGGATTCTTTTGATTTCCGAATTAGAATCTGACTTAATTTACTGTGTAAAAAAATCTATAACGTTAGTTTGCTTGAAGATCTAAATTTTTTTTATTTAGAATTTTATTAACCTAAACAAAAATTATAAAGCGGTTGTATTTTATTAAAAAAAAAAAAAAAGATGGTGCAAGAATCATGTCGATTAGGGAGTATGTCCTCCCCTTGTTAGTTGAAGTAGTACTTTTAGTGAACCAACAGTTGTACCCACTTTATCGAGGCTGGGTGTGCCCTAAAAGGGTTCCCAACCTCAAAGTAGAACCACGGCCGAAATTACAGAAAATACATTTATTTGTGTTACAAGTATTAAACTTTTGATTTATACATTTTAGAAGGTTATGATTTCAATAAAACCAAGCTCTGAAATAAAAAATCTATGCGATTTCGTTTTAAATGTTTCTATGGTCCTAAATCCGACTTTTTACATTACCACCTTCTAAAAGCAGAGCTTTCTAATAAGAAAATGCAAAACACCAAAAGATTCTGTTTTTTTTTTTTGTTATGAATGAACATATTTTAATTATATGCATTTTTCCAAACGCTCCTTCTTTTTTTATGTAGCAAAGTTAAATGCGCCTATTTTGAACAAAAAAAAAAAAAAAAAAAAAAAAAAAAACCCTGTACCACTACAAGCCATGAAGGCTCTTGGGTTCAGTACTGTTAGTGGACCAACGGTTATAAAGGAAGAGATTTGGTCGAAATTACGCTCAACCGTGTGGTTTTTCCCCCAATTAAGGGTACCCACTTTATCGAGACTGGGCGTGCCACGCCCGAAATAACAAATAAATACCAATATATGATAGAATTAAGAATTAAAAATAACATGCCAAGCTGCATAATACTTTTCGTTGAATATATATAAATTAATAAATAAAAAATTAATGTTACTGTACTAAAATTCTTATAGAACGAAATATAACAATAGGAACTTATCTTAATGAAAGTTGTGAAATAAAAACGTAACTTTGAAACAATCATAATAATACCGATAATTAACCAATTGACCATTTTACTAAAAATCAATATCAAAACAATTCTCAGCGGATCTTTTTTTTTTTTTTTAGAAACATTATCCTCACTTACGACTAGGACAAACAGAATATGAGGTGAAACAGTTTTAAAACCTGGAATATTTTGGATTCAAAGCATGAAACTTTAGCGAATACAAACGTTCTTTTTCTAAAATTGAAAACTTATAATTTTTTACAAAGATATGATGAAATGCAAATATGCTTTTTTTTTGTGTTCGTTTTAAATCCGATTTTTCCATAAAATGTTATTAAGGTTCTTCCATGAACAAATAAAATTGAAAAAAAAAAAAGACAATTAATCACTATAGAAAATTAGTTGGTTCAGCATAGGCAATGTCTATTGATCAATAGAGATCTGAATTTAAAGTGAAGGCTACTCATATGTGATGAAATGGGGTATCCCATTATCTATCAGTTGTCCATGTTTTTTTCCATTTATCTGCGTAAGGCAAAATATGTTTTATTACTATCTGAAAAAATTTGTAATATTGAAGCTGAAATGCCCGCAAAGTTAATGCGAGGCGCAGTACCGGCCGAATCGATATTGGTGCGCCATCACGATATCGTCCAAACTGCAAAAGTCTAAGAAGAACATAAATGAGTACTTGTGAATAATAATTAACATTTTTAAGCGGAACTATTACCCTCTAAGGTTATATAACAGCAACTCGGGTTACTTTAGTTGAACTAGATTCATTTATTAGTTTTAATGGGAGCTGTCCATAATATATGGAAGTTATATTTTAGAACTACTGTATATTATGATGTTGATGTGATATTTTCATCGACCGGAAGGTATTATGTTAAAATTTATTAACTGTACTGACAATATCGACTGTAATAACTACTCAACCCTTCCGATTCAAAGTCCTACGAACTATTGCTCCAAATTATGTCTCTAAAAACTCTACACAATATCAATATAACTTTTACATCGTCCTTTTATATATGAGGTCCTAAACCTCATACCTTTCAAATTTTCCAAATTCCATCGAAACCTTCCTAACCAACTCAATCTTCCAGCTCCACACATCCACATATCCGTTTATACTCGATCTCGTAGATTAAAACGGCTGTGGCCCCAAGTAAATATACATTACCTTTAGTAAATATTCATACATGTTGGAAATATGGCAGTGTGTTATATCTTAGCTTCTCTACTTATTTCCTATGCGTCTGCAGCTGTAGCGATGGCACTTAGCCTCCACTCAGTTTTAGCGCTAGTGACACAGCTGGAACAGCAATGCTAGGATATCCTACATGTGGCTTGTCCTCCCATAAGTGAGGGAAAGACATCTTTGGCTCAGGGTTCCCCGAAATGTTTGTATATTTTGTTTATTTACTATGATTTTATTTAATTTATATATATATATATATATATATATATATATATATATATATATATATATATATATATATTAAATAAAAATAATTTTTAGAGAAAAAAACAAAACCGACTTCAAGATTAAACCTACATATACAAACTTGAACTAAAAAAATAAAAATAGTATTTTAATTGCTTCAAAACAAAAACCATTAAATGAAAATCAACGAAATTATCGATACTTATATACCTATTTACAATTTATGACCAATTATCTTTGGAGTCGGTGCCAGCCAAGAAGGGAATCCTGTCTTTACAATAAATAAACTGTCGAAGGGCCGGAGATAGCGGTGTGGCGGTGATAAAACAGTGGGAGGATCTTTATGGCTACAATTTCTTTTCAAATTCTGTTTGTTTTGGTTGGCACCGACTCCAAAAATAACTGATTATAAATTGTGAATAGGTTTATAAGTATCGATAATTTCGTTGATTTTCATTTCATGGTTTTTTGTTTTGAAGCAATTAAAATATTATTTTTTAGTTCAAGTTTGTATATGTAGGTTTAATCTTGAAGTCGATTTTGTTTTTTTCTCTAAAAATTATATTTATTTTTCACTTTTTAGTGGTGAGTGTATTTTTGTTTATACAGGCAATTCTCGATTTTCAAGCTTCCCTGAAAAATGGTAACTTCTTTCTCCTTTCTGCACTTTGCAAATCAATTTTAACTTTTCGTTAATTGGAAGGATTTTCAATAGCCACTGTAAAACCACTCGAGTGAATAACTAATAATAAGTGACTGGTGTTACTATGAACTGAAAAGACAAGCAATGACAGAAAACAGAAAAACAAATTACATATGAAATTCTTTTAATTTGAGTTCGAGTTATAGAGGCGATGGCTTCTAATAGTTTGTTTCATAGAGGTGGTCCTAGAAGTTCTCTCTTTTGAACCCTATTTTCAGTTCTACTTATTTTCGACACAATTTTTCACGTTCTTTGTCTGAAATCGTCTCATTGAGGTGAAATTTAAGTGTAATGTACTTCCGATCGCAGATTTTGTTCGACTTATGAGAAAGAAAGAAATACCTCTTGAAAGATTTTATTGAACACAATTTCACTACATACATGACTCGTAAAAAACTAATAACACTTAACCATAAACTGAGAAGGTTATACAAAAACATGAGAAAATGAGATACAAATACAATATTATTATTTACTACAACTTATTTAAGAATTCAGCTTATCGAAGCAACACATCGAGAGTTGACTGTATATGTAAATTATTTTTGTTAATAATTTAGATTTAGTTACCTTGGAGATTTTAGATAATCATAATCATAAATATGTTTTAAATGTAAGGTTATATAAAAGTGATTTTTATTAACTGTTTTTTTTTTCTTAAAAAGTGCTGCGTTGATTTCAAAATATTTTTTATGGGACCACCTCTGAAGTAGGCCCTACCGATCTAAAAAAGAATCATCAAAATTGATTCAGAATTGACGGAGTAATCGCGTAACATACACACAAAAAAAAATACAGACGAGTTGAGAACCTCCTCCTTTTTGAAGTCGGTTAATAAAATCATAGTAAATATACAAAACATACAAACATTTCGGGGAACCCTGAGCCAAAGATGTCTTTCCCTCACTTATGGGAGGGCAAGCCACATCTAGGATATCCTAGCATTGCTGTTTCAGCTGTGTAACTAGCGCTAAAACTAATAAAAAATAATATATATATATATATAATATATATATATATATATATATATATATATATATATATATATATATATATATATAATTTTTACTTTCAATTTATTTTATATTCATGTATTGTTTATTTTTTGAGCATACTGAATGAATGGAATAAAAAAACTTACAAGAGAATACATTCTCCCCTAAAATAGGGTACACTGGTGATTTAGCGAGCATAATTCTATAGCATTGGTCTGCCTGAAGCAACAGTGAGCCTATTAATGTAAGTCAAATATTGACAGTATCGGAGTTAGTGGAGGCCGTGAGTGTTTCAGTGTCAAGCATTCTGTTTAACTAGTTACTGAGGTGTATTCATCCTCTTGGATACCTCTTTGTGTAATCCTCAAGATTTCCAGCCTCTCCTGACATGCCAGTAGAAGGTAGCTATCCCATGGTCTATAGCTTCAAATGGGCATAACTATTGTTATTAGACCCAACCGTGTGAAGATATTCTTGAAGTAGTTGAACTTTCCGGACCTGATTCATGGAGGATGTTGCTATTTGAGGTAATGGCACTGGGAGTGACCTCTCCCTGCCGTGGGATGTCATGCTCAATTTGCTCCTTCTTTTCTTCTGCTCCACACCCAGATCATTAATACCTAGAGGTGGAGGTTTAATACCTTTAATACTATTTTATAGAGTATTTTGCTATAAAATAATTTCTAGTGATGTTTTGAACTTCTTTTTTTTTTTCATTTATTTATTGAAATTCACATCTGAATGAGTAAGTACAACTAGCAAATATTCTAAAATAAGATTATAATGACATGACAAAAACATAAAGAGAAATTAACAATAGGGTAGTACTCCAAATGAAAGTCCTATAATGAATTCCTTGAAGGATTATCGAGAATTGAATGGGAAGCAAGTTTTTAAATAAGTGGATTTGGTAGGTATTTGGTTCAGCCTTTATTATTGTATATATATATATATATATATATATATATATATATATATATATATATATATATATTATTTTGTTGTTTTATTGTATATATATATATATATATATATATATATATATATATATATATATTTAACTATTTTACAATAATCGGGTTTTAGGTCCTTTATATATATAAAGGACCTAAAACCCGATTATTGTAAAATACATTAGTTAATTATGTAATTTCTAAGGGTCGACAAAATATAATTTTGATATATATATGTGTGTAGGTGATTCTCAGATTACGGGCAATTCTCAGTACAAAATTTTTAATGATTTTTACGGTAGTTTAATATTTTTTTTTAAAATATCAACACTTTCTATTGTCGTTTAGCTGTTTAAAAAACCAAATGGTCAAGATCAAAAGTCATATTTTCATGAGAAATTTGAAGTTTAAAAATTTTAATAGTGCGTTAATGACAATATCAGCTAGGTAATGATAATCATTTGAATATAATTTTTTAAAAAGTATATTGGAGGTGATTAAAAAAGTAGATTGGTGGTTTTGTTATTGAGAGCCTAGGGGAAAAATAGAAAAAAATAACTTTTCAGGCAATATTTCTAATAATTCAGTGTTAATCAAAAATAAAATACTACCTAAATAGACAATTAAACTTAAACACATTTAATTGAAAATCTATGAACCTAAGGTAGCAATAGTTCAAAAATGTTCATTACTGCACAGTTGATGTCATTACCCCACTTATAATTCGGGCATTTTATTCAAACCTAACCTCTTGATGACTAAAATAAAGATTCTTCCAACTGTCATGCAACAAATGATATTCTTAATTAAATTAAAGCCAATAAACTATTTTGAAATTTAACTATGATAATATAAAGCGTTGAAATGACAACAAAAAAGGTATGTCACTTATTTCACGAAGAAAAACGTGGACAAAATCTCCCTAATTCACTGCCTGATCGTTGGCGGCTGGTCTTCTGCTACCGGAATACTACCACTACTCCTTCGCGACTGTTTCTCTACAAATTTGTTGTTTTCTTGGTAATGACGTCATAATGATGAGACAAAGTTTGGAGCTATGTAAACTTATATTATATTATTACCCAAAATACAAAACTGAGAACATTTATGATTGTTGAGTTTTCCTTTATGTGTGGAAATAAATTCCACAACCATTTACCTTACGTAACGAAAGAAATGAATAAATGTATAAAAGAAAACTAAGAGTGGGTCACGCCGTGGTAATGAAATTTGAGTAGGTTAAGCAATCTTAAAATCAATTCAGTAATTTATAATTTCATTTTTAATATTTTACTATGGAGAAATATCTCTTCTCTGTTATAGCAGTGGGCAAAAATTAAGGAAGGATTTGATCAATTGAGTAAAAATTTTAATGGACAAACAATTGCCCGTAATCTGAGAATCACCCTTATATATATATGTGTTATATTACTAACGTATATATATGCTATATGTGTGTGTGTATATATATATATATATATATATATATATATATATATATATATATATATATATATATTTGTTTTTTGTTTTTTTTAGTTACACTAACTCAAAAGTTATAAGTTTTAAAGGGGAGGGATAATATTAGACCATAAATCTGTGTCGCCTGAGTATGTTATGTGAAAAAATCGTATTTTAAAAAAATGCAATGGAAAATTTTGATTTTTTTCCAAAATCGATAACGTGATAAATTCTCCGTTTTAAATCATGAAACATTTGATAAATAATTTCTCTTCATGACTATCATGTTTTCTACTGATTGTTGTTAACTTTTACCCTTTTTTTAAAACATTTGTTTTAAACTGTATATGCACTTATGGATATATTTTTTAGCTTTGGCAACTGTATTTTTTCATTGAATTTGTTTTCTCCTTATTTTTTGTTTTCTTACCTAATTTTAAATTATAATCTTTAAGATATTATTTGTTTTTTGTGTAATATTTATAACATGTAATATTGGTATCATACCGTCATTTAATTTTAATAATTTTCTTGATTGTATTATATTCTTTAATTATATACGGCTGCTAGGCAGCCATTATATTGTTCATTATAATTATTCTTAAGGGGCTATGGTCCCAGAATAAAATTTATTTTCATTTCACTAAACACACATTACACTAAATTCTTATGTGTAAAACATGTTATGTGCAATTACTATACACATACAGGACTCGATGGCCGAGCGAGTTGGGGCGAGGCACAGTGGGACGAAACTATGTTTTTTCTGGACATCGCATTTTGAGCCACTAAAAATTATTGCATCGACTTCAAATTTCATATGGGTATGTTTTCAAAGGTGTAGAATTCGAATCTAAAGTCAGTTTTTCCCCCATCATTTCAGGACTTTGCTCTGTTAACCAATAGTGTGTCTAAAAAAAAAAATCTAATTTTCTTTTTTTCGTGTTTTGATTCAAGGGATATTATTTTCTATGATCTTTGATGTGCTCTATCGAATTTAAAAATCTGCAAATTAATCAGTTTACCGTTATGTGAGTTATACGTGTTTTATGCCTTTTTCGTCGATCGGATTTTCTAAAAAATTAAACAATTTGCGGTTTGTCAGAAACCTGATAGTTAATAATTATTTTAAATATTGTCCCCAACCGAAAACGGAACTATTTAGTTTTTTAATAAAAGTAATCAATTATAGCCCACAGGCTTCTACACTGTGGTTATCGAAATTTTATCGTTGGATCTATTTGTTCAAATTCGTCGTGTCAGTGTCAGCATTCCTGACCTATTCCGATATCAATTTTAAGCATTTTTATTGGTGAATATCT
This sequence comes from Euschistus heros, assembly GCA_003667255.2. Lineage (NCBI taxonomy): Eukaryota > Metazoa > Arthropoda > Insecta > Hemiptera > Pentatomidae > Euschistus > Euschistus heros. Next base: position 125,137 of record RCWM02000059.1, read on the forward strand.
GTGGAAAACATTTGTGAAGTCCATTTGTTGTAGCAATTTGGACCACTTTTTTGTACAAGTTGAATTATCAAAGTAAATCCAAATATTTAATAAATATTTAAAGTATTAAATCTATAAATACGTAAACAAAATCTTTAATTCCAAAAATTCTCCAAGGTCGCAAGTGGTCGCAGACCAAAAAATAGGTTTCGACTTAAACAAGTTTAAACATTTTTCTAAAATCAACTTTTTTGTTGAAATTTAAAAATTTAAATAAATTTATTATTTTTATTTTTTGTAATTATTATTTTCACAGAAAAATGTTTTATAGCCAATTGTGATATCATGCTTAAAGCTGTGAACAACAAAAAATTCAGATCGGACGTGTACACTATTTCTAATGCAATTTAACAAAACGGGAAATTTGCGATAACCTTTCAAACAAACCTAGTTTATCGATCTTTTTTACTGTTAGTGCGTAATAAAATTATGTTTAACGTACTGTTGTTTATCGACCATAGCAAACATTTTATAAATGATTCAAGCCATAAATATAAATTTTTGTTTTCAACCAATCTCCAACAAATTACGTTGGCTCGTCCCGCTGTGCGAGGGTCTCAGCGCGTTCGGTACAGAAGGTCGTAGATTCGAACCCCATCTTAAATTTTATTTTTTGGGTTAAAATCTATTTCTTGGTGGTCCCCATGAAATGAATCTTAACCTTTCCCCTATCTGCTAGCACAGGTTGCTAACCTGTAGGATAACCCATTCTTTCCACCTTAGTTGGAGTACTTAAGAACGTTAAGCCGCAATAAACAAACAACTATACTCATAGTTTAGTAATAGTAAGCCACAAGGTAAAAGCTTAATCGCACAATAGAATATGATAATATTATAGTTCCTAAACAATAGGGCCTAGCGACAAATGCTACATAACAAAAAATATTCGGAATTGATTTGAGATACAAAACAACATGTAAGATGCAATTCCGTAAACATAAAACAGTTTTACATAAACCATTTATGAACATCCCTAAAATGATTACCTAATCGTGTTGATTCTTCAAGTAACTTGATCATATTAATATATGACTAACGTAAAAGGACTAATATGCTTTATATTAATCCATAATGATCTATTGCCTATTAACAAGTTGCGAGTTAGTACTTTTATATTATTTTTCAATTGTATAATATTTCCACCCGTAGGGCTAATAAAATTTTATATTTTTTTAGATTGGTGGTGTCGCAGAACGGAAGAGCCCTTCATATAGTCTTTCCACACCAGTTCCTCGACTCGCCAGAATGGTTTGGAGTTTCCACTGACGAATACTTCCAGGTAAAGATTCATTTATCCATTTACTGCTAGTAACAAATTACTTTTTGTAACTTTTACAAAAAAATTAATTACTAAAAGTTTAACAAATTAATTATTTTTATCATTCCATTGTTTCCCAATCTTCAAGAGTAGCATCGAGATAAGAGTATTAAAATAAATACAAACAAATATCCTTTACCCTTCGTTGTGAATCTACGATTTCCGCTCCTACAGTGTCTTTCAATAAACTCCACTATTCCACGTTAAATAGATCCTAAATTTAGGACTCTTATGTGGACAAACGTCTTACTTGAAAAATACTAAAAATGAAGGCTGTTTTATTAACCTTCTTCAAAAAAAAGGAGCTTATCAGTTTGACAAGTATGTACGGTAAAGGCACCAATTATTGACACTGTATGTAAGGAAATTTCTGCAGTTTTTTTGTCATAGCTATTTTGTTTTTAAGTCAGTCCACATGATTCCAAGTTTTTCTCATAGGCCAAAACCTCAGCTACCGATTTCTCTTGTTATTTTTATCAAAATACCACATTTTTAATTTTATTTTTGCAAAAATTAGACAGTACTTTTTTCCCCCATTATTGATACCAAAAAACAATTATTGACATGGGGAAGGTCCAATTATTGACACCAGTATAAATATCAAGAAAATTTTTATTCTAATTTACATCACCTAATATATCTGTGGTCACGGGGAAGAAGTTGTTAAGTCCAAAAATGGGAATTTTCAGGGCAACGATTTCAAATTTTGCAGCTCAACTGTAATTCCAATTTTCAATATCATTAACTTTTTTGAAGTTTATAATTCTTCAAATACTTCAGTAAAATCATGTTTCAAGTAAAATTGAATTTGGAAAAACATTTCCCGGATTTTTCCATACGTAGCCTATCTTTCACCGGCACTTACCTGGTTATTTACGCTAATTACCTAAATACGTACCTTACATTGATAACTTACCCGTGTTCGTTAATTTCTTGTTTTCCAAAAAGCGTATCTTTAATATGATTAATAGGCAGTTGATAAGAAGGTAAATGAATGATAAGGCCATAAAACATCGTTTTATTTGTATAAACATTGGAGCAACAATTTTATTAATGTGGAAAGCAATTACCAATTTAAAAAGATATTCAAATTCAATGAAAATAGCGTAAAAATGCAAGTAGATGACAAATTTATTGATCAAATTCAAGAGAAAAAAAATAAAAAGTATAATGTTATAAAGTGAAATAGTTAAAGAAATTTATAATGTAAAAAATAATGAAATTTAAAGCTATTAAAAAATACAACTATTCAATCGATAAACTTTCGTCTACGTCAATTTCCTCTAAGTCTGGGTCTGTAGGAGGTTCGTTGTTTCTTTTTAAATTTACACAAAAATCATGAAATGCATGGTCGATTAGAGGTAAAGAGTGTGAAAATATCTTTTTTCTATTCATTGGATATTGGAAGTGAGGCGTTCGAAATTATAGGAATTTGTTTAGGAATAACAGACTTTCCTTTTCTTCTGAAATTAATTTCTCTAAACGGTTCATGCTTTGTGAGAGTGTTTTTAAAATATACGATCGTTGACTCTTTGGAATATTTTAGCAATTTTACCGGTCTCCATACAAAGTTTTGGCGATCGTTCTCCTTTTTTATATAATAAAATGCCCTCCTTTTTTGAATAGAGAACCAAAGTCGAATCATTTTTCTTTTATAATGGCAACAACTTTAAAAGGGTTTCTTTGTTTGCAAGATCTCACTATTTGCATCCAATCGTTTAATTGGTTAATTTTTAATGTTGTCATCTTCTTTTCTTTTTCAAACAATGCTTGGTCGGAATCGCACTCCATGTGGAAATTAACGAGAAATTTGTGATTTATTTCTTTCAATGGTAAGTTCTCTAACGCGTAAAGGAACATAATCGCAACATAATTATTCTTATTTAGTCCGCCACAAGTATCTGAGTAATAAGTAACTTACTCCGTTTCTGGTCCTAACATTTTTAAATGTTCAAGTAGGCAGGACGCTATTTGCTTTGCTCGTCTTCCCGCAATGGTCTCATCCCACATAAAACATGTACATTTGTTATCCACCAAGTCATGAATCGTAAGGTTAAAAGTCCATAATTGTTTCTTATAGAATGCAACAGATGTTTTAAGGTAAGGAGTCGGGAGAAATTGTTGTAGTTCGAAAGAAAAGAAGTTTTTTTTAGATTTTGAACTCCTTCTTCCTAGTCCTCGCGTTTACATTCGTACGCAAATTCTGTCATTTCATGATGTGCATTACGTTTTTCAATAATTGCAGCTCGGTCTTCTGAAGGAAGACTTATAATTTGGGCTTGAAATAAATCGCATGTGTGACATGTGTCATTTTTTGGTTTCTTGAATGACAAATAAAGTTCGTGAAAACATTTTGCATACAAGGTAGCAGAAACTGGATTTGATCTTGAGTCGGCCTACAATTTGTGCATTTTGGTGATATTAAGATCACTACTTAAATATTTTTTAGATAATAGCCGGTAATAGTGGCTTGCGTAGCTTGGGAATGAAAGGATATGACTTTTTACCTCATTCATTTCAGTTTCTGTTCGTTGTTGTAAGAGGAAGCCCGTCCTCGATCATCTTGAGGTACGATCCCACAAGGAGAACGCTGTTTTTTCTTAATTATATCTCTATAAAACCTTTTTTTTCCCCTAATGTTCGACAGAAACATTTTTTACAAACAGAATGCATATTTGTGTCAATAGAAAATGAATATGAAAAACTGCAATTTCTATTTGCTTTTTTCGGATTAGATTTAATAGTTTTTGTATTACTAGGTACAATATGAGAAGAAACAAAAAAACTGGCCCTTCTATCACGGGAACCCAGACCCCAGTATTCTGTGAATATCTTTTCCCTTTCCGAAAATGTTAAGAACTTATTCCACGAACCTTAGTCCGATAATAAGCTAAACATGCGTATTGAATTTCTTAGAAAGTAATTACCTATTACGAATTTGTGGTACATAAATAGGTAAATGAAATAGACTGTTTGCCCGAAAAATCATGTACATTTGAAAGAACAAGTCAAATGCAGTCGTGTAAATTAATATGCCAAATTTCCGTTGGCAATAACTAGGTAAATATAGTTGTCTTCACAATTATAAAAAATAATCATCGGCATAAAATAAATAATAGTATTTACCTACTTATTCCGGAAGACGATTCCATTCCAATGTCGGACAAGACAACTTAGCCGAGGAAATATGAACGTCTCTAAGATACCTAAAAACGCACATTACTATAACTTGAAAGCAAACTCGTTTCAGACTTAGCCACTTCTTGGCGTTGTGTAGAATCCCTAAAAGAAGCTGTTAGTGCACTTAACTTATTCTGGCCAAATTTCGACTTAACCACTTCTACCGATATTTTCAAATATCACATTGCATTCTCTAAATTACATAACCTTTCCCTATCCAACAGTGCTTTAAGCTGGTTCCGCTCCTTTTTGTCTCACTGTTCCCAAACAGTTATCATTCCCAACAAACCTCCCTCATCCTCACTACCTTTAACACGAGGTGTTCCTCAAGGATCCTCCCCGTCACCAATCCTCTTCTCTGCTTTTATTAATGACCTACCCCTTGTTATACGCCACTCCCAGTATCATTTGTATGCCGACGACATCCAAATTTACCTATCCTTCCATCCTTCAGACATGTACGAAGCATCTCGTAAGATTCAGGACGATATTGAGAACATCAGCGGATGGGCAGTGAAAAATAAGTTACGCCTGAATCCAGAGAAAAGCAAGGCTATCTTTATCGGTTCAAAACCTACCCTTAATTCCCTCCCTTACTATCCATTACTTTACCTCATTAACCGTACAATTCAATTCCAAATTTCCATCAAAAACCTCGGAATCTCCTTTGATCAGCACCTATCCTGGAATAACCATATTTCCCAAATTACCAGAAAATCCATCATGATCCTCAAACAGCTCCAAAGACATCGTGACTCCTTTATCCGAAGTACCCGCCAACTTTTGGTATCCTCTCTCATTGTTCCCCACTTTGATTACGGATGCTTGGTGTATGGGGGGCTGTCTGTTGAGCTAGATATGAGACTAAGGAGACTTATGAATTGCTTCATAAGATTTATCTTTGGTATCAGCAGATGGTCTCACGTATCTTGTCGGTACAATGAGCTAGGGTGGCTTTTCGACGGCAATACTTCCTCGGCACTTTCTTATTCCAGTCATTAAGAACCAATAAACCTTTCTATATCCTAGACCTACCAGAATACAAGATCCCAACCTTCCAACCTATATACCCCCTCACATAGAACTGCCTCCTATGAAAAATCCTTCGTCATCCGTGCTACCTCTCTTTGGAATTCCTTACCTATCCATATTCACAAAGCCTCTTCCTTAACTTCCTTTAAACATCTTTTATTTATCCATCTCCTCGATCTTCAATCTTCCACAAAAATGTAAATGTTCATAAGTGTGCTAAAAGTTTTACTGTTGATTGTTTTTTATTTTATTTATTTTTTTTACTTATTATTATTTTATTTTTTTACTCAACTTTAATTTTTGTTTTATTTTTCTTCTCTCTTCTTTTCTTTTTGTTTGTTTTTTCATAATTTAATTTTTAACACCGATGTGCTGAGTTTTAACTAATCTCAGCCAGACAACTGTACCTATTATTGTGCACTTTAATTATTCTTAGGGGACAGTATGTCCCAGAAAAAAGGTTATTTTTCATTCATTCCATTTCATAGGAATTTAGATGGGTAAAAATATTTTAATTAAGTAACATGTCACAAAATGCATTCCAATTAACAGAAAACATGTAATTATATAAATATAAATAATACCTACTTGAATTATATCAATTTAGGACTTATCTAGGAAGGAACCTATAATCTAGGAGCTAACTAAATTCATTCAATTAGCATTGATTTTGGGAACATCAATCTCTGGTTCTGTCTATTTCCAAAAATCAGGGGCTTTGGTATCTTGGCCAAAGCCAAGCTAAAGTGAAAACCTTCTTCATACGGTTGACAGCTTTCAGGGGATTCATAATCACTTTTCCACTTTCGAATTTCAAAATGTGGCAAGCTGCAAGGACCATCATCTTTTTGGGTAATCTGGCTGTAATGCAATAACCCTGATCAAAAATAAGAAACTCATCTGTCATTCTGTTTTCCTTCATCTCATCTTGTGTATCCCCATTTTGTTCACGCTCTTGATTGGAGTCCATCTGGTCTTGAATGTCTTTATGTATATCATTTGGTAAACGAATATTATGCTGCATCTCATGATGACCGTCTTCCACTTTCTCTTCTTCGGGTTCTCCTTCTGCTATCTCGTCTATACAAATAAATTGTATGATTTTTCCCTTTCCCACTTCTTTTTTCCATGTTCTTCTTAACTGTGTCGTTTACCTTTGCGCTCGAGCTCTTCTTGATTCTGCACATACTGCAACAGGGATGGAACTGTTCCGCCAGTATCTTCTTTGATGGAAAGAATTATTTCCTGTCGTTGCTCATCCATATCATTCAAGTATTCTTGAACTATAATGCAATTAGGGATTTCATTAAGTAGCATCATGTATTGAGTAATAAGTCATTTGAAATTCGCTTCAGAAACATTAGAATTTGTGTCAGGTCCTTCTTTCATACCAGTTAAAGAACTTCTATTCTCATTTGATTGGTACTGTTCTTCCCATTCTTCTTGGTTTTCTTTGCTGAAGGAAGGCATTATTAGGTCTTTCTTTCGTTTCTTGGCTTTGGAATTATTATTTTTCTATATTATTTATATTATATCTATATTATTATTTGCTTTCATTTGTTCTCTTTCTTCTCTCTTTTTTGCTCTCTACTGCTCTTGCCTTTTTCTTATTTATTTTCATTTTCAAATAGTTTTTATAATCTGCTAAGACAACTACGCTTGGTATGATTTGTTTATTCCTGTTGTTCTTTTTTGTATTTCTGCTTATTCTGTGCTGAACAGTCTCTCAACTGTCCAGCAGTAATCGGAAACCATGCGGTCACATTTGGTTGATCCACAGTACAAGGGCGTCTTCTTCATCAGGTCTCAAGAGGCCTGGCTTACAACCTATTGGTGACTTACCAATCGCCTTGTACATCAATGCAACCGGACTCCAATGGTACTCCAAATTTTTGAGCTGCTGTTGCAACGGGAGCACCGTTTTTCACGCTGTGACAGCTACTAACATTTGTGTCTCCCAACAACTTTTTCGTTATTTTTCTTTGGTTTGTCCGAGCCATTTGATAATCCAGAAAACGAAAAGTCTACCTAACTTGATTGAATACATATTACAAGAACTTTTATATGAACTAGCCGACTCTCACACATTTATACAAACTGAAAGTAAGTTGAGCCCTAAGAGTAGAATCGTTGGCGTTCGTCTCACTAATATAGTACACATATTATGGTTATGTAAGCCAAGGAAATAGGTATCAATAAATGGGCATTCCATTTGTCAATAATTCCTGTTCGAGCAATACCTATTATTGACAACACCTGTCGAAAATTAGATCCACTCATCTTTAAAAATGGAAAACACCATTGAGTTAAAAAAAAATAAAAATAAAACATGGTGAAAACCGAAGTAATCTGAAATGCCTATTATTGACAGAGGGTGTGAATAATTGGGTAAACTTGTGTTTTTGAGTAGTCATTTATAGACTCCTCTACAATTTAATGTTTTTGTTGAAATTTACAATTGAAAACTGTGTTAATAATTAACTGAAATTTCTCGCAAAATTGCAGTATCAACAAAGCGTATGAAAAAAAGGTATTTGTTCGGATCGGTGACACCAACCCCTACACGCGCCCAGAATAACTTTTATCGATTCTAACCTTGTACCAATTTATTTCGATGTTCTAGTCGCTGCTTTTGAAGGGGAAAGGTTATTCTCCTACATTTACTGAGAAACTCTAAATCACTGTTCAAAGTAATATTGACTTCTATTTACCTTCTAATATTGAAATGAGAAATAAGGAAATAATGAAGTGGAAATAACAAAATATTGAAATATAAGACACTAAATCAATTTTGAATTAATATTTATTTAATCAACAATTAATATACTACTGATTCAACAGTAAGTTTAATTCCTGATGAACTTTGTCAGAGAAGTGAAAATAACAAATTATAAATATAAATAAGACAGAATCCTTAAGTATTTATTTGGCATAACTCCTATTTATTTAACATTTGTAGCTAAATGTTTCGGAGACAATGTTCCATCATCAGGCTTCTATTTTTTTTTAAAAATACATTAATCTATAACATTATACCAATAGTTCTACAATTATATAGTAATGTGTCATTTACCTCTTAATCTGTGATTATTTTCATATTGTCAATTCTCCATGTTATAAGCCATTATATAATATAAGACAGAATCCTAGTTAAAAGTGATGATGTTAATTTCTGCTATATTTTCTCAAGAGAAGTGGTACTAAGAAAACATGAAACCTGTGATATACTTTCTCACATTTATTGATAAACTTCTTCTTCCTTGGCTCTACAACCCGCGAGGGGTCAAGGCCGCCCGAAGCAATCTCTGCCATTCAACTCGGTCCCGTGCAGCCGATCTCCAGTCGATTCCCAGAATGGCGCGTGTATCACTCACCACACCGCGTCCATCCAGCGAAGTCTGGGGCGCCCACGCTTCTAGTTGAATGAATTTCCTCTTCGAGGATCCTTCTCGGAACAGCGTCAGTGCTCATCCTGATCACATGACTAGCCCACCTGAGCCGACCAACTCTGATAAAACGCACGATGTCACAATCATTGAACAGCTCAGAGATTTCCGAATTTGTCCTTATTCGCCAGGCTTGCTCATTAGTATCAAATATCGCTCCGAAAATTCTTCTTAGTACTTTTCTTTCAAATCGGAGGAGTTGATTTTCCTGTGCCCGAAAATTCTTCTTAGTACTTTTCTTTCAAATCGGAGGAGTTGATTTTCCTGTGCCCTGGTAAGCGAACTCTCTGACCCATATGTAAGTACTGGTCTAATTAGGGTTTTGTATAGACGCAATTTGGTAGCGCGAGACAATGTACAGCTCTTCATCTGTCGCGCCAGCCCTAAATAGCACCTATTAGCTGTCAAAATTCTTGTTGTGATTTCTTTTCCAATGTTGTTATCGTGCGTCATCAAGGATCCTTGATATACAAACTCCTCGACTCTCTCAAATCTAAAGCCGTCAATTTGAACGTATGAAGGAAGAATCTCTCGTGAGTTTGCCACCAAGTATTTAGTTTTTGCTTGGTTGACCTCAAGCCCCATTCTCGCAGCTGCCACTCGTAGACTTGTGAACGCCTCGGCCATGGAATTAAAATTTTGCCCGATGATATCCACGTCATCGGCATACCCCAGTAATTGAGCTGACCGGTTGAAAATTGTTCTTCCTATCTGGATTCCAGACTCCCTTACTGCGCCCTCTAGGGCGAAATTGAAGAGAAGGCACGCCAGACCATCACCTTGCCGTAATCCCCTAAAAGTCTGAAAATAGCTTGAGAGCTCGCCATCAATGCGTACAGAACATTGTACCGCTTCCATTGTCTTCTGGATGAGTCTTACAAGCTTAGGTGGAACCTTCATATTGATCATGACCTTATAAAGTTCATCCCTTTTCACACTATCATATGCTGCCCGAAAATTCACAAACAGGTGGTGGGTTTGGATATTGTATTCATGGGATCTTTCCAGCATTAACCTGAGTGAGAAAACTTGGTCCGTGGTACCCCTTCCTCTCATAAAACCAGCCTGGTAATCGCCAATCTCTCTTTCGGCGTGGGGCAGCAACCTCTGGAACATAATTCTGGACAGCACCTTATATGCGCCAGACAGCAGTGAGATACCCCGGTAGTTACCACAATCCAGGACATCCCCTTTCTTATGAATTGGGCATATAATAGTCCTATACCAGTCTGCTGATATTCTTTCTTTAACCCAGACATCCATAATGACATTGTGGAGAGCCTTCAGTACTTCCTGACCTCCATACTTAAACAATTCTGACGGTAGATCATCAGCTCCTGGTGCCTTGTTGTTTTTTAGGCCTTCAACGGCTTCGATCACCTCATCAAAATCAGGCGGCTCAAGGTCCTCGGCTGGTATCAGAACTTCCTGTGTGGGCCAATTCTCAACCCCCTCATTTAGTAAGCCTACAAAATGATTCCGCCATCGATCCAGTATACGCTGCTTTACGTTCAGGAGAGTGCCATCTGTATCTCTGCATGTAGTCAAGTAAGGCTTGAAAGGTTTTCTGCTGGCGTTCACTTTCTGGTAGAACCTGCTTATCTCATTGCTCCTCCTTAGATCTTCCAGATTCACCAGCTGATCTGCTTCCCATTTCCTCTTCTTTCTCCGATGCAAGCGTTTTCCCTGGCTTCTTTTAACCCTGTATTCTTCAACCGATCTCCGGGTGTGTCTCCTTTGTAACATCAGGCAATATGCCTCATTCTTTTGTTTAGTAACCTCCTGGCATTCCTCATCAAACCAATGTCTCCTGGATGTAGGGATTTTATATCCTAGTACTTCGCTGGCTACATCCTTCATAGCGGATTTGCAAACTTCCCAATGCCGGTCCACATCCTCTGTCGGAGTGATCTGACGAAATTTCTCATCCATACCATCAGCATATCGGGTCCTAGTATCTGGATCCTTAAGTCCCTCAACGTTGATTTTTCGGCGTCGTGTATTCCTATTGGATCGAATCACGGATAGTCTAGCTCTTATTTTTGCCACGATGAGATAGTGGTCTAAGCCGACATTAGCTCCTCTAAAAGCTCTCACGTCCGAAAGGCCTGATGCATGTCTTGAACTAATGAGTACATGGTCGATTTGGTTAAAAGTTACTCCATCATTAGATCTCCAGGTGGCAAGGTGTATACGTTTATGGGGGAATAGCGTGCTTCCAACGACCAATCCCCTAGATACCGCCAAGTTGATGAGCCTTCTCCCAATATCGTTAGACTCTTCGTGAATACTGTGCTTTCCAATGGTGGGTCGAAAAATAGGCTCTTTCCCAATTTGTGCGTTGAAATCTCCAATTACTATTTTTATGTCAGAGCGTGGGCATCGATCAAGGCATTGTTCCACAGCGCTGTAAAATATATCCTTACCCCCCTCCTCAGATGGTTCAGTCGGGGCATGCACACTTAGGAGACTGTAGTTGTAGAACTGGCCTCTCAGTCTCAGATAGCATAATCTGGGATTGATTGGCTCGAAGCCCATTACAAGCTGAGACGCCCGCGCACCCACAAAAAAGCCTGTCCCATATGTGTGAAGTCTTTCATTACAGCTATAATATACGGTGTGATTTTTCTTCTTTAACATTCCGTTGCCGGTCCATCGGATTTTCTGGATCGCAGCCACATCAATCCAATAAGCGTCTAATTGTTCCAGGAGCAGCTGTAAAGCTCCAGCTCTATTAAGTGATAAAACATTCCCTGATCCAAGTCGAATGTCCTTTAGACGGGCGTTATATCGTAACCGTGAGTTCAGTCCGGCATTTCTTTGCTTAGGATTCACAGTATATTGAGTTTTTGCAGGATTGAGTTATTAGCCCAATGCCCAACCCCCAACCTGGAGGGCCAGGAGATTTTTGTTCAAGCTTCTCGTGCTTTAGAGAGGCTGCCTTCACCACGGCTAGGAGACCCCCCTTCCCCTGACTGGTTTTGGTCCACCCCGGGTATTTTATTTCCCCGCTACCCACCATATCTGGGGGGGTTTTTCCCGATCCGCCACCTGGGGAGGCGCCCGATGGGAGACCAGCTAAACTCCACACGGGAGTTTATTGATAAACTGATATGTTTTATTGAATTAATTATACAATCTGTCTCACTTTAGGACAAAAAGTAATATGGGTGACAAAGAATCCATTCACAAAATATGTATACTGAAATTGAAACAACAAATAAAAATATATAAAACACCAAATCCATGTACAAATTAATCTTCCAAGTTTTGTAACACTTTTACACATAAGATAAGATGAAATAAGAAAGCATGAATTAATAAAACTCTTAACCCTCGTGTTGTTAATTTCTGTTTCACCTATTTACATTTAGAAAACTAAATATCAATATAACAAACTAAACAACACAATCCAAGTTGAAACTGTAGAAGTGATTGTTTACATGTGAGGTTAAAGGGAAAGAACTTTCGAAAAATGTATACATGAAGTGAAGCGTAAGGATCGAACTGGTGGGTGTAGCGCGGGTCAAGCCAGTTTTGTGGTGTCGCCGATTCGAACAAATACCGAAAAAAAAATAAGTGGAAAAGCCATAAAAATTGATGTTATACAAGAAAACTCAACAACTCATTTCTTAGCCAAATGAACAACGAACACATGCTGGTTGATGAAAAATCCTAGTTTCCCGCTAGGATTATCATTCAATGGTGACTTAATTTTCGCGGGAATCTGTGCCTGATTAGTTGAATTTTCGTTTAGCGCCAAATTCGATTCTATAGGAAGCCACAAACGCTTATTTTTTATATTGATGGAGCAAGTGTCAATAATTGAGGGGTTGTCAATGATTGGTGCCTTTACCCTTTGTAATATTATTGGAATTGAATAATATTTGAGTATATGATCCATTTAGGCTTCCAAGCACGTGTGCTCAATTTCGTAAGTGTATGTTTGTCCACGAATTTCTCGAAAACGAAACGTCATATCGAGATGATCCTTTTTGATTTAAGTTAGGTACACTTCAACTTAGGGAACAGTTTAAGTTTCATTAAATTCCGTTTAGTAGTTTCAGAGATATGGCTAAATTAAGAAAATATATGTATGTATTTGTATAATTATTCCAGTAGGGTTGAGAAGGAACTTTACCTTTGCTTAAATTATTATTACATCTCTGGGAAGCTGTTATGTTTCCCTTGTCTTGTTATTCGATTGGTAAATGTGGAACAATTCTTGGATTGCTTGTATTTAAATTATGTCGTTGCTTTTTGTGTAGCATTTTATGACATACGGAGCACGGATTATCAGCAGTCTTTAACATCATTCAGAAATTCTTCTTCGTTTTGACGCATTATAGAAATACCGTGTAGTCTCTCTTCTTCATTTTCTAACAATCTTTGGACACGAGGGTTTTCCTTCAGGGCTCTAAGTCGCTTTGTTCTTTCATCTTCAGAATCTTGACACGGTGTATTCCGAATGTGTTCACTTTGAGATGGACGTTTTTGTCAAACGTACGTTTATTACACAACAGTAACTAACAAAAATTAAAAAAACGTTAGATAAAATTAATTTTTAAAAACGAAAATCTATGGCACGCGTCGTCTCTGTTGGGGCAGGCGGACTTGACCAGCTCCTGGCTGGCACTGACCTCTGAAATATTGTCGGCGTGTGTACTGAATTAGATATGTCTTAGACAAATCCGCTTTTGAATTTTGTTTTCCTTTTCCTTAATTACTAAAAAATATTTTTTTTTTTTTTCCTTTTGATTTCACTGGCTGTTTCTGATTTCGTATACCTATCTACCAATTTGAAGTCGGTTTAATATTTGTTTAAATTACTTTTATTTAAACAGGAGTAATTGAGTTTGTTTAAGTTTTTTCAAAAAATTGCAACAATCTTACTACCTCTGTTTTATTACTAGCTTATTTAAATAACTTTTATTGTTTTGTATTAATTTAAATCAATCTGATTTATAGATCAGGCATATACCTTTTTTTGCAATGTTTTATTTAAAGCTTAATTATTCTTACAATATAATTTTAGGGCTCTAAGTAAATTAAAAACTTTATTTCTAAGGTGCTATAAAACTAGTATTTTTTATGATTTAATTTTTGAAGGAACATTATAAATATCCATGGCATTGAAGGTGACAACTGGTTTTCTTTTATGAGCACAAACATTATTGATTGTTTTCAGATGATCACTATCAATGATTTTTCAACTGTTTTTTTATATTTATTTTTTCACAATGTGTTCCTAACAAGTTTTTGCAGAAGTTTCTTGACATCTTACTGATGATGTATTTAAACAACCTACTCAATCCTGTTCATAACTTTAAGGTTTTAAGCTTCATTATTGTTTTATAGCAATGGTGAAAATTTTTTATCTAATCTAAAGAAAAATAGCGATAATTAATATATCATGAAGCAAAAAAAAAAAATGTATATACACATGTATTTTATTGGTGAATTTTTTTTTTCTTGTAAAAACTGTTTAACCTTTTAAATTTAATTTTGATTACTTTTAAACTCTTTTATATACTTATTCCACTTCCAGAATGGAAAAGGCACAAAACGCTATCAGTTGTTGGTTCATTACTAGTTTTTCTTCAATTAGACCTTGGCCATTGTGACATCCATCCTTTATATATTGGGCTAAAATAATTTATACATCTAATTATCTAGCAACTACTGCTGTGACAGGAAAAATCATGATGTTTTTTATTTATTTCGGATTGTGTCTCTAATATTAGGTCTAACTAAAACTCCCTTTTTGAATGGTGTCTTGTCCCCTCAAGATGTGTGTACACACCAATTATGAGAAATAGCAGTTTTTATGTTTCTAAAATTTACATATCTGAAATTTTTATTCAACCTTTAAGTTTAAAATTATAAGTTTGGAAAATATTTTAATTAAAATTATGTTCTTGTGAATAAATTCTGATATTTTTCTATTTGCACTAGTATGTATAGTACATATATATATATATATATATATATATATATATTATTTTATTTTTGAAGAGAAAAGATTTGACCCGGTCGGGATTCGAACCCAAGTTTCCACCTCACTAGCGTGGCGCCTTATCCAACTAGGCCACCGGGGTCGTATCCGAACCAGGCAAATCTTCTCTCTTCAGTGATCCATAACAGGTCAAATCTTTTCTCTTCAAAAATAAAATAATATATTTAATAATATTGATTTATATCAAGAAAAATTACATATATATATATATATATATATATATATATATATATATATATATATATATATATATATATATATATATATTGCTAATGAAGAGATTATGTTATTAGGTATCCGTTACAGCTATGGAGGAGTCGAGGGTCCTGCTTTGGCATCGAGACAAATTAAAGCTGTCTATTATAACAGATCAATTCCTTCAGGCTGTATTCGATCACGTTCTTGGTAGAGATGTTGTTAAGAAACTCTTACAGGTATGTTTTGCTATTTCTAATTTCAATGGTTAATTTTTTAAGGAAAAAAAGTGAATATTCAATGATTTTAATCAAACTTTTATAAGTTAAAAATTTTAAACAGTTCATCACGAATTTTATTTAAATTAGTTACTTTAGATTATTTTGAATTGCTGAATGATGTGTACTACTGTCAAATTAACAATGCATTCTTATCTCAAAGAAAAAAGTTTTCTTTGTGATGACACCAGCATTAAGCTGCATTTTTAATGATTGGAGAATCTGTCCGCAGGCCAATTTAGAACACGAGAAAATTTGAAAACATGTCTCTTGCTTAATATACATATAGAATTGTTTTGTATATAAATGAAATATGAAAAAAATCTAATTTCTTTTTTAACTATTACATGACGAAAAAATTAATAAATAACAATAAATTTGAACTTGATATGCTGGTATTTAATAATTGTTTTCGATCGTGTCTGCCAAAATAATGACTTGAAGTTTTTTTTTGTACTGTATTAATTGCTTGATTTGAACTGTACAGAATCCTGCTCTTATTAGAGATAAATAAGACTAGAATTAAGTGACTTTTCTCTTCATAGTCATTTTATGAAAAGTTATAATTCTATTGCTTTATAAGTTAATGACAATTTAAATCAATATACTTAACATATTTTTTGAACTATACTATTATTTATTTGAGATAAACTGTAATATCATTAATAGATAAATTATTACATCATTGGTTGTTTTAATCAGTTTAATTATATTTTTCTGTAATTAGGTATTTTTTTTTCTTATCAACAAATGATTCAACTAATATTATTATCATTCTAAACAAAATAATTCATCATCATCATGATGATTATGATTTCATTCTTATAATGAAAAATTCTATTTATGTTCCCAATAATTGAATGCAGTCATCCTAGTTTCGCTCAGTTTCTTAGTACAGATGTATTTGTATAAGATACAAATATATTAAATACATTTAAATAATTTTAATATAAATACATATAATTTAATATAATAAATAATAATTTCAAATACATTTAAATAGTTTTAAGATACTTGCCTATTGACTTATCTTTCTGTCTTTTTTTAATATCTAAATAAGCTAAAACTTTTATTTTGGATATTATTGAAAATCATTGTTGCAAATGCCAAAGGCAAATGAAAATTATTAACTGCTTGATTTAATTCCTTTTCATAATAACTAGAATGAATTTAATTTAACTTTTTAGAACAAAGTTCTACCTTCTTCTTCTTCCCTAATAGTTCTTTCACCTTTCTGAGCTGTTACAAAGGCAGAATTTATCACCAGTAAAGAATTTTATACCAGATAAAAAATCCAAAATTACAGATTTTGTTTTTAAGAAATTTTAATTATTCTTCAGGTCAGTGAAACAATGTCAGCCACAAAAGAACTGAATGGTCACCTTGGGGGAGGTTTTGATGAAGCTCCTCCCGAAGAGAAACCGATGCTGATTGTGAAGAAATCAGGAGATGGGCCTGGTATTACAGCCCTAATTAACCGGCAACTTCAAGGTATATTTTTGGAAATTTATCGTTAAGATAATAATCATATTCTTCGAAAGTATTAATACCAGTTTCACCTATTGATTGTAATAAAACTGCAGTCTGCGTGTTAATTATTGAGGAGGATTACAACGATAAATTTCTTTGCTGTCTTTTTTAATAATAAATAAGTAATGAATTTACTTATAATATTCTGTTGTGATTATATCAATGTTTATAATAAATAATGAAAAATCCCATCAGTTGATGTTTTAGAGATCGTAGTATTGTGGTAATATATTTTTATTTTACCTTTACAATTTTCCTTTAAAGCTTGTTTATAAAAATGTGCACATACTTATTGTGACCCAGTTATAACTTATCAATTAGAATTTTCCGAAAGCTTTACCCAATCAACTGTAGTTTAATTATCTGTTTTCTTAATATTTAAACAGTGATAAAATAAGCCACCATTTTGTAATTTTTCCTATTCTTTCATGTTCAGTTGCTTCTATACCCTATTACTTAATTACTCTGTGACTAATACTTCCTGTAGTCACTGACTGTAGTTGTTATTTATATAATTTTTTTTTTTAAGTAAAAGCTTTTAAAATTTTATTGTTGGAGCATGAATGATGATATCGTCAATGTTCAAAGCATGCTTATATGTTAGACATTGTAAAATACTTATGTGTAATAATAAAATTAACTGTTTAATCTTACTTTTGTAATTGTGTTATGTTACTTATTTCCTGAAAAATTTCATGAATATTATTCAGTAAGCAGAATAATGTTTTATATATTCAAGATGAAATTATATTTAAAAGATCCCAAGAGGTACTTTTATACTTTTATTTAAAAATATATTTGTTACAGAATATTTATAACAATTGTATTGCACTGTAACTAAGTTCTTTAAATTATCAATCAATATTGAATATGTACTATGTTGCCTGACTAACTCAATGATTGTTGGTTAAAAATTTCAGTTAAAATAATTATTACTTTTTGATGGCTCTGATTTTTTAGTATGTAGTGTATGTTTTTGCTTGAATTATTTTCTGTGAAGATCATTAATTTATTATTGTGTCAAACTCAATAGTATAGAAATAATTAGGTAACACAACTAATAAGTAAGAGGTGTGGTATGAACCATGTGGGCTCAATGGTTCAGGCACTCGATTCCTAACTCAGGTTCAAGATCAGCTGAGGTTGAAGAATTACTCATTCTGTCTTTATTAATGAAGGATCCACCCTGGGGTCAGGACACCCTCCTGGGGCGAACCCAGCCTCTAAAAGCTGTATAAAGTGATTTACAAGTTTATAAGCTGGGTATGCTCAATTTGAATGGCAAGGTGATCATGGTCCCAGCCAAATCACCTTCTTCCACAACCATTGGTCAAGAAACAGTATATCCTTACTGATTATTGAAAACAAGTCCATTTATAGGTTGTAATGTACAGGTTTTGATTTTGATTTTTCGAATCAGTAAATGATCTTATTAACTCTTTGCTAATATTTTTATATGATTATAAGGGTGTCAAATTTTGATTAAATTCTTAACGGGTCTGGCTTTCATTTTGTTAAATTATATTAAAAATTGTCAGGGTTTTTCCAGTTAACAGCAAAATAATGCACCTGTTGTTTGTAGAAGCCAATGAATGCAGAACCACACCACCTTAAGATGAAAATCATAAACTCATGAAAAATTAAATATTGGATTTAAATTGGAATAAATCAATTATTATCTGAAAATATTGTGCTTTTTTCTCAATATTTCTTCAGATAATGCCATTTAATTATAGCCTTTAGTTATATGTCCCATTTTTATTTTTATTTTTTTATTTTGGGACATTTATCATACTGTTGAATTTGGTAAATTTATATAGAAAAAATGAAGAAAATTTTGTTTTGGAACTGTTGATATAAAAAAAAAAAAAAAAACTCATAGGAGATTGCATTCATTGTTATGATTTATTAAATTGTAGTAAAGTATGGACCTTCATTCAATGAAAAGGGCCCATTTATTTTCAGCTTTTGCACTTTCCTAAAAAAGATAGGATTTTCATGACTATGAACCTTGAACCTTGTGCCTGTATATTTTAGTCTTAAATTACAAAAATAAGTTGTTTTGTTTTCTCATTACGGCCAATAAACTTTTACTGAAATAATAAAAGATGAAAGTTACAGTGCAATTAGTTAGGACTGGTTTTGTTGGCTGTAGTTGTACGCTTGTGTAATGTATATTGCATGCCAGAGCTGGAAGAGAGAGAGCCGCTGCTTGATAGCGGTCGCCTTGGTGCCTGCGTCGGCCTTGTCAACTCTGCCTTCAACAACAACAGGCACTGATTCTACAACAACAGGTAAGGCCATTATACTAACCAGCTAGGCTCTTTGTTTATAAATAAACAAATAGATCATTTATTTTTTTTTGTCAGCTACTGATAAATACTGTTGATTGTCATATCAATGTAGTAACTGCATGAAAAATCTAAAACTTTTGACTCATTTCAATATTTTGGATGATTTTAAGGTATAAATTAGGTAGGAATAAATCAATCTAAAACTTGCTCAAATAAATCTTTTCTATTTTAAAGATTCAACATTTCGATAAGATAAAAATTTTTGCCTGAAAAAAGAAAAATTAAAAGAGTTTGATAGAATTTAAATTTGATAGAAAATTTTTAAACCTCCAATTTCAAATGTTCTTCTTATTTGCAATCTTAGAACTCATTACATAGGCAAATGTTTACCTCCAACTAACCTATTTTTACCTTGCTTCTTATTTTTTGGGTTAATCGACTATTTTATGGTTCTAAATTCAATGACATCTTTTCAGCAATGGTTAGTATTAGCATAGTAGTAAATTCAGAATAAAGACAAATTATTGATATTTATAATAAGATTTTGAAATAAAAATTTAAAAAAAAAATTGTCCGACAAACAGCGAAAGCATGGGTATTCTGTGAAGTCTTATTGTATTTTGTTTCCTTTGTCCTGTGCTCATATTTTAGAATAATCACTAAAATTTCACAATTTTCCTAAAGTAGCTCTTGTTGAGCAGCAATAGCTAAAGCAGATTTGTCCTCATTATGCTACAAGGCTGTTTTAATGAATCAATAACAGCCAATGTTGAAGCAAATCATAGTCTACTTCAAGTCCATGGACAACTTTGTTATAAAAAAAAAAAAAAAAAAACTATTCTGTCTGGATAAAAAGGAATGAAATATAGTTTTGTTTATTTGTAATATAAAAATTGTGTTGAAATCGACAAGAAGATTTTATTTTTAAACCTTGATCCAAACAGTTGAGCTGTGTTTTATAGAATTTGCTGTTAGGTGGTTCTAGAGTTGTTGTTAGTAATCGACGCAAGTTACCCCAAAATTCTCTTAGTAGGGTAGAGCCATTAGCTAATAAATTGTAAAAAAGGCTACAAATTTTGTTGTTATTAAAGTACTAGTGTGTTGTGTGGTAATTCACCAAAAATACATAATCAATAATTTAATATAGCTTATTAGTTTTTATTTTTTATTTTTTATTTGCCTTCATCAAATCTGAACTATTATGCCTTAAGAAACCATATACAATGAATAGCCCTGATATACTTATATCTTTATTAATTTTACATATATCATTATTGAATCTACTATGTTTCTCTAACCAGTATAGTAATCTAATATCTAATATAGTCTTTCATATCCTATATTAGAAAGGACCTTGTAGAAGCAGCTTAGTTGTATTATGACATGATAGTTGTCAGTTCATTTGTTTCCTTTCTTATGAAAAGAAATGAAAATGCCTAAACAAGAACCTTATTAAACATAATAGTAACAGTCAAGAAATATATCAATATATATTATCAATCATAAATCATATTTTTTCCATTACTATTCAGTTTTTTAAATATATTTCAAAATAAAACCATTACCTAATTACCTCATTAGACAATTTTCTTCAAATATTTTGTATGAATTAAATGTTCCCATCAAGCTTATTTTTTTAATATAGATCTGGATAAATAAATAAAGCTTACTGAGACTTACCTCAAACATTCCTTGAAAGTATACTTATAATAAAATTTATGGTCACACAACTTTTCATTTTTTCCATTTGTGCTTTAAATTTGGAATGCCTGAATAACAAAACATTTTTTAATTGTCATTATTAACCGTTAATATTTAACTTTTCAATTATATGTATATGGTCTGTATATACATATATATAGTGTGTGTGTGTGTGTATGTATATATATGTTTGCTTTTATTTTTTGTTTTATTTTATCAATGTTATTTTGTTTATTTATAATGGAAAATAACACGTTTACGTATTTGTTTAACAGTTTTGGTTTTGGTTTTGTTATCTTTATTGGTTTCCTATCTTGATTGAGAAACCTTTCTTTTAAAATGTTGGCCCAAGTGGACCAAAAATTAGAAATAAATAAATTTATAAGAAAGTGATAAGATAAATTATTGGATAAGGCATTAAAATTATAATTTTGAATAGACAAATATGTCTTATTTTTATTGCATTGCTGTTTTTTAAACTGCATGTTGCTTTTAAAAATAGTTTAGCCAATGAGCATGATTGAGTTATTATTACTAGCATGATAAGATTCTAAATTGAGCAGAACATTAATCTTTTATCTGATTGTTATTGTTTGTTTTTTATAAATGTTGTTTCAAAACTTTGTGATTTAAATGTTCTATCTCAGTGTGTTCTCGAATTACAAAACGGTTGGCTTTATTTTGTCTTTAATAGTTAATATAATCAGATGAATTTATTACTGCTACAAACACCTTTATATTATGCTTGTGTTATTGTTTTCAACAGTGATAATAAATATGTTTATAGATAATTAAGAATGAAAATGAAGTAGTTAGGGAAAATAAAAATATCTTGTTTTAATAAGTTTATGTCTTATCATCGCTAGCCTGGTGAAGCTTGGTTTATGAAATAATTTAAATCTTAATGTTTTCAGTGTTCATTGGCAGAATGAATATTGCTATAAATTATTATTATTCTCGAAGTTTTAAATATTCAAGTTCATTTTTCAAAAAAATATAAATTTTTTAATTTATTCCTCTCTCAAAAAATGATATTTCATCTGAGACAACTATAAAAAACCTTTTTGAAGATAAAGATTTGGTTGAAGGCATCAGTCCACAACTGCTGCTCCAACTAGGGTTGCCATTTGTCTGGCTTTAGCCTGACATGTCCGTATTTTTATGGCTGTGTCCGTCTTTTTATGGCCGTGTCCGGCCTATCCGGCATTTGTTAGGTTTTTTCATCTTGTCGTTGAAAGTAGCAATCTTATGGCGTGGCGGAAATGCGACTGTGTTCAGATCTTGGAAACTTCCACTCCTCTTACCTTTTTGACTAATTTAGTAAACTTTTTGACCAATGGCAGAATTTCATAAAAGATTTTAAAAAACTTTCGGCCCATAAAAAGTGGACTGCTTATTTTAGATCATTTCATAATGAAGAGTTTAATTCTGAACTACTAAAATTGGAAGAATACTATTTTGCGATTCTGTGCCATAGCAGCGTCAATGTTAAAGAGTTTTATCTTTAATTAATGCCCAGTGTACAAAGGAACACAATAAATTGTAAACAAAAACAATTGAACAGATGATGTTCATATTATGCAATTTAAAATTAACATGTTCAAAATTTTATGATATAATTTATAAGGAAAACGACGTTTTGGATAAAGTAGGTGAAAAAGCAAAATACAACTAAGAATTTATGGATTTTTATTATTTTTAGAAACATTTGAGATTTCTTTATAATTGGCTTTTTAATTTGAATCTTTTTTTGTTTTCTCCTTAGAATAGTGCATATGTTTTTATATTTGTATAATCAAAACTATTAGTTTACTGCCAAATTGGAGCTGTAATTTATTTATTTTTACTATAAGTGAAGTCTATGGAAGACTGAAAGTGTTTCAGGTAGTTACTAATTTTAATGTCATACATAAAGATCAAAAGATTAAGGACAGGACTATAAATAAGTGGTTAATGTTATAACTAACCTGTAATATAAATTATGCTACATAGCTTTGATTAATTAAAAATTATATGTAACTTATCTTGACAGACCTTTTTATTATCGAAGTTAATTCCAACTTTAAAAACGTATGTCCTGCTTTATATAACGTATATCCTGCTTTATATTTGGCTTTTAAAGATAATGTCCGGCTTTTGTGACAAATGTCTGGCTTAATACAGCACCAAGTCCGGCTTTTGTATTTTAGGATATGGCAACCCTAGCTCCAACTTATTATCCATCTCTAGGTTAGGTCATCATTTTGGGATAAATCAGTCGGTCCTTTCATTAAACCTGACTAACTATATTACAATTATTTGTAGAGATCAGATTTTTTGGTAATATCTAGGTAGGCCTTAGTGGCCTTGTTTAAGAGATTATATAACAGTTTTTTTTTTTTTTTTGTTTTGTTTTTTCCTTTCACTGATTCCACAGTTCTCAACCTAATGTAACATATGCAATGGACTTATAACTGCATGAGGTGATTACTGTTGTCTACTTGTTCAAGAGATAAATCCCCATAGGTTCAATTTCAGTGGAGACAGAGCCTTTTCAACATGGTTCATAACTTTAAGAGGCAAAAGATACATGTAACCTAATGATGAAAATATTGATGGCTGGTCTAAACCCAAAACCATTTGAGAAATATTGTTCATCGGAAAAGGGAATAGAGAAACAGCAGTGGCTTTTAGTGGCTGTTACTGCTTTTGTATGGAAAAAGTAATAATAATAAAATAATGAAGTGTAAACATATACTAATTTATTTATTTTTATCCTTACTATCCACTTTTTGTTATTTTAAGAATAATAGTTACATTTTGATACCTAAATATTCTTCCTAGAACTACCTGCTACTAGGAGATGGGCCCTACTAGAGGAAGCCAAGAGTTTAGTTTGATCTATTTGAATCGAGTAACTACTTCATATTTGTTATTTTATATATTATATATATATATTTTATATATAGGTCCAACTTCTTAAAGAATTTTTCTAAGGTTCATTATATTTTCTTATTATTTGTTACCTTCTTATGACTACTTTATCCAGGAATCATAATTATTTTTTAAATTTTCAATTGTTTCAAATCGAAAGGAAAGTCATGGATCAGATGAAATGTCAATTTTTCAAGACATTAAAATACATGAATAGGTGTAATATAATTTTAATCATTCATCAAAATATTCAATTATATTTTTATAAAATTCTTCCAAAAAAAAATTTTTTTTTAAGTTCTTCATATGGAGGAATTATATTCTCGGGTGGTATTTATCACATCATCAACACTTAGATTTTCAGAAAGTAATCAAATGAATTAAATGATTTGTGCACTGATTGTATTGATGAGTATGGAAGAATTTTTATATATTGGATATTTTGCTCAGTCAATCCCAAAGTTTTTCTTAGAGTTACACACAGTCAAATAGAGTAAGCACTCGGATGGGTGACTATTGAGTGACCACTTAAGAATTACATCACATACTCCTCGGGTAAGTGATACTCATCAGCCAGCTGGAGGCAACTCACACCGACAAGACTTACAATTTAAAACTCCATTTATTTTAATTAGTTATTGTGATGTGTTTTTTTAAGATTATGAGATAGTTTGGTAAATAGATAGTCTGAGACTAGTTATTGCGCTGAGTGTCTTGCTGCTTCACTGTAGAAGCTAAGGCCAGTTGCACACACACCGAATTTTTGCCGGCCGGCAAAAAACCGACCGATATTTTGCCGGTGCTAGTGCTTGCACACACACCAACTTTTTGCCAGTCAAACAATTAGTAGAATTATAATTTTATTTTATTCTTGACTTTTCGACCTAAAACGTTTAACAATTTCTGATTAACAAATTGATATTGTTTCATTCGATTCAGTAACTCAAGCAAGTAGTAGCTTTTGTAATTATAGTGCATAAAACAGTAATTATAATGCAGTGGCAGGCGCCGGCAACCCACCGGAATTTTGCGGCTGGCAAAAAGTCGGTGTGTGTGCAAGGTTACTATTTGACATGTTGTTCACTATTGAAATTAGGACGACCGGTAAAAAACCGGCTGTCCAAAACCGGTGTGTGTGCAACGAGCCTAATGGTTCACATCAATGTTAGGCAGGTAAACTCTCTAGGGGGCCTGGAGAAAAAAATAAAAATTCTCTAAATTTACAGTTATTAATACTGTTGGAGAACTGGTTTTATGTAGCTCTTCAAAAATTTAAATCTGTAATACATAATTTACTAAATATTAAATTTTTATTGCTCAATCAAATGGTTTTAATGTCACATCAAAGACTGACATTCCATGCAACATAAAACCAGATATTTCACCATGTAGCATGTACTGGAATATCAATAAACTTGGAAAGAAAGTTAAACAGCAGTTAGATAAAGATTTAAAAGTGTGAATATGTCTGTAAGTATGTATATTCAGGTAAATATATATATATATATATATATATATATATATATATATATATATATATATATATATATATATATATAGGTAAAAGTTTTATTCATTGCAATTATTTTGTTTCATCTAGCTTTCGAAACCTCACATATACTATATTTTATTTATGTTAGTATTAAGTTCATAAACAGAGAGTGTCTGGTCCTGGGTTTAATTATCAAATTTGTTCAAATACTGGAAATCATATTGTTATACCAACACGGATATGTTAATATTTAAGCTTATGGCAGGTTTTTTTAATTTTTTAATTTTTATTACAAGTTAGCAAATAACAAAATAACAAAGAAGCCAGGTACTAGGTTAAAAAAAAAAAATCTCTACCCTCACAATTTATTTAAAAATTCTCTCCATATAATTAGAACCTGAACAATTATCCTACAAATATAGTTTGGAACTAGAATAATTTTCACTGCTTAACCACTCAGAATGCACATTCTAAAAAGATTTACATTTAATAGTTTTCATCTATCACTTGTCACTGCCTTTTTGACCAACTATAATTGCTCTATGCATTCACTAATTAGCTGAAGAATTTAAAGTCGGTTCTTTTTGTCGAATGAAAGAAAGATTGTTCTTTAAAAGGCTTTTCAAATTCATCCAGCAATGTAAATAGAGAATTATTATGCGTGGATATACTCTTTGCACTTATATAATAAGAAAGTGTGATCATTGTGAATGGACTATAAAACAAAAATAGTAGCTCAATTTATATATCTTATTAGTAATAAAATATGTCATCTTCAGAGTGTTGACAATCTTTTTGCTATTATTTACTTCAAGGTAACCATAAGTATCAAACAGATAAAAAAAGAAGGATTACTGTGTGACTGTATGATGAAGAATGTACTAGTTTTTTCTCAGGTATTAGTCAAAGTAAATTTACTTATTTATTATTAAATTATCAACTTATTTGGTTTATTATATATTTTAATTATATATTGACTAATCATTGGGAAAAGAAACTAAGAAAAGGAAAAATATTCTTGATATATAGGAGAAGGAATGATCAAAAACGCAGTAATGGCACTGAGGAGGACTTTTAAAAAAGGAATCAGTTATTTTTTTTTTTCATTTATAAAATGTCACAATGATCCATCAGAGGACTATACTTATTTTATTTTTTGACAGTGTTTTTACTTTATAGTGGTAATTATGTTTAGAAATCTCTTAAATATGATTTAGTATTCCACATAATAAATCATTAAAACGAAAATAGATTTTGTAATTCCACTCCTTTTAATCTGTTACACAAATACATAATATTATATTTATGAATAAAATTTCAATATTGGTGCCTCCTCATAATGTTCAAAAATAGGTCAGTAGTTACCGGACCTCTGCAGGAAGACAGTTACTAACTGGTATTGGAAAATAAGTATTTCCAACATAATATTTCATCAGAGCTATCAAAATTATTTACTGGCTTTATCTATAAGTTTAATCAGAATAAATAATCCAGTACCAGATGCTTTCTATTTATTAAAACCGTTGCTAGGGTGGATACCTGAGGTTATATCATATTGTTCTCTGCCCAGCCATGCCTAGGATTAGGTACTATTATGTCGGTGAGTACACATTAAGAATTTAGCCCTGGCATTTACTTCTAATTACCCAGCTTGCTGTCGGAACACAAGCAGCATGAGAGTCAATGTAGCCGGTCACCACATCACCACCATCATAACTCTATATTTCATCAAACCATTTTCATCATTCATCATGTATATATGATCTGAATGTGCATGAGGAGTCCGTTCCGATATTTCAACCTTTTCCATTTTCTTATTTTATAATTGAATTGGTTTGGTAATTCCATTTGGGTAAAACTTTATTAACTGTTATTAGTTTTAAAAGCATTAATTGGGATTTTCTCATATAAAATAGCTTCAGACCTCCTCTAAAGTAATTTGTAAAATATTAAGAGAAGCCTTCAGAAGAATAAGTCAAATTTCTATTTTAAACAAGAAGTTGCAAAATTAAATTGAACCCATTCTCCATTAATATTTAATGAATGGATAATGGGACATTTAATGCTTAGCCAGAGTCACAAATTTGCCTAAACTAACATTGTATTGAAGCTTTATGAATAAGAAAAAAATACAATACATCTTGGAGAAACAGTAATAAACAAAAAGGTATTAGTTGGCCTTGCTTAAAACATTAAATCTATTCTCAAGTTATATTAATTTTTTAAACACATGCCTTTCTCTGTTTTATTTCAGTAATATAAGTAATTATGCCTTACCTATATATATCCCAATGTACCAATTTTTCCTCAGACAATAACATGAAGACAAGATCTCTTCTATGTCAACATTGTTTTTCATAAATTCCAATTAATGCTTCTTTTCTAAGGATAATAACATTATGTAGAATTAAGTTGCTACCAAAGGACATTAGTTATAAAAAGTAAATAAAAGTTCTGTGGTACCTGAACTCTACTATCAATGAATAATCTATCTTTTCTATCTCCCTTCTTTCAAAAATACAAAAATATCTTTCTTATCTTTCCTTACTCTTTTGATTCTTTAACTATTACTTGTTATCAATTGTTACTACCTGTTATCAATTGCTGTTTACTTTCAATTTGTGCCTTGCTTATTCTGTTTCATTTTTTAAAACTCTGAATGTTTAATTATTTAAAATTGTATTGTTTTTGTTTGAATATAATTTTAACAAATTCAATGGTAGTGTTAAGTAAATTTGTTTGTGTATGATTGAATAAAGTACTTAGTTATTTATTTTTAAAAATTGAATGATATATTAAATTCATATATATGATGTTAATGGAAATATGCAATAAGAAATTATCAACAAATCTATACCTATTTTCTTTTTAATACTGCCTATTTAACTGTTGCAGCCAATGATCCTAATGCGTGGAGATTAGGAAGGATTGAGGAGACAGAACAAGAAACTCCAGTCTGAAAAATATAGAACTGAAAAATAATCGTAACACTCTTCTGGATCTGTTTTCCCCATCTTAGCTCTAATATATGATGATCATGTACCTATGTATAATATTTTTAAACTTTTTTCTTTCTTTTATATATATATATATATATATATATATATATATATATATATATATATATATATATATATATATATATACAATATGTATAAAAGAAAAAATGAGTATTGGTATGAAAGATGAGCAAATTGGATTAATCTAATTGTTGATTAATAATGTGTATAATATAGTTTGACTATAATAATATAACGGTAACAATATTTAATATAATATTAAGGTTATGGTCAGGGTACATACTGTACGCTGTTGGTTCCCTTTTGTACCGTATTCATAAGGGCTATTTCCTTATTTATGGAGATAATATTCGAGATCAGCTGCCTGTCATCTAGAAGACAGCTGGACAGTAGGGTTGTGCCTTTAACTTCCATTTTGGATCTGAATTTAAATAATTCTGATTTTAAAATTGTTTTCAGTATTACCATGGTGTAACTAATACAGATTGTAGATTGTTTAAATAATAATAATTGTAAATATAAATAGTGATAAGACAGTTTGTAAGACAAGTGATGGTAGAACTATGAGCATGGCGTAGATGAATTTTGACTGAGCTATGAGGAGAAAGTTTTATTCAAATTAAGAGCTACACTTGGTGAAGCTGAAAGGTTTTTTTTGTTTGATTTGAAAAATATATTGGCCATTTTTATTTATTTAAACAAAAAGCAGTTACTGATGCAGGAAAGGTTACTGTGCCATCTTAGTTCAACTTTACTTAAACACATATTTTCTTTAAGGTTTTAATATTGTAAATAGCTGGTACAAAAATATTATTATTATTAAGATTAATTTTTGTTTAAAAAAAGTTTCATAAATTATTTTTTCAGATCCTATAAATTTAGAACAAAACATTACTAAAAAGGCCTATACACTGATTCCAGCTATTTAAAATTATTCATTCTCAATTATTTTCTTCTTCACAATTCTAAACATTTATAAATAATAAAATTCATATCATTGATTAATCATTGGTGAAATTGAGTCAGTGGGTGTAGGTACCGATAGATTAATACTACTGTTACCGAGAGCATGATATCAAAGATGATTTGACATTTTTATAGTAATACTTATTGCTGGACTGATTTTGACCTTTCAGCAGAAGAATTTTGTCAACTACAACAGTTAGGGTGATTTATTCTTGGTGCTGGATTATCATTTTGAAGTTGCCTTCCGTTAATATAAACAAAAACAAGGGTACATTATATTTTTTAAGTACTTAAAGTATAAAGATTAGTTGTTGCCAATAAAAGTCTATCTTCCACATCATGAATCCCTAGAATATAGACTTCTTAACATAGATTATGTTAATGTGTTTTACATGTTAAATGTGTTAATGATGTTATTAAATGTACACATTTATTGTATGATTGTTGTTTAAATATTATTCTTCAATCCATTGGAATTATTCCATTAACGTGTTTATTATATTCTAAAATTTAGGATAGCCTTACATGCTGGACTTATTTCTATCTACGTGGGTTGTTATAAAGCTCCAGGTTTCATTCATTCTAAAAATTAACTTGGCCATAACGATTTAAAGGGAAAGAAAGTCAGTACTAAACTAAACATGCCTAATGATGAATTGATGATTTTGTTAAACGTTATACTTTATTCTCTTTAAGTATGAACCTTTTATTACACAGCTGAATAAATAATAATTTGTACAATTTATGAATTATACAAATATTGTTTATAAAAAAATCAGGATTAAAATGTAAATAAATCAATGTTGGTAGTGGAAATTTAGTTTCAAATTATCTGTTTTAATCAGACTTAATTATTTCATAACCTCATAATCGTATATTTTGAATTACTTTTACAGAACTTTGAAGCTTTACTCTTTGATGAATGTAAATTTTTCAAGTTAATTAATATTAATTTTCTGGCTAAAAATCTTAACCCTTTGCATTTAGAAGTTAGTATAGGTCTGTAAAAATTAGAATGTGGTTTTATTAAGATAAAATTGCCAACTTAATTATTATGAGAATTAAGTTTTTAAACAACATTAAATTAATCTAGTATAACTTGGAATAATAATAAAAAAGGGTAAACATTTTTTGATACATTATTTAGCCTTTTAGAAGAGGCTATATACAAGTTTAAAAAAATGACCGAGAACTAGGGCAGGATGCAGTCCTAGCCACGGGAAAGCATTATCGACACATAACTGGCATATGAGTTGTGTGCCAGGGACTGATTACTCGATTTCTGAGTGCAAAAGGTTAAGTAATGCTTAATTTTAAGAGTTAGTTGCAGGGAACTTTTCCTGTTTCATATTTTATTTAAGAGATTATGAAACTACTGAATTTTAAAAGGTCTATTCTTTTTCAGTTTGATTCTCATTTGTTCTTATCAATATATTTGTGGTGCAATGTAGATGGTGAATTCCCAAGAGATTGATCATTTTACCTTCCTCTATAAGGTCCTTTCCCAGATCTATTATACTTGTCATATGTCAAGCCACTTCACGTACAGTCACTATTGTTTTTTCTTACATCTAGCCTTATGCTTAATCTTTTATAATCATAATTATGCCCAAGCATATTTATGATATTTAAGCATATAAGATTTATCCAAATAAATCATAAGAAATTGTATTTTTTTTTTTTTTAAGAGTTGTTTTTATGGTTAAACAAAAAAAAAATTATGAACTTAAATTTAAGATGCTATTCTTTTATTGATTTATTCAATTAATCATTACTTAACAGTTTAAAATATGGCGACTGATATCAGGTTGATTTGTTAGAAAAAACAAAATAAGAATAGTACTCTACTAAAGATGGCTCTGTTGAACTTCTATCGAGAGAATTCAATGTAAATGTTAATTAGATATTTTTGTCTAATAATTGGTGTTTTGAAATTTTGTTGAATAAAGAAATCAAACTACAGTAGGGTTATATTGATGTATTTGTGTCACCATATTCTGTATTCATTCCTAATTGTTAATAAAGATAACCCAAATATATTCATTACATTACAGGATTGTTTTACATGTTTTTAAAACAGTTAGGAAGAGAAATTGATTTTTCAATTAATACAATTTATTTCAAAAGAGTTGAATTGTTTTCAGCTAACTTATTTTTATTATTAAACCTTCATTTGTTGTACATTGTAACATTTCTCCTCTATGTTTAAGATACTTTTGAAATAAGGATGAAATTAATGAAGAAGTCCCACAAAATATGTAATGTAATCAGACAAAAATATGCAATGCTGTAATTGCATTACATGCACAGGAGTCTGGTATAACAGGATTTCACACTTTTTCTCATAATTTAATTAATTCACAATAAGAGATAAAAAAAATAAAAAAAAATATGTAGATTATTCGTTGAATTATAAGGGAAAATTTTTCCAAAATTTAAACATTAAAATGGTCAACATTCAGTAAGTATGTAAGCATTTAGTATTGAAGAAAATGAGAAAAAGAACAAATACTTTTACTTATTAAAACCAATATGAACTAATATTTCACAAAGTCATTGGACTGCTATGAAGACAAACATTCAAAAAACATTATGACTCATTCCACATACCCAAGATCACCCACATCGTTTTCTCTTATCAGACGTGGTGTCAGACCAATTAAAGCCAGATATGAGGAAGTCAACTATGTTACATTAGAAACAATAATTTTTAATAGTTTTGTATATGCTGTAGTAAACAAGAAAGTATTTAATTAATTATTCTGCTTATAATTAAAGAGTAATAGGGAAGCAGGATCATCCTCGAAAAATTCTATATCCTCACAATTCTATTAGTGCTCTGTCTCTGATCATTCCTGCCAGATACCATATATATTTACATTTTAGTAACTTCAGAACTATACATACAATTTCTTGTCCAAATGGAATCATATAGGAATTCTATCAGATATAATCTATCTCTTTAAAATTGCAATTTTAAGTGATCCACATGGATTATTGTGTAATATTGGTGACAATAATCATACAAAGAAGATAGCTAAGTGTTCACTCAAACATAAAATTACATTAAGTAATTGTCGACATTTCTGCTTACAATGGCAAGCCTTCATCATGAATTGAAGAAAACGAAATGAAAAGATATGAAACAAAAGTGAATTTAAAAGAGAATACAAATTTAACTTAAGATGTGATGTTATTACATTAAAAAAAAGTAGTTTTGTAAAAGGGCGTGTTCAAGTTTGAAAAAAAAAATTCTTTATATCCATTATAATGAAATATGTAAACTATACATTATGATAAAATATATAACTATACATACTTTAAACTATACTTATTTAACAATGTACTAGTTATCTGTCATTATTTATTAATCTAACTATATCCACTTATCTTTTTTCCTTTCATGTATTTTTAATCATCTTTGGTTTTTACTTTTATTCTTTTTTAGATTCACTTTTCTGCCATATCTTTTTAGTTCAATGTTCTAGCCCTGATGAATGCTTGCATTTTAAGTCGAAACATTGGCACAATAAATTTTTTTCTTTGATAGTGTTATATGGTATACTTTATGCACTACGTAAGTTAACCAAAATGGTTTTCAGCTAAGTGAGTTAGGATTGGTCAGGTTTCTGAGAGCTTCCTTCTAACCCCTATCTCCTCAATTTTCTGACTTAGTAGTTGTTTTGCTACTTCTGATTTTTTTGGTATCTGCTCTTTCTTAATAATGGTTGGGATTTCTTAAAATTCCAAACCATCTTCCTTAAAAATGGATTATATTTTTTTTCTAAAACTCTTCAATTAGAATAAGTCTGGATATACAGTACAACCTTGTTAAGTAGGACTAGCCGGGACCGCAGCCGATCCGACAATGAAAATCAGGGTTAAACGGAGAATGTTGAAAAAATAAAGAACAACATGTACAAACAATAGAATATTTTTTTTATTGAAGAAAAACACTTAAAATAAACAGCATGATAAACTTTAATACAGTATATACAGTTTAATTTTTCTGAAAGAATTTTGTTAATTTGAGTTGCATCAGCTTTGAATGCTGTTTCCGTGTCATGCAGCCGGTGCTGTCTCTTCTTGCTGCTTCTGCATGGTTTATAACTGTGATATTTTCAGTGTTTTTTTGTCAGTATCCTCCCTGTTATCGGCATCTTTATAAAAAGTCGCAATAATCTGGTCATCAGTAAGCATACCATAGCCTCCGTCGTTGTCAGCTTCTAAACAAAAAACTAAATTTTCCTGAACTTATCCAGGTTACCCAAAGAACCAACATAACGGGGTCCAACTAAACGAGGCTGTACTGTATTTTTTAAAAATTAGGAAACAAAATTTATAAAAATAGTTTTATTAATCTAATAAAAATGTATAAATACAAAATATTTAACATGTACATCTAACATTTTTTAAACGTTAGTCATTTGGTGCTGTGGTGCTTGAGCTTTTATGATTCCATCCAAGGGAGAATAATTGCGAGGTGAAAAATCTTCCCAAAGAGCATTGAAAGCATCCCCAAAGGAATTGACCAGCTCTGGTTGCGTTGTTATCATAACATTTTCCCAATTACAGAACGCTCCAGTCATTGTGAAATTCATACTGCCATTAATCAGTACCTCATCATCAACAATAACAAACTTGTGGTGCATAATGAATGGAGACATTCTCTGTCTTGTTGGAATATCTGAACACACAAAAAAAGTACATCATGTTAAAAGTG
Source organism: Euschistus heros (assembly GCA_003667255.2). Classification (NCBI taxonomy): domain Eukaryota; kingdom Metazoa; phylum Arthropoda; class Insecta; order Hemiptera; family Pentatomidae; genus Euschistus; species Euschistus heros. The sequence goes on from RCWM02000059.1 coordinate 159,280, forward strand.
AACACACAAAAAATGTACATAGTAAAACAAAACATGTTTGGATATTTAAATAACAATCATTAATCATTATAATCTTAATATATATAAATTACGTATCACGTTCTTGGGCCACGCTGACACCTAAACTACTGAATGATTTTAATCAAATTTGCACATTGTGTGCAGTTTGATCCAAGAAAGATAGGATAGCTTATATCTTAATTTATAGTCGCAATATTATTTGTATATTATCTGCAAGTCACAATTATCTGTTAGCTCTATACGATTCTAACATATAGTGGTATAAGGTTATGCTATTATATAAAAGGACAAGCCATTTTTTGTTTGTGATCACTAACTACCAAAAACTACTGAACCAATCTCTACCAAATTTTGACTACATCATCTTTATAGGATGGTTTAGCAATAGTAAAATCTAATGATTTTCAACTAATTCTTAATTGAAAAAGGAATAATAAGTGGATAACAATGAAGTTCAAAAATGGCGGCATTGCCATCTATATGAAAGGGTAAAAGGTACAGTGTTACATAGAGCTGGACATTGATAATAAAATTTACTTTTTTTCAATTAAACTGTTATTGAAACAGCTATATGGAGTGAAATATACCAAATCTTAACTAGATCATTTTCATAGTTCTAGATTTAGCAACAATAAAAATTTAAATGTACAATGTTGAGTGTTAGAAACGGGTTTTGCCACACTACCACATACTTTTATGGTTAGAAATTAAAATCCAACCAGATCAAATCAATAACATTATTACTGTCGAATGAAAATTATTACAAATTAAAATGCCGATCCTCAGCTGTTCAATATTGTGTGTAAAAATATGAACTTTGAACCTTTAGTTGTAAGCACTGATAATGCAGTCCATTATATGCAACAGTTTCTTAATAGTCTCTGTCCATCTGGATTACCAACTCATATATTAAAATTGAAAATTGGATGTCTAATTATGCTTTATGTTATCTTCAAACACCTAATCAATCTAAATTTAACAAAGTTAATAATGACTGCTATGCATGAAAATATCATCAAAAATATAATTTTCAATTGTTCACTTTAATACAAGATTTTTATCGATAAACATAAAAAAAAAAAATCAATTATTAGTCAAAATTATCTAAGATCTTCACTTATGAGAGAGGGCGAAGCCTCGACGGGGGATGTTGAAGTTATATACGAGGGTAAGTCAATAATTATCCGCAATATAGTTATAAAATTTTATTGAAATGAAATAGGAAACTTACAAGTACATCATTTTTCGACATAGTCCCCTTGCTTTTCAACGCACTTGGTCCAACTTTGTTCAAGTTTCCTGATGCCCTCATGGAAGAAGGTTTTGGGTTGAGATGCGAGCCAGGAATGCACCCCTTCTTTCAATGCTTCGTCCGAGGCAAATCGACGGCCCCTAATTGCCTGTTTGAGTGGACCAAACAAGTGAAAATCAGATGGAGCGAGATCGGGACTATATGGAGGATGATTCAATACTTCAAAATTGAGTTTCTGAAGCGTTTCCACAGTGTGGGCAGCTGTATGCGGACGGGCATTGTCGTGCAACAACACAACGCCTTTTGACAGCAGTCCTCGGCGTTTGCTTCGAATTGCAGGCTTCAGCTTAGCAGTAAGCATCTCACTGTAACGTTCACTGTTTATTGTTGTGCCCCTTTCCTGATAATGTTCCAGTAATGGACCTTGTGAGTCCCAAAAAACCGTAAGCACAAGTTTTCCTGCGGACGGTTGGGTTTTGAATTTTTTCTTGCACGGCGAATTTGGATGTTTCCATTCCATACTCTGCCGTTTACTCTCCGGCTCGTAATGATGGATCCATGTTTCGTCACCAGTAACGATCCTGTCTAAGAAGTTGTCCCCTTCGTTAACATAGCGATCCAAATGTTTTGTGCACACGTCCAAGCGCGTTTGTTTATGCAACTGTGTCAGTTGTTTTGGAACCCATCTTGCACAAACTTTATGAAACCCAAGTCTGCTGTAAATGATTTCGTAGGCAGAACCGTGGCTAATTTGCAGACGATTTGCCACGTCGTCAACAGTTATCCGTCTGTCTGAGAGAATCATTTCACGTGAACGCTCAATGTTTTCCTCGTTTATGGCGGTAACTGGTCGTCCAGCTCCTTCATTTTGCGTAACACTTGTGCGACCATTTTTGAATTTTTCAATCCATTCATAGACACTCCGTTGTGGCAAACAATTGTTCCCGTACTGTACCAAAAGTCTTCGATGAATTTCGGCCCCTGATACACCTTCCGACCACAAAAAACGGATCACTGAACGTTGCTCTTCTTTGGTGCAAATAGAAAGTGGAGCGGCCATTATTAACAGCACGACAGCGATAACAAAACTAACCTACCAGCTTGATACGCACATAAACATAACAACGAATAAACAAAGCATGCGCCATCAACACAAAAGAACAGTACTGCCAACATAAACAAAAATATAGCTATATTGCGGATAATTATTGACTTACCCTCGTATAAAAGGACAAGCCATTTCCGTTCGTGATCACTAACCGCGAAAACTGTAGAACTATTCTGTACCAAATATAACTAAATCATCTTCATAGTTCAAGGAAGGTTTAGCAATAATAAAATTTACATATTTCCTTTTAAATTACTGTTTAAAAAGCGATAAATATATGGTGTGCAGTAAAGTAGACGCCATTCAAGAGAGGTTACAATGATCCGGTGTTAAATATAGCTAGAAATTGATAATAAAATTACATAATTCAATTGAATTGTTATCCAAAAAGCTATAAATATGTGGCAAGTGACAATAGCGTTTTAGTAAAATTAATGAACTTATCTGAACCAAATTTTAACAACATCATCTTCATAGCAATTTAAAGATGTACAATTAGAAAATTTAGAAAAGGACAAGCCATTTTTCGTTTGTGATCACTAACCGCGAATACTACTGAACCAATCTGTACAAAATATCAACTACATCATCTTCATAGTTCAAGAAGGTTTAGCAATATTAAAATCTACTGATTTTCAATTTATTTTTTATTAAAAAAAGATAATATGTTGACAACACTGAAGCTTGAAAATTGACCGATAGGTGGCGAGTGCCATTCTACACGAGAGGTTACAAAAGAGCTTGAAATCGATGATAAAATTTACTTATTAAACTATCAAGAAAATTATTAATAAGATTTAAATATGGTGTGCGATATGTGGATCCCAGTGAAGGTTGAAAACCAACCGATTGTGTATAGCGCCATCCCACAGTAGAGTTTACAGTGGTAAAGTGAACCTAACTGTACCGACATCTAAATAAATAATTTTTATAATTCTAGGAAGGTTTTGCAATGGTAAAATTTACAATAACTAAAATTTAAATGTACAATGTTGAGAGGCAGGACCGAGGTTTGCCACACTATCATATACTTTTATAGTTCGAAATCAACATCCAACCAGATGAAATCAATAAAGTTATTTCTGCCGAATACAAATTATTACTAAATCAAAATGTCGATCCTTTGCTTTTTTATATTGTGTGTAAAAATATGATCCACAGGCCTTGTGTTGTAAGCACTGATAATGCAGTTTATTTTCCGCAAGTTCCTTAATAGTCTTTATCCATCTTGATTACCAATTCATACATTAAAATTAAAAATTTTATGTCTAATGGTGCTTTTACGTAATCTTCAACCACCTAATCAGTTTTGCAATTATGCAATTATAACTAGACTAATAATTACTGCTATGCGTAAAAAAAATCATTAAAGAAATAATGCTCAACCACATGCTAAAATAGAAGAATCTTATCGATAAACAAATAAAACTTTAATTTTTAGTTGAAATTATCTTTACTTATGAGGGCGGGCGAAGCCGCGACGGGGATGCTAGTAAATTATATATTATTTACAAATAGAGAATAGTTGACATGAGAGAAAATAACTCAGTGAGTCATTTTCTCTGCAATGCCCTGTATACATTTCTGTTAGGTATTTGAGCTTGGCTCTGTCAAGATTAAGAAGCTGTGTGCTCCTTTTCTTGCAGTGCCCTCCCAGAATATCGGCTACATGAAAACACTAGGACTGTACTAACATAATACAGGAAACATGACATAGGCACAATGAGCCATAATGTCTGATAATGAGCCATGATGATTTTTTAAATAATTCAGCACTTCTGTAATATGGCAGGACAGTGAATACATCATCGATGTATTTTAAACATAACATTGGTTTAAGGCATGAAATTTCTAAAGAAGTATTTATTTATTTATTTATTTTATTTTAAGGTGCCGTGTACTGCAACATGGCCAGAGGCACCAAATTCTGATTTCTTGTTTATCTAAATGGTATTAAAGATTCTGCAATTCTTGAGGAACTTCAGAACATCTGGTTGATAGTTTTTGAACATTGTACCAAGGTCTTTGTTGAAGATGGGTGTTCCAGCTGTAGGGTGTAGACTGCAATTACTAAATATGTGCTCTACTGATAGAGGAACTTGGCACCTTGAGCACATGGGCTGTGAAGTACCTTGAAGTAGGTGTTGGTGTGTGAGTCTTGTGTGTCCGATGCGCAGCCTAGTCATCATCACCACTTGTTCCCTCCTAGAGCCGTTTAGCAGTGGCCATGGTTGACCATTAGGGCAAATCATTTTAAGTTTGTTACTATCCGGAATCCTGTTCCAATAATAAATCCATTATTATTAAGTATTTAAAACGCCTTTAAAAATGTTTGCTTATTCACAATAATGAGTCAGGAAATTCTTGATAGTCCGCAAGTTGATATTCACTAGAAAAATTAGCTATGCAAGATAAATGAGATACTGGATAAGAGTCACTCATTATCAGCTAATAAGGATTCGAATTTTTGTTTTTTAACTCAAAATAATGTGTAATCCTGCTCTTTCAAAAATCTTGATAATCCATAATAAAGCCTTGGTCTTTTGGCATTATGAATTATCAGAACTGTGTACATAGTTTAAAACAGCAATTTTCTTTTTTTCTATCATCACATAAGTGAAAGACATTCAATAAACATATTTTTCTAATGTTTTTGATAACTTGATCAACATTTGAAGAGCAAATAAGAAATACAGCAAGAAAAATGTTAGTAATTTTTTTTTGTCATTCATCCTTGGACCTACCAACCTCCGAATGTATACCTCCAACTATCCAAACACTGAAAACAAAATACAACACGGTCAAAATACCAAGAAATATTTTGTCAATTGCTTGAAACATTGCCAAGTCATACCTCATAGAATTCATCTTAACCAGTTAGGGATACCAACAAATATCTCAATGGCGTTAAGAATCAATGAATCCGTTATACAAGCCATTCTTAAATTCATCTATGACTCTAAATTAATAGCCAGCCTCTAATAATTTTAATAATTAATTAAATTCAAACTACCTACGGGCGTTGATGACCTAGCAGTTAAACGCCCTCTCAAACTAACTAAACAAACAAACAAACAAACAAGAAAAATGTTACTGTCAGATAAATATGAGAATAAATCATGAGCTAATGGAATTGTTATGCTCATAGAAACTTGTTTAGAACAAAAAAATTACAAACTTAATATCTGGTAACACTTTTAACTAGTCAAACAGCTTTCAGAAGTCTCGGCATTTACTGGATGACACGAGAAATATTTTTTTGAGGAAGTGCATTTTGAAAATTGGCAACTGTAATTGGTGCATTATTTTAAGCTTTAATAGACCTCTTCAGCAATTCCTAAACATGCTTTATCGGATTAAGAACTGGACTTCTAGGCTTAAAGGCAAAAGATTTTTTCTGACTTCCTGGAAGTACAATAGAGAATCGTTTCCCTTCACAAAAAATTTAAAAACCAAAAAATCATTCTTAATGCCCCAAAATAATGAGGAATCACCATATTGCTTATTTTTTGTGGGAAAAATCAGTAGTCTAGTGCTTATTTGTTGGTGACCATAAATTGATGGGTCATGTGGAAAGATATTTAGACCAACCTAGCCAGTAAGTGGGAATAAGGATAGTATCCTTTAGTGGCTTTGAACGTAATGCAATAAAAATCTGAATCCCTTCCCAAACCCCCACCACCACGGTTCAATATAATACCAATTTAGAAAATACTTTCAATGGGTAAGGGTAGATAGGGTCAAGGGACTATATCCAACCCACAAACAAATATGTTAGACACTGACCACAACAGCCCAAGTACATTAATCCAAAAAGGATTAAACAGGAAGAAGGAGAGCCCTTTTAAAAAACAAAAATATTTTATCAATAATCAAAAGGACAACGATGGTAGAATATTTAGAATTTTCAAACATACAAAAATTATATTGTCAAGAAGGAGTGGCCAAGGATATAATTTGATCATCAAAAATCGTTAGATTTTAGCAAAAACTAGTATTCTTCAGTGGCTTTGGATTAGACGCTCAGGCCTGCAACTGTTTTACCCCTTGTATCGATTTTATGTGGATTATCATTTTTTTTCCTGATTGTAATATGTACAAAAATGAAGTACAATTCCTACACTATCAGACGGCACCACCTGTTTAAAATTGAACTACTCTGGTTTTCCCTCCTGGCCCTTCATAATAGCCATTCTTAGAAAGTATATCATGGTTCTGTAAATAAGCTTATTTATTGAATTAATTTTTAATATGAAATATCGGATAAGAAAGTTAAGTATTAAAATAATACCTGCTGCCCTGAAAGTGTTTATCAACGATTGAGCTGAAAAAGACATGTCACTATCAGCTATAACTCGCACTTTGATCCCTCGCTGGTGTGCCTTAATAATACAATCTCCAAACAGTTTAGCGGTGATTATATAGATACAAACATCCAGACTCGTTTTAGCATTATTAATGAATCCCAGAATATAACTGAAACATAATTTGAAGTTATTCTTTTGATTAAAGTTATATAATTTTTTTTTATTTCAACAACAAATAAACATAGTCTTATGTAACATATAAGTATACTGTTCCGTATATTTAGAAATCTAGATGATTTGATGGAACAATTTTAATGTATAGTAAAAGGTTGAACAGAATTTAAACTACTTCCTGCTATTCCTGAAGAGAATTAAAACCAATCACTTAATTAATTAAAAAAAAAGTAACAAAAATCACTTTTAGGAACAAAATCATAGAGATAAAACAACTACTAACGTTATAGTTATCATATTATTATTTTACATTAAACAAGGAATGTAGTGGCACAACTCAAAACATTTTTTCAAAACTGGCATTTGAAAAATAAATTAAAAAAAATAAAATAAAAATTATACACACATTGTTACAGTGGCTCCAAGTCAAAATGATACACCAGGATATTTATAGATTTCTTTGAATAAATGAATAGTTCAAATTATATAACATAAAGAAAAAAAAAATTAATGTATTGTGATCACTAAACATCCTAGTAGTATGCACTTTGTATATAAACATATAAAAGTAAGCAGGGACACATTTGTTCACAATTACTTATCTCACAGTGAAAATGATATACCTTTGTTTTTCCCAATATTTGTTTACTTTAAAATAATTTACATGAGTTAAACTCTTGTGTCGAAAGTATTTGGTTCTTTTCAGAACGAGTTGAACAAAATCTGCTATGTTTTTGAACTTTTTTTGATAATGGGAGCATACAGAACATTAAAGAAACGTGAGTTAGTCATTCAACATTTAAATAGCGGAAAATCTTCAAATCAAATAGCCAAAATTATTTTAAAAAGCAGTTTAACTGTCCTGCATATTGTGGAGAGATCCTCGAAGGAAAAGCACATTTCCATAAAAAAGATTAAAGCACTATAAACATTTCAACTGATAGGGATGAGACTTAGATCGTCATGGAAATTAAAAGAAATCCATGTTTGAGTCCACAAAACTACCTAAGCACTTAGGTAAGCTAGTAAGTGCAGAAATAGTGCGATGTGTTATAAGCAAAAATAAGTTCCATGGATGAGTAGCTCAGAGAAAATATTCATCAGAAAAACAAAATCAAGCAGTTAGGATACAATTTCTAAGTGAATATTTACTAATGGAAGTAAATTTAATATTTTTGGGTCTGATGGCCATTGTTATGTGTGAAGGAAACAAGAGAAGGACCAACGAAAAAAAAAATTACACAAAACTGTGAAACATTGAGATAGGAGTTTTATGATGTGGGGATGTATGGCGGCTTCTAGTGTGGTTAATCTTCATTTTATAAAGGAATAGTTAGCAAGCATGTTTATGAAGACTTTCTAAGAGGAATCTTGAAAAAACTGTGGAAAAGATGTGGCTCAAAGATAAGTTTTGTTTTTACCAGGATAATGACACCAAACTCTCAACTATGTTAGCTAAGGAATGGCTCCTTTATAAATGCCACAATTTATTTTAAACTCCATTACAGACAACAGAAATAAATATGACATCACCTGCAGGAAAAATTAGAAAACATACGATTTCCAGAAAAGAAGAGTTTAAAAAATATCAACTCGAAGAATGGAACAAGATAAGCCCAGGATCGATGAAAAAAAATGGTCAACTCCATTCCAAACAGACTAAAAGAAGTGGTCAAAAAGTAAATACTTGCCTTTAAGGTGTTGAACTAAACTAATACCATTCAAAAATTAATGAGAAGTGAGGTGTATCATTTTGACTGTGAGATGAAATTCTTGTTCATATTTCGTTTATGTTTAAAAATAAACAAAGTTGAATATTATAAATTAAACTTTAAATCTCAAAACAATGTTTTTTTGAGTTGTGCCTCCATTGCAGCCAATGAGCGCTATAATGAACAATTTAAAATTTTTAATAATTTGATAAACTTTTAAAATTAAATATTTATAAAATCATCTCTTACAAATTGCATAAATATGTATACACATCTAACTATACTATTTTAATGAGCATATCAAGATGAAATAAACATTTATCAAGAATTTCAAAATAGATGCTCACTGAATTTGAATGCTTACTTTCAGAGGGAAACAAAGTATTAAACCACTCAATTCTTAATCAAATTTTCCAGACTATATATGATTTTATCTTTTAAGAATAGGAATAGACATGAATGCAGTTTAAAATATATTATCAAATAACTGCCAGCAAAATAGATGAAATTAGACAAACCATTTTAGTATAACCCTGGACAGATTACATATAAATATTTCAAAATGAAATAGATCTTATTTTAGGAGGCTACTGAAGAATGATTGGGACAGTCTGTCATGAAAAAGTCGAATATCTTAGGGACAGAACACACAGGACCCGACCCAAATACATTTGAAGCTTTAATAAAAACAGATACAATTACTTATGACATTCACAACTAATCAGTTTTTCCCATATTCTATCTACAAACACTCCTCTGACTTGAATGATTACATTAAAAAATTACTGCAAAAACATGATTCATTTATAGATTTCATAAATGGATGACAAATTCAATTAAAATGGGATAATTTAATGTTGAATACCTCAAACGTCCATAATTGCAGTCCAAATTGCCACAATCAAATTCCCTCTTCATGTGACCATCACACTGTTCACTGCTTACACCAAAGGTCAACAATCGGTTTTTATTTAATATGTCGACCTGGTTCTCTTTCTTTCTCTTAATTATTTTTTTCCACATGAATTGACTCAATTTGTAACTGATGATGCTTAAAACAGATACAGTACCGAATGCAGAAATTCCCAAGACCCAAAGTCTACCTTTAGTGTAACTCATTTGGATTAAAATATATGAGAAACATTGACTTCAACTAACTAAATCCATAATCAGTAATTCGTTAGGTCTTTTGCTCAAGTCAAAATAAGGCGGAAGAAGGTTACAGACATTATACAAAACCAAAGAGCTACATTCACCAATTCATTCTAGCAATCCCCCCCCCCCTCCCCGTTTATAACATTATTAATTCAATTGTATTGTATTGTATAGAATATTCGTTCGTTCTTTATTACAATATATTCAAATCCTAGTCCTCGCAAGACTTTTTCGTTCGTTGTAATTGACAGAATACGATAAAAAGTTTTCGCGGAGAAGCGCGACCTCAGTGAGAGTGCTGAAATGAAGGGTGTAGAGTGCATGAATTATGCGTCTGTTTTTGACTTGACAGCTTCGTTAGGAATAGTTAGAAGGTAAAAAATCCCGGTACCTGGGGGTATGGGAATCCCTAGTTTATGGTGGGGGAAGGGAAGAAGGTCCCATGTTTAGGTTTTTCGATTATATCTCGAAAACGGTGGACTTTGTGTATGACAATATTCCTGAGAAACAATTGTCGAAGGCACTAGAAGCAATTGTTTGTCCGAACTGGTGCCAGCTTCTCCTCCGCGTTATATCTCGAAAACGGTTAATCCTAAAAAATTAATTAAGAGAACCAAAATTATAGAGAATATTATTATCTACAAGTTTTGTAGCCTTCTTGATTGACGCCCGATGCATAGAAGTTGAGGTATTTGAAAACAACTGATTTTTGTGACCTTTGACCTTGAATATCTACTTATGCAAATGTGACTTTTTACTACCTATTTAGAAGACCAAAACAGAGGTATATGCAAAAATGCAGCTTCATTGGTTCATTTCTGAGATTTTCTGTTTAAAACTCCTTATTTGACTGGGCTATGCAGGTCTGTTAGTTATTAAACTGGCTGGTCGAATTTGACAGATATGCTTACTAATAGTTTGTTTCATACAAGAAGGCTGGATGTTTGATTTGTTTTCTATATTCCATTTCTGTATTGAATCTTTTAAGTATGATATCAGAGTGCATGCCAAGGGTAATCGTAGCTAATTAGGGAGTCCAATCAACGATTACGTGGGTCTTGAGATCGGTTTTTAACCGTTTATTTCATCATTCAACAGTTTTATTCACAGCCAGAATGGTTCGCAAATAAATTGCCTCCATTGTCTATTATGTTCCTTTGTCTATGTTGGTGCTGTTATCTATTTAGGTCCTTCGAACCCCTGTCGTTGTATATCCATGATTTGATCATGAAGAACGATAGGTGCTAAACATAATATAACATTTTATGCAAGCATAAAAAAAAGTCATTGCTTAACATGGTCAATTATTGCAAACTCTGATTGTTCTTGAGACGGTGGAAGAGGTCCAACAATATTAATACAGAAAAATCTTTTCTCAGACTAGTCAGATCTTATCTTGATTTATGGAGAGTTTTCCAGGGTTCCAGAACTTTGTCTCGAACTTGCTGAAATAAACTCCAATTTCAAAACTTGAGGTTTTTGATGAATCAATGAATGAAAGAAAAGAAGTTGTGAGATGGATGACCCAATAGCGTTTTTTCGATACCATGGAGTTCAATCAATCCTTTCTTTACTTTTATTGCTCTCGTGTGAAGTAAGTTGAAGAGGAGCTGTGGCAAAGTAGTGGATAAAAACGTCTCAGTTATTCGATTTCCCTGGAATTGGTCTTCCAAAGATTACTTGAAAACGATTAGGTGGAGGCAGAATAACCTATCTATTGATAAAATATCCAAACCACAACATCATCCATTTAAGCAGTAAGATATTCGGGGCTAGGAGTTTTGCGGAGAGGTAGCACCTTACCGTGTATGTTGTTCCTCTCCTAATCCAGGGAACAGCTAAGGAGAAGAATCAAAATTTCTGAGGATGCTCTTCCCAAACCCGTTCATAACCGATTCAAGTCGTATCTTACTCGAGTTAGCGCTGCTTTTACCAAACAAGGTGGATTTTGACCAGTATGACATAATTAACATCTGTGGTGTCCGGCAGCAGCTTCAACCGTACTTCTATGAGTCCAAAGAAAGTAAGAGATGGATGGATCTATGAGCAGCAAGTGGAGATAATGACGTTACGGCATAGCTGGAGAGCTGCAATAGGACCTTACCCATCAAACAACACTGACGATACGATTAAGACTTGCCTAGGAGTTCTGATGCGTTACTATGAGCAATGTATTTCTATAGTACTGTGAAATTTCTCTCATAGATTATTATTTCACATAAAAATTCAATTCCAAAAAAATTACTTGTACCTACCAATAGTTATTTTTTAATTCTTTTTTTTTAACAACAAAAGTAATATGAACTATAATATTACTTTAATTTATTATTTCATCTTCAAATTTATATATTGTTTTAGACTGAATGTATCACAAAATGAATAAAATCAAGAATATAAATTTGTTTGTATTTTAAATAGGTATATTATATACAAGTATCTACTTCAACTTTGAGTACAACTATCATCTTCGGGAAATGCATCTTTTTCAATATATAACTGAAAACAAATTTATATATTTTGATTGCTAAACACAAGGCAGTTAAAATTAAAATATGGACACAGCACCCCCAAAAATGTTAAACACCTTTGGGAAATAGCTTTCGGAATAATGTTTCGCAATTAATTGTTTTATCAACAATCGAATGGACTCCTCGGCTGTGTAGTTTGAATCCTCACTTCGCGAGCTTTAATTATAGTTTGTTTGTTTTTTCGCTAGTAGCTCCACTGTAGGTTCAGCCTAAGGCACTTGTATGTTCTTGATGATTGTTTCCTGTGTATGCATATGGTAGTTAAGAGTTTAACTAATTAAAAGACAATTAATAATAACGTGAATCCTTTCCTAGCTCAATTTTATTCATAGTCTAATTGAATTTACCCGTTTGTAGAAAATTTATTGTCGAAAGTAACTTCCATGATTATCATTTGTTGAATTGCTGCACTTCATATATGAAAAAAATTAATACTTATATTGATTCTGAATTTATTTATTAGAATATTTCGTTATTTAAAATGGACAGATATTATCATCTGAAGCCATCACATTAATTAACACAAATAAACTAAAATTAGTAAATTAAACAAAAACTTCAATTAAATGAAAGAATTATTCTTCCGTGCAATCGCATCTAGTAATTAAATTAAGAGCCGGGAGTGGCATGCAATGCCTTCCTTATCTGCGCCACTAGGTTGCTGGGCGCTTCACTTTCATTTTAGCCCTCTAACAGTCTGCTTCAAACAGAAAATTTTATCCTACTCCCAATGAGTAGCAGTGTAAGTAACGGGGCACATAACAAAAGAGAATAGTGAGTGTTTTTTAAACATATTTTTTTCTGCACATATATAAGCCGCTTATATTTTTTAATATAATATTGCATAAGAAATAATTAATAACTAATTGTAAGTTTTAACCAACATCGAACTACTTCGAGAATTACATTTAAGGGGGAAAAAAGAATTGTGTGGATTTTCCGAGAATTTCATTAAGTATTCGAACTTTAAAGTCATATGTTTTAATTTTCTGTCGTTTGTTTGTGCCAAATATACTTATGTACTCCAACTAGTGCAGGAAATACGCATTTTTATTCTCTTTAGCATCCTCTAGGCAGAGCGGTAAGGACGAAATTAAATTCGCGAGATTACGATTAAATAAATATTAATGGACCTAGGTATGAATCTAACCCGAGGTCTTCTGTACAGGGCTCTCTAATACCTTCAAATTGCTTGGCTATCACTGTCCCCTGAAAAAGGTTTTGCTCATTATAACCACAAAACATAAAACAAAATATTCTTTAATAATAGTGCCTAAAAATCCTATGGTTAACAGATAAAATTATACTTAAAGAGGCTTCAGATGAACTTAAATTGTAAAATAAACTTATAAACTGGTTATTCGCAATGAATATCTGTTTTTATTATTTAGTAAAGTATACCATCTCTCGTGTTTTTTATTTGGTATTCATTGAGTTTATAGTGGATTTTCTATTCTAGATCCTTAATGAAAGTTTTTTTTTTTACAATCAATATTTTCATTGGTAGGTATTTTTTATTTATTATGAATCATTAGCAGGGTTTGAAATCGATAATTAAAAAACATAAAAATAAAAATCAAATCCGATCAAAATTTTTATCAGGAATTTTAAAAATCATTTGATGATTTTTATTATGATCGATTCTTATTTTTGATCACATGTTATAAAAATCAAATTCTGATCATTATTTTTGAACAAAATGTTTTCAATCAACAATAATAATTATTTTTGAGTAATTCCTTTCTAAATCAGAAAGTTAAATTTTTTGAATTATCTCCATGATATATTTTGAGTCTGGAGTAGTAGGTGGAGAATAATATAGTCAACTATTAGCCACAGAACATCTTTATTTTTGAAATATATTACAAATTTTGGCTTACAAATGTATTATGAATTATATGTATATATATGATTATATGTATGTATTTGTATTATGTATTATGAATACATTCAATTAAAAATATTTAAAAAAAAAAAAACTGCCTGACTACGTAGAGCTGGAAGAGTTAAGTTTTAAAATCAGAATTTTTTCCAAGTGCTCAGGTGTAGTTATACTATTATTATAATTATTTAATTAGATTATACACTGTTTTACAGATCTACCAGGATCTGACGTTTTTTCGAGGCCAAAGGACATCCTTGGCCACTCTCTCCATCCACAATTAGATATTAGTTTTCGTCCTTAAGAATGCTGTTTTAAAATATTCGACGATTTTAAGATGGTGGACCTTAAAAAGACACTTTTTTTAAATATTAGACTATTTAACTGTTTTAAGATGGCGGAATGATATTTAAATCATTATGCTATTAAATGGAGGATGAGGGGAAAAAAAAAAAAAAAAAAATTCCTTTTCTCTCTCTCTCTCTCTCTCTCTCTCTCTCTCTCTCTCTCTCTCTCTCTCTCTCTCTCTCTCTCTCTCTCTCTCTCTCTCTCTCTCTCTCTCTCTCTCTCTCTCTCTCTCTCTCTCTCTCTCTCTCTCTCTCTCTCTCTCTCTCTCTCTCTCTCTCTCTCTCTCTCTCTCTCTCTCTCTCTCTCTCTCTCTCTCTCTCTCTCTCTCTCTCTCTCTCTCTCTCTCTCTCTCTCTCTCTCTCTCTCTCTCTCTCTCTCTCTCTCTCTCTCTCTCTCTCTCTCTCTCTCTCTCTCTTCTCTCTCTCTCTCTATCTTTTTAAATTATATTTATTCCCTTAATTTTAGTCACCAAATTATATCAATAGTTTAATAGTTCAATATTATAGCAATAGTAATTCAATTGGGATTAAAATGTAATTCTTAAATTTAATTCGATCACAGATTACATAGTTGAATAACGGACTACTATTTCTTGTAAGTTAAGTAATCAATGATTTGCAAATTTAATTCGATTATAATATTTCTTCCATTAAATAGCCAAATAAATATCGGAATATCAGTTTAGACCTCCACCATTTATATTTAAGTTTTCTTTTAGTGTTAAAGATTTTGAAATATCGCCATCTTCATTATTTTTCTTAGAGAGAGGAGTGGGGTGGGGGGGGGGGGGGAGGCTATTTCTAAATTGAGAACGGCTCGTCCGATTTTAATGAAATTTGATAATTATGTTTCTATCGTACTTATTAGCATATATTTATGGTTTTAACAGTTTTATTAATTAGTGGGGTGGGGAGGAAATATAGTCCCCCTCCCCCAAATTAATAAAAATGTTAAAACCCTAAATATACGCTAATAAGTACGAAAGAATCATAATTATCAAATTTTATTAAAATCGGACGAGCCGTTCACTATTTAGAAATATAGCCCCCCCCCCCCCCCCCCAATAATAAATAAAACTGTTAAAACCCTAAATATACGTTAATAAGTACGAAAGAAATATAATTATCAAATTTCATTCAAATCGGTTAGTTGGTCACATAACATATTAATTGGTCACAATATATATATATATATATATATAAAATATATAATATTGAAATTGTGTACATTAATATTGTATACAAACATATTAATCAATTTTTGTGTAAAAGGTGATTTTTATTTTCTGATCAAAATTTTTTTGATCGCAAATTAATCATTATTATTAATGCAATACCATTTCACTCAGTGAGTAATCATAATTTTTAATCAAATCAATAAACATCAAAAATCGATTAACATTTTTATTTATAAATCAGGAATGATTTTTAAATTAAAAATCAAATATAATAATTATTATATGATTTTTTGGAAAAAATAATTATTGATTTCAAACCCTGATCATTAGATAAGAAAAACAATATTTAACAGTTTGAATTTTATATTGAATGTAGGAGCGATGTGCATTAACAGTAAGTTGTCCTAAGTAAAAACCCCAAATTTCTTTTGGCGATTGATTGTTTACTTGGGTTTTTTCCACACTGATTTATAAATTAGAATCTGGTATTTATAAATTTTTAATAATCTGTTCTGTACCAGCTTCCTAAGATGGCGAGAATCGAGCTACCTCAAACTGAGGGTAACAAAAGACAAATTCAGATCTCATTGGGGAGAATTTTGCAGTGTCGCTCCTATCCATGGTATGAGGTACCTAGGTGAACCGAAGCGCCCTCTGGTAGAAAAGTAAGAGGAATCAATTTATTTCCTGATCTTTCATGAATAAATAATAATATTTACTGTATTTGATATTATGTTATTTTTTATGTTTAGAATTTGGTGGCTGCTCATTGTCCTCATTAGTATGGCGTACGCGAGCATGAACGCCTGGCAGCAGTACCAGAAGCTAATCAACAGTCCCATTACAGAAATTCCAGAAGAAAATTACGGTAACCTGACTATGATACCATTTCCAGCGGTAACAATCTGCGACAACAGAAAGTCCTACTTTAAAGCACAAGTATCTCATGAAGACGATTCGTGAGTATTTTGGTTAAAGTTTTCGTCATTCAACAATCAAACAATTATGTATTTACAATTATTATTATTAAAATATACTTCAAAATAGCATGTAAATATTTACAGTCTTTCTGCATAGAAATCTAAAGGATTTTTTTTTCATACGAAATTGATCAGTTAAGAAAAAATGGATATTGAACCCTTATGTATCTGATTATATTCATGTATTTCAGCATTTACAATAAATTTGAAGTTTAGAGCGTTTGTATATGTAAATGTTGAAGGTTGAGGAAAAAGCAGTTATCGGTTGATCGAAGTTGCAAGTTAGTCGTGAATCTTCCAGATGAATGAAGAATGTTTTAAGACATGATACCCTGGTTACTAGGATCCTTCCCTTCCATTGTCATATACTCTCATATCCAATCAATCAGATATAGCAATCAGAAAAACAATGAGGAAAAGATGGGAGGAGAAAAATAGTATAAAAGGAAGTGAAAATAATAATATTCGCGTGGTCTCTAAGGCCGTTCAGTGAAAAAAAAAAATTGAAGATATTAATATGAAATACTTTGATATTTCCTAGTACTTTGTGAAAATAGTACTCGATGAGCTACTGGGAGTGCTTAGAGAGAAATGATTCCTTGCGACCGTCTAAGAAGATGGTCAGAAGGTTTGGTGCTCTCAAAGAGCAGATGTAGATTGAAACAAAAAGATGTTCTCAGGCGGGAGGATGGTGGGAGCATGGCGTGAGAAAAAAAAAGTTAGGCGACCACTTCTAAGCTCCGACCATATAAGACACCCATTTATTCAGGGCGTGAGAAAACATCCGGGTAAGCTGGTCATTATGTTGGCATTACCATTGGAAGCAATTTTGATTTTATTCCTTGGTGGGCTCACTTAAACAACGTTTGAGCTCTATGAATTCCAGTTACAATGAACATTTATAAAGGGGGTACCTTCTCACCATGGAATCGGTATGTATCGCACCAGCTGAAGAAATAAGAAAAAACAAATGTTACCAGCATTGAGTGACTATCCTAGTGGATTTAAATATAATCTGATAAAGTACAAACAACTGACATACATACATCAAATGGAGGGAGAAAGTAGTTCTAATCACTTTTTTAGGCATGTTGCTGAATTTTCGGGCTCTACTTGCTAATACGAGTATATGGCTTTAGATAATGCCCAAAACGAACTACTTATTCTACAAGTCCTCTGCGTATGAATACATAGTATTTAGTCAATTCTCATTTATCCTGGGGAATGAAAGAAGGATCCACTCTAAGTAGGCCACCAAATTGGAAATTTATCAAGAGAAAATAACGATTAAGTCACAGCTGATGAGGTCACAGCTGTCAGAAACCGATTGCTAAGTTCGATGTAGTGAACCTAGTACTCGTTTTTCATCAATATCTTACCTATCAGGGCTGTTTTTAAAGAAGGAAACTGCACAGTTCTTGTTCAATAGTTAGCACACAATACTCATTCGTTCCTGATTGCTCAGTCAACGAGTCCCGAATGTAGCAACTACAGTTAGATATGGAAGTAGTTCCAACTGGAGTGATTGCCAGTTTAATTTGGCTATTTAGGAAAAACAAATTAAACTGTTATGTACTTTTTTTTTCGGCTATTACTGTACATAAATTGCACACAACATTTTGCTGTTGTTTTAATTTATCAAAAATGTACCATCAGTGAATTAGCGTTTACATTGAATGTAAATACTGGATATTTTGGTGTGATCAGTCAATCACACACAAGAAAAAATGATCAGTTATTGTATATTCCATAATTTTTTTCCTTTTCAGGATTAACAGGCCTTTCCGGGAGGCCAAGCTGTTAATTTGCGGTGATCCTCACCCACTCTCGGAAGAAACCGACATAAGGAAACTGATTGAGGTAACTTGGATCATACAATAATTTATATTAAAATTTGTTATGTTCTTAATGATTCACTTGTTTTTTTTAATTATTATCTTTATGGCGTTTATAAAACAATATAAATAACAATTTATTTCTTTTTCCTAACATTTTTATTTGTGTTTATTTTATTTTCAATTATTTATTACTTACCAAATTATATATGGTTAAATTTGTTTTTGTTTAAAATCTCATCAATGCTTTAAATGGGGTAAATATAAATGCTAAATGATGAGTTAACGGGACAGTATTAGTCGTGGCCTAAGAACGCAAGGATTCAACCCCCAACATTATAGCTGCTTAACTCGAACTCCATGCTTTGTTAAAAATATGTTCAGATATTTTTCAGTATTTGAGCGCTAGTTAACCCAGTTGTGGTCGTACAAAAATCAAGATTTTCTGATGCATCTTGTACTATATTTTGATATCTTAAATCTGTATTATCCTGTAGTTCCAAAAATACATAATTTTTAGATACAAGCGAAATATTTTTTATTTTTTTTTTTTGCGTTTCTTGAGAAACAGACCTATGTACACTACTATATACTAGGTTTCAGTTTTTTTTTGTTTTTTCCCCCAGTATAATGGTCATTAATGTACCCCATCAACCGTACTGCTAGTTTGAAAATGAAATCTATATCAAAATGAACTTGACTTTCGAAATTTTAACTACTTTAATATTGTATGGATCCGCCATACTCGGAAAACATATAATTTTGCAATATATAAGCGACAAACTGAGGAAAGAAAAGGTAACAATTTGCGATTTTCATTAAGAAGCCGACCTCTCACAAGGTAGCAAACCTAATATTTAATCAAAAACAAATACTTATAAACTATTGAGAGAAAAATTCCGTTTAAAAAAACTACCATCTGATTGAGCCAAATCAATATTAACCTGGCATTAATTAAAAATCAGTGAGATGAACAAGGTGAACTGGTCATGGTTAGCATATCCTTCAAGTGCGACTCAAAGCCTTTTTTCTTTCAAATTCGTAAATTTAAAATAAAAGAATAAAATGTGTAATTATTCTAGGAAGCTGAATGTATAAAATATATAACCTACCGATCGGAAATAATTATCTTGAAATATTTAGTTCTGTGTGATATAACAATTCCATTTACTCATATCTGACACCTTGATTGCCTCGTTGCCATTTCGATTAAAAATATTAGTTTAAGAGGGATTATCGCATCTATCGTTGCTTCATATACCATAGAGCTTTAAATGGAGAACTGGTCAAAACCCATAGCTGCAGTCATGAAGGCGCGAAACTGGACAGAAGCGGTACAATCATAAATAAATCTTTGCATGAAATGATAAACGAAGATTATGTAATGATTGTAGGAAGAACCATGGAGGCAATCGAAGAAGCATGGTTTCCTTAGAAAGGGAAGGTGGAAGAGTTGGCCATAAAACGAACGATGAAAATATAAAATTGATGGTCATGTAGTAGTATTATCTTGAATGTAGTAGTGTCCTACCTGTACCTCAGATTCCTAAAGACAATGGAAGATCAAGAAGAAGAAGAATCCTGGCAGGTAGCAGAGCTAACTTTACACTATGACAACTAATTAGAAGTAACTATCTCGAGGCATATCGGAGGCAAAACCTGGACGGTAAACAATGGAACAGCTCAATGGTACAACAGGTTTGAAAGAAAAGTACTACTAAGAATATATGACGGCGTAATGGAAGTGGAGAAAGGATAGTGCATTAGAAAAAAAACATTTATTTACTGACCTGTACTTCAGATAAACTAAAAATAGATTCCGATGATACTGCCATGTTAACAGGATGAGTTAGGACAGGTAAATGGAGAATATTTACGAAGAAAGTATCTTTACCAAAAGAGCAAACGAGCGGCCAAGACCAGGCATTCATTGCAGGCGGCCATCCATATGGTAGAAGAAAAACAACATAACAAAATGATGTTGATGTAGGACAAGGAACATTTCGATCTGTAAGCCAAATGAAGAAGAAGGGGATAAACACAGCTCTTTCCACATACTTTCCTGAAAGAGAGGATTGAATACTATATTTACGTGATTTAATATAAAAGATTAATTTAATTAATGGACAAAAGGTTGGGTGGGGGAAGGTAAGAAAAGCATTTTATTGATTTTTTAATTATTATTATTACAGATGTCTCCTCCGTTGAATCAAAGCTGTGATTTGTCCAACGCTTTTTTGAAAAAAATCTGGACCAACTGCACAACTATGTTCAGGCGCATAGTAACCGATGTCGGTGTATGTCACACTTTCAATATGTTTTCACCATCTGAAATCTTTACTGAAGGCACGTAAGTTGAAATTCCATGGAATTTAAGTTGCCACTTTTATTCATAGCAGTTCGTTTAGTTTTAACATGAAATTTAAATTTTAAAGAAACATACCTAGTGGTTCATATTTTCTTAAGCAGTCAAAACTCTATAAGTTGAAAAACTCGGTAAGTCAAAGTGAACTCCATTTCCAGGTAACGTATATACGATTCATTGAATCCGTTTACTCGAACCAACAATCGTTAACTCGAAGTAAAATTTTTGTCAACACTACTAGTACCATGAACATGAACCAACCAATCTATCTCAACCCTATCCTCCCTTATCGACAGTACTGTTTCATTTCGGGGACAAGACAGACGTTTACTGTGTTCATTGTGCAGCGGGAAGTTACAGATATATGTATTTTTTTCATGTTTTTCGCACTAGTATCTCCGTATCTATTCATTTTTCTTAAAATAAATAAATTAAAACATTAAGTTGTTTAAAATTAATTACTCTTATATATATTACAAGAAAAACTCTATAACTCGAAAAAATATTGTTTGTGTGCTGGATATATCGAAAATTTGTTATCTCGAAAAATTAATAAATTGAAGTAAATTTGTTCACCCTTCAACTTCCACTTATCGAGTTTAGACTGTACTAGGCTCTTGCAAAAGTCCTTGTGCACAAGTATAACTTTATTTCAGGCTATATATTTTAAAAATTATTCATACTACTATTCAAAGTAAAAAACAATGTTTTAAACTATTTTTACCCATCTTTCAACCAGTAATTTAAATTAATGCCAGTACTACTGTTTTGGTTTTTAAGATAAGAACTCTTCACATCCAATTTTCAACTCCTCGTAACTATAAAAAACCAGGACTCTTAAAAAATGAGCCAAGGAAACCATAATGTTATTGCAGTTTCTGAAACTTTTTCCTCGCTATAACCAGAAAGATGTGCAAGCCCATTGCTGTTTTGTAAAATGGCTGGGTTCCTGATGACCGAAACGGGGTATTTTGCACTCAAAACTGCACAATCTCTTACTTCCTCCGCCAAAAAAAAAAACCATCACTTTTTTTCCCAATCGGATCCAAAGGAACCTGCGGCAATATTTCGATGGATACGTGACTGTCCTCCTATGACACTAATTTCTTCGGCGGCTAAATTTGCGCTTAACCCTTTTATCTTCTAACATTGCCCGTGCTTTTTAAAAATGTAAATGATCCTATAAAGTTAACTCAAGTTACAAGGAATTAAAGGATTAGTCAAAATAAACATTGATTAAATAGTAGGTACGAAAACTATAGTAATACCTAATATACTTCATAATATATTTTTCTCTAACGTTTTATTTTGTAGGATGAAAGGTTTGGGTAAAAAACTCAATTTCTCCCTGACTAGGAAAAACAATAGGTCATGGATATGTCTATCTGTTATCAACTGATTTTCCCAATTCAAATTTTATAATTTAAAGGATCAAATTACTGAAATTAAACTAACAGCCAAACTTTTCTGACACTAAAAATGATAACTTCTTGCAAAACTGTTTTGAAACTCCATTATAAATATCACCACCCCCTCCTTCCTTCTCTCCTTCTCAAGTCACAGAACAAATTAAATTTCTAAAAAGAAAGAAATCCCCTGGTTATGATCTAATAAATGCCGAAGTACTCCAGAAAAGCTCTGTTCTTTCTGACAACTAACTCCTAACTCAGGACTGTAAAATTTCCCTTAGAATGAAAGTATTCTTACGTATCCATCATTCACAAAACCGACAAAGACATATATTCCCCATCATCATACAGGCCTATTAGTTTACTCCCCATCTGCTTCAAATTTTTTGCAAGCTACTGTACAAGAGACTTTTAACCATTTTAATTGGCTAACAAATTTTACCGCACCACCAATTTGACTTCCGTTCTTTACACAACTGTTACACAGAGTGACATACTACATAGCTACAGTACTAGAGCAAAAGATGTTGCTGAGGCATTTAATAGGGTCTGGCTTCAGATGCTTCTCTTTAAACTCGAGAATATATTACCATCCACTTACAATCTAATTCTCCAATCATTGACAGAATTGACAAAAGGATGACATGGAGCCCACACATATCTTCTAAAAGCAAAATATTAAACCAAAGGCTGAGGCTACTTTATTCTATAATTGGACGACATTCTAAATTAAACCTATGACAAAAACTCAATACCAACACTTACCTACTAAAACCTATTTAGACATATGCCTCACAAATCTACGAAACTGCCAAAACGACGCATATAAAAAAAACCACAAACTTTTCAAGCCAAAACATTTAGGACAATCACACATGTACCTTTGTACGTAGGTAACATAACTCTGCACACAGACCTACACATGCCTACCATAAAAGAACACAAACAGACCTACTACAAAAGATTTCACAGTAAACTTAAAAGTCATCCTAACAAACTCATACATGGCAAGTCCACAACAATGATGCCCAACAATATTCGTAGAAGGTAGAAAAGGAGCTGGATGAGAGATTTCCATTGAATAAAATTAAATGATTAACAAGAGAGATGGAGATGCCACCGGGCAATCCTCCTCATCATGCTTCTCATGTCAGAACTTTCTCATTGTTTCACAGTTACTCATTAGCTGGTTGTCATTAATACATTTAACAGTTGTGAATTTAGATAAATAAAGAAAAAAAATTAATAGCCAATGATTATCCGAAATAAACAAAGTTGTGAGAAATTAGTGGCTTCAAAACGCGACTTTTTTCATTCAAACCAAGATAGCTCTTAACCGGTTTGTCCAGCGACAAATCTAATATAACTAAAAATATTTTCAATTCAATTTCTGACAAGTAAACTGTCATCAAATTATCAATAAGAGCAACACCAACAGAGCTAGAGCGTGTTAAAAGTTTACACTGAAAAAGTACAGACCCCCCAGATAAATGACATATGCATGCCAAAAAAAAATTATTTATTTTTTAAGATTTGAAACTACTCTATTATTTTCATTATAGAGCATCTTATGTTCCAAATATTCTACCCCTCTTTTGCAAGCTTATTTACCCACATCGAAAAAATTACATAATATGCACATATTATGTAGGTCTGATGAACTTTTTTTCTATTTGAAAATTGCATAACAATTATTTTAGGGAGATCGAGTATGAGGAACATAGTAAGAGTTCAGACTGGATGCCAGAGGAAAGCAATTATATCGATGAGACGCCTCGATTCAACAAGAACGGCCTAGACTTCGCAGCCCCCTTTCCAAAGAGAGCGGAGAACCAGCTGACAGTGACTCTCTTCAACCAACTCTTGTCCGAGGCTATGGAGACCCTCTACTGTGATAGTACTGACCGCTTGGGTTTCAAGGTAACATTCTGTGTTTAGGCGTTAAAAAAGAAACTCCTAATGTAATTTTGTAATACACTTTTGAAACTAAAAATGTTACTTTCCTTCTTACCTATAAAGTTTGGTATAAATTTCGGAAACCTTAAAGTTGTCTCATTATTTTTAATTTGTCGAAAGCATTCTTTACAAGTAGTAGTTAATGGAGCATACTCACAGTAAATATCCTCAAACAAACAACCAGTTCCCGCAGCACATTTTTTTGCAATTATGTAATGCAATAAGACTTCCAACAAATGACGTTTATTTGGACTAAAACTAAACATTTTAAAAGGAATGAGATCACTTGTTTAAACTTCAAGCTTATCTCATACATAACTTTTGACATCACACACAAAGGACTTTCAAATATAAATATTGACATTTTAAAGCCCATGCGTAAACTGTCAAAACTCACAGTGCTCAGGTTTACCAGATTAGATTCTATAGCTTAGCTTCAGAAATAACAGAAATATCAAGTTTGTTTGCGAATAAGATCTGATATTATGAAAAATACTATAATAATAAATGAATGTGTGTCTGGAAGAAGGGCCTATGTCACGATTTTCTCGAAATCTAGTTTTCCGTGGAATAATGGCCATGTCATGTGGTGTACGCAATGCCATGGTTTTTAGTAGTAAAGGATCCCCGAGTATCAGGAGAATATTGTTTGTTTCGATTAATCGGATAGCTTAATGTGGAAGAACGGCCTAAATCATCAGTTGATGACCCGGGTTCGTCTTGTCATAAGCAAGGAAAAGAAAATGATCTGCTTCACATGACTGATCTTAAACATAATCTATTTTATACATCTTTGCTTTCATAGCTGGTTTTTATTAGTAACATAATAATGATTCGTTTATTATCAATATATTAACTTAAAGATGTTTTGATCAATCAGAAATTGGAAAGTTTTGATATCCCTGAGCATTAATTAGTCTATGGCTGTTAATAAATATGAACATTTGAATCTAAGTAGTAAAGTAACCTGTAACTTGCAGGATAATAGTAGTGGGCGTGGCCTACCTGAGGACTCTCCGCAAGTACCCATCAAACTATCTTTCTCTAAAATACTATCCTTTAATTTGTAGCTTTTTTAGTAATCCTATTAAGGTAAACAAATATGTATTCATACATCTCCATATATGCAGCTAATGATTATCAAAGATATAATGTCTTCATTATTGTTTTCAGATAATTCTCCATAATCCGCATGAGGTTCCTATGGTTGGCCACAGAAGGAATATTTGGAGCCCCACAGATGTCAGTAACTAATAAATAATCAACTTTTAGTAAATATATTTATTCTTCTTTATCTATCATTTAACAAATTTAAAATATTTGTATTCCTCTTATCTTTTGTAACTTTCTTGTTTATAATTTTCATTTAAAAGTTTCCTGGTGATTAAGGCGCGGTGCACACTGGAGAAACTGGTTTCTTGAAACGTGAACATAGGATAGTGCACACAGCGTTTCATGTTAATCTTATCTGTCTGTTGCAAGCAACTTCAGTTTCATGTTTCAAGAAATCTGTTTCTCCAGTTTTCACCGCGTTACGTTTTGAGTGTTCTTCAGCCTCTGTGAACCCTTTGGCCTGGTTAGGGTACTACAGGAGTATGCTCGACCTGTTTGCTCTTCCTCTTCAAAGAGTAATGGCGATATTGTATAAATTAAACAAATGATTCTCGATAATTGACGAATTACAGTTGATGAAATTGCTTTTGAGTTGAATGCAAGCCATTGTTTTGCATATTCAATCTTCCATTTTTAAAAGTAAAAAGTATGTGCTTGCTGCGTTCCACGTTCATTGACCAGCCTCTAAAATGAAAATTGTTTGAATTTGGATCCAATTGGACCCAATCTCCAATCTCTAACGTGACGAAGAAGAAGGAGACTCATATCTTTTTCTTGATTATACATGGGACCATCACTTTGAACCAAACAGTAATCGACCATTAAACATCAACATTTTCTAAAAACAGTCTTCCAGAAAATTATTTAAATATCTATTAGAGAACTTACAACACTTTGAACACACTTTTACACTTTGAACCAAACAGTAATCGACCATTCAACATCAACATTTTCTAAAAACAGTCTTCCAGAAAATTATTTAAATATCTATTAGAGAACTTACAAAGCACTTAGAAGTAGAAGATAAAGTTGGTATCATTTATCTATGTACAATAAAAAGGGTCACCTGTGGTGTCGTGGTTAGCATAGCAACCTAGTAAACCCAAGATCGCGGGTTCGCAGCCCGGAAGATGATCTCAGGATATTTTAAAGGGAGTAAAAAATCCTTAGCTATGCCGTCCTTCGGGGGCGTAAAATGGGGTCCCGATCCTGTGCGATGTCAGGTAGTCGTTAAAGATCCCTATCCTAATTATACCTGGATAGGGAAATTTAGGACTCCCACCGTAGCATCGTCCGATTAGCATAAAGTGACGTTAAACGAAATAAAAAAACAATGTACAATAAAACTGTACCCTAACCTCTTTTGAGTCACATCACTAGATAACGATGTCTTATTAAATTCCTATTTTGAACTGTTCCTTTATACAGAACTCCCTAAAAATACACCATATGCCGAAAAAGGGAGGGAATCATATTTAGTTTTTGTATTTTGAATAAATGAAAGTCATAAGAACTTTAGATAAAAAAAACTACACATTCTCCGGTTGTATCTTTTCGCCTATTTCTAAAAGAAAATCTGTTTATTTACTAGCTTGGGATTGCATTCGTCTTATTATATTATAAAGATGTTTTGTTTTTATTTACTTATTATAGTTCAACGAAACCAGCATAGGCCAATACTTCATACTGCCAATGGAACGCAAGGTAGGTGGAAACATTTATTACATATAATGATAATTTAAACTTTTAAGTATTATTATTTTTCTAAGTATGGCGTAATATTAACTGAAGAAGTTGAAAATAAAAAGAGTGAGGTTACATTCTGTTGATATATATGTTATATATCATATTATAACTACTCTTTCGTAGTTATAATATTTATCTATACTATTATATAATATATAAGGACAAACCATTTTTCGTTTGTGAACACTAATCACGAAAACTACTGAACCAATTTGTACCATATTTTAACCACATCATCTTCATAGTTTCAGGAATGTTTAGCAACAATGAAATTTACATATTTTCAATTAATTTGTTATTAAAAAAGCGACAATATGTGGATAATAGTGAAGTTTGAGAATTGACCGATAGGTGGTGACATGAGACGTTACAATGGTAGAATATTATATAGACTTGAAATTGATAATAAAATTTACTTATGTGTGGATCCCAGTGAAGTTTTAAAGTCGAGCGATAAGTGGTTAATACCATTCCGCAATAGGGTTTACAATGGTAAAACTACTGAACTCTCTGTACCAACTTTTAAATGAATCAATTTCATAGATCTGGGAAGGTCTAGCAGTAATAAAGTTTACAATAATAAAAAATTAAGTGTACACAGATGAGCGGCAGAAACAATGTTTGCCACACTGATATACTTGTATGGTTAGAAATTGAAATCCGATCAGATGGAATCAATGAAATTATTTCTGCCGAATAAAAATTATTAAATTTTATAATTATTAAATGTCCATCCTCTACTTTTGATTTTGTGTTGTAAAAATATGATTAATGGGCCTTTTGTTGTAAGCACTGATCATGCAGTCCATTATCCATTAAGAGTTTCATATTAGTATGTCCATCTGGATTACCATATCATATATTAAAATAAAAAATTGGATGTCTTTTGTGTTTTAAAAATAATATTAAATAAAAATAATACTGAATCGCATACTCCAATACCAAAATTTTTATAGATAAACAAATGAAACTTCAATTATTAGTTAAAATTATCTGTGTTCTTTACTTAAGAGAGAGGGCGAACCCGCGCGAGGAATTCTTATTGTTTATAAATGTTGTGACTTTGACACAAAATAACAAACAAAGGCCATGAAATAGTAATTAATAAACAAAAGAAACTTATTCTTTTTAAATTCTGATAATCTTGAAAAGAAGATATATCTGAATAGCTATCATTTTGTCTTATAACTTTATTTCGCTTTTTTATAAAAATTGGCCTCTTGGGTATATTGAAAAAAACTTTATTGGTTTATTCACAATTGTCAATTGTAATACTTACAATCAGTGAATCTGATGAAGTGGATATACATAGCATTAAGGGGAGCAGAACCCAGCGGCCAATTTCGTTAAAGAGTATGTTGGGATGTACATGTAATTTTTCGTGGAATCGTTCGTTGTAGGATCGTATTTATTCAATAACATTTGGCATGGGAAGGCCAATAGATAAAGTTATGTTGCTTTCGAACTAGGGTGCTCTTGCAATTGTCCTGAGATTTCCTGGATGATTAATTTAAAAATAGTATATGAAAAAAAAAAAATTTAAAAAAGATGCATTTAAAAACGCATTTCGTTTGTAAAGTCTTTTTTGCAAGATTGTATACCACTTGAGATCGAGGCAGTTTTTTTAGAAAAGCCACAACGTGCTTGTTTAAGAATTTAACGCTATCTAAAGGTTCGTTTACACCAACCGAGCATTATTTGCGAACACTGTACGCAAACGTTCGAGAGCGTTCCGCTTTTAGTCGGTTAGCTGACGAATCATCAAAGGGATTCAGTGTTTGTTGCTCGTCCAGTGTGAACGGCTGTCTATCATTTCAGAGAACAGAGCGAGTTTGATTTAATTTAAACTTTATTTTTCGAAGTAAACCAATCGAACCGACGCGGAAATACTATCGCGGTAGCTAGTATCAACGTTTGACACTTTTTCTTTAACTTTTTAAAGTAAAAAATCAAAATCTGATAATGACACATGGCTGAAATTTTTGAATAGTCCCATTTCATCCAGCCTCAAATTAGCTAGTAGTTGCACATAATTTCTTCCTTTCAAAACGAAGATTCCCATATTCTGCGTTTCTTGCTTTGGCAGCGTTTCTCGATTTCTGACAGTATCAATATAGACTCAGAACAAACAGAAAGTTTTGATAACCCGGGTGCCAGTGGGAAGTTTTGTTCGGAACTTGGTCGAATGCTCGAGAACTGCTCGTAGGACGTGCTTACACTTGTACTTCGAAACAAAAAGGATTAAAGGACAATCAACGAAATTATCTATACTTATGTAGTACCTATTGACAATAACTGATCATAAATTGTGAATAGGTATTTAGGTATCGATAATTTCGTTAATTGTCCCTTAAAGCTTTTTTTTTCAAAGTAATTAAAATATTAGTTTTTACCTTTTATTCGTTTATATTTAGGTTTAATATTGAAGTCGTTTATTTATTTATTTATTTGTATTTAAATTAACTTTATTTCGATATTAGACTGTCATTTCATACAACTTGTACAAATTTGTTTCGATGCATTGAGAAGTTAAACCTTGAATGCAGTTACAACTGATCGTGGAGCCGAAGTTGGTCAAAGCTAACGAAGAACTGAGGCAATTTTCGGCAGAGCACAGAAACTGCTACTTCCCAGGGGAAAGGGAGCTCTTCTTCTTTCGCCACTATTCCTATTCCAACTGCCAGCTCGAGTGTGTCGCTAACCTCACTCTAGCGGAATGCCTTTGCGCCGACTACTACATGCCTAGTAAGAACCTATTTCTGTATCATCTGTAATGTTAGTAATATCTAGTTAAATGTAGCTGACCCAGCCATGGCTTTACATCACGTCATGGTGAACCTGTTGGTGGAGGATTAATAATGCAGAAGTACGGTAAGATTGTAGAGGTAAAGAATAGGCAGTGAAGATTAAACTCTACTGCCAACTTGATTACTTTTATATAATCATGTTAGGGCAATGCTTTACGTTTTTATCATGTTGGCGTTATAGTCCAAGAGCAAGAGCCGGGAAAATGCTCTTAATTCACTAAGGCTCGTTGTGTTGCAAACAATCAACTGGTCAGTCAAGCGTACGATTAAAACGCTGCACCAGATGCGCTATCAAAGATGTCAAATTTATCGAGATAATGCAATGAGTTTATTAAGCTTTTAGGTGCAAATTTAGGTATGTTAATTTTTTGTAGGTGTATATTGATCTATTAAACTTTAAAAAAATGGACCGTCAATTGTTCTGTAGAACAACGCCCGTCAGTCAGCGAAAAAAAAATAAAAATTTAGCGCGCGCCATCGCCGTTGCAGAAGGCATGCCCGCTCATAACCTCATTATTATCATATTAAATATTAGAAAACTTTATTTTAAATTCTGTATTTCGTTTTCTGTAAAATTTGTAGTTTTATTGGTTAATATACACCCATAAAAAAAATTCGTTTAATTATCACATTGCAAATTATTTATTTTTGTACATACATTTGAACTGACTGACCAGCTCTGTTTCGTTATTCAGCTGACTGACTAAAAACATTGAGTGATACACAATGAAGAAGTTGTAGAGTATTTTTCAGCTTTAGTAATTTCATTGTATTATCTCGGTAAATTCGACATCTTTGATAGCGCACCTAATGCATCTGATCTAAAGTTCGCTTGACTGACCAGAGTATGTTTGCACACACAACGAGTGTAATCAACTATCAAAAAACCAGCCTTAATAAATTCAATAAATTTTTTGGGTTCTGGCTCTTAGACTATTATGTTATAATGTTGTTACAGGAGTCAAAGGGACGAAGTTATGCGACAGGTCTCACCTAGGATGCATTTTATCAGTTTTAGGTAAGTTGAATATATAATCGTTTATTCACCTTAACATAACATGTTCTTTTTTGATTTCATAATGTACCAATTTATTATTGCTGACAGATGGTGCTGAATTGTATGAATTGAAAAGATAATAAATAGTAAGTAAGATAAGGACTACATTTTGAATCCATGAGGAAAAGTAGATACATTTTTTGTAAATTATCACTTTTATATTTTTAGAAAGTTGAAGCGAACCTAAAAATTCAGCGTCTGATAACCAGCATACTCTACATGTTGCTTTCATTTCCTCCTAATTTTTCCATTTAATAAACTTAAAAAACATATTATAGTTTTCAAGCCAATAATGTTTTTTTCAGAGGACTGGAAAAGGCGAGGAGGAAAGAATTGTAGCTGTTTGAATTCCTGCAACCTTATCGAGTACCATGCTAAAGCTTGGTACACCTACTCTCCAGATCCAGGGTAACAGAATATTTGTATCAAGTGAACATCTAATTAAATCATTAAAGTAAGGACAGGCTTCAACAAGAGGCCTTTTTAGGCCTTTTGTGATGATTTCAATTCACTCCAGAACATTAGAGCCCTTACCAGCTTCAGCAACTACCGTTATTATAGCAATATTATGATACCAGGAAGTTAGATGTTTTCTTTTGAACTAGCAAATTAAAATAAAGTCACCCAATGATGAATTGAAAGGGTTTTAATATGTACAATATTAATTAAAAACTCTATAACTACAACCATTGAAGAGTTTTGGGTAAAGTACTTGATAAGGTTTTACTATTTCTTGGCCAGCGGTCGTATAAGGACAACATTTGAGGAAAAACCTAGCAGTTAAGTTCGATCAACCCCAGGTTTTTCCGCTATTAAGGGTACGCGATCACTTCGTAAGGGCTTGCACCAGGAGCGTCTCAAATGATATAACAGAATGTTCATTATCAGCACCAGCCGGACTAAACCATGGGTCCGGGAATCTGGAGTTTTGTGCCCTACCCATTGAGTTACCTCACCTCCAACCAACTCAAATCGAGAGATTTAAAAAAGCCACATTTTTATTATTCGTAAGCATTTTCCGCTTTCACTGTAGATATTATCAGTGAGTTATTCTAATTTCCCTATAGAATATAAGGCTTTTTCCTGCAGAATATCATTTTCTTATCATTGACATTGGTAAATTAATAATTGATTCTTTAAATGAGAGTTTCTCGACATAGCCGAAAATAATAATGAAAATGTTCTCTTAAAACATTAGGTGCATAGAAATAATATAAGTAAAAATACTGATAAAAATAAAACTATAATTTCGTAGAATTGAAGTGCTGGTTAGGAAGAAATTTTGTTGTTTATAGTTTTTCCTATACAGATATATAGGAAGGAATTATAGGCTGCAGTTTAATGGGAATGGGGTTTACACCAGAAAAACGAGTTCTGGTGCATTTGTAGTATAATTATAGATGATTTTAACTGAAGATCATAATGAATCTGAAAAGAATGAATGAGTTCAAGAAGAAACCATTTGGTAAAAAAAGGACAAGAAGAAATATCCTCCAAAGACCACCACTTTATTCCACATAGAAATTGGTTAAAAGAGTTTCCTTGGAAGATGCTCAAACAAATTTAACAAAACATTTCATTATACCTTTCAATTAATTATCGAGTTCTCCATTGACTCCATCGTATACCTGGAGTTTTAAAGTAGGGAGTTAAGGTAGGAAACAAGGAGTCGAGGGTTTTTACAGGAGAGAAGCAATAGGATCGCCAAAACTGATGCCCAGCACCTAATTATTTCCAAGAGTTTATAGAAGAAGGATTGATTTAATGTAATACCAAGATTTTTTTTACTACCTCTGCAATTTTTTGTTTAATTTTTTACTTCTTTTAATAATTAATTGTAAAATTTCAGAGAAATGGAATGGAACGATAGCAGCTTGGCGGTTGTGGTGGGAGACAAGGTTTTCCTAACAACAGAAAGGAAGCCTGTGTTTACCAAAGTCGACTTTTATGGTAAACTTTGAAATCCTTCATGTATAAATTTTCTTGGATTATAATTGTTATTTGTTTTATCTATTCACCATAATAAACCCTTAGTTAACAATAGCCTGCAATATTAGTGCCCATCAACTAAGACTATCTGAGATTGCTGTGTACACCCAAGTTTTGGACACTCCCTTTGCATTTTTCTAATATTTGTCCTTTAAAAGCTTATAGTGGTAGTTGATTTTCGTTTAGGGCCCACACCCACAATTAACCTTATTTTTCTCTTTTAGCATCCCCATTAAGATGAAATAAAGCTGTTGGGTTATTTCCAAATAAAATGGCAATTTGCTGTCCCAGGACTTTGAATGGCTGTTAAAAAAAAAACATCCATTATTTCACAGTTGTCGATTTTATCTTGTCGAATTCATTTGTTTGAATTAATAAAAGCGACAAAATTTCAATTTGGAATGTTTGATAAAGAGAAAAAAAAATTTAAATGTTGATATACGTTATAGTCCACAGTAGCCTTGCAGGTCTTCTTCTTGAAGTAATCGTTTGTCTCCTCACAAGTGTGGTTCGGTGGCCCTGAGGAAGAGGTCGAAACGTTGGCACCTATTAAAGAATTTCTTCTTAGACGTGGTGTTCCTGTTTGACTGCATCCCTAATCATCTTCTTCTCTATTTATCATAACAGTCAACTATACTTTTATCATTATTTATTTGATGTACGTGCCCGGGTGTTGAAGAGTGGGTTCTGGAGCATGGGGAGTCGGGATAGCGTCTTAACATCCTCCAGACTATGTATTGTAACCATTCTATAAAGTATTAACGGAAGTAAGACAACCATGATTCTGAAAACATAATGGGTGCCTTAATTCAGTTTGACATACGTTACCATTGTTTTCTCACATTGAATTCACCACTTCCAATCCAAGTCAGTTCGTAGTTTTCAACATTGCGAATGTTTCAATCCCATTATATTTGAAATAAATTGTAGTTAAATAATCTTTTTCTAATTAAAATTTCTAAAATTTGACATACGTTACCATTATGGTAACGTATGTTAAGCTATTTTGGGTTTGGGCCAATTTTGGCAACGTGCGTTAAGTTTGTGGTGTCATTTGTTAAATGTATGGTAAAAAAATATATACATAATGTAATAAATAAAAACCATAATTCTGACAAGTTAAAAACCCCGTAACAAACGTCAAGTTATTAAAGGTTTTTTTCTCTTAAAATTCAGTTAAAAATCAAGGAAGTGGAAATCTGAGGAACCAACTCAGGTATATATTCTCAAACAGTGTGGCAACATCCTAGTATGCCAAAGAACATGAATAATTAACTTCTTTAAAGGTTGCATGAGTTTTTTGGAAAGCTAAATAAGCCATTTTATTTGAAAATTACCCTGTTGCTTGTTAATGTTTATTAAACTGGATTAGCTGATTCAGGTGCTGTGGGTTCCTCCTCAGAACTTTCTACCTGGGTTTCCTGATGTGTCACTTAGTGTTAGTATCCAGTCAAACTGGAAGTTTGGGTAATTGCTATCCCAACACTGGGATTACATCCCCCTATTTTAACCAAAATTAAATTAGATTACACAAGTTGAATCCAGTAATTAAAAAAAAAATTAGTGAACCATTCAGAAATAATAACTTTAAAAAGAGGAATAATCAATATTTTTTTCAGTTTTTATCATTTATTGTAAAAAAAAAAAAATGTTTCAGTAACCATCATAAAAAAATAATACATTGATGTAAGTAAGATTTAAGTTGAAAACTAATGACTGAAATAATTTATAAAATAACAATAATTTGAAGTTTAATTAGGAAATAAAATTTACATTATTAAATCATTTGGTAAAAAATTGAAATTGTTTCTTTTCTCACTACACCACACATATATTATTACTAACTTGTACCAGTGAAAGTAAATATGATTTACATAAAATAGCATTTATATTTTTCTTTATAGGCCATATTATCAACTGTAGATATTGTTATAAAGGGCTCATAAATACTTGCCACAATAAAACTTTATACTATTAAAAAATTATAACTTTAAATTTCTTTGTCACCAGCTAACTGTGGAGGACTCTTCGGCCTTTTCTGTGGAATGAGCATCCTGAGTATTGTTGAAATCATGTATCATGGATCTTTCAGGATCTTGGCCACATTATTTTATAATTGGAGGCACAAAAACAAGAAATAGTCATACTTATGATTTAAAAAAAAAAATCATTATAATAATATTAAAAGTTAGTTTTATATTTTAAGCTTTGATATATATCACCAGTTTTACACAGAAAAAAACAATGGCTTATAAAAATCTCAGTGTTCTAATTACTAAGCCAATAAACAAAAAGCTAAGCAACAAAATCTAAGAAATTCATTTATTTATTTATTATTTATTTACCTATTCAGATATTACTCATTTGTTTTTGTTCATTTAATTTTGATGATTGTAATCCTAAATACCACTAAAGAGGGTGATAAATATAATATTAAGGATTAAGAGATAAAGAAATAGAAATAAAAATTAGAAAAATATGATAACAAATTATAATTATTATGTGTAGATCATTTGATTTTTATTTGAATAATCTTTTTTGAAGAATTGTTACCGTAAAATGGGGTCACATTAGTACGGTGGGGTAAAATTGGTTCACAATTATTTCTGAGGTGATTTCCTTCTGAAAGGTTGCTGTGTCGACTTTTATCAAATGAGAGCCCATGAAATGACATTCATGTGCTCTCATTTGGTAAAAGTCGACACAACAACCTGTTAGAAGGAAATCACCACAGAAATAGTTGTGTACCAATTTTACCCCACCATACTAATGTGACCCCATATTATGGTATGTAAGAAAATATAATTATATTATAATAAAAATTTTAAGAATTATATTTATAAATTCATTAAAGTTCTGGTTATGTATATTTGTTTACTATGTAAATTTACTCAAAAGTAATATTTAGTCAGTTTATATGGATATTGTCTAAAAATATATTGTCATTGTATCAATATAATAAATAAATTATAACTGTATTTATGATTTGAATTGTTTGGTAAAGACTACAAACTGATTTAGCTACTTGAAACACTTTCAAGTTTTAAATCTCTGATCTTCAATTTTTAATTGAAAATATTTTTAAGTTTCTAAGAAAACAGAAACTAAAAATTGTTTTAATAAAAAATAATGTTTATCAGTAACCTACTCCTATTATAGAAACAATGTGAGTCTAAATTATAATGAAATGAATTCTTTTTTTTTTACATTTAATTAGTAGATGATTATCAGTTCTTATTAAAGTGATGGTTATAGAAAGGGGGAATTGACCTATTTCATTAGTAGCCATGGTTACAGCCATGACTTTTAGACAGGTTGGGGAAGGGATTTTCTTGGCTCAGTTTTCCAATGCAAATGAAAAAATGTAGTCTTGTTTAGAAGGCCAAGTACTCTTTCTTAGTCCATTAATTATAGCACAATATTTATTATTTTAAATGCACAATGTCATTATTTTAAAAGAACATAGACTTTTTATTGGAAAATATAAACAGTGTCCATACTATCAGATTTTAAGAGATTGATCTTACTAACAATTTTAGAAAATAATGTTACATTCAAAGTTTTTTCATATCCAAATGTATTCATGGGGTTATCTTTTGAAATAAAAGAATGTTTTTAAATGTTAAATGATTTCACAATTGAATAAAATCTCAAGAAATTTAGATTGATTTCATTGACACTTGTTTTTACAAAAAGTGATTAACATTTATGTATGATTCAATTCAAAGTCCCTTATGTGTGTGATACTATACATTATTTTTTAAAATAATAGTCTATTTGGTTGTAATTACAGCAGATATAAAGTTATAATAGTGTGTTATAATAAGAAAACATTCCAATAATTTCAATGTGAAACCTGTTTTCAAAACCCTGGGCTGATTTTTTTAGTTAAGAGCTGATATAAAATGTCTTTGAGAAATTGTTTTTCTTTTATTCTAAAATTTTAAGAAAAAAAAACATGTTAACAGGAAAAATCGTACAGCGAAGAAGCATATTTTTATCAACTAATATTGTTAGATGAAGCCATTACCTTTTGAGTAGTGACATCCTGAAAATTTAATATTTTATTCTACCAATAGTTAAGTTATGTATTAAATTGCTCCTTACCATAAGTAAAAATATTGCTTAAAACATGTTTGTTCTATATTTATCAAACTACTGCCTTTCACTTCGAAATAGCTTAATCATTAGTATAAATATAAAATTGGTTTTGGTTTTTATTGTGTTTAGGTATGTGAAGAATATTTTTATTCAATAAAATAGGAAATATTTTTTAATGGGAAGTTAAAACATGGATTGCTTTAAACAACTGGTGTAGCTTTAGTTATTGTTGTTAGTTAATAATTAATGTCTTTATGTATACCATCGAGGGAAGGAAGGACATGCTTTTGTATTTAAGCTCATTTATTTTATATATAATTAAGGAGGTGAAATGGTCAGGGGTGCAGTCAGGATGAATAAACATGTCAAGTTTTTAAACGAAAAACTTATATTTTAGCGTGCCGACCTTTCAACCTGCCTTGCAGGTCTTTATCAAGGTTAAATAACAAAAATTGGATGTGACCAAGATGATACAAACATTAAAAAAATAAATGAATAATAAAAATAATTTAAAAATGAAAAAGAAACAAGAAAAAATATCTGTAGTTAGATTATCTTTTAAAGATTAAAGGTTATCTTTTAAAAATTTCAAAGTGAAAAATAAACACTTCACTCTACAACTTTCATTAATGATATTTTTTAATATGAAAGTATATTAATACAAATGAAAATGTTGTGAAAACTCATGGAATACATGATCACACTAAATATTACATGTTTATTTGCAAATGTTTAAATTCAATAAGTACTTAAAATATAATGTAAGCTTTGAATTATGTATAATCAACCATAATACTGATGGGATAGCTTTTCCTGTTTTAGGTTTCATTTTTGACATATAACCAGTCCATTAATAGTAGGTAAATTATTAATTAATCTTCAATTTAAGACAAAAATGTTAATGAAGACGTTAATTTTTTTCATAAAATTTGAAATATCATTTTGTTTTCAGCTATGATGGAGTCTGGGTATAACAACTTGAAAAATAATTTTACAAAAATAAAAGATAAAATAAACAATAAAATGGATATCATTCAGAAAGATGAATGTTTCAAAGATTGGAAATCGATGGCAGAAGAAAAGCAACAGTTTTATTTTGAATCTCTTGGAGGAAGGAAATGGGAAGAATACCAAACAAATGAAGTAGAATTTTTAAGATTAAAAATAGGTTTTGCCATTTTTGGACCTTCAGCTGATGTTGAGGATGAAAACATGGATGAACCCCAGCTTCAATTCAAAGCTGCAGAACAAAAGAAAATAATTGACCTGATAACTGAAATTATTTATAAAATATCTGAATCAAATGTTGTTCATACTGCTTTTATTTTTGTTATAGCCTTAGTCAATAATGAATATGCTGAGTACCCTGTTGTTAGGATTCTTAATAAACAATCAAACTCAATTTTCTTCACTGACATGCTTGGACGGGTTTATAGAGATTGGAATGATTTTACCAGTAATAATGCATTGCCTTGTTGCATCTGTTGTTATCCAAAGAATGGATTTTACTCTTGCTGTGAAGATGGGAAAGTTGATTTAAGCTTTAATTATTCCCCTAAAAGCAGCAAATTGAAACGTTTACTGAGAAAAGTGGACACTGTTAATGGAATAGCTGGTATGGGGAGTGCTGCGGTAGGAATAGCAGCTTTGGCAGTGCCAATGTCGAGCCCAGTTGTGCTTGGTTCAGCAGCTGCAGGCCTTGCTTCAGCAGTTTGGTCCACATGCCGAACTGTTTCAACTTTACGAGATAGAAAGAAACATTATCAAACCCTTAGTGTTTCTGACCAAAATGCAAGGGCTTGTTGGATTTCACTTGCTACAGGGATAATTGGGGCAGCATCTGCAGGTGCTGTACAATACACAGAATTCATTGCACGATCTGGTTTAGCGATGAATAGGATACCAACTTTGGCAATGAATAGGTTAGAAATAGGAAATATAGGTATTGGGGGGCTGAGCATGATCAATCACATAGTCAATATAGTTCAGAAAAAAGAATGCACTCTTTCAGACTCCGCACAACTTATACTTTCCATTTTGTTTTTCTTCCATGCATCTGTAAATTTTGTCACAGCAAAAGCTATTATGACAGAAATTAAGAAAAAAATATCAATTAATTTGGAAAAAGAATCAAATATTGAACAGCTAAATGAATTGTTTATAAATTTTCAAGAAACCAAAAAAAATAGTTTAATAGAAGGAAATACTGAAGTCATTAAACCGTTAAATATAATCAAGAATAAGGAAATATTTTTTCAAGAATTACTGGGAATTAGAATTAAGTCAAATAAATCCATGAGAGATGGCCTTCTGACTAGTAATGATGGAATAAATACTTGTACAACTAATTTTGATTTAATCGGTGAGGTTACTGGAGACAAATTGATGAGTTCTACTAACAACATAATGCCTGATTCAATGAATGAACTAAAGATTATACATGATATTAATTCGATAGCTAAACAAGAAACTATGGTAATAATAGAGAGTGAACTTTGTAAAAAACTAAGTGTTAAAACTTTAAATGATTTCTCTGTTGATGGCAAGCAATTATTTGCTACAATTACATCTGAAGAGATATGCATTTTGCACAAAACAGTAGAAGCTATAGAAACTAATTCAAAAAATAACAATACTTTTCAAAAGGTCATCATGGAATTAAAAAAAATGGCTCGATCTCTTTCTTGCAAAGATTTGCATGAATTTATTTTGCTGATACAAAATATTTTACGAAAATATGAAGAATGTAAATTTGCATATGAGGCATTGATGAAGATACTAGAACAAGCAAAAACATTTTTGCATAGAAATAAAAAACAAGCATCTTCATCAGAATACAATTCATATGGTATGGACACCAGGCCTGAGGAAGACAAAGTTGGCAGGTTAGAGTAGTAGTTCATTCAGCAGCAGCAGCCCTTACTTTATCAGAGTAATCTCTAAGTAAAAGACGTTTAACTATTAATTAAAAAAAAAATAGATCTTTCTGAACTATCAGTATATAGTTTTACATTGCTATTCTTACCTTCATGCTAAAGAGCAGTTTTTTTAAAAAAAAATTTGTTTCTAGTTACATAAATACAAAAACTACCTTCAACATCTTGATATTAGCAACCATTCATAATCTCTTTTCTATTTAATATTCCTATGTGTTAAGGCTGTATTAATGATATATATAATTGTCCTCGTTACTTCTTGCTTCATGAAATGAAATGAAGTGTATATTTTATAAGTCTAAATACCATTTCATTTATTACTAACTTGGTTCTGTCTTTTTCCTTTAACAGATCTCAAGATTTCCAGTTAAATAGAAATTACGTTTATTTATACAATAACAAAAACATAACAATAAAATAAAAAATTGACAAATATTTGTCAGTCTGTTAAGATGTCTCAGCATTGTGTTTAAATAAATCTAAATATGTCTGCAATACAAATTTAATTCACCTTTTTCATAGGAAAGACCAGAGTCTCAATTTGTATAAATTAAATAAGTTTATCATTACTTGCTAGTATTTAATTGTGAATTATAAATAAATGATTTTTTATGTTATTCACCATTCAAGATTTTTATCATTTTTACCATTGTTGATTCTATCTTTCCTAAACGATTTAGTCTTATTTCTGCTAGTACTCACATATACGTCACATACTGCTCTTAATAGTATGGTGACTACGTAGCTAAAATAGACCAAAAGGTTCACGTTTTGATTAGAATATGCCTCTGTGTGAATGAAGTTTATGCCTAAAGAAAACTTTCCAGATTGGGAGGCACTCAAATATCCGTGTGGGACATCAAAATGTTGGCCGTCAAAGATGGAGGCCATGGGC
Organism: Euschistus heros; assembly: GCA_003667255.2. Lineage (NCBI taxonomy): Eukaryota > Metazoa > Arthropoda > Insecta > Hemiptera > Pentatomidae > Euschistus > Euschistus heros. Next base: position 200,133 of record RCWM02000059.1, read on the forward strand.
CTCTTAATTGTTCTGTATCTCTGCTTCTAAAGGCCCGACTTTGATTTACTTATTTTTGTTCTTATACAATTACCTTTAGGTCCTAAAGATTTCATACAAAATTAAAAAATCTGAAAATTTCTTTTTATATGAATTTTTATTCTAACATCAATTTCAATTGTACATGGATTTTTATTTTTTTTAAAATACATTTTTCTCACTATTCTACATTGATGAACATAGGCATAAATTTTATTCACACAAAGTGGTATATTCTTATAAAAAAGTAAACCTATTTTTGGTACATTCACCATACTATATAGCCTCATCAAATTTTGGATGAAATGTTTCCTGGACATTTGATTTCTCTAAGGGGTGACGTTAACTGGCCAGTTCATTCACTGGACTTAAGCTACAGCGATTTTTTTATAGGGCTACCTAAAAGGTAAAATTTATGAATATTAACCTTAAAATCTTGACCAACTGAATGCAGCAATATCCAGGTGGAATTGCTGCTATCTCTCAAGCCATACAGGTAAAAGTGATGCGAAACCTCTAGGAACGCCTAAGCATATGTATCGTCAGTGGCGGCCATCACTCACACTTACACATATTTATCTTTAAAAGATAGGTAAACGAAACCCTAAAATGTGTTTTTTCATTCACAATAAAAATGTCGTAGACCATTCTTCCGCACCCTTACTTTGCTAGAAAATTAGGTACCGTAAACTGGGACAACTTGTTGTTTGGCGCTTCGTGCAGTTTCTGGCCCATTATATAGAAGCGCTAGTGTTTTCATCACATAGAGGAGTTATTTTTTGAAAGAAACTCTTATGTTTAATCAGGTTTATCCAATGTTTACAGGTTTTATCAGTGTTTTTCTTTGCTTGTTTTGCAACAGTTGGTTTTGATACCCTTACAAAGTGTCTCGTCCTGCTCATACAATAAAATATAAATTTTACTTTTTCTTTAGGTTTATATTATAACATGGCAAAGTTGCATTAGGAAGTAAGATCAAGATGGGGCAACTTTGCCAACCTATAATTTTGTGTTTGTTTTTACATAAAAAGCTATATTGCAAAAGTGTAAAGCATTTCGTGGGTAAACACCAAATTCTACGGAGGCGAGGAGTTTGAAATATCCTACCTCCACACAAACAAAACAAGAAGATCATTTTACTTCCCAAACGTGGCTGATGAAGCTTTATTAAATGTAGGAGACATCATTTATTTAATTGACCCACCCTATGTTAAACTCCGAGGCAAATATCCATTTATGGATGAAAATGTCATAAGTTTCTTTGGTTTTTAAATTTCATTAGGTATTTCCTAAACCGGCGAAGTGTTGGGAGACCCAGGTTACGTTGGTCGGACTGTGTGGCACTGGATTGCAGGTCCATCGGAGTAAGGGATTGGATGATGGCATCCCAGGACAAAAACATATGGCGATTTCCTGTTGGAGGAAGCCAAGACTCACTCGCGGGTTGTTGAGCTAAATAAATTTCAAGTTTCGTTTTAATGAATTTCATTAATGCGATGTTTTATTCTAAATACTGCAAAATCTAAATATATGTCATTTTCTCTTTAAAATTTTTTCATATTAGTTCAAACAAAACTTCTCTCTGTCGCTGTCTTTATTTATCAAGTGTTTTTTAAATACTTGGCAAAGTTACCCTTAAATGCTGTTTTTCCGTATTTTTTAAATTCAATTTAATGATTAAATTGCAATTAGTGCATATATTTTAAATCAAAAGATCTAGACTCATAATTATAATGGGTTTGAAACAGATTTGAACGCTATTTGTTGAGTTAAAAGTTGTAAGGAAAAATTAAACCTGGCAAAGTTGCCCCAGTTTACGGTAAATATTATTTCAGTGGAGTTGCTAGTAAGAAGTGGAGCACAGATTTTATTTTTGGGGGGGGGGGGGGGGGGTGAATCGGACATAAAAAAACTCAACAGATTTTACCAAAAAAACCCGCCACCCTCCCAAAAAAAAATTAAATTGGTAATGTTTCACCCCTATTAAATTGTTGGTGTGTATGTATGTAACTCCAATATCAAATTATATCACAGTTGTTTTTATATCCGATTCACCCTCCCCCCCCCCCCGAAAAAAAAAAAATTAAAATCAATGATGTTTCACTCCTATTAAATTGTTGTTATATATGTATGTAACTCCAATATCAAATTTTATCAAAGTTGTTTTTATATCCGATTCACCCTCGCCCCCCGAAAAACATAAAATAAAATCAATGATGTTTCACCCCTATTAAATTGTTGTTATATATGTATGTAACTCCAATATCAAATTTTATTATGTTGTTTTTATGTCCGAAGAGACAAAAGTCCGCGCCACGTCCGTGCCACGTCTCCGCCACCCACGCCCGTTCTGTGTGAATTTGGCCTAATGCTTTAATCAAATGAAAAACAAAAAAATCTTGGAAGCTGGCTGCGAAATCGTATTTTTGAGCACGATTGTTGTCTGTAATGTTTGACTTGATGATGTGGATCATGGACTAAGCTATCCTTTTAATACAGTTCGAAAGTAAGCAGAGGATTTTTTTCACTAACATTGATTCTGAAGCTATTAAAGAAATGTTTGAAATCAGATCTCAGCGCAACGGTCTCTGGTGGACATGTTGTTAAGCTCTTGAAGCTGACATGATAAGATCTTGGGCCGAAGAGTAAATGTAGTCACAAAAGGAGGACACACTCAGTCTCTCACGGATCTTTTTGGCAATTATTTTGGTGATTTCTGGTCAAAAAGTATACATGTGCTTTGTCGTTCCAACTAATGAGCCCTAGAAGCCGATATGAAAAAAAACCAAAAAACTTTTAACTAATTTATTTTATATCTCGAGTTTAAAGAATGATATCGACATGATTCTTACACCAAACTTTTTATTTTTGATGACAATTTAGGGAAATATACAGCTGCTTCATAACTTTTGGTTGAGGTTAGTTAAATTAAAAAAAAAATTATCAGATCTTCAAGCAAACTACCTTTATAGATATTTTTTACACAAAACGTGACTTCAGATTTTAATTTAACATTCAAAAGAACTCTTAAATACGAATTTTCAAACAAAAAAAAAAATAAAAAAATCGTAATATTCGAAATTTGTTTGGCCAAATGGTCGGTACGGTAAAATACGAGTCTAATATTTTTTGACCAGGAACCTCCAAAGAAATTGCCAACAAGATCCGTGAGAGACTTTGTGTGTCCTCTCCTTGTTAGTTGAAATACAGTAATATAAATGGTTGATGGAAACACTGGAGCTTGCTAGTTACCATTGCGGAATTCAAAGGACCACCGAGCAGCAGCTCAGAGGTATAAAGGGGAAAAAGGTTTGTCATCAATGATAGACGGGAAACCTGATTGTGAGGAGAGAAATAAATCCTAAAAACAGTCCATTTACAGAAAACCACCATCGAAGAAGATAGATGGGTTATACTGTGGATAGAAAGAAGACACGAAGAAATGGATGACGCAATGTCCCCATAGGGGCAAAATATGTTGAGGGAAAACGCAGTTAGAGTTTCATACAGAAAATCAAATATATTTTTTAATGTTGCAGTCTATATATCTATATATATATATTTTTTAAATATATAGATGCAGTCTAAAATATATCTATTTTATTTGCAGAAAGTTCTAGGCACAAACATAAATTGACTAGAAGTTTATACGTTTATTTATATAATTATATATAAGTTTGTAAATATCTTCATATCCAGCTATATCAACATTTCTTTGGGCCAGCATTAAAGGTGTCTCTCCAGTCTTTGTCTTTATATTAGAAGCACCTTTTTCTAGTAACATTTTGACCATATCTTTCCTGTTATACCAAACTGCTTCATATAATGGCGTCTTATCGTCACTGTTTTTCTTATTTACCTCACAGCCACTCTCGATAAGGAATTTGGCCACCTCTAGGTAATTGAACTTCGCCGCTATATGAAGGGGGATCCAGCCACTAACGTCCGCCATATTGGGATTTGCACCTTTATTGATCAACAATTTGATTATTTCCAATTGGCCGTACCAAGTTGCTTCATACAAGGGAGTTTTGCTATCATGATCTACAGCATTAGGGTCTGCACCATTGCTAAGGAGAGTCTTAACGACTGCGATTCTAGAATCTTGCACGGCTAAATGCAAGGCTGTATATGACCATTTTCCTCTCTTATCGACAGGAAAGCCAACTGCTAATAAACTCCTTGCTGCTACTTCGTTGTTGGATAAAGCTGCAAAGTGTAAAAATGGCCAACCATCTCGATTAACAATGTTAAGGTCAGCTCCATAGGATATTAATAATTTCATAATTTCGATATTTCCTGCTTCGGCTGCCTTATAAAGAGGTGTTAAATTAGCACTATTCCTTGCATCTACTTGTGAGCCGTAATCCAAAATCAACTTGACAGCTTTGCTTTTACCGTCTATGGCAGCTATATGTAGAAGAGAATTGCCTAAGCCGTCCGCGCTACAGAGAGTGCTTAGCAACTTTGGAATTAATACATTAGCCGCTGCTATTTGATCAGCATCCAAAGCCTGGTACAAAGGTGTAACACCTTTACCATTCTTGAAGTTTATTCCTGCCCCGAGTTCTATGAGCTGGTTCAATGATAAAAGATTCCCCTTTGAAGCTGCGATGTGTACAGGAGTATCTCCCACTTTATTTCTAACATTAACATTTGCCCCACTGAGAACTAAAATTTCTATCATCTCTGGATTGTTGTTATTCGCTGACAAAAGTAAGGGAGTTGATCCATCGTAATTTTTCATTTCAATTGCAGATCCAAAATTTAGTAAAATTTTAACTGCATTGAGCCTATTCTGGATAACTGCTGTATGAAGTAACGATCCGCCGTTGTCTAATTTTGCGTTAAGATCAGCTCCTCTTTCAATGAGTGTTGTAATCATATCGGTGTCATTGCTCAAGATGGCCGAATACAGTGGAGTCTTTCCTTCTACATCTTTGCTATTAAAATCTCCTCCAAGATCAATCAATTTTTTTACTATGTTATAGTTACCTTTCTTGACAGCTAAATGCAAAAGTGAATTTTTGGAAACTGTTCCGTTGTTGAATTTAGCTCCATTGAATAATAATCTACTAAAAATCGCATGACTGCCAGACTCGACAGACTTATATAGAGGTGTTTTGTTGTATTTATCCTCTGCATTGACATCAGCGTTGGCTTTGATTAGTTGAAGGGTGGCTTCTAAATCTTTCAACTCCGCAGCGAAATGGAGCAGTGTTTCGTTGTCACGATTTCTAGCGTTGACAATATTTTTGACTTTGTAGAGGTTATCTAGGCTTCCTTTGGATATCAGTAGCTTTGTAGCATTTAGGTTTCCTTTTTGCCAGATTTCTTTCGTTGCCTCGGGACCGACATTGAACAAATTGAAACCTGATTCTAGCAGCCATTTTAAAAATTCAATATCCTCTGTAATGCATGCATCTTTGAATATGACATTAGTTTTATTCAAAGCTAGTATTTTCTGGAGAATGTACTTTGGGATCGACATTCCAGCATCAGATTTAGCAGCTATGAACTTGAGTGTACTGTGGAGTTTTTCAGTTGGAATTATAAAATTACTTTCAATCCAGTCATTAGAAAAGTATTTATCCTCTGAAGACATTGAGTTTAAAACTGAGATTAATATATCAGACATTATGACATCGTCTTCGGCAAATGAATTGAGAAGAAGTAGAAAGGAATATTGACCAAAGTTCATTTCGGAAATGATCAAATCGCCTCTTTTGTACACTGAATTGTCGGATATGAATTTGACTGCTCTGTTGATTCTCTCCCTTAGCATATTTTCTATTCTATAAGATAATTCATGATGAACTTCAACTCCATCCAGAAGAAATGAATCACCATTTACAGTAAGGGACACATCAGTTGGCACCTGTAAGGATATAAAATAACTTCAATAAACAAAGCTCTATACACTACTACTATAGCCTAGCTGTTACAAGGTTAGGACACAAAGTATAGTAATCTCTCAATATTGGCGAGTTTTGATTCTCAGTGATTGTAAAAATGCTCAACGATTTCAAATTTTTAATTTTTTACTGCAAACTAATCTATTATTTTGTTTTGGTTTATTGTTAAAGATAATTACCTAATAATTGTTAATAATAATTATGAACATTCAATAAGAACCTTGGAATATGACGAACTATTTTTTATCAGAAGTATGAAGTATAAGAGAGAAATAAAGTACATGAAGAATTTAAGAAGGCACGAAATCTTAAATCATTAGTAGGTAATGTATTATTTTTGGTGATGTAGATGACAAGTTGAGAGACGGAAACTTTTAGTGAAAACTTTTTCTGGAATCCAATTTCCAAAACAAACTCATGAAATGCAGTATTTCCTATATCGAATTTATAATACATTAATTCTATATCCCACGCATTCAACCCTCTTTTTTTAAAAAAAAATTGTAACAGCTATTTAATAAAGAAATAAGATATATTGTTTTGGTAGTTGTTATTTTCGGGATTTGTAACTTTCTCTCTCTCTCTCTCTCTCTCTCTCTCTCTCTCTCTATATATATATATATATATATATATATATATATATATATATATATATATATATATATAAAATAACAATTTTATGATAGTTATGTACAGCTCAAATTATATTAATATACCCTAAATAGATACTGAAAAGAAAGAGTATTGTATTGTATGTGTATGTGTTAATTAAGAAAAAAAGGTGTGGTCCAAAAGGAAGTGAGGAGAGTGAGAATGGATTTTTTAGAGGAAGAAGCCTCGCTTGGAGTCAAGTGTACGGTTAAAGAATGTCAAAGAACTTGGGCCCAAGTCAACATTGAGAAATGTATATTTTGTTGAATAAAAACTGTTAATCACTGTTAATTGAATGTTTTATTGAAATATTATTTTAATAAAATAATACACTGAATATTTTATTAGTATCAAACATTATTAAATGAAAAAAAGTATATTAACTTTTAATAAAATAATTGTTCTATCGGTAGTTTTATTTAGTCTTTATGTTAATTTTCAGCTCAAATATATATATATATATAGCTAAATAAAATGTTCGCGGGACTGAGTTTTTAAAAAGAGATTTTATTGAGAAGTACATACATTATATCAAGCAAAAGCACAATCTTAAAGCCTATTACAAAACTTCGTGGAACAAACTGACATCATAACGGGTAGAGGCAGAGTGTCGCCGCACGAAGGTGGGGGTGCCCCTTTTATACAGTTATCTAGGAGAGGGGATAGTGTACATTTATTTATTATCTCTAATACCATTGGGTTTCCATAACTTCTCCCCCCCCAAGTTCCGAGGTCTCCGATGGAACAAATATCTAATAGGTAAGATTCTATACAATAAAAATAAAAGGTTTGGACCTTATACATTTCTCTATACCTTTTACACTAAGTCATAACATTGCAATAGATAACATTCTATAAACAAAAGGGATTGGACCTTATTCTAAGTTTATACAAGCATAGAAGGATTAGACTTTGTTTACTAAATTAGAATTTGAACATTTGAAAACAAAAAGTTACAATTATCAACTTCCTATAAACAAAAGGATTATACTTTGAACTTCCTGTTTACTAAGTCAGGATCTGTACACTTGAAAAATAAAAAGATTAAACCTTGTACGTCTAACGCTAGGATAGGATTTTATACAATTGTCATAAACAAAAGGATTAGACCTTGTCCATTTCTTAATATTAACAATAAGCTTAAACTATAAATGTTTATACATTACAAAATTCCTTACATGCTAAAGTACAATTTTCCTAACAACTAAAAGATAACAGAATATTTCTTAATACTAAACAATACATTTTAATATCAATACATTATTTAAACAAAAGGAAAATAAAATAAGAGTCTTTGAATTACTTTCTTCTATTACAAATACTACTTTTAAATTCAAAATTACACAATTAAATTAAAATATTTTAAATCAAAATAATAATTCAAACACTCTTCTAATTACAATTAATAATAATTTCAAAATAAAATATACCTTTCTCAATGATCAATCAAAATAATATTTCAAGACAGAATAATAGTATCTTAATATTTATTATAGTTCTCCAAAATATTAATTACAAAATAATTCAAACAGAATATTATCGTGAAATAAAATAATGCTTTGAATGATCTTTTACATTATTAACATGGAATATAATATTTCACAGCAAAATACAAAAGTCCGACTTTATTAAAATAAACTACAGCATTGTCAGTTTAATACAGATAATTCTTTTCAATATAACATAAACATTACTCCTAATACCATTATATTTATTATATTTAAAATAAAAGATTTTTAAGACATTTTAATATTGTTTAAATAAAATTAAATATTTTTAATCAGAATCATTATCTGAGTCATAGTTATCCGAGACATCCGAAATATTTACGCGAATGGATTCATTATCGTCGTCTGAAATATATTGTTTTTTTTTCTCTTTTTTCTAGTGGGCCTTTTAATATTGTCAATATGGGTTTTAATCGGTCTCTTATCTTTTACTAGTACATTTACTTTTTTAAATTTGTCTCTACTCTTTATTTTTGCTTGGGTATTTTTTTTAAATATTCTACATCTCCTAATTGTCGTTGAATATCCAAAGGGTCTTCTCTATTTTTATTTAATTTTTCAGTCCTTGTTTCTTTTTCGTCATTTATTTTGGATCTAATTAATTTATGTAGTAATTGTTGGTCCTTGTGATATTTTAATACGTATTGTTCCGTCAGGTCGGTGTTTTCGTCTGACTCTAATCTGGAGGTTCCGAAAGTAATTTCATTGGGCGTTAATTTTAATTTATTATTTAAGGTATTATTGTACGCTATTACCGCTAATCTTAATTTCTGCTGCATGGAACATTTATCTTTTTCTTTTCCTATTCTCAATAATTCGTTTAGGGTAGAGTGGACTCTGTTCAATAATCCCAAAGAGTTTGAGTGGCTGGCTGAAGTATAATGTAAGATAATATTATTTTCTTCACAAAACTGTTTTACTAAATTATTTTTCATTTCCGTCCCTTGGTCTAATGATATTTGTAGAGGTGTGGGAAAGTATGTCATATAGTTAGTCAGTGCATTATTATAATTAAAAATATCAATCATTAACTTAAATTCTGTCTGACTATAAGACTGATAAAATGATATTTTTTCTAAGGTTTGAATGAATATTAACCAAATTACTCTGATAAGTCTATTTTAAATTTTTGAAGTGTAAACCATTCAAATCGTATAATATCTGTAATGCTAACTTCATTTTATAAATGCATAAAAAAATGTTTATAACAATTATATCCAACTTCTTAAAAACAAAAATAAGCAAGAAATCAAGATCGAGACGTAACGTAAACTTATTAACTTTTTAACCAAAAATGACAATACTTAATCACGTAGATAAATAAAATTGCTATGCGTATTGCATTTAAATTTAAACTTAAATCTGTGAAATCGTTTATCCCTTTAGTTTTAGATTTAATATTTCGATTCTAGTGATTAACAGGACATTAAACAAAATGATCATACCTTGTTTGTTTAAGTTGAATTGTTAGAATAATAAAGTAAAATAATAATTTTAATTTACAGGTTCTCTTAGTTTCGTCGATACGATGTAATTGTTTAAACAGCAAGCATAATAGAAGCTTAAAAATAGAACGAATACAACCGTTTAATCCTAAACGTATTTAGTAACGCATATAAGAAAGTTAACATTATTATCGGAGTAATAATCATATAAATACATTCTTTAAAAGTCTAATTAACATTAACATACAAATAATTATTATCAACTAAATCATTATTATTAAATTATTAATTAATTATTATTATTAAGTTATTCTTAAAATTAAATAATGATTTTTGATTTGTTAGAAATTTACTACTATTTTCAAAATTAGTACCTATTAATATTAATTATAAACGAAACATCGTAATGAGAAGTAACATAAAACTAAATTTTGCAATCTAAATGAAAATAAGTAAGTTATAATTTTACAGAAATAGTTAAAACGTGTTATTAATAATTAATGATAATATTAATAAATTTAAGTATTAACAAAAACTGGTATGAATATAAATTATAATAGTTAAGAGAGTTATCAGATTGAAAAACAATCGTTTTAATTCTATTGTTTAAATCTCTATGCTTCTAAAACATAAACTTGAAAACTAATAATTGGTATGATTATGAATATTAATAAAAATTGTATTGATGTTGAATTCGAAGTTACCAGAATCAACAAATTATCCGATTTAAATATTTTTACTTAGTTTTTTTTCCTATATTTATACATCTTTTTTGGTACGATCCAAAGTGGAAAATTATTTTTTGATTTACTTTGTCTGATTTTAACTATTCTATTTTTAAACAAGTTGTGTACTGCTTTCTCGCCTAAAGCAACATTTAGTTGAGGTTTAAAATTTTTTAACTTATTGCCGCAGTGATCCAGCCTACTTTTTATGGAAATAGAAGCTATTATTTCTTTTAATGTCTTCCGATTCAATTTATTAAATTTTGTTACATTATTATTTAATTTTTCAACAGTTACTTTTAAACTATTTTTTGAAGCTTTTAAATTGTTCGTTTCTTTCACAATATTTGAATTTAAGTCTTCTGTTTCTTTAATTTTACTAATTATATTTTTTTCGTTTCCTTCCCGTGACTTATTAACGGATTTTATTGTTTTATTTAAATTACGATATTCATTTCGGACTGTTTCTTTATTTTTATTAAGTTCTTTAAGTTTTTGGTATTTTAAATTTTCGTCGTCTTCCATATTCTTAAATTTGTTTACAGAATTTTCTACACTTTCTTTTATTTCAGGTTTTAAATTAAACGCTTCTTCCACACTCCTAATATTGTTTACAGAATTTTCTACAGTTTCATTTATTTCCGGTTTTATATGTTCTTCGCGAATTAAGTTTTTAACACTTTCTTTTATTCCCGATTTTATATGTTCGTCGCGCATTAATTGTTTTTTTCCATTTTTTTCGTCGATTAGACTGGGTATGTCGTTGCCTAAATTTAAATTTAAGTCATTTATTTCTATTTGTTTATCCGGTTTAGAATTTAAATTGTTTATATCCGGTCCGGAGGTCTGCATGTGCTCGGGCCTAATTCTAAAAAATGATTCTGTCTTTGTTCTAATGATTCTATACGCTCTTGTAATAATTTTATCTGTTTATCCTTTTCCTCTTCTATCGCGTGTACTCTATTAGAAACGGTTCTCATTGAAACAGTGTTAGAATCTATTTGCGGTTGTTGGTAATTTTGCCTAATATTTCTAGAGGGTGGTTTATTAAAAAATCTATGTTGCGACTGGGGGTCCCACGGTTGATTATAAATCGGAGTAGTATATTCAATAGCTCGCTGTTGTGGCCGGAAGTTATGTTGGTTGTTATTGTTATAAGAATTAGAGGTTGGACCTTGTTCATGCTGATACTGTTGCTGTCGGTGGTGTTGGGGATTATTATACGACGTATATTGCTCGCGGTGGTACTGATGGGGTCGGTAATTTTGATAATCATAATGGTTGTTAAAATTTGGTCGGTACTCTTATTTTTGTAATTATTTTCAAAATTTTTCTTTTTGTAATTATTTTGAACTGGGTTTTTTTGGTGTTTTTTATCGCCATAAATTCTATGTACGATATGAGCCGCGCTGTTTCTTAGTATTTCTTCTAGGTCTTCTAATGAGTCAAATTTTATATGGTAAATGAAGTCCGTTAGTGCTGGGTGTAAACTATGTACTGCGTGGTGGGATATCTGTTTGTCATACCTATACATTTCGTCCTGTTTGTTTAGTATCTCATTGTCTGAATAAATACGTGCGTATAAATCGCATCTTTTTTGGCCCAGTCGTTCTAAGAAATCGAGTGGGTTTTCGTTATGGTAAGTCCGCGTATTTAAAATCTCTGAAATTAATTGTTCCCTAGTTCTCGTGTCCTGATATTTTCTTTTTAAGAATTTTATTATTTCTTTGACGGTATTAAATTCTTTGTCATATACGGCGACTTTAGCTTTACCTGTTAATTTATTTAAAATTGTTAAAACTAATTTTGCTTGATTTGTATTTTTATGAGTATTGTCCTCTTTACAATATAAATTATATAAAAATTCGCTATTTCTGATAAAATCGACTAGTTGTAACGGATTTCCGTCGTATTCCGGGATTAATGCTAAATCGTGATTTTTAATTTCAAGAGCCATATTAATATCTTCTTTTTTAACTAACGTTGAACCTGTTATTTTTAAGTTACTTAATTTTTCTTCCAAACCATTCATAAAGATAAATGCTAAATTTAAATTATTATACTTATTACTAACTTATATTTAAATTACAAAATTACTTAAAAAAATAAAAATAAAAATAAAATAATTATACTTTTTCTTGATACAACGATGTCTTCGTTGTCTTCGATGTCTTCTCGATGACTTCCTCCTTTAGCTCCTTCCCGTCGATCCCTTAGCAAAGAGGTTGAAGGTCCTTCTGGTTAAGGTATTGGAATACCAAAGCGCTCCCAAAGACTTGAAGATCTGCTGATGTGTTAGTACTCAGCTCCCAATCTTCTCATGCCAGTGGAAAGAGGTCTCGCTGTTCTGTACCTGAAATAAGATAGAACTGCCGCGAAGTTACGTTAACGCTTCCAAATGTCCCTCCGTTCGGGCGCCAGCTAAATAAAATGTTCGCGGGACTGAGTTTTTAAAAAGAGATTTTATTGAGAAGTACATACATTATATCAAGCAAAAGCACAATCTTAAAGCCTATTACAAAACTTCGTGGAACAAACTGACATCATAACGGGTAGAGGCAGAGTGTCGCCGCACGAAGGTGGGGGTGCCCCTTTTATACAGTTATCTAGGAGAGGGGATAGTGTACATTTATTTATTATCTCTAATACCATTGGGTTTCCATAACTATATATATATATATATATATATATATATATATATATATATATATATATATATATATATATATATCTGTGGCACCTGTGCATAGTGGGCTAAGTCGAATTTTGCGTATTTTGAGCTAACTACATCACCAGAATCGTATTTTTTTTCTTTTTTCTTATATCTAACAGGCTAAGTGTTCCGTCCATTGCAATGAAGGATATTCCTTTGTGTATCGTGGGCTGATATTCCAATCATGTACTTTTACTTGTGAAAAGCGAGTCAAGTTTACAAAACCCCTTTTGCACAAAATGAACAGCTACATACTAATAGAAAAAAAGATAATGAAAAGGGCACTATGCATTGGGGGAAGGTAAGATGGCTTAACTATCACAAAGATAGCTGCGGTGTTCTCTATTACAAGTCGACTCTCGATATAAAAGTTACTTTTAAAACAGTAAGTTTTTTTAAAAAGAGCAGGCTACAAAAATTAGAGCCAGCAAACAGATATGTTGAATCACTTCCGGTAGCGGCAGAAAAGAAGAAAAATCTGTTAGATCTTTTTCCCAACATTTGGGCATTTAAGCGATTCCATGAAGAGCTGAAATCTACATCTAAGCAGGTTCTGTACCGAGATTTAGGTGAAGAAAAAGACAAATGAAAGAAAATTATAGGTTTTTTTTTATTTCAGTGTTTTAAAAACTACCAATAAAATAATTATTTTTTCTTTAGGTATGCTGTGTATGTTATTTTCTTTTCTATTAAGTAAAAAAAAATATAAATAATGTCAAAAATAAATTTTTGAAATAGGAAAAATATTATTTAATGTACACTTAATTTTTCTCAACTCTGAAAATTAGTTAAGTACTTGGCTTTTAGAGGTCAATCACGTTAACATTGATCACTTATCCCATTTCACACAAAATCAATTAGTGTAATGCGGGCTAAGAGTTCGATTTTTTTGGAATAATTATTATTAAATATTAGAATATTGGAAAAACTGAAAGATACCTCACCAACATAAATAGAACTTTACTATCAAGAGTTTAAGCCCCACAAATTTGATTTTTTTTAACTGGACGATTTAGGAAAAAATCCCAAACATTCAATTCAGTTTTCCTAAAATCGCAATTTTCGCACTTAGGCCACTAAGCACAGATGCCACAGATATATATATTTTGTATTTTATTTAAAAATTTTAAATATTTGTTTACACCCTGCTAATACTGGTTTGTTTTTTAATTAATTATTTATGTATATAATTTGATCGTGAAATTATCACTCATAAATTGTATATACCAACTGAACAACAATAACAATAATAACTTTCCTTATAGATATTACAAATTTTATTTTGCATATAATTTTTGTTCTTCTTATAAAAACAATCATTTTCAATGTGCCGAGGTTTACTTTCAAATATTCTTTTACAATTAACTAATGATACCAGTTATGGGCATGATCTTTGTTGAAACTATTGATGATTATGATAGAAAAAAAAAAAAAAACCCATTAAGTAATGTTTTTATAATGTTACGGTCCGAGTGAGGTAACTTCGAGGACCGCTAGGAAACAAAAGGGGCCGTCCAGCCCTTAGGCGGGGTATATCCGGAAGTCAATTTAAATTTTACGATGACATTTACGTATGTGTATTACGAAGGAAAATCTATTTCCTTATTTTTATACACTATTTGAGGAACAGTACTTTTAATGCCAGATGGAAAATGATAAGACAGAAATATTCACCACTAACTAATTACAGAAAACTTAAACCAGGCAGAGGCTGACTACAACTGAAATTTCGCATATTTATAAACCGGATATGGTCAGTTCCAAATTTATTTTGATCAAAACACAATGGTGCTAATGTAAAAGTCCAAATTCTAATGAAAAGATAGATTTCTCAAAAGCAAGTAGTTAATGAAGTAATTGCACAATAATTAAAAAAAAAATGCTGACTATCAACAATTTTCGTACTAAAAATAAAAGACCTATTTTAGGACCCTATTTGAGGAAAATATTTTTAATGCTAGATGTTAAGGGGCAAGACAGAAATATACAACAGTAACTAAATCTTTAACCTTTTCCAGAAACATTTCACCTGATGAAGTCATTTTTTTTTACTTTATATATTTATCATACTGTCAAATATTTCCCAATAGATGGGCTTAAAAATATATATTTGAAATGGAAATGAACTGAATTACAATACTCACTATAGGCCTTACTGACGCCACTGGATCCCTCAATAAAATGATTGCCAAAATTGTAGGAGTTACCAAAGTCAACATTTTGTATAAGATTGAGGAAGTTATCTAGCCTTAATTCTATCGGTGACTGACTGGTTTTCCCTATCAGATAAATTACGCGTTGAGGTCAGGGTTGCCAACGACATCGCTAAATATACTTCATTTTCGTTGTTATTGTTGTTTTATTTTTTAAGGCAAGCTTTAAGAAAACCATTAGCGTACATTTGATTTGTCTCATTGCACATGGAGGAATAAGTGTTCCCTGGATGTAGCAGAAATAATGCGAAGATAAAAAGAAAATATGGTAAGTTCTTTGGTCAGTTCAAGGTCACTGGCTCCCTCCAATCTTTTAAAATAAATGTCTTTACAAACACAGAACACTGCATCTTAGATTTGCCAATTCTAATTTTGTCTGAAAGTATTTTAAAACGAAGGATTTGTCAACGGAAGCGGTTTTATGTGAAGTGGTATACAGGTCACTTGACTACCATGCTCCCGTGCCCGAGTTCGAGTCCGACTGAAGGCAGAAAATTTATTTTCAGTTATTTCAACCGTGGATCGAATTCGAGGTCGGGAAACCCTCCTGAGGCACACCCAGCCTCCTAAAAAGTGGGTACCCTTTATTGGGGGAAAAACCTGGCGGGTGAGCGTGAATTCTGGCCAAATCACCTCCTTTCACAACCGTTGGCTCAGAAACAGTACAGCCTACCTAAGTACTGAACCCGAGAACCTTCATGGGTTGTATGTGGTAGAGGTTTTTTTTTTGTTTTTTTTTCAGGTATACAGGTTAAATAGTTGGGATCTAGTATTTAGAAGGTGGATAGAAAAACGCAGAGTTAACAGGTCATGAATATAGGAAGGTTTTTTGTTTTTTAGAGATTGGAATAGGAAAGTACCCAGAAAGTATTACCGTCGGAATTCAGGAAAAAGCCACCTAAGCTCAGAAGGCAAGTAACATGTGATTGCCTGGGGATCCCGAAGATAATTCAGATGAATCTTGGGGATCATAAACGAACGTATGATCGGTAACATGTTCAAGGATATACTCAGAAGCAATTTTCTGCAATATGGGAGCAAAAAAATGGCCCCAGCTGCAATTTTAAGCACGATAACAATCAAAAACACACATCAGCTGCAGCAACCCGAAGGTTCCAGTCAAAAATAGGATAGGTTTTGAAGTGGCCAGCTTAATTTTCGGATCTGAAATCGATAGCATTTATGACAGGAGGTGAAACACTGTTTCATAACCGAAAAATCATAAAATCATAACAAACTTTATTAAAAAATCAACGAACACAGACAGTCCATTCCACAAGACAGCATTCTGGCCTTTATAAATTTTGCCCGGACGGTATTCAGCAGTAACTTCAGCCAAAGGTATGGCGACTATGTATTAATAATGATAAACTGAATGAAAATCAGTGGGAAAATCTGCTAAAACTATTAAAAGTTGAAAAATTTGTTTTCCATCATTGGCATATATTATTTTAAATCAATTTAATGATCTTCAAATTAATGATTTTTAACAGAAAACTTGTTTAAATCTTAATAAGCTCCTAACATAAAACAAATTAAACCGAAATTTTAATTACAAACAAATGAGGCGGAAGTTAAGATGAAATGTTGGAGTGTCCTTTAACTTATGAACACCACTGTATATAATTTATATTACATCTCGTGTAACACCCACACCATGTCCACTGAACATTTCATAATTGTCATATTTTGGCCCAAAATAAACATTTAGCGAGCTAGAATGGGTGTATCACGGGATTTAATATAGATTACATATATGGGATCTAATAGTAAATATAATCAGCTTTAAGATAGAAAAATTGGATTTGGGATCAAACAAATATTTACGGAGTTAGAAAAAAATGTTCTTAAAAAACTTTGGATTACACAACAGTTAGCGTTTTTAGCGTTCTATGCATGGGTATTTTAAGGGACTTGATTAAAACTTCTTAAATGGAGACTAATAGGAAATTTAACCAGCTTTTAGATGAAGAAAAGAAACTTTGAATCGGACGAATAGTTTCGAAGTGACTGCCAAAAGATTATGACTAACACGTTTTTGAAATGGGACTAATCACAAGTTGGCCAATTTCTACCATTTTTCCCAAAACCATTACTTCGCGATAAATGCTCCAATTTCGGAGTTTTTTTTTTTTTTTTTTTTTTTTTTTTTTCATTTCGTTGGTACTGGTTCCAGTCTTTCTTCGAAAAAAGCTTCGTTGTCGTATTATACATAAAAATCGAGCGTTTTTTTTTTGTGATTTCGGGTATGAAGCCGACGCACACTGGGGCCATCTCCTCACTAACTCCGCTCAAAACCTTTTAATTTTTGGGTATTTTTACTATTTTTTGTGACTAAAATAATCTACATAATATGGCAAATCAAATAGCAAACAATACGCGCTTCTGTTTGTTTACTTTCTATGTTTTAATCCATTTTATGTCGTGGATTATTAGAGAGCATTTTTCAATCGATTGTAAAGTGCAAAGCATTTCAATACGCTAATTTTATTTTATTTTAAAGTTTTATGTTTCAAGTCATACTATGTGGTGTTCAAGTGAAGGTATATAATAGAAATATTAATACATAAAATATTAAGGATGAAATTCAAAATTTAAATTCTTAAAACTTAAATTTGATTAATTCAATTTTGCGCAAGGTAATTGCAAAACTGCCATTGTGATATGATAATAGAAGCCTTTGTAAAAATAGGTGTGAAGGCAACAGTGTAATACCCTTGCACAAAATTAAGATATTGAAAATTTTGAATTAAATGAAAGGCCCACAACAAAGATTTTAAGGCTTACAGGGAGAATGTTGGTAGAAAAACTTCTAGAATTAAATTGGTATTTTATATAAAACATTAATAAATAAAATCTTAAGGACGAAATTGAAAATAAATCTTTAAATTTTAAAATTTGAAGCCTAAATCTTTGAATTTGAATAATGAATTTAGCGCAAGGGAATAGCAAACCTGCCATTGTAATATGATATTAGAAGCTCTTGTAAAAATAAATGTGAAGGCGAAAGGGAAATTCCTTCGCGCGAAATTAAGAAATTAAAACTTTTGTTAGTAAAAGGTCCGCAACAAAGATTTTAAGGCATATAGAAAACAATTTAGTAGGAAGACTTCTAAAATTCATAACAGAGACGTTTTTAATCGGATGCTAATATCTTCGATCTATTGACAACTAACCTCAGAAAAATGCCAACATAAAAAACGAAATCATTCGACCCCGAAGTTTGTGGCATATTAGCTATGTACTCGGACCATCTATCTTAGACATCATGTCACCTTACATCTAGCATCATATTACTGATTCGGATAATACTGATTAGAGCCATAATAAACTTTTTTTATGGGATGAGGTAAAACTAACATTGATTCAATATTAAAATTTGAAATGATTCTCCAAAATTTACGTGAATATTAAATAAAAAAATTAAAGTCATCATGTAAAAAAACATTAGATAGTTATTCTTTAATTATAATCCTGAAGATATGATTGATACTTAAAATATGCTAAATGCTTATTGTTCATATTTTATTATTTTATCTACAGATATTGTGCGAAATATGTGTACCTACAATATTTTATTATTTTTATACTATAGGTTCATATTATTTAAATTTTATTACTTTTATGTATTTATTCAATTGTTCAATAAGTAGTTCAC
The DNA here is from genome assembly GCA_003667255.2 of Euschistus heros. Lineage (NCBI taxonomy): Eukaryota > Metazoa > Arthropoda > Insecta > Hemiptera > Pentatomidae > Euschistus > Euschistus heros. The sequence goes on from RCWM02000059.1 coordinate 218,979, forward strand.
AATTTTTTTTTTTTTTTTTTTTTTATCATTAAGATAATTCTATCAAAGAAAGCTTTATATTAAATATATAATATAAGTACATTATTAAACGCAATGCTTTTTATTAAATTAAAACTTATTATTAATAAAAAATATTGCCTTTTTAAACTCAATTAAAACTTTATCTTTTCGTTTATTATTTAAAATAAATTTATGAAACGAAAAGACCGCCGGTTGGAGTTTTGAGCGCGAGCGCCCTATTTAAGGCCCTCTCGTCAGTAACTCCGCTCAAAACCCTATCTTTGATTTTTCGGTATTATGACTATTGTTTATGACTAAAAGAAAGTAGATACTATGGCAAATCAACTAGTTATCAATACGTGCTCCGGTTTCCTTACTTTCAAAAGTTTAATTCGTTTCATGTAGCGGGTTTTCATACGAGGGTGGTCAGAAAAGTTTCCGACCTAACAAAGATACAAGACATTTTTTCTGATTTTTTTTTTCTCAACTGTCTCCTTGTAACTCTGCACACTTCTCCCAGCGATGCTCTCATCTCTGTAACCCGTTCAAATAGTACTCGGCGTTTTCTTCTGCAAAATAATTATTTACGAAGGTGATTGCCTCTTCATTTGACGGAAATCTCTGTCCTCCGAGCGCAGTATTTAGATAAGGGAACAAAAAGAAGTTTCTTGGGGCTAGATCTTGTGGGTAAGGTCAAGCAGTCCAAACCATAATTTGTAGATTTTCGCCATGGCAACCGCTGAGGTGTGAGACGGTGCGTTGTCTTGGTGAGACAGGATTTTCTTTTTCTGCAAATGTGGCCGTTTTCCCGCAAGTTTTGCCTTCAGCTGGTCAAGTAATGATACGTAATATGCACCAGTAATGGTTTTTCCATTTTGAAGATAAACGATTAAAATAACTCCATGACTATCCCAAAAAACAGTCGCCATCACTTTTTCAGCCGAAAAAAACAGTTTTTGCTTTTATTGGAGCCGGTTCTCCCTTTGCAGCCCACTGTTTGGACTGTATTTTTGTTTCGGGCGTATAATGGTGTATGCAAGTTTCATCTACAGTAATTAATCGGCCCCAAAACTCAGATTTATTGCGCCAACAGAGTGTTGGAAATGTTCATTCGAATACGTTTTTGGTCTAACGTGAGCAAATGTGGCACCCCACGGGCGGACGGCTTTCTCATGCCTAAATGTTGCTTTATGTATTTATATGTGACGAACACGTTCTTTTGACATGTTCATAACCTCTGCTATTTCTCTCACTTTAATTCGGCGGTCGTCTAGCACCATTTGGTGAACTTTGGCGATGTTTTTTCGTCGGTAGTTGCAGTATTTGGACGTCCCGAACGTTCATCGTCTCCCAAGCTCTTACAGCCGCGTTTGAATTCAACTGACTAATATTTCACTGTGGTAAATGGTGGTGCAGAGTCCACATACATAGAATCCAACTTATCTTTGATTTGCTTACGCTTATTGCCTTTCAAAAACAAATATTTAATGACAGTTTTTTCTCATTTTTACAAAAACACTCAAACGTTTGTTACATAACTACCTACTGCGCATCCAAAATGGCTGAAACTTCGGTGAGTAACTGTCAACAGTAGAGATGGGTTGTTCCTAAAGGAACTAATCCAAAGGAATGGCTCCGTAAAGTGAGCTGAAGAACCGAGGAACGATTTTTATGGAACGATCGTTCCTTAAACCTGTATACTCGGTATTAATTTCCTTCAATCCGACTAGATCACTCGGGCCATAGTTCAATCGGTCCTCTTCGATTCTTAGGTCAGTCGTTCTTCGTCGTTCAATCGGTCTTCTTCGATTCTTAGGTCCATCGTTCTTCTAGTTCAATCGGTCCTCCTCGATTCTTAGGTTCGTCGTTCTTCTAGTTCAATCGGTCCTTCTCGATTCTTAGGTCCGTCGTTCTTCTAGTTCAATCGGTCCTCTTCGATTCTTAGGTCCGTCCTTCATCGCTCCTCAGGTCTTTCCTTTCACCTCATTCTCGGTCCTTCGGTCTTCCTCTCCTTCCACCCTTCTCGGTCCTGGCGTCTTTCCACCCCCAGCCCCCTCCTTCTCCATTTTTCTTTTCCTGTTTTTTTTTTAGTGATACAAACAGAACCTCTCACCTCTCCAAGCTGCCAGGTTAACGGTTACACCCATGCTTTCACTTTTTGTGTTGTTTATGTTCACTTCATTTAGAATTTTTCTGTCTGTCTGTAGTTATTGTTTATTTTATTCAGTAATCTTGGCTAACGTTACCGTTCCACTTTTTATTTAAAGGTAAGTTTTTAAACTAACTTTTTATTTTATTAACTATGTATAATAACTTATTAGTGCTTCACTTGGATTTAAAAGTGTTTTCCCGTTTGTTATTTATCTTTAATCTTATTTATTGTAGTATATCTTTAACTATTTTTAATTTTGTTATACCTTTTTATACATTTATTCAGTTTAGAGAATATAATATTTTTTAATCTGGTCAATTTATGTTTCTTTGATTTATTTTACTTTTTATTCTCCCTTTCTGGTCACTTTAAATTTAATTACATTTATCCTAGTATTGTTAGTTTCAATTGCTTATGTTACAGAACCGATCTTTGTAAGATTAGAAGCTTTTCAACTTTATTCTATATAACTTATTTATATTTATTTACTTTTTCTATTTTAATTTTACCAAGATTGTTATATTTCAATTTATAATTGTCATTAACTTTCTGTAACTTGTATCTTTTATAATTTTCATAAATTACTCTATTTTGTTTTGCTTTTTTGATATTGCTTTTATTTTTGAATAAACACTACATCGTTTACAACTTGGTATCATTTTAGGTAATTGAATCACCTTTTATAATAAACATAACTAACTTATTCATAATCATAAGGTATAGTTGACTGTGATATATAGGAGATGTAAATAATTAGGGTAGGCAGCCATAGATACTCAGCAGATCAAAATAAAATGTTTATTTTATTCTAATTCTTAAAGCCAGAATTAGAATAAAATAAACATTTTATTTTGATCTGCCGAGTATCTATGACTGCCTGTCCTAATTATTTACATCTCATTACTAACTTATGTCTTAGTTATATCTGAATCAATTTATAGATAAATTAATAGTAAATTGTTTTCAGGTAATGATGAACTGAGGAGCAAAGGTAGGAAATACTGTTATCTGTTTTGATCTTCTGTAAAACTAATTTCCAGATTACTTTAAGGCAAGTTGCATTCTTTTAATTACTAGATTTTTTTAGGTTACATAAACTTTACCTATATTTTTTTATTGTTGTATTCAAGATCAGAAAAAACTGTGATTTTCGAATATCATCAAAAATAAATAAATAAATTCTTTGGTCATTCTTCTGACCAAGTCCATTCAATTTGAATTCCGTTCCATTATTAATGCCAAGATGTAGCATTATATAGTAATCGGTGGGTAAATTAAAGCTCTTTCTTTCATGTAGTGGTGCACAAGTGTGTTTATTTATATTTCACTAAACAATGCATACCTACATAAGACCCCTTTGAACTATTTAGAACATAACACTACAACTTTAAAAAAACATTTCCTAACACTTTTTTTTTTTTTTATTGTGTTTACAGATGCCAAAATCACCATCTTCAGGAACTGTTCTATGGTAGCATTTCAATCAAATAGAGGCTTTTCAAGCACAATGTATTTATTGCAAGGCTGTTATGAGCACTGCTGGAGGAAGTTTAAGTAATCTTAAGAGGCATTTAAAAAGAAAGCATACATTTGTGGAACTGGAGGGAACAGATTCTCGTTTTCCATCACAAACTTCAAGAAATCTTGAAATAAGCCCCTCAACTTCAGCTGAATCGTTTACCCCAGTCTCAGCCTCAGCCTCTTTTGTTTCAGCTGCAGAAAGCGGGAGTAGGGATTCCAATGAAACTGCTTCATCCATTGATTTGAGGAGCTCTACAGCTCTGGTTGTTTTAAACCAATTTCAGGATTTACTCAATCCTCTATGACAAGCTTTGTCATTATTATTAAGCCCCTTGCAGTTTCTAAAAGTAAAGAAATTAATATCCAGTTGCTTAAAATGGTGTGCAATGAGAACCATCCCTTTAGCATTGTGGAAGATAAGGAATTTAGGAAATTTGTTCTCCTTCTTTGTCCCTATTACCACCTCCCAAGTAGAAAAACATTGTCAAATACTCTGCTCCCACAATTAGCAAATCAATAGCGGGAAAATTTGCGAGATAAGTTGAATTCCACTTCAGCAGTTGCTTTAACAACTGATGGGTGGACTTCCATAAATAAATCAAGTTTTTTAGCAATAACTGCCCATTATTTTAATAGGGACATGAAGCTATGTACAAGCTTATTAGCATGTAAAGAATTTTCCTTTAAGGCACACCACTGAAAACATAGCGGATTTCTTAAAAAAAGAAATAACTCAGGGTCAAATCCAAGAAAAAATTGTATCAGTTGTTACTGTACAACAATGCACCTAACATTGTTGCTGCAGTGAAACATTGTAAATGGGCTCACATCCCTTGCTATGCCCACACAATCAATTTAATTGTGAAATCGGGTATTAGCCCTATTGAAGATGTAGTAGAAAAAATTAAATCCATTGCGCAATTTTTAAAAGAAGTGCGTTTGCATTGAAAAAAATTACAAGAGACACAGGCACAAATGAATATGCCAGTGTTAAAATTAAAGCAAGAACTACCAACACGGTGGAACTCACTTTTTGACATGCTTGTCCGCGTTTTTGATAACAAGGTGCCCATAATTTCTACTTTTGATGTTTTGGGAAATGATGATCAAAAGTTAACATCGGAGGAGTGGGATGTCGTAAAATATTCAATAAAATTATTAGAAATATTTTACGAAATCACCAAAGAAGTGAGTGTTGAGCAAAGCGTATCACTGTCCAAAACAGAGGTTTTGACTCGCACAAGTGGCTTCAAATCAGGCAGCACAAAATATGTGCAAGCATATGAAGGAGTTGTTATTAGAGTTAGGCAACAATTATCTCAAGAAAAAGGTAATGAACCTGCTTCATTGGCTACTACAACCAGATTGTATGATCCAAAGGCTTCTGCAATCATTGTTGATAAATATATTACGGAAATCCTGCTCCCAAGAAGTGATGATCCTTTGTTGTGGTGGGAACAAAGGAAACATATTTACCTACATTTATGTTCGTTGGCACTGAAGAGGCTGTGTATACCTGCAAGTTCTGTGCCTTCAGAAAGAATATTTTCAATCAAGGCAAATCTTGACTGAAAAAAGAAGTCGATTGGGGGTCATCAAAATTAGCACACATTTTGTTTATAAATGAAAACTAATATTGTAATATAGTAACTAGTAGTAATTTTGTGATATAGTAAGTAATTTTGTGATATAGTAACTAATTTTGTAATACAGTAACTAGTTTTGTATGTATATTTAGGACAAAATTTAATTTTTAAGTTTGTATGTGTTCGCGCCAATCGGCGCTTTTGTGAGGGGGGGGGGAGGAGAAAAATTTAATACACCGTATATTGACGCACTCTATGGATCCTCTGGGCAACTAGCCCTTATCTGCGTTAATCCCTACTAGAATTTTCCTCTTTCTTCTAGATTCTATGCTCAAGTACGCACCTATTAAAATTGCCCAAGACCTCATGGTCTTCCATCGCTTTTATGACCAAGGTGAAATTGCCTTCCAGGACACTATTCGTCTTTTAAAAGTGATCTTATTTCCTGTGCCGTTCAGTATAGATTTAGTTCTCCCCCTAATGAGTGGTGACATAAGAGGAGGAGAGCCTAGACAAATATTGCAGCTTAGGAGAAGCATTTGCCAGACCGTAAGGATTCCGGGGGCCCCCGGACAGACCGTCGGCGGCAGTAATAAGGTAAGAAGTTTCTTATGTACTATTTGTTTATGCTACCTTCTCAATAAAATCTCCCCAAAGGTGCAAAACCTCGTTTTCATATTTTCCCATACAGTCCATTTTCTAGCGGCCGAGGCGGGTTTTTCGCTTCGGACATTATCATCTTTTTCCTATACATTTTTGGTCCTCCGGGCCGGATATATTATTGTGCAACTTTGAAACGAGTGTTTTTGCGGCTTTGGGGCGAGTAATCACCCACTCATTTCTCTGCTTTATTTATATTAAAGATTTTTACATTAAAATTTCTATAAATTGCAAGGTTTGGCCTATTTTTTGTTCAAGTTTCATAACTTCCATTTATTACAAGTGCGTAGTGTCAGCTGTGATCTGACGTCACTCCCTCCCACTTCTCTAGTGACGTACTCATTATTTCGTCTCGTAACAATCCCCGCCATCTTGTTTTATTTTAGCGTCAGTTACAATTACGTAAGAATTAGTGCAATTAATTTTGCAACTTTTTCTCCTTTCTTTTTCTGTGCCTTATATATTATAATTTCCCTTTATTTCTGTATTTGTATATTCTGTATTTTTCACAATGCCTGTAGAAGACAAAAATATCATTATTCAAGCACAACTATTGGCAAAGAGGGAAACGATATTTGCTGATATAACTAGCAGATACGATGAAATTAAGGGTTCCACTCTTTCGGATATTTTTACTGTCCAAGTGCATTACGATGATTTACCCTCCCTTCAAGTCAAATTTGAGGGGGTCAATGAAAAATTAAGCGACCTTAATGCTCTCTTATCCAAACAAAATCATGTGGATACTCAAGCCCCTGCAATTGCTTTCAATAGTGTGGTAACCAAAATTAAATCTAAATATTTACAATTGAAAAAAGAAGAACCTATTGCAACTTCTACAACGGTTGCCAGCCCTGTTCATTTGGCTCAAAGTGCTTTCTCCTTACCACCAATCAATTTACCAGCTTTTTCAGGCGACATACAACAGTGGCCTGAATTTTTCTCGTTGTTCACCGCCCTTGTTCACGACAACCCGTCTCTAACCCCCATACAGCGCTTTCATTATCTAAGATCCAACTTAAAGGGGAGTGTTCTTTCCGTAATTTCTAACTTTTAACTGACAGCCGAAAATTACGACCTTGCTTTTTCAGCTCTAGTACACAGGTTCCAAAACCCCAGGAGGATAGCCCAGGCATATCTGAACCAAATCTTACACTTTAAGCCCGTCAGTTCAAATTCATTAAATAACTTAAAAACTTTTCTTGAGGTACATCAAAATTCGGTGCAGGCTATCAAGGCGCTATCAATCGACGATTTAGCGAATTTTATTTTGTTAACCCTCGCATTAAATAATCTAGACCCCCGCACATCTAAGGCTTTCGAGGATCAAAATTCTGCTAAATCAGTTCCGCTTTTCGATGACTTGCTAAATTTCATTACCAAGCAAATTAAAACGCTGGAGATTATTTCTCCCCCCATCAATCTACATAGAAACACTAAAGTTAATTCGCTAATTGCTAGCACTAGTCCTGATACTTCACCGCAATCAGATAGAATTCGGGCCGCACCTTCTAATTTTTTTAACCTTAAATGCATTTTTTGTCGTAAGCCGCATTCTTTATCTTCCTGTTTCGAATTTTCTCATCTCACTCGAGATCAAAAAATTGATTTCCTCAAAAGGCATAAACAGTGCTTTAATTGCTTGGGTCCGCACCTTAAGGGTAATTGCAATTCCAAATTTTCGTGTCGTAAGTGTAATTCACCAGAGCATCACACACTTTTGCATCCCGTCAAAGCAGTAAATTCAAATCCCCTTTTGAATTCCGCGCCTAGTCGCGCATCAGATCATGCTGATCACCTTTCAATTGAACCAGCATCCGCTTCCACTGGTCAAGCACCAGTTGACGCCTCCTTATCTCTGAGTTGTAGTACTTCCGGAAGTCACGTGACTTCACTCCTAGGAACCTTCCGTGCACGAATCTTTAATTCTCACTTAGGTTACGTTCCAGTCCGTGGGGTCATCGATCCGGGGTCGCAGCTATCATTTATTTCCGAGCGCCTCTTTGACCAGTTGGGTCAAAAAATTCAGGATATGCCCATCACCGTTTCAGGTATAGGAGGGCGTGTTTCCAATTCTCTTGGCACAGCTTCGTGCCACATCTTCTCCACATTTTCTCAAATGTGCCATTGCCAAAAATTTTTGCCAACCCGTCCGTGGTTCCTCACATCGCTAACCATTTGCCTCCCAAGAACCTTACTCCAGAAATTGCTCGCGCCTTTGAACATTTGCGTTTGGCCGATCCTGACTTTCATCAATCAGACAAGATTGACCTTTCCTTAGGTGCAGATGTATACCCGCAATTATTATTGCCTCATCCGTTTATTCCAAGCTCTATTGGTCCAATTGCTGTCAGTACTATTTTTGGTTGGGCAATCATAGGCCCTATCCAGACCCTATCGCAAAATCAATCAGCCACTTCGTTAATTTCTGTTTGCCACATTTCCCAAGATTTCCATGATTCTTCGAAAACTGAAAATATTAAAAATATCCCATTTGAACAACCCCTGAGTACAGACCACAAAGACTCAAATGTTTCTGACATGTATCACAGATTAAATAATTTTAACGTTCCCCAGGAAATACAAATCAATAACCAGGGTGATTTTTTAAACTTAAATCAAGTTCCAAAATTTAATCACGTCGATAAAATAGGTGGTGCTGATACAAATGTTAGTGATTCATCTGATGAAAGGTTTTTTGTTTCCCTTACAGAAGAGGATAACTACATCTCATCCTCAAATAGCCGCTATTCTTTAGCCAATCAAGATTGTCCAAAATTCCTTCCTGTTGAGAATAAAAATAATAAAAAACCAGTATGCATACATAGTAAGAGCAACCAAGATAGTGTAGTAAGTAAACTTCATGTCTCGAATCCTATTGAACCCTCCTTTTTAAACCCACCAGTTGTCGATTTCAAAGGGTCTGTACGCTCTAAAATTTCAATACTCGACAAATTCTCCTCAGTAGGGTTTGCTGATGTTTCTTCTTTCGCTAATCATGCCCACATTGACACTAGGGGCCAACCCCTACTCATTACGCGCAGACCAACAATTTCTGTTTAGGGACTCAAGATCCCTCCTCTTTGACCAATTGCCAGGAGCATTGGCCTCCTCCTTATCGTGACACCGACTTAAGCACCAAGCCATTACCGGATCTTAAGTCTACTCCCATTGCGCTCATCGCAAATGAACCTGACATTACCTTTAAACATTTTTCTGGGTCTCTCCTTAATATCCGTGCCGATAAGCCGGCAAAGCTGCCTTGTTGCAGTACTCCTTTCCTCGATAGCCTGGGGGTCCTCAGGGTGGGCGGCATACTTGACAACGCCGTTCCAAATTATAATTCTCAACGTAAGGACTTTCCAAATTCCAAGCGCCGTTGTGGAACCAAGAAACAGGGCGACGTTGTTGTGAGCAAGGGACTGAACAGCTCCTCACTCTCCCGGCCTTTAGCTCTTATTTCCGAGCTCAAGCCTGACGCTGTTTCACGAGCAGCCACCTTTGAGATCTCTAACGGCACTCTCACTAGACCCGTGAACAAGCTCATTCCGCTCCCGGAATGACGTCCTTTTGCATTGTATAACCTTTCTACAGTTGTGCTATTTTTGTTATTTATTTTGTATGATCGTTTACCCAGGAGTACTGTTTTATTTTCTTTACATTATATAATTGTTGCCCAGTTGGGCTGTTTTATTTTTTTTACATTATATAATTGTTGCCCAGTTAGGCTGTTTCCTTTTCTTTACATTGTATAATTGTGCTCCCATTCATGTTACAATATTTTTATTTTATTTTTTTTTGTCTTTATCTTCCTCTTTACTCAAGTTGAGCTTTCGTTTCTTTATTTTATTGTATAAATTCTTTGCTGCCTGCCCACCATTTTCATTGTATAACTTTTGGAATAAAATTGGGCAACATCCCAATTTTGGTGGGTGGTGTGTTCGCGCCAATCGGCGCTTTTGTGAGGGGGGGAAAGGAGAAAAATTTAATACACCGTATATTGACGCACTCTATGGATCCTCTGGGCAACTAGCCCTTATCTGCGTTAATCCCTAAAAGAATTTTCCTCTTTCTTCTAGATTCTATGCTCAAGTACGCACCTATTAAAATTGCCCAAGACCTCATGGTCTTCCATCGCTTTTATGACCAAAGTCGCTTCGGACATTATCATTTTTTTCCTATACAGTATGTATTATTAATTCTTAATAAATAATAAGTTCTATGAAGAAATCTAAACAGTTCCTTGCACCACTTTTACTTTGCAGGTTCTAAGGCATGCTACTAATCTTTGGGAGTGATTTTCTCATCCAAGATATTAAAAAATACAAAATTAATGCACCTAAAAAGTACAATTTTTCAAATTTATGACTATGAAATCAATAAATAACAATTAAAGGTGTCTATCAACAATTTATTTAATCTACAGACTGGTGCTGTACAGACCAACTAGGTATTGTTTACTTCACACTAGGCTTAATAAAAAATTCATTAATGATAATATTTGCCCTTAGATTAGAATTTGAAGAATCAACAAATTATTTCTTTTGGCCTTATTTTAATCAGTATTAATATTGACAAACTCTGGACACGCATTTTTATATCAACTTATGGAGCTGTAAGTTTAATACAATTTTGCAACAGTTGTTTACAGGCTATTTGGAATCCTTTTTCCTCATTATTTTTTTTAAATTAGAAAGTCTCATATTCAATTAGGGCCTAAGTAATATCTATCTCAACATTTTAGTTTCTGATATGCCAACTATTTGGTATATTTCTTTATGTAACTGAGTGAAGTATCAATGAAGGAGATGATGGGTTTTCATCAGCAAAATTTTTTAAATTGTTCATATAATTTTCTTCAAAACTTCATTAGTTAAGGAACAACTCTTTTCCATTTTGATGTTTAGATATTTAATTTAAAATACATAACCGTAATTTATTTTAAACAAGTAAACAGTAACGATGAATGAGCAAAAAGGAACGATGGAACTAAAAAAAGGAACGACTCCCAAAAAGGACCGGTTTATACTGAACTAGTTCCCTAAAAGGAACGAGATTGCCCATCTCTAGACAGCAGATGAACAACGAATTGACTAGACGTAGGGATGTGCCGGTGCGTCTGGAACTGTGACTTGTCACCGAGTACGGGCTTGTCACTGGTCCACACTGTTCCAAAGCTAAATTGGAACTGGAACGGTTGTAGTAGTGACAGACAGTACAACAAGTCTGGTCGACTGGAGTGCTAACTATTCCAACGTTCCAATTTAAATTTGATTATGACTGTGACAAATAAATAACCAAACTATTTTTTTTTTTTTAATTTAAAAATTCCTTACCCAGACAAGTAAGTATATTTGCTTCAGGGCCGGCCCTGCATGGTAAGGAAACGTGTCCTAAATATTGCACAGAACAATTATTGCCAAGTGGAATATTTACAATAAAAGGAAGGAATAAATAACCAAATTATTTTATTTATTTTCTTTACTTTCCAAGCTATAAATATTATTGTTATTGATATCTTGGCAATAATGATTTTTTTTTAATATGTTGAAATCTTGAAAATTTCCATTTTCTTAATCGGTCTATTGTATTACAAAATAAAATTTAAATATTTCAATAGCCTTCTTGATTTTAATGTATCATCAATAATGGAGGAAAAATACAATTTCTTTATTTTTTTCATAAAATGATTGCAAGATTTATTTTTGAAAATATCAAGTGGGTCAACCGAATCGTAATTTAATTCCCAGCTTAACATGATTTTTTTAGATTTTTATTTTATGTCATGTTATTTAAAAAATAAGAAATTAAAAATTTTGAAAAAGATGATTGGATAAGTTTCTTTTTAAAATACTTTTACTATCTTGATGTGGATTTTCTATGTTAATTATACATTAAAAATCACATAAGTATGTATATTTTGAATAGAAAGGCCAACACATTTAAAAAAAAAAAAATTGATTAATACGTGTATTTTTTTTTTTTTTTTTTTCATATTTATACAAAACCCGAGATACAAATATTTTTCACTTATTATTTTTAAAATTTCCATTTGCTTTATATATTCTCCAAAAATAAATTCATTTTATAAATAAATCAATAATAATAATCATATATCGGTACTTTCAACTTCCAATTGTGCGGGGCGACAGTAACAGAGAGAACGGTAGTATTGAGTCCAGCCTACAGTGACAGAAACTAGAGCTGGGTCCGCTGTTCCAAGGTTCCAACAGTGACAATGTCACTACTAACTTCTATCGTTCCAGTCTTACTACCGACCCGGGCCAGTGACACCGTTGGGAGCGCGGAGATACCACCCGGCTCTAGTCTCTGTCACTGTAGGCTGGACTCAATACTACCTAGCCCAGTCAATAAAGGTTTCGTGTCGCAACTAATTAGGGGAAAGCTGAATTTTTGCAGTGTGTTAGTACATAAAGTATACACTAAAAAAACACAAAGTCCCGACCCCCACCCCTCTTGCTTTTTCCCCCACCCCTTCAGCAACATTAGAAGTACGGAACTCTGGTTATATGCCAACAGCTCGAAACCTAATTATGCTATCGGAGTGTTCTTTTTTTTGTTTTACTCCTAATAATATTACAAACAAGTTATGTTATATACACTTTTTATGTAGATAGCTTAGTTTCACCGTAATACTTAATCATATACAGAAAACTGCCACTATAAAAAACAAAAAGTAACTTTAACAAATAATAGATTTTTATCAATACGTTTTAGGAAGAAAAGTGTTAAACAAAACTTATAGATAATATAATTAGCTTTAAAATGATGTGTCTCACAACGCATAACATTAAAACGATGGCTTCATAGAGAGCGTTGAAAGAGTAGTGGACACCGGTGCGCCGGTCCTTGCAGGGCCGTGCTAAGGTGGACAAACGCGTATACTGCTGTTCATGAACATAAATAGTCATTTAGATGAAATGCAGCAACAATGTAATAACGTTTATTTTTAGGTTATAACTTCCAAAGTGCATTTTTTTTTTGCTACAATAGTTTATAGTTTACTTGTATCACTGATATAGTACAAAATTTAGCATCGAAGATTCAACACCAAAAATCAAAAGATCTGACAGCTGGATATTGTTCACCACCCTTAGCTCTAAATTTGATAAAACGTCTTCCTCAAAATATCTTCGGATTAAGGAAAGAGAGGGTGTGAAAGTCGTATGTTGTTAGCTGCCTGATCTCGGAACTCGGAAAACGTTACTTTTAGCACATAAATACATAAAAAAGCAAAGAAAATTTGCATAAAGTGTCATGTTATTCCTCCCTTTCCCATATCATAATTTTAAAGCTATGGGAGAGGGAAAAATATAAGATTTTTTACTTGATGTAAGTCACAGTTCTCCGGAATAACAAGTTTGTCGGTACTCATTTGGCTATAACTCCGAAACTATTTGTTCGATTCAAATTTCTTTTTTTTCATATGAAAGCTGGTTAAATTTACTATAATAACTCAAATAATTAATTTTGATCTAGTCCCGTAAAACACCCACAGCAGAATATTGAGAAACCCGTACTGTTCTGAAAAACACGTATTTTTCGGCGCATTTATCACACTAACTCCAGAACTACTTCTCCGATTCAAAATCTTTCTTTTTCTATAAGATCCTATATATTAAATTTTGATTGAATTCCAGGAAACACCTATAGAAGCCCATTGAACATGTCAAAATCGTCACATTTTGCCAAAACATACACATTTAGCGTTTTGGCGTGGATATTTCTCGGAATTTAATCAGGATTAAGTATATCAGGTCTAATTAAAAATTTAACCAGCTTTAATATGGAAAAAATAAATTTCGAATCAAACAGATAGTTTTGGAGTTATAGTGATAAATGTTTCGAAAAAAAAAGTGAATCCTGAAATAGTACGGTGTACTCAGCGTGTGGTCATGGGTATTTTACGGAATTCAATGAAAATAATATATATGGTCTTATAGAAAATTTAAACAGCTTTCAGTTGAAAAAAATAGATTTTGAATCGGAGAAGTAGTTCTGGAGTTAGTGTGATAAATGCGCCGAAAAATACGTGTTTTTCAGAACAGTACGGGTTTCTCAATATTCTGCTGTGGGTGTTTTACGGGACTAGATCAAAATTAATTATTTGAGTTATTATAGTAAATTTAACCAGCTTTCATATGAAAAAAAAGAAATTTGAATCGAACAAATAGTTTCGGAGTTATAGCCAAATGAGTACCGACAAACGTGTTATTCCGGAGAACTGTGACTTAGATCAAGTAAAAAATCTTATATTTTTCCCTCTCCCATAGCTTTAAAATTATGATATGGGAAAGGGAGAAATAAAATGACACTTTTTGCAAATTTTCTTTGCTTTTTTATGTATTTATGTGCTAAAAGTAACGTTTTCCGAGTTCCGAGATCAGGCAGCTAACAACATACGACTTTCACCCCCTCTCTTTCCTTAACCCGAAGATATTTTGAGGAAGACGTTTTATCACATTTAGAGCTAAGGATGGTGAACAATATCCAGCTGTCAGATCTTTTGATTTTTGGTGTTGAATCTTCGATGCTAAATTTTGTACTATATCAGTGATACAAGTAAACTATAAACTATTGCAGCAAAAAAAAATGCACTTTGGAAGTTATAACCTAAAAATAAACGTTATTACATTGTTGCTGCATTTCATCTAAATGACTATTCATGATCATGAACAGCAGTATACGCGTTTGTTCACCTCAGCACGGCCCTGCTAGGACCGGCGCACCGGTGTTCACTACTCTTTCAACGCTCTCTATGAAGCCATCGTTTTAATGTTATGCGTTGTGAGACACATCATTTTAAAGCTAATTATATTATCTATAAGTTTTGTTTAACACCTTTCTTCCTAAAACGTAATGATAAAAATCTATTATTTGTTAAAGTTACTTTTTGTTTTTTATAGTGGCAGTTTTCTGTATATGATTAAGTATTACGGTGAAACTAAGCTATCTACATAAAAAGTGTATATAACATAACTTGTTTGCAATATTATTAGGAGTAAAACAAAAAAAAGAACACTCTGATAGGATAATTAGGTTTCGAGCTGTTGGCATATAACCAGAGTTCCGTACTTCTAATGTTGCTGAAGGGGTGGGGGAAAAAGCAAGAGGGGTGGTGGTCGGGACTTTGTGTTTTTTTTTTGTATACTTTATGTACTAACACCCTGCAAAAATTCAGCTTTCCCCTAATTAGTTGCGACAAAGCTTACTTTCTTACCTTCATTGACTGGGCTAACCGTTGTCACTGTCACTGTCGGCCCGCACAATTGCAAGTTGAGAATACATGTCCTTGCTCTCTCTAGGTCCATTTTAAGTGACATGAGGGATGATAGATGTTCTCTTAACACTTGAATTACTTAATTTTACAATTAAATTAACATTAATTCTATGATTTGCGATCAAGAACGGAAAAATAATAAATATTGCAGCTATATATCGCCCATTCATTAATCAATCTTTTTAATATAATATTTTTTTCTCAACATTTATTTATTTATAAAACGAATTTATTTATGTAAAAAATTACATTCATTTATTATTATTTATTTTGGTTTTGTTTGTAATTATGTTTGTCTTGCCTATGGAAAATATACTTAGGTAACTTTTCATTTATTATTAACGTAGAAAATCTACACCAGGAAAGTAAAAATGAGAAAAAAGTATTTAAAATAAAAACTTACCCAATCAAAATTTGCAATATCTCATTTTTTACTGACAAATGAAAAAAATGTCATAAGCTGCAAATCATTGGTTTTGCTCATGTTGTTAAGATATTAAATTAAAATTGCATCTATATAGCAAAGTCAGAATCTCGAATTTCACAGGACAACTAATTTTATATAAAAATTCTGTAGCTCCACTTGATATTTAAAAAAAAATACTTGCAATAGTTTTAAAAAAAGAAAATAAATCAATTTTACTTTTTCGTTCACTATTGATGAAACATTAAAATCAAGTAGGTTATTGAAAGATTGAAATTTTATTTTGTAATACAACAGAGTTCACTTAAGAAACTGGAAATTTTCAAGATTTTTGAACATGATTAAAACTATGAGTAATGATAATTATGATCAATAATGATTGCCAAGCTATCAATAACTAATAAATAAATCAGTTATGGATTTAAAAAAACAAATATTTCTAGTTTTTTTTTTAAAACACTAAATAAATAAAATTTCAAGATTTTATTGTTTTTTTAATTATTGTCTGACACATTGAAATTTGTCAAAATATTTAATATTTCTAACCATCAATTGCTTATGAAGTAAAACATCACTTTCAGGAATTACTTTCTTACCTTTAGCGGATATGGGTATATGTAATAGACAGTGATTATAAGTGACACCTCCTAATCGAAAGCAGCATCCCTGCTTTAGAAAATAATTGTTCACAGGGAACTGATGGGGTAACTGTACATAGTAGCTCTTCAGCAATTTGATACAAATTGGGAAATTTATGTCTGTTGTTAAACCGCAATTGCAGTGGGTCTTCTTCAATTATTATCAATTCCTGCTCCATATAGTGGTCCAGCTCGATGATTGCTTTAGCCTCTGCATCACCTGAAAAAAATAAATAATTTTTATTAAAAGTAATAATAAATAAGTTGGGTTAAATAGTAATAAAATAGAAAAAAAACAACTTACGAGATGGTTGCACTTTGGTTCTAGTAGTTTGCAGGAGTGAATACCAAATTGATGTTTTGGCTGCTTCCTTTACCAGGTCACATCTTGTCTCTTCCGGTTCAGCTGCCTTTATCTTTGAAACAAGCAGTTTCCTTATCTCCTGCTTGATTTGTTTAGTATTTGTTTGATTATTAAAGCAAATTTTTTGAACCGAGGATCCAGAAACGAACACTTCCCTAATGTAAAACTGCTCTCTATCGAACCTCCTAAGTTTGTTCATTTATTGTAATAGAGATGCTAGTAATTGTTTGTTTTCTGGGCTGGTGTAAGAGAATTCCTATTCCTTCAACATCCTTTCAAGCACATCTCCTAAGCCATTAATGATTGTTATGAGGCATGAAGCTGAAGGAAATTTTTGACTGCTCAATACCTCAGTCATGTCCAGAAATGGTTTAAGTATTGTATAAGCCTCCTTGATTAATACCCACTCATGTGCTGTCAAGAGTGGGTAAATCTACACTTAATCTGGCTGTCACAGTTCGAATGAGCAATTCAAGATCATTAAATCTTTGGAGCATTTTATAAGTCGAATTCCATCTTGTTGGTATGGAATTATTTAGTTTTTTTGGTATCCCCATACCTTCTTTTCTTTGACAATCTCTAAGAATGCTCCAAGATTTTGTTGGACATCGCAAGTAATTAGTAATTTTTTTTACTTTTTCAATTAATTCTGAAATAGCTATTTCTGTGTCTAAAGCTTTTTCTACAATTATATGTAGTTTCTGTGCAGCACATCCTAAATGTTTATATTTCAATACATTTTTGAGAGCATAGACAATATTGGGGACATTGTCAGATACACTGAATATAATTTTATTAAGCAGACCCCAAAATTCAATTATTTCTTTTATGTGGTATGCCAACAGTTCTACTGGTATGAGATCCTTCAATGACACGACAGTCTAATGTGGGACTCAGTAATTTGCCCTCATAACCAAAGTGGACCATGACGGCTAAATAACTTTCATTAGCTGTAGATGTCCAGCAGTCCGTAGTTAAACAAACAGAACAGATTTTATCATTATTGAGTATAGAAGCTAATTTTAATTTAGCTTCTTCATATACTGCTGATATCATGGTTTTTGATATTTTTTTTGCGTGAGGGCAAATTGAATGAGGGATTTAATGATCTAATGAATGCGACAAACCCTTTATTTTTAACAATTGAAAATGGTTGATAGTGATGGATAAAAACCTTGTCAATGGTCATGGTCAATTTTTTTTCTTTCTCTCTCTGAAATTTTTTTTGTTGTGAAAGGATGCAACCTTGATTGCACCCAACCTTTTGGTTTATATGACGCCGGTTGTTTCAGGCTAGCTGAAGAATGCATTTCCAGGTCTTCCAGTGTTTCAAATGTTTCTATCTGTGGTTCAATAGTTATTGGAGATGAAGGGTCTGCAACAGATGCAACTGATTTGGTTATGGTGAAGGCTTCTTTGGAGTCAGTGAAGGTAACAAAAGGATGCCTTCTCAACAAATGCTTCTTGAAATTCAATGTAGAAGACTTGTAACTAACTAACTTTACAAATATTACACTTTGCAATCACACTGTCTATCTATATATAATAATTATTATTAAATTCACCAGTAAAAGTGATACTGATTTAATGATACTGGGGCCCCAGAGGAGGTTGTCACTACATTGGAACTGTACCGATAGTTTGGAATAGTGACAGGTCTGTCACTGGAACAGTATAGTCTGGACGTCTATTACGAGTGCTGCCATCTTCACGTTGAGGTCGGAAACTTTTCAAACCACCCTCGTATAGGTGCAACGCAGTTTATTACCTGAAAATTTTTTTTCTTAAAACCTTTTCTATTTCCATTCTAACTATGTAGTGCTCAAAAATTGAGTATGTAATGTAAAATACTATGAAAGGAAATCTTAAAAGAATGAAATTGGAAAAAAATCTTTAAATTTGAAAATTAAAAAAAAATCTTTGGATTTGATTAATTAAATTTTGCAATTAATTGTAAGGTAATTGCAAAATTGCCAAGGTAATATGATAATAGAAGCTCTTGTAAAAATAAAAGTGAAATGAATAAAGTTGGTGAAAGTGGAATTCCTTTGCGCAAAATTCATGTTACTGAAAATTTTGAATTCAATGAAAGGCCCGCAACAAAGATTTTAAGGCTTACAGGGAAAATTTTATTAGGAAGACTTCTAGAAACAAATAGGTATGTAATATAAAACACTAATAAATAAAATCTTACGGATGAAATTTAAAAAAAAAAAAATCTTTAAATTTGAAACCTAAATTTTTGAATTTGATTAATACAATTTAGCACAAGGGAATTTCAAAACTGCCATTTTAATATGATAATAAAAGCTCTTTTAAAAATAAAAGTGATTGCAAAAATGTAATTCCTTTTCGCAAAATTAAGATATTGACAATTTTGAATTTAATTATAGCCTAACAACAAAAATTTTAAGGCTTATAAAGAACAATTTACGAGGATGACTTCTAAACTTCATATAACCGACGTTTTTAATCGGCGGTAAATATCTCCCGATCTATTGATAACAAGCCACAGAAAGATGCCTATATAAAAACCGAAATCATTCGACCGCGATGTTTAAAGGAACGTTAAGAATGTCCAAAGATAATTAATAAAATCAAAAACATTAGTTTAAAAAAAAACGCCGGTTTTTTAGCCATCGCAAATTTGTACTGAAAAATACTACATTATATATGTTACTAATGCTTCGTTATGGTTAGACTGGTACTAGGTATTGGAAACGCTGGTCATAGTTCTAGCTCATTTTTAAAAAGTTTATTACAAAGTAATATGTACTTTTTTTTTCTCCCTTATATTAATAGTACTGGCGAGGATCAGTCTCTCCAAAGTGCAATGGAGATACCTTCTTCTGAATTGTCCCTTAACCTAAGTCAGAATCAACACACTTCTTTTAATAGTGTACTCCTATCCACTCCAGTCTTATAATTTGCTGCTATATTAATATTTCCTGTTATAAAGTTTCAAGATAATATTTTTCGGTAAAAATCAAGTTAGGAGGAAGTACCGCATACACTTTATTAACACCATGTATTTTTATGTCTCATCAAATTGACTGATAGTTATCACTGTGACTGACAGATGTGAATAAATATTCAAAGTTAAATATATATATATATATATATGTGTGTGTGTGTGTATATATATATATGTGTGTGTATATATATATATATATATATTTACCATGTAAAATAACTGGTAAAAAAAAAAAGAGAGATCCATCTTCGGAAACAATAAACTTGTTGAATATTAAAGCAAATGAAAATTATAGTTTTTAATTGGCTTAATCATTCTGAAACTTATACAGCTGGTTATTAAATGATAGAAGACAATGTAATGGCATATGATATTAATATTGATTAGGATGACTCCCATTGGAGAGCTTTAGTGAACATCTAGACCCAGCAATAGCTGGAACAGAAGAGGATATATATGTATAGATTAGGTTGAAGATGAAACTTTACCTCTGGGAAATAAATAAAGCACTAGCATTCCATCATGTTTAGAGAACTTATTTTCGTTGGAAATATTTAAAAGCCATGGGTTTTCATGAAATTTACAGTTTAAATTACTTTATGTGATGTAGATGTCAAACTAAGAAAACTGGTGGTATTTAAGTTGGTCCAATATTATTTACTTATTCTGGATTACATATTTGAATGGCTGTCTGAGCTCCATAAATTAATACAGGCATGAGAAATATATTGTAAGTAATTTAGTCTTGGTATGAAGTTTAAAACTTTGATTTCTAAACTTGAAGAGAATTCATATGACTTTGGAGGAGGGATCTTAGTAGCAGAAACGTACTTGAGTGGGGGGGCAATACTTTCATTAAAACACACACAAACATAGGAACAAGAAACATCATTAAAAATATTTAAAAATTATATTTGTGGTCTTCCTCAGAGAATCAGAATTCTTTCAGAGGGTATAGAAATTTTAGCAGATGCCAATGACTCCAAGGGATATAGGCATCCACACAAATTAAAAAAAAGATAGTTGGAAGAATAGACAATTTTGTTTCAAATGTCATTTTTAGGACCTGAACCAGAAAACTGATTAAGTAATTTCAGAATCATGCTTTTAATTTTTTTTTGCTTAATCCAAAATTCAATGATGGTCACTTTGTAAAACTTATATTATATTTTTCAACTGAAAAGCTTTTAATAATTAGTGTCGTTATCAATAATTTGATTTCTTTTTTTTTTAATCATAAAACTATATGCATACAGAAGAAACTTAAGTACATAATATTTTATTGAAATAGAGGTTTGAGTTGAACTGTGGTGAAAAAATGTCATTAACACAATTAGCTATTAATATTTACCAATTTGTTGTGTTGTAACCTAATTTACGAGTAATAATCCAATGTAATCAATAATATAACTAAACACCTAATTTCAAATCTAAAACAATTATTTATATTTCTTAAAATCACATTTTAATGTTTTCCTGACTAAATCACTAATATACATTATTTTTATGAGTTTGTAAGGAAAAAGTTTTCTTTTATTTATTTCATACCATGAAGGCATATAAATAAATTTACTATTGTTTTAAAGTTATGTATGGAAGCTGATATGAAAAAAAAAACATATAATCCACAAACACAAAATTATTTTTAAAAAACATTTTTTAATCATATTTTTTTTGTAGTCCGAATTTTTGAACAAGACATATTTCTAGATTTTGATGAGAATCGGCAATTTTTAATGATTTTCCATTCAAATCTTTTGACAGATTGGAGTGCATGAGAATTACAAATATGACTACCAACATAATAATCAAACAAATATACATTGAACAATACTCATCAATTGACAATAAAAAAGGAATCATTAATAAAAAGAATGATAAGCCTATCTAATAAAGATAAATCAAAAAGTGTACAGATGGCAATAATTCATTTATCACATATTTTTGCAAGAATATTTATGTTTAGCTTAAAATGTAATAACAATAACACAGATTTTAAAATTTCTATTCATCAAAGTTTACGTATTTAACATTATATACATCAGCATTGTTAGAAAATGTTAAATTAGTTTTATATCTATCAGCTCCAGCTCGAGCAAGTCTATCAGCCATTTCATTTCCATGAACACCTCTATGACCAGCAACATAAACCCATTCTACTACTTCTAATCCCTGAATAGCATTGTCTAGCTTGATTAGCTCTTCTTTATTTTTCACAGGACCTCCTACAGAAAGTTTCCAGTCATTTTTCTTCCACCTGTGGATCCATTGGGTGATGCAATTAATAACAAATTTAGAATCAGTGTTAATTTTTAGTTTCTGAACACCAGCTGAACTGGCTTGAGTGATCGCTACACGGGCTGCTTGTATTTCTGCGTTATTATTAGTTGCTGGTCCCTGAACTGGAGCTGATATAT
Source organism: Euschistus heros (assembly GCA_003667255.2). Lineage (NCBI taxonomy): Eukaryota > Metazoa > Arthropoda > Insecta > Hemiptera > Pentatomidae > Euschistus > Euschistus heros. The sequence goes on from RCWM02000059.1 coordinate 241,016, forward strand.
TCAAAGGGTGATCATCATTGAACCAGACTCCTATTCCAGCTTTAGCTCCCATTTTACCATTTTTAGAACAAGCACCATCTGTATAAACAACCACAAAACCATCATCATTTGTGACAAGACCAGGTGGTTTATTAATCTTTATTTTCTTAGAGGGTGGCTCATGAAAGTTATCCACATTTTTGACATCTGATGAATTCAAACGGGCGATCAGATTTTCAAATTTAGTATTAGTTTCAGCAATGAATTTGTTGAGTCGCTCTTCTATATTATGTATTCTGGTCATTAGAGTAAAAACATCATCTTTTGGAGATATCTTTTCCATTTTTATTAATTCAGGTTTGTTGACATTTTCCTTCGAAACTTGCAGCATTGGATCTATACTATTACTATTAAAGGGGCAATTGGCATGTTCTTTAATAAATGCTTCTGCATCTTCAAAACGCTCAAATTTTTTGAATTTTGCTTTAGGGTAATTAATAACTTGTAATTTACATTCATCATATGTATCGTAAATACCAACTTTCCGACCTACAGCAACAGCATATTTCGGCATTCTGGATTCATTCAATATAAACTTGATGTAACAGATGGCAATGCTTCTTAAAGGTAAAGTTAAAAGGATCATAAATTGATAAATACTAAAATTCCAGTCGAATTATTAATTACAAAACTATTATAAGCTAACTAATGTACCCTTTCAACAATACCAAAAACTTTATAACCTCCAATATAATCACGTACTATCTTTTACAAAGAGAAACAGGTATCTATTTGGAATGTCAAAGAGGCATAATAGTTACTCCTGTATATTGAAACCTATCCTGTTAACAGTAAAATCAGCTATCGTCGTATTATTTTCTTATAATTAACATTGATTATACATGTATTGCTTACAAAAAATAGCCTTACCCTGGTAAATAAAAACGTATAGTCTTTAAGTTCACTCTTTCTTTAACGCAGAAAGTTATTATACTCGGTAATGTTATCTAATAGTAGCTCGTCTCTCTCTTCGTGAAATATTACGCTATTACGGATCCAGCCTAATTTTGTTTAGGGTTTATGAAGTGTAATTAGGATCGATGGATTAATTGCCTTAATTAATCAATTCCAATTAAAATTAATTAATTAATTATGGTGCATCCTAAAGAGATTTTTCACTAAATGTTGAAACATGTTGATTTAATTAAGTTTTAACACTGCTGATTCATAATTACAATGGGTTTTAATTTGTCACCTTCTGTAAAAAATATTAATTGAAAATCTAACTAATTGACAAAGAAAAAATCTTTTAAACAAATTTTTATGGGAAAGAGTTACCATAGGGTGTAACTCTTTTGTGGAATTCACCTTCTTTGAGATGTTCTTATGTTTATGATCACGAGAGTAGATCCCTCATCCACTCACTTTTTAGTCTCTTTTTTGTGGTATCAGGTATTTAGATAGAGGCCGATCTTCCTATGTTAGTTTCTATATCTTACAAGGAAATTTAAGGAAAAATACAGTCGCTCCAAAGATTTTGGTTCAGGCTAATTAAATTCTTAAAAAATGATCAGATTTTCAAGCAAACTACCTCTATAGATTTTCTTGACACAAAAAAATAAAAAATATCATTTTTTTCACCCTCTTTGAGGAAAATGAAATTTTTAAACAGATTATTGGTTACTTTCCTTTAAATCGCCATTACTTTGTCACGCAATTCACTGGTTGACATCGCTGGAAAGAGGAGAGCCTCAGCTTTCTTTTGATGAATATAAATGCAAAATTCGATGAACGAAAACCTATTAAAAAAATTGGAAAATCCGAAAAACATTTTGATTGTTAACTTGAGTTTGAAACCAGATAGGATGATGAAACCAAAGAAATTTCAAGTTTATTGCCACCCTATATTTCGGGTAAAAAAAAAATGAAGTTGATATGTTTAACCGTTTAACCGTAATTCATGTTTTTATCAATTTAAACAAAAAACAAATGGTAGGCCATTCGGTCAGGCAACTTTTGAAGCTTACGAATTTTTATTTTTTTATTTAGATGAAATTTCATATTTAAGGATTCTTATGAAAAAAAATATATTGAACGTACTTCACTTGTACGTTAAGCTAAAAGTTTTAGCTTTTACACCGTAAAATGTGATAGAAAATTTTTTTAGCCCAAGAATTCCATTTCAGCATCCTCAAAAACTTAGGAAACCTATATATGCCGTGCACTCAAACGTGGATGTCTTTTAATTTCCGTGACGGTCTAAGTCTCATCCCTATCAGTTGAAATGTATATAGTGCTTTAACATTTTTTATGGCAATGCGCTTTTCCTTCGTGGATCTCTCCACTATGTGCAGGACAGTTGATCAGCTTTTTAAAATAATTTCGGCGATTTGATTTGAGATTTTCCGCTATTAAAGTGTTGCATGACCGACCCACGTTTCTTTAATGTTTTGTGTTCACCCATTATTGAAAAAAGTTCATAAACACGGCAGATTTTGTTCAACTCGTTATGAAAAGAGCCAAACGCATTCGACACAAGAGTTTAACTAAAGTAAGTTATTTTAAAGTAAACAAATATTGGGAAAAAACAAAGGTGTATCATTTTTACTGTGAGATAAGTAATCTTGAACAAATGTGTTTTATTTCAATAGTTATATCCCTGCTTATTTTTATATGTTTATATACAAAGTACATACTACTAGTATATTTACTAATCACAATACATTTTTTTTTTTTTTTTAAATGTAATATAATTTGAACTATTCATTTATTCAAATATTTATTTCGACTGGGAGCCACTGTAGGTGTTAATAAGTGAATTTATAGTAGGTACATACCAAGGTACTCCTAATGTCTTGGTTTTATATTTGGGATGAGCCTTGGTTTTAAATTGAAATAAAAATTACTTAGAGTATGCAAGATGGTACAGAAGGACCAATCCTAATTGAGATACTAAACCTGAAATCTTTATGTGAACTTTTTGAACGGTCGAAAACCTAGGAAGCGAAGTTCAAATGGCCTTTCGTAAATATTTGCAATTAGCAAATATGTGTAAGATTTTGTTAGGATTGTCGTCTGAGCTGAGGTGGATAGATTAGTTTAAGGTTTATCTTTCCCTGTTGACCTTAATTCGTTTTTCCTATCATATATAAATTCTACGGAAATTTACTTTGTTAGTCTGTGGTTATAAACTATATGTGGGTGGATAATATTCATGTCAAGGAGTGAATGTAATGAATTAGCATAAGTAAATCTTTAATCTTATCTTTCACAGTTTCCTCAGGTGATTTAATGTATGTAAGTGAGACCTGTGTTGTCTAGGTATGATTACAGAACTGAAAAGATAGGAACACTTGAAATATATCCCTTCTTCAGCAAGATAAATTTTTAAAATATAGAATAAGATGTCAGTAGGAATGAGTGTTCTATTAACTGAATCTGATCAGGTATCCTCTTAGACACCTTTAGCAAGTGAACGGACACTACTTTAAGACAAAGTTATGTTTTTAAATAAAGTTTAAATAATCTGAATTTAAAAAGTTCAAACCAAAGTAAGAATCAGCGATCAATATTTTAATAAATTTATTAATTGTAGAATATTCATAACTTGTCAGACAAGGATGTCTTGCCTGTCATCCCTTTGCAGATTAAAATTTAAACCTTAACAGAGCCATAGCAAAGTGATGGCTTCCCTATACACAAGTTTCTGAACTTAGACATCCTGTTTCCAATGAATATATGGCGGTTAGTGACTTAATAAATGGAGTTCGCCTCATTCATCCCTTCATTAGTTAAACACTCTGACCAGTTTCCAATAGCAGGTCTGATGGATTGTTGACTTATTTAACTGTTCGGTCTGTTGTGCATCAAGTGCAGTGAAGTATATCCTCAGATATCTGATATACAGGGTGTCCCGAATTTAAATGGCAAAACTTCAGGAGCTTATAGGGGACCGAAAAACTAAGACAAAAAGTCCTTTAGAGATTAGCTCGTTTTTGCTTAGTTTTAGAGAAAATCGCAAAAAAAGAAACAAAAAAAAAAAGGTTACAGGTAGCGATTATCACCTTTCAAAGTTCGTCAGGCTAGGCAGTGAGATATGTAAACACTTAATGTTATCCTTTACATTCTCTTATTTGTTTACATTATGGCTTCCCTCTAGGATTATAATTCCTAAATCAGTCTTCAGTCAGTAACTCATTGTCAGATATTTTTGTGTGAATAGCATCAGCCACAATGCCGCTTAGATATTCTAATGTTGAATACACTGATATGATTTTTGTGTATGGAATGTTTCTGTAACGGTAATGCTTTAGAAGTGGTGGGGGAGTATGCGCGCCGATTTCCAAATAGAAGAGTGCCTAATCGACGAGTCTTTTCGTTAACTTTTAATAGACTACGAGAGACTGGGTCATTCTTAATACGTAATAAAGGCGACCAATTCCAGGCAGCAATAAGAGCAGATTATCGGAGAAGAAATTGTGTCCAACGCCACTTCGATAACAATCCCGATACTAGCATCCGAAAAGCATCTGCTGCATTAGCAATATCGCGGCAAGCAATATGGCGAACTTTGAAAGGTGATAATCGCTACCCATACCATCTTCAAAAAGTTCAGAATTTATTACCTCAAGATTATGTCAAGAGATTAAATTTATTAACTGGTTTCTTGACAAAATTCGCAATGATAATAAACTATGCAAAAACGAGCAAATCTCTAAATGACTTTTTGTCTTAGTTTTTCGGTTCCCTATAAGTTCCTAAAGTTTTGCCATTTAAATTCGGGACACCCTGTATAATAGTATAAATAGATATAGATAAATCATCAATAATGTTTAATGTTGGAAGACGTTTAAAAATTTTATATTTTGAATACATTTTATTGTTAAGTTATAAATTAATTTTTGGTTTAACTTTGTAAAATAAAATAAGTTGGGTGGGTAGTAATTATTAACATTAATTTTTTAATTAGTTTACTAATTTATACTATTAGTATATGTTATAAACTTACCCCTTTCAATGACTTACCTTATCATTTTTATTTTCGGTTCTTTGACCGAGTGTTCAGGTTTGATAGTTTTTATCACGTGATTCCTGAGATAAAACAAATGTTGTTGTTGTTGTTGTTTGTTATTGTTTATAGGCGTAAAACTACAAAGGTCATAAACGCCTGCGGATTTTTATAATCTTTTAGCTATTTATTTTATTATTTCTCTTTTCTTTTTTCCACTTAAATTTTTTTTTTTTTTTTTTTTTTTTTTTTGGTGGGTCTATATTTTACTAAGTAAATTTTGTGCTTTTAAAAAGGTGAATAGAGCTTTTAATTTTTTTACATTATCTCCAAGAATTTGAATAATGCCGGGGGTAAGTCCTAGATTTTTTAGTTGCATTATATAGTATGGACATTCTTGGAATATATGACTAACCGTGATTATCTCACCGCAGTATTGGCATTTTGGCGGTGGCTGCTTGTTTATTAGATGCGAGTGTGTAAGGTTAGTGTGACCAATCCTTAGCCTGCACAAGACTACTTCCTCTCTACGGTTTGATCGAACGGATGTGGTCCACGGTTTGACTGATTTTTTGATGTTTTTTTGATGATAAAACAAATGTTACCCGTTTACATATTAATCATTACATATCTTTGACTGGCAATATTTACATTTCAGTAATAACACAGTACTACAGTGTTTAATTCTCGTTAAACGCACATCACGATTCACCGAAATTTCGAATATGTTCGACATTTAAACATTATTTGTTTTATAATGATTTACAAGATATAATAGGCATTTTTAGCTAATATCCTGAGTTAGCTTTAATTTGAGCTCTGCCTGGAGGCATTACATGTCTTCCAAGGAGCAAACCTCTAGGCTGCTTATGTTTATTTTACTGTTCTCTTTGGGTGTCGGCGATAACCTAACCGGCTTTCAAATGTGATCCTAGTTTATAGATTAAGCACCTATTATTGGAAAATTTTTGATTGCTTGTTATTTTCAAAGAAAAATGATAGCGTTAAGACGCAAGATTTTTTCACTTTCTTTGAAAGAAAAATGTTTATGGGACAATTGCTCTTTCCAACAAGTAATTGATTTTTGATTTATTTTTATTTTACTTATTAATGTATTTCATTTATTTGTTTAAACATTTTCAAGATTAGCAGGCCATATTCCAGTTTTATCGGGTCGAAATTGTATAACCCTGATGATAAGATTGATTTTGAAGTGAGCAAGGACCCTAAAGAATGGAAATATGTTAGAAGATTATTACCTGTTCAGTATATACCTGACCCAAATCCTAAAGACAATTTTCCATCAGGATGGAAACCTCAAAGCAGTAAGTATTCACAGTATTCAAAATATTTATTTTATATCTTTGAATAATATTGTGGCTATTCAAATGTTTATTGCCTCCTTCTGAAAACTATAGGTTCTTATCAATTACATATATAGTTGAAAGACAGATAGCAGATATGTTGGAGGAAATACTTTCATAAACAGATGAATCTTAGTTTCATGAATTTAATATATCCATAATTTTTTTTTTGGATATGAATGAAGCTTTACCTTTGCCAAGGAGGTATTTGGGTTGTGGTCTAAAAGAGCCATAGAATAATAGCTTAAATAGATTATGTTCTGGTTAATTTGAAATACTTGCCTTAGAGGTAAACATGAAATTGTATTTTATTTTAGTGACAACCCAACTATTTGGATGTAAACATGGTCTGAGACATTTATTAACCCTTTAACAGGCAATGTATCCTGGAGGATACACATATTTAATGCCTTTTGCTCAATAAATGACGTAATGTCCGACGCATTATCCTATTGATTGTCATCTAATATCCTTTATTTAATCTTGAGTTTCATGAGTGGGGATTATCGTGGCTATAGGAAAAGGGAAAAAAAAAGAAGAAATGTATTCCAAAATTCTCAGCCTGCCCGTTAAAGGGTTAATGCTGTTTGTTTTTTTAATAGTTTTGTTTATATAAATTACCAATTTGATTTTTAATTAGCAATATATTTTCTAGTCAATGCTGTGAATGGTCAATATTTTATTAGACGCTCAAGAAACCATATGGTACCGGTTTATCTTAGCATATGTAGAAGAGGTCTTAAAAAAAGGACTACTATCCGTCATGTGTTGGGAGATATATGGCTCTTCAGTTCTGATTTGAAAAAATATATTGAAGATGAAGTTGAACATGATGTTGGTATAAAAGTTGATGAAGTAGGATGCAAAATAGTTCTGCGTGGTGATTATGTGCACTATGCTCAACAGTTCATTTTAGAGAAAGGAATGTAGTTTTGTTAGAGTGGTATTTTAATTATATATTGTATTACTATGTAAATATACATGTTGTTTTTTCATTTTGAATATTTTATTTATTTAGCCTTTATTTTTGTAATGATGATAAAATAATTCTTCTAATTTCTAATTTACCCTTCGTAAATTAAGGGGTAAATTAGAAGAGGAGTTCATTACTCCAGAAGAGCAGTTTGGGTTCACTGCTGCCAGGTCGTGTACGGACAGCATATTTGTTCTAAGACAGCTCATAGAAAAACGAATGGAAAAAGGAAGAGCTGTGCACATAGCTTTTATAGACCTAGAGCAAGCGTATGACACTGTACCGAGACGGAATATGTGGAAAGCCCTTAAGAATGCGGGTATGAGCAATGCCCTAATAAATGCAGTGATGTGCATGTACAGGGAGGACGAATATAGAGTAAAGCTAGGCTCTCGTGTATCAGCCTTTTTCTGCATCCAAAGGACTTAAGCAGGGTTGCTGTATGTCACCGACGCTGTTTAAAATTTATGTACAACAGGCAGTAAAGGAGTGGAGCGCACGATGGGAGAGAAAAGGTATAGACGTTAAGGGACATATGCTGTTCTCCCTTTTCTTTGCCGACGACCAAGCTGTGGTCACATATAACCGAAAAGGCCTGGAAGAAGCGTTAAAGGCCCTGGAAAAAGAATACAGCCTGTGGGGTCTCAGAATAAATTTTGATAAGACTGAATACCTGCCAGTGAATTGCAAGGAGGCCGCGGACCTACAGATTAATGGGAAGGTGTGCAAGAAGGTAGCTTCCTTTAAATACCTATGGGTCAACAATAGACAGGAACGGGACGTCAGAACCCGAGGTTAGGAGGAGGGTTGGCCTGGCAAGAAGTGTGACTAGAATGTTACACCCAGTCCTTTGGAACACGGTCATCTCAACGGACAACAAAAGGCGCATTTTTAGAAGTATTGTTGAGCCATCCCTCAGCTATGCCGCAGAAACCTGGACACTTAACCGAGGGCTCAACTCTAAACTACAAGCAGCAGAGATGGATTTCTGGAGGAGATGCCTAAGGATTACCCGCCTAGACCAAATCAGGAATGATGAGATCAGAGGCAGGCTGGAGGTGACCGAAGGCGTCCCGGAGAGGATTGGAAGAAGCAGGCTACGATGGTATGGACACTGCCAGCAGATGCCAGAAGGTAGGTGGCCGAAGAGGATTCAGCAGTGGGAACAACCAGGAAGACGGAGGAGAGGAAGACCCTGAACCCGGTGGAGGGACTGTGTGGAGGAGGAAATGGCTGGCAGGGGACTTGAGGAGGATGACTGGTGGGATAGAGAGAAGTGGAGGGAGGCTCTGACTTAATCAGGCAACCCATTGAGGAATAGAACCTGCAAAAGTAAAGTAAAGTATGATAGAATAGTTCAACATCATTGAGAAATAAATCCTATAGAGTGTCTTTACTATAGGGTAGATACTATAATTGAAGTATGGAATGTCTCATGTTTGTCGTACATGCCTGCAGTTGTAACCCAACCTTGATGGAATCGTTAACATTAAAAATGATTTAATATCATTGTGTACTTAACATTTAGGGAAAACATACCTCTGTCCACCATCTCTTCCAAAGTATAATTTAAGTGGTGCACTCAATATTTAAAGCTAGAGAAACATTAATATATACATTTATTATATAAAACAGATTGAGTAAGATAATAATTTACTATTATGCAAACAATTATTTCCCAATAACATTTAGGGATAGTTGCCTATTAATTGGGGAAAAAACCTTTGAGCATGAATTCTGGCCAAATCACCTCCTTTCACAACCATTGGCTCAGAAACAGTACAGCCTTACCTAAGTACTGAACCCGAGACCCTTCATGGATTGTAAGTGGTACAGGTTTTTTTTTTTTTTTTTTTTTTTTTTTTTTCAGTATTAAAGAGTTCTCTTAATTTAGTATTTATGCCCTATTAATTTGTTTTACTGAACATTTTAAATTTATAGTGCCTTACGACCTTATAATTCTTATCGGGAAATGCAATTCTCATTATTGGATGGTAAAATTTTATTTAATTTCCTTAAATATGATAGAAACTTAAGAGTTTTTTAGTGTTTTAATTGCAAATGAAATGTTATTTTTAACAACTGTCCCAATAAGCTCATTTTAATACTCCCTTGTTTAACTCATGATATCATCCTATAATTATAATATTTTATATGCAAAAATTATCAAGAGTTATTTAGTATCTGTTAATTGCAAATAAACTGTTATTTTAAATGTTTAACTAATTCTAATAGGGGATAAGCCTATTTCTATAATTTCCATGGTTTTTCCTAATTTATTTCAAACTTTGACTATGACTAGTGATTTGGTTGTTTCTTTTTCTTTTTTTAATAAACAGGATGACTGATGCCAATTTTATTTTCGAATAGGAGTACCTGTTATTCTTATGTTTATGCAAAAGGTGATTATGTTTCATAAAAAATTACTTCGTAACCACCAAAATCCAGTTGATTTGCTGATTAGTTTGAACCACTAGATTATATTTAACATTTTTGTTTTATACAAAATCAATCGAATAATTAAAGCATCATGAATTTTTCACAATATTTAATAAAAATCTTCTTTCACTTAGAAATGAGGTAACGTAGTATTCTTGCTTTGAAAAAACAAAGTTGACTTCTATTATCGTAATTTAAAGGGAAAAAACAAAACACTAATTATGCAATAGTCCTTAATGACAAATTTCATTTTTTGTTTTACTTAAAAATTTATATCTAAGTTCCCAAAAGGATTCATTGGATTTCATGCCATTTTTCATGTTAAAATAAAAACCATTTGAATGGGAAATATAAAAATAGGTGTTCAAATTTGGATAGACAATACGCCATCACTATATAAATGAACAACACAATCTTAGAAATTGGACAAATTAAAAGGTTCTATAATTTTAAATTGTATGTCATTCAGGAAACAGGGACCTAATATATGGTTCATTCAAGGAGAGGCTTGATTAATTTATTTTTGACCAGGAGTTAATTGCCTCAGCAATTAATATCACCTTACCATGGCAAGGATTCAAATTAACAATTTCTGATAATTTAGGTGTTAAAGTAAGGCACTTTTTCTCCCTAGTGCATACTACCAGGCTACATCCTGTCCCATTATTAATTGTTGAGTTTATTTTAAATTAAAGTGGTGAATTGAAATACTGGGTGATAATTTTTAATTATAGTTAAGACCTTTAATGGAAGTGGCTAACCAAGACCAAAACCTTTCTCAGACTGAACCTTTTTTGGAATTAGAAAGTTCTACTCTCTATTTAGGAACAATGTTTTAAAATGAAGAAACTATCAGAGGAATTGCATTTCAGAAAGCAGTTCCTGTCCCAGTTACTTTGAGAGATCCAGAAGACATCTGTTATACAGGGTGTCCCAAATTTAAATGGCAAAACTTCATGAACTTATAGGAGACTGAAAAACTAAGACAAAAAGTCCTTTAGAGATTTGCTTGTTTTTGCTTAGTTTTAGAGGAAATGGCAAAAAAAAGAAACAAAGCAAGTTTTCATTTTTATACTTATTTATTTACATTTATATTTATGTTATGTTCTTTTTAATGTAAATATTCCTCAAAATGTTGTCCTCTTGCACCAATGCAAGCATTACATCTAGCACTTACTTGATAAATTGCAGCTAAACATTGTTCTGATGATATTTGGTGCACTGCATCTATGATTCGGTCTCTTAATTGCTCTCTTGAGTTGATTGACACCGAATAAACTTTCTGCTTCAAGTATCCCCATATGAAGAAATCCATGGGTGTCATATCAAGTGATCTGGGTGGCCAAGGTACTACTCCTTCATGTCCAATCTATTGTTGTGGATAATTTATATCCAGCCAAGCTCGAGCAACTCTGCTATAATTAGCTGGACATTCATCGAGTTGGAACCACATTTCAATCTGCTACTGTAAGGGAATGTCATCTAAATAATTAGAAAAGTAGATCTCCAAAAAATGTGTAAATGTGATACCATTCAATCTTCCAGGTAGAAAATATGGTCCAGCCAGTAATCCGTTCCAAGCCAAATGTTGATAGCAAATTAATGCTGAAACCTATTCTCTCTAATAGCTCTGGGATTTTCAAGAGCCCATACTTGATAATTGCTTTGATTAACAATTCCTCCTCTTGTAAAGGTAGCTTCATCGGTCAATATAATTTTTAATGGAAATAAGTTATCATCGCGAATTTTGTCAAGAAACCAGTTACTAAAATTCAACCTCTTGACATAATCTTGAGGTAATAAATTCTGAACTTTTTGAAGATGGTATGGGTAGCGATTATCACCTTTCAAAGTTCGCCATATTGCTTGCCGCGATATTGCTAATGCAGCGGATGCTCTTCGATGCTAGTCTCAGGATTGTTATCGAAGTGGCGTTGGACACAATTTCTTCTACGATAATCTGCTCTTATTGCTGCCTGGAATTGGTCGCCTTCATTGCGTATTAAGAATGCCCAGTCTCTATTAAAAGTTAGGGAAAAGACTCATCGAATAGGCACTCTTCTATTTGGAAATCGGCGCGCATACTCCCGCACCGCTTTTAAAGCATTACCGTTACAGAAACCATACACAAAAATCATATCAGCTTATTCAACATTAGAATATCTATGCGGCATTGTGGCTGATGCTATTCACACAAAAATATCTGAGTAACTGACTGAAGACTGAATTAGGAATTATAATCCTAGAAGGAAGCCATAATGTAAACAAATAAAATAATGTAAAGGATAACATTAAGTGTTTACATATCTCACTACCTAGCCTCACAAACTTTGAAAGTTACAGAAACCATACACAAAAATCATATCAGCTTATTCAACATTAGAATATCTATGCGGCATTGTGGCTGATGCTATTCACACAAAAATATCTGAGTAACTGACTGAAGACTGAATTAGGAATTATAATCCTAGAAGGAAGCCATAATGTAAACAAATAAAATAATGCCAAGTGATACAATCGATAATCGTTTCATATCTCACTCCCTAGGCCTCACAAAAACTTTTGAAAGGTGCGATACCTGTAACATTTTTGTTTTGTTTCTTTTTTTGGGATTTTCTCTAAAACTAAGCAAAAACGAGCAAATCTATAAAGTACTTTTTGCCTTAGATTTTCGGTCCCCTATAAGTTCCTGAAGTTTTGCCACTTAAATTCGGGACACCCTGTATAAAAGGATAAGCCATTTTACGTTTGTGATCACTAATAACGAAAACTACTGAAACAATCTGTACCTAATTTTAACTTCATCATCGTTATAGTTCCAGAAAGATTGAGAAATAATGAAATATATTGGTTTTCGTTTAATTTGTTATTAAAAAGCAATAATATGCGGATAAAACCACATTAAATTTTTTAGTGGGGCTTTTGATAGTGGGGAAGCTGGTTTTTTCCCGATGAAATCATAAATTTTATTTTTTATACATCTCCACTACTTACCAGTAAACACCTTCAGCAATTAGAAATTTTAGAAGAACAAATCTTCCGGTCCAATCTTCAACTACTAGAAAAATTAGATTTTACAATTTAATGACAGTTCGTATAAAACATAATAACTTTCAATTCAACAATGAATTCTATAAACAGGAAGAAGGCTTACCTATGGAGTCCCCTCTTTCACCCCTTCTGGCAGATCTTTTTATGGACAAATTGGAACGGAAAATCCTTCATTCAAAATTAGTTCAACACATCATACTGGTATAGGTATGTTGATGACATAATTTGCCAATGGTCTGGGACGGACAGGCAAATCAACAGTTTCTTAAACGAAATTCACGCTTCAATTAAATTCACACTGGAGTTAGAGAACAATAAAACTTTAAATTTTTTAGACATTGAAATATCTATAAATAATAAACAACATGAATTTCGTATATACATGAAACCCTCGCCCACAGATGTAGTAATACTCAATAAATGCTAGGAGACCACTAACACATAAACTCGCAGCCTTTAATAGCATGATCTACCGCCTTTTAAATATACCGTTAAATGAACAAAATTATAACAAAGAAATCCAAACAATATACACTATAGCTAGCAATAGCGGATACAGTAAAACCACAATCGATAATATTTTAAGAAAATAAGTACATAAAAAAACTATGAATAATATATTCATAACACCCCCAGAGGATAAAGCTTCTCCAGAAGAAATATATTTTGATACCATATTATGGCCCAATATCCGCTAAAGTCAGAAAGGAATTTTAAAAAATTAGGTTTAAACCCTGAATTTAAATTAGATAAACCATTTCATCATACTTCCCTTTACCTAAAGACAAAATAGATCCTTTCCAAAAAAAGCGGTGTATACGAACTAAAATGTAATGACTGTGAAGCAAAATACATGTGAAAAACTGGACGATCGGTAAAAGAAAGAGTAAAAGAACATATAAGAGCATACACTAATAAGACCAACAACTCCAATTTCGCTATCCATCTAAATGGAAATAACCATAAATTTAATAAAGACTCGGGAGTAAAAATACCTAAGTAGAAAATAGCCTTAAATTAAATAATTGTGAATCATTACAAATAATAAAATCGTTTAAAACCGATCCAGATTTTTGTTTAAATGATCAGATAAACATATCCAATAGCCCAATTTAAAATTTGTTTCCCATAGGAACGGAAAAATCCAATGAGTCATAAGGGAAATCCCATAGTAAATCACAAAAATTTAACCTACCTGCCCCCTTCCATTTCTCACGATGTTATCTCTTAGACCTCCTAAGGTGAGTACTAATGTTTGATTTCTTGTCTTACATTTTTGAAAACTTTAGTGTATATAATCTATGTAACAACACTGATGTGTTGAAAAAGTTTGTATGTTATAGAACTGAAGATGAATGTTTAGCATTCGAAACTAGTTTTATAATAAAATAATCCCAATAGAAGTCAATCCTAATCATGTCTTTTTATTTTCTTTTATTCTAGCCCTGATGAAGACTTGCATTGCAAGTCGAAACGTCAGCATTATGAATCAAAATTTAATTTTAACTGCTTTGTTTTTGACTGCATACCCCAACCAACAACCTACATCTCATATTAATTTTAATTTATTGTGCTGACGTTTAGTCGTACACTGTTAACCTTCATCAAGGTTGTAGAAAAATGTCTCAAATGAAACCTATATACTATAATATTATATATGTATAGATAATATATAATATTATACAAGAGGCGCTCAAGCCCCTTTACCCGTTCGGAATACCTTTTATGAATTCTAACCTTGTTATTTTTTATTTCGATGTTTAAGTTGCTACTTCTAGAGGGGAAAGATTATACTCCGTCATTTACATACAAACTCTAAATTCATGTTCAAAATAATAAGTGGAAATAAGAAAATATTAAAATATAAAACACAAAATCAATGTTGAACTAATATTATATTAAATCAGAATTAATATAATGCTAAATCACAAGTACCTAATGTTATCTTCTGATAATCTTTCCCATCTTTGGGAAAGATTTGTCTCTCTTTAGGACAAGAAGCAATACGGACGAAAAAAACAACCAATTCACAAAATATGTAAACCGGGAATTTCTCACTTCAGTTCATATTTATATTAATAACAAATAAAAATATGTAAAACATCAAATGCATGTAGAAATTAATCTTGTTAACCTTAGTAACACTTTTACACATTAGGGAAGAGGAAATAACAAAAACACCAATATATAAAAGACTAAGTTCATGTAGAAACTCATGTTGTTAGCTTTTGTTTTATCTTTTTACATTTCAGAAGACTAAATATCAATATAATAAAATAATCAACACAATCCAAGATGAAACTGTAAAAGTGAAAGTTTATATGTGAGGTTATAAGAAAGAGCTATCGATAAATGTAAACTCGAAGTGTGAAGCGTAAGGAGGATCGAACTGGTCGGTGCATGGCTGGTCTTGCCGGTTTCTGGATGCTTCTTTTAGAGCGGTACCTGAATCTTTTATAAACTGTTCTGTTTTTATATATATGAGAAAACAACGCAATGAAAATAACAACACATTGATGTTCTTAATGTCAAAGGGAACAATCCATTGTTATGGGTTTTAAAAGCTATTGTATAGAATTTCAAAAGAATTTTGAAATAATCCATATCAGGGACCAATATTGCTAGAACAGGACGAATGGATGTCCCGTTTAAATTTGATTGCCTCAGTTATAGTGCAATGGTCCGAAAAATAATAATTTTAGTAGGTTTACCTTCAGTTAGAAAGATTTGTACACAGTCGATTATTTTACCAATTGCAATAATCGAATAATACGCTCCTCTCACAACTTCCCGTAAGTGGTTTCTGTGAATCCCAGAACAGTGACCCTTTGCCAATAGTTACGTTGTGATTATTTATACCTTATCCACTGTTATATGGTTAGGTTAATTGTTTTAGTAAATTTTATCAGGTAATTATTAGTTTTAGTAAAATATTGTTTTAGGCAATAGTTTTTTTTTTCGACCGTAACGTGATTTGTGCCTATTTCCATTTAGTTCATGATTAAACCTCTCTCATTCAAACTAAATTGTATGACTTTAGAAAGAAAATTGTAATGATTCAATTACTATTCATTTTGTTCTTTTAGATGACATTAATGACATAAACAAGCAATAAAAAATTCTGGTAGAATCAAATTATCTCCTAGTGTAATAAGATTTTCTTCTAATGAATTAATATGTTTTTCATTTTAGTTGAACACTTTTTTGAAGAACCTAATGTTGAATATTTTCAAGTTAACCATCCATTTGGACTAGAATCTTTTATTGTTTTGTTAAACTTTAAAAATATATTATTGAAAAAAAATCTTATAGTTAGTCCTTATAAAATGAAACAGTAATTTTTCAATGCTATGTACTTATAGTTTTTAAAATATAAATTACAATATACAATTGGTATAAGTAACTATAATTAATATTTTTTAGTATTTTGTTTTAACTACTATTTTAAAACTATAGGACTAGATGATACTGAAAAATAAAACAATTGATGGAGGCTGGTACACATAGCCAATACTCGACATTGAGTTGTAATAATATCAAATAAAATAGATCAATAACTAATGTTGATGCTGATTTTAATTTTAATTGAATTAGGCTTCTTTCAATTTGTTTAATCTAACTGTATTTCAGAAGTGCTGAATATAACCATTTAGTATAAAATAAATTAAAAGGAGGTTACAAAAGTAAATAAAAAAAAATGACTGGATCCAATAATACTCAGGACTCAGAATATTAATTATTTATTTTATAAGCCTCTATCCTAAGGAGTAATGACTAATTTACTAATAAGTAAATTCAATGTTATTAAATATTTCATCATGCCAATCATATGAACTTTTTTTCTATTTTATTTTTTATATCTGTCAAATACAAAAGTGACTATCAGCAGATGTGCTTATTTATAAATATTAAACTACTGGCATGTTAGACATGAGGAGATGTGAACTTTTAAATAACAAATATGGTGAACTGTAAATGTTAGATGTTTCACTAAATCAAGTAGCCTGATTAGACCTCACTGTTTTTTAAAAAATAAATCATGTGTTCTTTGATTCAAACTTAAGGCAAGCACACCCATTTAAAAATATTTAAAATCCAGTTTTACCTATGACAAATTAAAACATTCCTAACATTCTTTAACCTGGAAAACAAATATCACACCGTAATTCCTCTAACTTAACAAATTAAGTTGTGTATTTATGAGGTGTGCATGAAACAGTTCTCTCTTCGTTAAAATAAAAAATCGAATTTTTATAAACTGAGATTTAAATTAATGAAGTAATGAATGCAAAATTAATGAGAAGTTATAATTTTTTGTTTAAAGAATGTTACATTAGGAATTCATACAGCAATGGTATTATAGCATGATTCTCAAACCTGCACATCACCCACTTATGGATTTGGTCCTTCACATCGTTTATTACATTCATCAATATGTGTTTCTTTTAGCCTTACTATTGGAAATTCAATAATTGTGTGTTTAGGTGCATTTCGTCTGAAATCAACACCCTAAAATAAAATAATTTACATACCACCTTAGAATTTGATGAAATTAGGTATTAAGCTTGTTCTTATAGATTTTAAGATAAATGCCATTATTTTGTTTAAATATCTCAAATGGTTTCTAAATTAGGGCTACATAAACAATTCCATAATCCGTGGAAAAATATTATGAAATCACCATAACTTTTCTCCTAATTGAGCTTGAAAGGGATGTATCATTTTACTCACAAGGGGACGTTTGCAGTTGTAACTCACAGATTTGAATGCCGATTTGTGTGTGGGTAGTAGGGACCTATAATAGTGCAAAACTAGAGTTATAGCCGCCAATGGGCATTAGGAACCGAGAAAAAAAAAAATATGAAAATCACGTTTTATTTTTTTTCTCATCTCTCAGTCAAGATATAGAAATGATTCTTTCATGTTTAATTGAAGTTATGTAAGGTGTTTCATATAAAAATACTTTCGTTATGCTCAAGACACCACCCGCCTTTAGGGTGCTCAAAAACTCTAAAAAAATGACAAAATTCCAGGGAAATCCGCTGTAAATCAGTAGAAACTTTTTTTTGTGAAAAACTGACCTCAAATCTCGATTTAACACACCATAAAACCCTTGTATGTGTAATTTTATCAAAATCAAAAAATATTGATTTTTTACCCCTTTCGAGGAGGTTAAAATTTTGAAGTTGAGATTTCACCAACATTTTCTACCGGCCGTAACAACTGCTGTGTTCAACCGATTGCAATAGTAATAGCATCACTAGAATCAGCATACATTCTGCTTTTTATCCATGCCTATAACATTGGATTTACTCCCGAGTTTAGTGGACAAAAACTGATGTGAATGAAAAAATCCAAGGTCAGCTATAACTTGAGATATTTCAATTAGGGGAAATCCTACAACCTCCGGATTTGGGCTAAACTATGCAGTTTTAATGCTTCTAGATGACCTTAAAATTTTGTCTTAATCGGTTGCGAAATATGTGAGATAGCGCAAATTATTTACATTTTTTCTGAAATTGACAGCCCCTTGCCTTCTAAAATCCTACAAAATTTTAAAGGTAAAAAAAAAAATTATTTTTGATTTCGACAAAATTAAGTTTCTACATGTTTTTTGAGATGAGGAATCTGAAAATAATATCAGTTTTTAGTTAAACAATTTTCCTCACCTATATTATATAAATAAAACATTTTAAAATGACATATTTTTATTTCAAATTGCATAGAAATCCTAAGATTGATGAATAATCTAAAATTAATATCAGGTTTTGGTTTAAAAAATGTATATATGTTTTTTTTTAAATGGTCTTATTTCAAATTTATTGTCTAAAAACTAAAATAATAATAGAAAAAGATCATTTTATATCAGTCTTATTTATATAATATAGGTGAGGAAAATTTTTTAACTAAAAACTGATATTATTTTCAGATTCCTCATCTCAAAAAACATGTAGAAACTTAATTTTGTCGAAATCAAAAATAATTTTTTTTTTACCTTTAAAATTTTGTAGGATTTTAGAAGGCAAGGAGCTGTCAATTTCTGAAAAAATGTAAATAATTTGCGCTATCTCACATATTTCGCAACCGATTAAGACAAAATTTTAAGGTCATCTAGAAGCATTAAAACTGCATAGTTTAGCCCAAATCCGGAGGTTGTAGGATTTCCCCTTATTGAAATATCTCAAGTTATAGCTGACCTTGGATTTTTTCATTCACATCAGTTTTTGTCCACTAAACTCGGGAGTAAATCCAATGTTATAGGCATGGATAAAAAGCAGAATGTATGCTGATTCTAGCGATGCTATTACTATTGCAATCGGTTGAACACAGCAGTTGTTACGGCCGGTAGAAAATGTTGGTGAAATCTCAACTTCAAAATTTTAACCTCCTCGAAAGGGGTAAAAAAAATCAATATTTTTTGATTTTGATAAAATTTCACATATAAGGGTTTTATGGTGTGTTAAATCGAGATTTGAGGTCAGTTTTTCATAAAAAAAAGTTTCCACTGATTTACAGCGGATTTCCCTGGAATTTTGTCATTTTTTTAGAGTTTTTGAGCACCCTAAAGGCGGGTGGTGTCTTGAGCATAACGAAAGTATTTTTATATGAAACACCTTACATAACTTCAATTAAACATAAAGAATCATTTCTCTATCTTGACTGAGAGCTGAGAAAAAAAATAAAACGTGATTTTCATATTTTTTTTTTCTTGGTTCCTAATGCTCATTGGCGGCTATAACTCTAGTTTTGCACTATTATAGGTCCCTACTACCCGCACACAAATCGGCATTCAAATCTGTGAGTTACAACTGCAAACGTCCCCTTGTCAGTTTTAAAATTTCTGTCTTTTACAACCTAACATACATTTTTATAAAAATAATTTTTATACTCAATTCAAAATTTAGAGTTGGATTTTCTCCAAAAGTGCATTTTTGAAATTTGTATAAAATATTCTATAAATTGTTCATACTCATGGTAATCGATTCTCGAACTTTCAAAATGGGAAGCTCATGGGTTCATAGTTAAATAATAATTTTATAAAAGGTGTTTTATTAAACAGTCAAGTCAGGCCTACTACAGATCTTTACTATATTACATTGATCATGAACTTAAATTAAATCTTTGGAAAAAGTTATTCAGAATTCATAGAAAACAACATGAATTTGCACCTCCTATTCAAAGATTATAAACAACCATTTGATAGTGTCAAACGAACAGCACTGATAAATATATAAAAGGAATATGGTATCCCTTCAAAACTCATTCATTTAATATCGATGACAATGGAAAACACAACGGCTAAAGTAATTGATAGGTGGAAAGATTGGTGAACCATTTGATGTGGTAAGAGAGGTAAGACAGGGAGATACATTGTCTGTCACATTTTTCAACCTGTCTCTACACTCAGTTGTAAAAGATGCTGTAAAAAATGGAACACTGGCTAATAAACCTTGGCAGATCAGCGCGTACGCAGATGCTTTGATAATAATGGTCAGAAGTGAAGCAGTTCTGAAAGAAGCCCTTGATTTAATTATGAAAAATGGCAAAAGGGTAGTTATTATCCTGAAATAGGATAAAATTAAATATATGGTGGTGTCGCCAGATGCAAATAAAACAAAATAAAATATATCACTTGGTACCACCTTTGAAAGTGTACAGAATTTTGTGTATTTGGGTTTTCCTCTAAATAATAAGAATAAAATTAGCCCAGAAATACAAAATAGAATAATGGCTGGAAAAAGGGCATACTATGCGAACAGCATATTGTTCAAATTCAAAATTCTTTCAAGGAGAATAAAAATTAAACTCTTATCACTCACTCATCAGACCTGTGCTCACCTATCGATCAAAAACCTGGTGTCTATCTGCTGCGGATTGCCAGTGATTAAAGGTTTTTGAAAGAAAAATAATAATAAGTATATATAGTGCAATAAGGGTTGATGGAAGGCAGAGAGTAGAAAGTAATGCTGAAATCGCAGATATGCTAAAGAATTGGAAAGAAAAAGAAGAAGGGGTTAACCGAGAAGCCGTTGGAAGAATGAAGTGGTGAGTTTGGAAGTTCAGAACGGGAGATTTGCTGCGGGTAAGCGGGAGAAATAATTCGGAAGGCCAAGGTAGAGCCAGTGAGTTAGTAAGTAAGTATTCAGAATTCATGATTTGTGAAGTTTTTATAGCTTCATGAGGTGTTATTACTTAAATTCTTTCTGTAGGATTGGTGGGATTAATGTTGAAAAGTACATCGGTTAGTGGTCAGTGGTGTGTCTGGTTTTTTGGATATGAAAATTATAATGCAGAAAGTAGCAGGATGCAGAAATGTCACTTTAGTTCCTCTTCTTCATTCTTCTCCAACACACATGTCAGCCACTTTTGGTCATGTAAAGTGGTTTTATATATATCCACTAAATTCTTTTATTTGTAGTTTTTCAGGGCATTTTTGGATGATCCTTGTTTTCTCTGTAGTGTCTTCAGAAAATGTTTTTACACATATCATTGATACACTTGAACTTACTGGTATATAAGCATGATATTGCTGTGATCCCTTAATTGTTACTGCTTAACTGAATCAGTTATTCAGAAATTTGATAGAACTGTGGATTGTTATTTGCGAGTGTCTCCTTACATTTTCAAATTAAATGCATTATAAAGTAAGTTATTCTATGCACATAATTTCTATGATTTATATTTAAAACTGAGTAAAATGACACCACTCACACCTCCCTAGCTCAATTAGGAGAAAAGTTATGGTGATTTTGCAGCATTTTAGAATTCTTTACTTAGTTCTAGTTTTTAAACAATTTGAGATAAAAAAAAAAAAGTTGGCATTTTTCTTAATCTCTATGAGGACTAGTTTTATACAAAATTTAATCAAATTCTGAGAGGTTTTTTGTTGATTTGAGATAGAATGACCCTTTAATTTAAGTAATTGATATACTTACCTACACATAATATTTGATATTATTAGAATAATACTAAAGTGTAATTTAGCAGAATATTTAATAAAATTATAGGTGTAAAAAGTATTTTGATAATGGATTATTCTTTGGATATTGTTGTTTGTTTATTAGAGCTTTAAGGCATAAAACCCCCATGGTCATCAACGCCTGAAGTTAATTTATTGTTTGTTTTTTTTTCAAGATTTAAGATGGAAAAAATAAAAAAAATAAAAAAATAAAATAAAATAAAAAAGAGAAAAGAAAAAAACACACACACACACACACACCACACACCACACACACACACCACACACACACACCACACACACACACACACACACACACACACACACACACACACACACACACACACACACACACACACACACACACCACACACACACACACACACACACACACACACACACACACACAACGCACACACACAACGCACACACACACAAACGCACACACACACACACACACACACACACACACACACACACACACACACACACACACACACACACACACACACACACACACACACACACACACACACACACACACACACACACACACACACACACACACCACACACACACACCACACACACACGTACGGATTTGACATTTGATTCATCGTTGTGTAATAGAACTGAAATTTCTGGTCGAAGTCCTAGTCTACTTAAACTGGAAATGTAAAATGGACAGTCCTGTAAGATGTGACTGACTGTAAGCGTGTTATCACAGTGTTGGCATTTCGGTGGTGGTTCTTTTCTCATCAGGTATGAGTGAGTCAGATTCGTATGTCCGATTCTAAGTCTGGCCAGCGCAACCTCTTCTCTGCGATTAGAGCGATTTGACGTGGTCCATGGTTTGACTGTTTTCTTAATAATTTTTAGTTTGCTTGACAGACTTTCATCCCACATGGACTGCCAGGCATCCGATATTTCTCTTTTTAGAGGAACAACTATTTCCCGGGGCGTTAAAATGGCAGTACCTCGGCCTGGGAGGATGAGTGCTTGCTTGGCGGCCCGGTCTGCGAGCTCATTCCCAACTATCCCCAAGTGGCTCGGAATCCATATAAAGTACACCGCCTTGCCTAAATCTTCCACCATAGAGAGATATTGATGAATTTTCAGAATTACGGGATGATTCGAGTACATGTTTTTTATACCTTTTAAGGAACTCAAAGAATCAGTTATTATGGTTATTGTATTGGGAACAACGGACATAGCGTGATAAAGGGCTGAGGTTATTGTATGAAGCTCCGCTGTATAAGTGCTGCATAAATTATGAAGCTTCATTTTATGGGTTGAGATGGGGGTAACGAACGATGAAGTGATAGACATATCGGATTTCGATCCATCTGTATAAATGTTAAAGGAATCAGGAATACTCTGCATGAGATTAGAAAATTTGATCTGGTATTCGGAAGGTGAGGTATGACTTTTGGGCAGTCGAGAGAGAGAGAGAGAGAGCATTGTTTTAGGTGGCTTATGGGTCCAAGGAGGACTTTGAATTTCTGTTTTGCTTATCGGAATATTTTTAAGGAATTCAGTAGCTGAATAAATTCTTTCTGTCAATGGGATGGTTGAATTTGGTTTGTTTCTAAAAGCGTTGGAAAACCTTGGATTGAAAATGTATTTGTACGAGGGATGTCCAGTCTGAAAACGTAATTTTGATATATAGTATGCAGCTAATTTTTTTCTTCGAAATAGCAAAGGCGTTATTCCTGCTTCCGAACACAAACTCAGGATAGGGCTCGTTCTAAATGCGCCAGTCGCGATCCTTATGCCCGTATGATGAACAACATCCAGTTTGTTAAGGATGCGAAAACGGGCAGAACCATATATGAAGCAAGCATAATCTAATTTGGAGCATATTAATGACCGATAGAGTTTCATCAGCGTGTATCGGTCTGAACCCCAGGAGGTACTACTCAGATATCTTAGGATATTAATTCTTTTAGTGGTGTCTGTTTTTAGTTTGTTTATGTGCGGTTCCCAAGTCAGCCTTCGATCAAATATCATGCCCAGGAACCTGTGACTATTTTCGTATGGGATAGAAGAATTTCCTAGAAATAGTTCGGGAGAGAGAGGGGTGTTTCGTTTTCGACTGAAATGAAGGCATTTGGTTTTTTCAGGAGAAAATTGGATACCGATGGAAATGGACCAGTTATTTATTCTATTTATGGCATCCTGAAGTTTACTTTGGATAATGGAAATGTTATCAGCCCGGCATATGATGGATAGATCGTCGGCGACCAACAGTGGTTTGACACCTCTTGGTAGATTTAGAGCCAAGTCATTGATCGCTAAACAGAATAGCGTAGGACTGAGGACACAACCTTGTGGGACACCGTTGGTCTGTTCGTGGTTCTCAGATAGTGTGGACCCTATCCTAACCCTAATACGGCGATTTTTGAGAAATTGCTCAATGTAGCAGAGCATTTTTCCTCTTATCCCATGAGAAGATAGTTTGTGTAGAATAACAGTATGTTTTATGCTATCAAAAGCTTTATGCATATCAAAGAAAACTGCTATTGTTTGTTGTGAATTTACAAAGGTATATTGAGTTTCCGCTTCTAGTGCAACTAAGTGATCGAGTATGGAGTGGCCTTTGCGGAATCCGGATTGAAAATGTTGAATTAAGCTATTGTTTTATATTATCCACATAAGTCTTTTGTTGATCATACGCTCCATAATTTTACTGAGGCAACTTGTGAGGAATATTGGGCGGTAACTGGTCGGTAAGCGTTTGTCTTTTCCACTTTTTAAAATTGGAACAACTACTGAGTTGCGCCAGGCATTCGGGAAACATCCGGTGAGCCAGATATGATTATAATACTGGAGTAGCTATTCTCTCGTATTTTCTGGAAGGTTTTCTATCATATCATAATGTACATTATCCGGTCCAGGAGTTGATCCTTTGACATTATTTAGAGTATTTTTGAATTCCCATGTTGTGAATGGGAGGTTATGGTATGTTTGTTCATCGTTAATTGAGTGATCGTCTTCTATTCTTTCAGAGCCAGTTGTATTTATTACGGTGCCATATATTCCAGAAAAAAAAGTAGCAAATGTATTAGAAACGGATTTAGGATTATCGTTTAATTGTCCATTTATTAGAATTGTATAACGAGGAGAAAGGGAAGATTTCGTAATTTTACGGATTTTATTCCAAACATCGGCTGATGTTGCAGACGCGTTTATGGAACTTAAATATTTTTTCCAAACTCGGTCTTACATAAGTTAATTGTTTGTCTGCATATAGCTGTCTGCCTTTTGTATTCGATAAGATTTTGAGAATTCATACGTTTTTTAAATTTTTTATAAGCTTTGCGTCGGTCTTTAATCGCTTGTTTACAATCATTATTGAACCAAGGAACCAGCGGTCTTTTTGGTGTGCCCGAAGTGATTGGTATTGACGCGTTCGCTGCTCATATGATTATGTCCGTTATAATTTCACATCCTTCTTCAATAGACATATTGTACGGGGAAGTTGGAGGTGGTGAGGCTAAAGAATCGGGGCCTGGTGGATCTACC
Source organism: Euschistus heros (assembly GCA_003667255.2). Classification (NCBI taxonomy): domain Eukaryota; kingdom Metazoa; phylum Arthropoda; class Insecta; order Hemiptera; family Pentatomidae; genus Euschistus; species Euschistus heros. The sequence goes on from RCWM02000059.1 coordinate 266,313, forward strand.
TCAATAGCCTCGACGCTGTCCTGGGTTTGAGTTTCTTCTGAGAATACCCGGGCATTAGGAGATGGCAAGGATATGCTGGGAGTCACGGAAGAAGAGGGGGGAGAGGAGGTAGGAAGGAGTGAGGGAGTGGAGGGGATAGAGGAGATAGAGGGGAGAGAGGAGGGAGGAGGGTGGGGAGTTGAGGGGTGGTGAGAGGTTGCCGCGGTAGCGGATCGAGTCACCATTGTTCTTTGAGGTTTTAGCCCACAAGAATGGCTCGGAAGAGAGGAGGATTGATTAGGAATTATGTTGCTTGGTTGATTTATTGACGCTTCAAATTTGAAAAATGAATCCGTCTGAACACCCATTTCCTGTGTTTTACGAGATTTAGTAATTTCAGAAAAAGACCTATTTAAATTTTGAGGATTTTCTAATTTATATATTTTTTTAGCTTGATTATATGAATGAAACTTTCTTAGTAAACTGAATACTTTTAATTTCTTTATTCATTTTATAAATAGGACATGATCGGTCTAAACTGTTGTGTTCACCACCGCAGTTAATACATTTCGGTTCTTTAGTGCATTTACCATCAGTGTGTTTTTCCTCACCACATTGAGAGCAGATGGTCTTAGTGCTTGTACATTTTAATGTGTGATGAGAAAAACTGAGACATCTATAACATCTTAAAGGGTTCTGGGTATATTTATGAACTGGAATGTTTTGGTAGCCTATTTTGAGAATTTCTGGAGGAAAAGGTGTAGGAAAAGTAACTATGTAGGAATGTGAAAGTTTTTCGATTCCGTTTATTTTAATTTTTATTCTATGTATATCACTTATTTTTCCATCTAGTTCGGTTATTATTTCATTTTTTTCTAAGAATTGTAAATCATAACATCTTATGACCCCTTTACTGGAATTAAAAGTAGCGTGAGGTTTCACGGATACGTTAAATCTATCAGCGAATTTCTTGACTTCTAACAGTTTTAGTGATTGGTTGATGTTTTTTGTCTCAATGAGTAAATTTCCATCACGTAATTTTTTAATTTTTTTCACCTCGCCTGTCAGGTTTGTGATGAATTTATAAATTAGAAATGGAGATATCGTTTGAAATCCCTCATCTCCCTCTCTATTCATTATTAAATAACTAGGAGTATTTATTACAGTCTCTTTTAATTGCACAGATCTGGTGGCGTTTTTATTCTACCCCTTTTTCTACGTTTATTTGAGCTAAGAAGTGGCTCATCCATTTTAACCTTTTACTTATATATAATGTAATAAATAGAAAAATAAAAAATAAATAAAAGATATATATATATACAGACAAAAGGAAATAAAATATACTGGCGCAAGTAAAAAATAAATTAAAAAAGAAATATAGATTGAAAGAATACAGTATAAATAAACTAGAAATATTCTTATCTGGTGTAGAAGGTAGCTCGTTAATCCCCGGGAACAGTAAATACGTCCTATCTCGGTGAGTTCTCGTAGCTAACTGATTCTTTGGATATGAAATTAATATTATCTCCTTAGTTTTATTAAATATCCTGAAAGTAATTAACTGTTGCTAACTGGTGATATAAATTTTAAAAAAGGTTGATGCATATTGAGAAAGGAGAGTAACCTCAAAAGGAGCCATTGAAACATTGAAACAAATCCAGAGAGGCTAACAATCAAGAAAAGGATATTTTAGGTGGAAACAGGCATGGAATTGTGCTTTCTTATTGTTACCATTATTCCAAGTGGCTTATCCTTATTTTAAATGGATTTATTGATTATATTTAGAATTGTCTTCTTTTTTTTTTAACTGCTATTAGTGGTAACCATTTAAATATTATTATTTTAACACTTTTATATTATGAATGGATTTATGTTTTAATGATGATGATGATGATCCGTGGCGCTACAGCGCAGCATGGACCTTATCCTCCTCTATGAGCTTTCGCCATGTAGCTCTTTCTTGTGCTGTCGCTCGCCAGTTGCGGGCTTTCAGAAGGTCCCTGAAGTCCCTGCTCACAGCATCCTCCCATCTAAGTCGTGGTCTACCTCTTCCTCTAGCTCCATGGAGCCTCCCATCCAACAGCTTCCTCAGGATTTCGTCAGCTGGCATCCGGGCAACATGGCCTGTCCAGCCCAGTCTTCCCAGCTTTATATACCGCATCACATCCGCTTCACCATACATCTGGTAAAGTTCCTTATTGGTCCGCCTTCTCCAATAATCACTAACTTTTATGGCACCAAATATGCGGCGCAGTATTTGCCTTTAAAAAATGAGAACTTCTTTTTCTTCTGCGCTTTTCAGGGTCCAGGCTTCCGATCCGTAGGTGAGAACTGGTCGGATTAGGGTCTTGTAAAGCTGGCATTTCGTGCGGCGGGTAATAGCTCGGCTTCTCAAATGTTTGCTGAGCCCAAAATAACACTAGTTGACCTTTAATAGTCTTTGGCTTATTTCAAGAGATATCCTATTGGAGCCACTTACAATGAGCCCAAATAAGTAAAATAGTCTACTGTTTCAAAAGAAAAAGGTCCCATTCTCACCTGTTCCCCTAAAGCAACCCCCGCTCCAGGTCCAGCTCGCATGTACTTTGTTTTATGCTGGTTTACTGACATGCCTATGGATTCCGCAGCTTCAGCCAACCTCAAAAATGCTTCTGATAAAGAAGCAAACAATCTTGCCACCAGGTCCAGGTCGTCCACAAAGCCAAGTATCTGCACCAGCCTGTCAAAGACTGTTCCGCTTGTTTGTATTCCGGAATCTCTTATTGCTATTTCAAGGGGCAGGTTGAACAGCAGGCATGCTAGGCCATCGCCCTGCCTTACTCCCCTCCTGGAGTCGAATTCTGGAGATAGTTCTCCCTGGATCTGGACGGAGCACTTCACCTCATCCATGGTTATCTTTATGAGGCGAATCAGTTTTGAGGGAATGCCTATCTCGTGTAGTGCTTTGTACAACTTGGGTCTTTTGATTCTATCATAAGCACTTCTGAAGTCGACAAATAGATAATGCGCCGTCATCCTGTGCTCTAGTGATTTTTCTAGCATCATCTGAAGGCTGAACATTTGGTCGACCGTAGATCTTCCTCCCCTAAATCCAGCCTGATACCTGCCGATTTCCTTTTCAACAAATGGCCGTAGCTTCACGTAAATCACATTGGATAGGATCTTGTAGGCACACTGGAGTAGGGTTACCATATACCGCGATAATTAGTGCATTCCAGAATATCGCCTTTCTTATGCAGGGAGTATATTATGCCCTTTTTCCACTGCCCTGGCATGCTTTCCTCAATCCAAGCTGTCAGGATTATATTGTATAGGGCTTTGTGAAGCTCTTTGCTGCCATACTTGAGGAGTTCGGCTGGGATTCCGTCCTCACCCTGAGCCTTATTATTGTTTAGACGATTAATGGCATCCTCAATATTGTCATATGTTGGTGAGTCTGAGTCATCTTATATTCCTAGGGCTTGAAAAGTCTCCAAGTCTCCAGTACTTTCATTCAGGAGATTGTCAAAATGACACGACCATCGGCTGAGGATTTCTTCTTTTTCCGAGAGTAGCGACCCGTCTTCCTTCCTGTAGGCTATAACTCTTGGCTTAAAAACCGCCCTGCTTTAGTTGACTTTCTTATAGAAGACTCTGCGCTCGTTTGCATTTTTGTGCGTCTCAATTTCTTCCAGTTGCCTGTACTCCCACTCCCTCTTCTTCCTTCGATGGGCGCTTTTCTCCTGCCTTCTTTTGTACCTATACTCTTCTGTAGCTAGTCGTGTGTGTCTCTTCTGGACCATGTTCCTCGACTCTGTAAACCTACACACTCATCGTCGAACCATAGGGGTCTTGCTGCACATTCCGGGTCTTGCATGTATTAATGACTTCCAACCACGACTCTGCCCCCGCTCCTTCCCAAAATAACTGTTTCCCTATTACTACCTTTTCTTTGATTAATTTCTAAGTTATCGTTACTTATTATAGAGGTTTTGGTCACTCTCCTTTGTTCCCCACCCAAGAGGAAATTCTACTTTATATCTAAGTTTTTTTATCTCAGGTAAGACACATATTGCGGCACGTGTAGCACAGCACAGCATGACTTTTTGTAACATACTGAAAAAAATGGATCATGGTTTAAAACATTAAAGTTTACAGTAATAATAATAATAATTTAAATTTACAATATTGAGTGGCAGAAAATGGGTTTGCCACACTGCCACACTGAATATGACCCATGGGTCTTGAATTTTTAGCGTTGATAATGAAGTCCATTACCCCCAAGATTTTTTTATAGCCTCTGCCCACCTGGATTACCTAGTCAAACATTAAAATTAAAAATTGTTAATTGCATTCTAGAATACAAGGGTTTTTATCGATAAACAAATAAAACTCAATTATTAGTTAAAATTATCTAACAAGGTGACGTTTGGAGTTGTAACTCAATCTTAGGATTTCAATTCAATTTGAAATAAAAATATGGGTGAGAAAAATTTTTAAACTAAAAACTGATATTATTTTCAGATTCATCATCTCTAAAAAAATGTAGAAACTAAATTTTGTCGAAATCAAAAATAGTTTTGTTTTTTTTTACCTTTAAAATTTTGTAGGATTTTAGAAGGCTGTGAATTTCTGAAAAAATTAAATAATTTGCGCTATCTCACATATTTCGCCACCGGTTAAGACCAAATTTTAAGGTCATCTTGAAGCCCTAAAACTGCATAGTTTAGCTCAAATCCGGAGGTCGCAGGATTTCCCCTTATTGACATATCTCAAGTTATAGCTGACCTCGGATTTTTTCATTCACATCAGTTTTTGTCCACTAAAATCTGGGGTTAATCCAATGTTTTATACATGGATAAAAAGCAGAACGTATGCTGATTCTTGTGATGGATGCTATTACTATTGTAATCGGTTGAACACAGCAGTTGTTATGGGCCTTTAGAAATTGTTGATGAAATCTCAACTTCAAAATTTTAAGCCCCTCGAAAGGGGTAAAAATTCAATATTTTTTTATTTTGATAAAATTTCACATATAAGGGTTTTATGGTGCGTTAAATTGAGATTTGAGGTCAGTTGTTCATGAAAAAAAAAATCCACTGATTTACAGTGGATTTCCTTGGAATTTTGTCATTTTTTCAGTTTTGGAGCACCCTAAAGCCGGGTGGTGTCTTGAGCATTACGGAAGTATTTTTATATCTAATAGCATACATAACTGCAATTAAACGTGAATCATTTCTCTATCGACTGAGAGCTGAGAAAAAAAATAAAACGTTATTTTCATATTTTATTTTTTTTCTCGGCTCCTAATGCCCATTGGCGCCTTCTTTTGAAGACACATAGTAACATTTAAAAATTAATTTAAAGTAAGTACTATTTAAATGTAATAGTTTTGTTGTAGCAACAATTTTTAAAATACAATTTAAAAAATAAAGAGAATTAGTGAAAGGTGACTATTTTTAAATTGTGTCCGCCTAATATAACAGTTTTCAGTGGTAAAAACAGGTAATTTTTAGGCAAAAAGTGTTAATTTAAAACTGTAGTGTACCGTAGCGAAGAAGTTAGTTAAAATTTCGGCTATGGCTGAAGCATCCCGAGGTATGGAGATGCCAATTGATGATACGCCTACTGGTGCCCTTAACCATGATTCATGGGAAGTTGTCATCGAAAAAAAAAAAAAAAAAAAAGACCAGCAGCTACAGCAGACCCAGAAAACAGGCTAAAAAGGTCAGTGATATAAAATTATCAAATCAGTTCGAAGTTTTGTCCTTATCAGAAAAACAAAATACTCAAGTACAGCAAACTAATATAACTCCTGTTTGTAAGAAGCCACCTCCAATATATGTACGTGGTATTGAAAACTATCCAGCCTTTGTCTCATTTCTAGAAAAAGAGGTAGGCATTAATAATTTAACTTTAAAAACAACAAATAAGGCCGTAGTAACATTACTTCCGAAAACAGCTGACAGCTACAGGAGTGCAGTCAGAAGCCTAAGACAAGTGAACGCAGACTTTCACACATTTCAGCTGGCTGAAGAAAAAAATGCCCGAATAGTTATAAAAGGTTTACACCACTACTCCTTCCATTATAAAAGATGAGTTGTTGAGAAATGGATAAGAAGCAATAAATATTACAAATGCTATTTCAACAAGAACAAAAACCCCACTACAAATGTTTTTCGTTGATATATCAAAAAATTCATACAATGAAAAAATTTATGAAATTGAATTTCTATATTATACTCATGTAAAGATAGAAGAACCAAGAAAAAAAACGAGATATTCCACAATGTACAAGATGTCAGGGCTTTGGTCACACGAAAAGCTATTGTAACCATCAGGCTCGGTGCGTGCGATTTGGCCAAACCCATGAGACATCAGTATGCCAAAAAACCAGAGAAACACCCGCGAAATGTGCAAATTGCGAAGGAGCTCATCCTGCTAACTACAGAGGATGTCAGACCTTCAAAGAATTACGAGCTCAACGCAGCAACAGAAATCGTCCTCAGCCGGTGGTTATAGAGCCTCCTGAGCCAAGGCAGTTTCCAGCTTTGCAAAATCGTCCTCTACAACAGCAGCCCAGTGTTCCAGAACCGAACTATCAAGACCATGTTCATTCAAATATTATGGTACAGCCACAACAGACTTGGTCAGGCATGAATCATGTAAGTTCAGTTCAAGCACCGCCTACTAATTTTGATCCATCAGAACTTATTTCTGCCCTAAATAACCTTAACAACCTTGTCCGACCTCTTATCATTCTCATTACTAAATTAAACCAAATAACACAGACAGTATGCCCCCAATATGGCCCCTAATTCTCTGACTGTGGGCTCCTTATCAATCCTACTATGGAATGTAAACGGACTTATAAAACGAAAGACTGAATTAGAAATACACCTCCATCACAAACGCACAGACATAGCCTTACTGACGGAAACACATCTGACACCTCGAAATAAACTTAGCATCTCTGGATATACTTTATACAGAACAGACCATCCTGACAACACTGCACACGGAGGTACTGCCATTGCAATCAAATCGACACTGAAACATTTTTCCATTCATCTTGACTCTACTCCTCAGATACAAATCACAGGAATACAATTACAGACCAAACACAAGAACGTGACGATAGCTGCCATTTATTGCCCCCCAAAATACATAATTACAGAGCAAATGTTTACAAAAATCTTCGAAGCTCTTGGTAGTTCGTTTTTAGCTGGAGGGGACTATAATGCAAAACATCAGTACTGGGGTTCGTGACTGTGCACTCCAAGAGGTAGGAACCTTAGATCTGTTATTCATCGACTGTCATTAGACGTACTTGCTCCCAGCCAACCAACTTACTTACCAAATTCTAGACACAAGAAGCCTGACATATTTGTGACGAAAGGATTAAGGACCGTACCCTGTTCAGTGAAAACCGAAGCGGATCTTGGCTCTGATCATTCCTCTGTAAACCTGATAATGGGCGTCGAAACATTTCTTAAGGAAAAGAGGCCTTCATTAACAGGTGGTATTATGGTTTGGGACCTATTTAGAGATAACTAAATTCTAAACTGTCCATCCCAATTGCTCTCAAAACAGAAAAAGAATTGGAAGAGGCAGTTGAACTCTTTACAACATCAGTACAAGAAGCTGCATGGTCTTCGCAAACACCAAGGTATAAAGAAACTATCCATTTACCTACCTACCCTCAACATATTAGGGATCTTATTAGAGCCAAGAGACAAGTGCGCAAAAAATGGCAAAAAGACCGATTCCCTTCTGACAGACAGACGTATAATAAACTCAATAATGACCTTAAACACCAAATACGAAAATTTAAACAAAATAACTATGACAATTATTTTTCAAACTTGACAGCCGATGATAACAGTCTATGGAATCATACCAAACGCCTCTTGAAGCACCGTGAACCATTGGTCCCACTGAGAAAATATGATGGTTCCTGGGCTGTCTCGGAAAGAGAAAAGTCGGAAATTTTGCCGATTATCTTTCAACTGTATTTAGACCACATGATGACTTAACTGACGCACTCCATGAGGAACATTTAGAGACAATCTTAGACTCACCCCTACCAATGTCACTTCCTCCCAAACCTTTCACTCCTACTGAAGTGGAAAACCATATCAAGCAATTACCAAAAAATAAAGCTCCTGGTTATGATCTCATCACAGCTGAGGTACTCCAAAAACTACCAAGAAAATCATTAGTTTTTATTACAACCCTTTATAACGCTATTCTCAGAACAACAAAATTTCCCTTACAATGGAAACATTCCTTGATATTAATGATTAATAAGCCGAACAAAGACAAATACACACCTTCTTCCTACAGACCTATTAGTCTTTTACCGCTCTGTTCAAAAATACTTGAAAAATTACTACTGGACCGTATTACTAAATTACTGACTGAATTAAATACAATACCTGATCACCAATTTGGATTCCGCTCATATCATTCAACAACACAACAGTTACATCGAGTCACAGATTACATATCCGCTGCTTTAGAACTAAAATTTTACGTTTTTGGACATTTCCCAGGCTTTTGATAGAGTATGGCACCAGGGGTTACTAGTAAAATTGAAACCGTTACTACCACACACTTACTACCTTATCTTACAATCTTTTCTTTCAGACGCTTTTTCTCTGTTCGCCAGGGCTCAGATATCTCCTCCATCAAACCTATTTTAGCAGGAGTCCCTCAAGGCTCAATTTTAGCACCTTTTCTATACTTAGTATATACCTTTGACATACCGACTAACAATAACGTATTAACTGCTACTTACGCAGATGACACTGCAATCATGACTAGAGACGCGGACCCTACACAAGCCACCTTAACACTTCAACACAACCTCAACGATATTCAAACTTAGTGTAAGAAATGGAAAATAAAACTTAATTATGACAAATCCCTTTATATTACATTTACACTACGACGCAAGACCTGCCCGCCTGTTTACATTCACAACCAACCTTTACATCAAACTGAAAAAGTGACATACTTAGGACTTACACTTGAAAGAAGACTGACATGGGGCCCACACGTCAAGACAAAAAAACAGACGTTACAGTTAAGACTGCGACTTCTATACTCAGTACTTCACAGACGCTCAAAACTACCTTTAAAACAGAAAGTTAACATTTACAGTTACTTGATTAAACCCATCTGGACGTATGCATCGCAAATTTATGGACCGGCCAAAAGAACACATATTCAGAAAATACAGACATTTCAATCTAAATTCCTAAGGCTGATAACAGACTCCCCTCCTTATGTGTCAAACGATATATTACATACAGACTTACGTATTCCGACAGTTAAGAGCCATATTCATAAACTTTATCGACAATTTCATGAGAAACTACGTGGACACTCTAACAATCTAATATGGCACTCTAACATACATAATATGGCAACAGTACAGATACCTGACATAACTCAACGGAGGCTGAAAAGGAAGTGGATGAGGGATCTCCTAGTCTAATCGCTAATAATTTAGTTTCACGCCCGGAGATTGTACCACTGGGTGCTGACTCCCTCATGCCTTATCATATCTGTTGTTTCAATGTAATTCACATTCACTGGTTGTCCATTGTGTACAGTTGTGAATAAAGTTATTATGTTAAAAAAAAAAAAAATAAATAAATAAATAAAGAGGTAATTAATAATAATGCCATATATTATAAAACAAGGAATTTCCAAGCATTACTGAAACACTTGTCAACTACATGAGAGTCAGAGAGAAACTGCGTGACAATATGCGCTCCCCAACACTACGCGTGTGGCGTGATCGCGTCGTGTCGCGCTGTGCCAGATGTCCCACAATAGGTGCCTTGCCTTAGCCTTCCCTATTAACTGCACTCATAGTTTAATAAAAGTAATATTACTTTCTTATGCCTTATAACTTTGCTATCATACCAAATCATGAAGTAAACAATTATCCTTTTTTTTTTCGGTTGGCTCTACATACCTTGCAGATCCTTGGCCACCTTGACCAGCCTGCTTCACCTCCGCTTATCTTGGACTATCGCTTCCACTTTGTTGTGTTGGAACTGGTATCGTAAATAAAAAAAAAAAAAAAATCAAGTGGTTTTTACTATTATTATGGAGATAATAATAATTTCTTGCCGTTAATTATTTCTGCCATCATCGTAAATTTGATTACAATATTCTCACTGCAATACTTATCAATTTTTTAAAGGAATATTGCCCATGCTGCATTGTTTTAAACTTAATACAAAAATGATAATACTGAACATTATAAAAAAAAACTGTGTGGTCTTACCTGGAGGGTGGTCACCCATCCAAGCGCTGATCACTATATCGTTAATATTAGTATAATAAAACTAATATTAATTTCTTATGCCTTATAACTTTGCAATCATACCAAAACATGAAGTGAACAATTATCCATTATCACAATATTAATTTAACCATTATTACAATATTTATTTCACTCCTGTCTTATTTATTCAATATCGTCTTAAAAATGACACCTTCTGGTTTTTACAATTATCATGGAGATAATAATAATTTCTTGTCGTTTATTATTTCTGTCATCATTATAAATTTTATTACACTATTCTCACTGCAGTACTCTTAAATTTTTTAAAGGAATGTTACCCATGCTGCGTTGTTTTGAACTTTATACAAAAATGATAATAATGAAAATAATAAAAAACAAAACAAAAAAAACTTAATCAAGCATAACGGCTTAGCTTCAGTCAGTCGATTAGATTAGTTCCATTAAGTTAGGCCTAAATTTTATAACACGTATTCTTTCTGTGAACAATTGCCATTTTTTAAATATTACTTTGAACTAGTCCAGAAAGTGGTTCTTTTTGTCTATTCATGTTGACTGCAAAGTGGTTGCCCAGTAGAGTGGAGTAAAAACGGCCAAAAAAAAAAAAATCTGTTAAACCCTGACCAGGGAATAGTGGTGGAAATCTGTAAACATTTGAGACTAAAATATGGTGATACTTAAGAAAAATGAGACAGTCTTGAGGTCGCACAATGTTTTAGGTTTAAACAAAAGTGCTTAAATAAAAAGATTCTAAGTTTTATTAATTGCAAAGCAATAGTTAAAGGGATTGAAAAATAATTTGTAAAATGTTTGCTCATTTGAATCATTGTCCTGAGGTAGCGTAGCATCGATATTGAGATATTCCTTATTGGTATTGTGATGTGTAGGTTGCTTCCTGGGGTTTATTTGAGTTCTTATGAACCTGTCTCATTAACATGTCCCACTGCTACACTTATTAAACGGTCTCGCAATTTATCTCTTCTAAAGCTGGAAGATAAGTTTTTGATATGAGTTAAATAATCTAGAGTGGAGGATTGCTAACGATTAGAATATAATGGTTTTTATTTTTGATTTCAGCGACAGAAAACTTAAACAATTTGTGCGACTTCAAGATAACAATATCAGAATGAAATTTTTGCACAATTTCTTTTAGCTGATTTTGCCACGATTCCCTTATCAGGGGTTCTCAGATTCTCCAGCTTTTTTTTTCACTCCACCCTCTTGCCCAGTCCTACTTGTTTGAGAGTTTCAAGATTCATTTGGTTCATTAAAGATTGATCACCACATCATAAATTAAAATTGACGTAGGTGGGAATCAAGTTCAAATTCTTCTGGTCACTCCAAGGTGCTTGGTCAACACTCCCTTTTGTATTTATTTAGCATTATATATTCATATATAACATTTACTTAAATATTTATTATACAAAATTAAAATAAAGTTAAATAAAATATGAACTATCCTATATCTATATTATAAGTAATTGAATGGAGACTATTTAAATATCTTTTGAATATAAATTATATATATAATTATCTTGTCTGTTCACAGGTTCAGAATCTACAGAAATATATTTTAAGAAATTAAGTTAAATGAAGCTACCTACGATCTTCTGCCTTGAATGTTTAAAAACATACAGCAGTTAGTCAGCCTAGCTCATTATTGATAGTTTCTGTTTAAAATGGCAGATGTGGAAAAATCTTTTTTCCAAATAGCTATAGAAAAACAGTCCATGTACTGTTCCCTTCTCGGCACCAGGGTCTGGGAAGAATATCCTTATAAAGAGGATTCTATTGTTTTACTTAAGAATAAATTAGGTTTTATTTTGTTTGGAAGCCCCAAGATTTCTGAAAAAAATGAAAATGGTCCTGAAAGTTGCCAAGGGTGTTCTTCCACTGGTGATTCTGGTAGTATCACTTGTTCTGATGTCAATGCGAATGTCTCTGAGGGATGTTTAACTAGTAGTGTTACAGAATTGGGCCCCGTTCAAAGCGTTAGTGAAGATGATGCAAAAGAGAAAGGTGAAATTTTTCATGAGAACAATGTTACAGATGATACTTTTGATTTTATTGTAAAATTGCTTGATTCATCTTTACTAGATTTAGATGGTACTTTACTTCCTTTAATTGAGAAAGATAGTCATCAGTTTCTAAAGCTTATTTTTGGAAATGATTGCTGTAATATTTGGATTAATTATATTGATGAGAATTTAGCTGAAATTGATTCAAGGGGACTAGTAGATTCTACTAGGACAACAGGCTCAACTCTGACTGCACCTCAAAATCCCTCATCTTTTCTGGATGAAATTGGAGTAGATTACTTTTATTACACTGATCCAAAACAAATTAAACTGATTGATCAACTTCTAGGACAAATAATGTCATGTTCTTATGATTACTTTAATAATGGCCTATTTGTTGCTTTTATTTTTGTAATAGCCAATATTGACAATTATACTGCTGACATCCCAATCATTAGGGTCCTTAATCGAAAAAATAATCAAGATGCAGATATTGTATATTTCATAGACCTCTACGGCCGCTGCTATGATAGTTGGAGTAAATTTTTAAAAGATAATATTTTACCAAGTTGTATTTATTGTTATCCTAGAAATGGATTTTATAAATACGATTACGATGGGAATGTCTTAGTAGAATTTGATAAGTCACCTGAATCGAAAGTGCTCAGAAAATTCTCCAAATATGGTGATATTGCTTCTAACATAGCTGGCCTAGGGTGTGGAGGAGTTGCATTAGCGTCAATTATCTTTCCATTCGCTGCTCCAGTAATTGCTGGTACTGCTGTTGTGGGACTCACCTCTGGACTTTGGTCTACTGGAAGATCAATTCACCATTTGACAGATAGAAAACTGCACTGTCAAAAACTGGATGATAATGAGGCAGTTGGAGCTTGGTTGGGCGTAGCAACTGGTGTTTTTAGCATTGCTTCAATGGGAGCTTTGAACTATACTCAGGCCATCGCTAAAAATGGTAGGGTCCTTGGTAAAGTAGCAAATGCAGTTGTTAATGGAATAGAAATCACTAACACTGGGCTAAATGGTGTAACTTTAGGTCATCAAGTGTATAATATGTATAAACAAAAGAAGTTTGATGCTGGTGATGCAGTGAATCTTGTCCTGTCAGTATTATTCTTTTATCATAGTGTGATGAAATTTAAAACAGCAGAACAAGTATTATTAGATTCACAAAATGATGTTATCAGCAGTATAGAAAACCAGCTTTCACGCAGGAAAAGAAAAGTCTTTAAAAAAGTTGTTAGAGGAACAACAGAAAAAAATCTAATAGAAGGTAATGCATGTGTTATTGAAACAGTATTGAACCTCGAAGATCCTAACAACTTTTTTGAAAATCTTTCTAAAGTTACTAAAAGTGCCAATAAGAGCAATTCAAAAGTAGCTTTTAGTGAAGATGGCACTGGTAAGGTTAACATAAATGGAAAAATAGAAGTTCAGCCTGATGTCTTTAATTCTATGAGTAATAAGTCAAAGCAAAAAGTTTTCACTTCATCAAAGAAATATTCTCAAAATCAAAAATTCCATAATTTATTTAATAGAGATATCAAAATTGTATCAAAAAAAGAAAACTTAATATTTAAAAAAAATACTAATGAATTATTAAAGAAAATGAGTTGGAAAAATAAACAAGATATTAAGATAAATGTCCATAAATCTTCAAATTTAAAGATATTTAATAATGTTAATGGTTTCTTTAAGATCATGAAATGTGATAGTAACTATGAAAAAATGAACTCGCAAGTTAAAAAAGAAGCAAAAGAATCAGGAATTAATTTATATTCATTAATTATGATCATTTTTGATGTATTAAATAAAGCTAAGGAAGGAAAAGAAACGTTTGACCGTTTAATGAAATATTATGAAGAAAATCTAAAAGATTTTCTTGAAGGCTTAATTAAGGATGTAGATGAATTCCTTAGCGAAATATTCAAAGAAACAAATGAAGATTTGACAACAGTACAACGTATATTTTACTTGAAAGTCATCAAAGGAAATGATTATAGCTCTTGGAAATACTTGGAAATATACTTCCAAAAGTTATGGAATGTGGTGCCAGATCCTGATACTGTAGTTATACTAAGACAGAAAGCAGGTTGGCTCTATTTTTTGCCTTTAGATTCTGAAGTTCGCTGTGTTTTTATTGCACCGTTGAGGATAAATGCTGATGTAGAAAAAGTTTGGTTACGTGCTTTCATTAAAAATACTTGAGTTATTACATAATACAAAAATTCATTTCAAGTTCTATTTTTACTGTGCACTTTGTCATTCAACAATCAAGTTGTGCTGTGTTGCCCGTGGTTAATAAAAATCAAGCTTAATTGACTTGATGAATGTATTTTCCAAAAGAATTTCAAAGATCTCACTTGTTAAGTGATTTTACTGAATATATGTAGTTGTTTGCTCACTTTTAAGTTTCTCAATCTTTTTTAAAGAAATCATCTCCAGTCAATGAAGGAATTAAATTTTACCCATCAACTTCATTTTTTCAAATGACATTATTTATTTATTCATAATACTGTAATCAAATTGCTTTAGTTTTAATACATCTCTAACATTTCGTTAATTTTACAAAAATCTCCCAGACTTTTCCACATACTGAGTTTTTAAATAGATCAAAACTGGTCATAAAGAGGGTTCTGTTGTTTTGGTTTTATGTTTAAAACAGATTTTTAATTTTTTTCGACTGAGTATGGCATGGCGGTTTACTTTTCAAGTTCAAAAACCATTTATCTCAATCCCATTCCTAGTCATTCTATCCTATCTCTCTAACAGTTCCTTTTGAGATAGCTGCCAAATGGAATACCCGTAACTACTACTCAATCAAGGCAGGTGTTCTATAAGGTAGCATACTTGGTTCAGTCCTATTTATCCTCTATTCCCTATACTTAGACAAAAGACTTACTTAGAACCCTCACAAAAGACTCAAAAGGCATGAACTTAACAGATGCTTCAGCCAATTGTATAGACTACTAAATAGGAAAGCTCATCTTTCCATTGAAAACAAACTTCCAATATCTGAAACCATCCTTAAACCAATTTGGACCTATGGACTGAACTGTTGGGGATAGCAAATAATAGAGTGTCAAATGCATCCATTCCATTTAATTCCAAGTCCTTCGTATTATTGTAAATGCTCCATGTTATGTCTCCAACAAAACCTTACATAACCTTTTCCTGGCTAAAACAGAAGTATTGGGATTTTTTTTAGAATTCTTTTGAAAAATCAAAGCTTAGCCTTCACACATCAAGAAATGATATCTATTCTGGCCACAATTGGTTTTAATTATTTTTATAGTCATTCACCATAAAAGGGAACTGTAGTTCCCCTTGCCAGCTTACCGTAAGGTTGCTCTTGCAACAAATTGGGAACTGCGGTTCCCTTTGCCTGGTTACAGTCTAGGAAAATTAGGGAAGATAAAAATTTAAATCTTATTAAACGTGTCATAAAATTGTAAACTATATCGATAATAAACATCAGCTGTTTTCTAAGATTATTGAAAGGTAGAAATTCAGTCTTTCAGCATCACATTGGTATCAACTTCGAATTGATTTGAATTCCACATTAACTAAAAGAAATTATTTGTAAGAATAATAAACCAAGAAAATATGACTCTAAAATGGATCTTAAAAATAATGAAAAATTTTAGGACAACTTAGACCTCCCTACATAAATTAAAATAAGAAAAAATGAAAAGGTAATAGCTTTCATGGCACGACTGATACTGGAAGCGACCTGGTAGTGAAAGGACAGTTTCTGGTATGAACTGTCAATTTTTGATCTGAGAAAAATTGTTTTGTTGATGTGACATGGAGAACATTTACTTTTCACTGTGAACGTCTGGAAATGTTCACCGCCTGAAGTCTCATCGAAATTGTCAGGCACTGCATGGGTTATTCTATTCGACTGAGGCTTGGAAACCTGGATTCTTTTAGAGAAACTTCTAGCAAATTTGATGATTACTTCTTTCTGCTAGGCGTTTTGCCTACATTTTTCTTAATTTCTCAATCTTCATTTTCGTGATATTCTTTTTAGAAAGATTTTTATTCAGGCAAGATGTAAAATCAATCACCTTTTTTTCAATACTGGTATCCAGGCAAGGGGAACTGAGGTTCCCTTTTCAATTTCTTCAATTATAAAAGTGTGAATGTAAGTTTATATTATTGTTTTGCTGTTTTCTTTAGTAAACAACTCAATCTATAAGGATCAACAGATCGCAGGCCTCAGAAACAACAAATAACTAATAAAAACTTGTAAACAAGCCTAACTCACCGAGCCAACTATGGCCATCAGTCCAACCAGACTTTGCCACAAATATCGTCGAAAAGCTAAGCGCGTTCCCCCCACCCTGCAGGGCTGCCTAAATGTTCAGAAGGTCTTCTAAGAAGAACAACGCTGTTTGCGATGTCACCATCGAGCTAGTGACTTCATATATTTGACCAAAGTTGAGGGGAACTGTAGTTCCCCTTGCCAGGATAAGGGATAAAGACCTCAATACACCTTTTGTCCTTGACCTCATACCCCTTAAATTTTCTTAATTCCATCAAAACCTTTCGAACCACCCCAACCCTCTGGCTCATTGATTATCCAGTTCCACACATCCTTATAATAACCCTCCTTTTAGATTAAAACAGCAATGGCCAGCTTCTCTACTCAAGTCCTGACCAACTATGGTACTCCCTCTCAGCCTCCATTTGATTTAAACACTAGTGACGTTTTGAGAGAACAGCATTAGAATTACTGTGGACCTGGTCCGGGTTTTACGTGGGATTTTTGTGTGCGTTGTATATATAGTGTGGTTCTGCTTTTTTATTTAATTAATAATTTTTTTGTTTATTATTTATTCCTCTTTATTATTACTGTTATTTATATTCTTTATACTTTTATTTTATGATTTATTTTATATTAGTAAGAGGATTTTTTTCAAAAATTTTCTTTAATTTAATTGTACAGATTGTTTGAATGGATTCTTTGTCATCCATATTGTACATTGCCCTTTAAAAGGCAGCTTGTGATATTAATTCAATAAAACAATTCATTCCAATATATGATGAGATACATAATTTATTGTGTACCAAGTTTTTTGAGACTACCTATATAAAAAACCTAACTATGTCTATAAAAATTGAGTATTTCAATGAAAACAAAATTAAGTATCATCAGTCTTTGTAATACTATGGTACAGCTTTTGTTGTAATATTTATTTATTTATTTCTGTAATATTGTCTGCTTGTAATACTTATTCAATAAGACAATAGTACAATTCATTGTATTAAATTTGAAGGTATTACAAATGTTAGGAATGTGATTTTTAAGACAGATGTTAAATGGTGGATAATGGCGGTGTTTTCATTCTGTTTGTAAACTGTACACCGTTTAGTTTGGTTATGTTGATTGATTTTTAATTTCATGTTCTGAATTGATTTCTTTAAGTTTCTTTTAAACTTTTCTTTGTTTCATTAAAATATAAAGGCATATTGTGTTTTTGGACCTTGAAAATCTGTATTTGGTGAACTTAATAAAATTAACTATTAATGGTAGAGGATAAATCAGTAGATTTATTGCAACCTCAACAAAAAATGTTTTCATTCTTAATTACTCTTACGTTTAAAAAGTATTCACTTTAAGCTTGATCAAATGATAAATTAATTCCTCAAGAAAAAACCTGGATCTTGAAAAAACCAACCCACTTTACTTTTTCAAAAAAGTAAATCTTATATTATCTATCCTACTTTATTTAGAGGATTTTATTGAATGTAATACATTTTAATCTACTTCTTAAAATTCCAATGGAGTTTATGAATTTAGGGTATTGCGTTATGAATTAAGGGATCTCCTGTGGTGCCATTTATTTTATGAAGATACTGTTAATTTTTAATTATAATAATAATTTGTTTTGTAGTGCAGCCTAAGTATTTAGATAGATTCTTCTCCATATTGATGATTCATTGAGTTAAAAAAAAAAAAATCCTAAAAAGAAAATAGTAAAAAACATCATTTAAAATTAATAATTGTGCATGACTAATGTATGACTAAGATATACACATCTTTTCTACTAAGATATACACTTCTTTATACAGGTCTACTTTTCTTTTTATTGTTATATGAATATGTTGCATAAGAGAATTGATTGTTTAATAAATTATTAATTGACTAAATAATTATGCTTTTTTCACTTTATAAGAATAGCTTGAATTAAGTGTTAACTAACCAAAATTTTATACTGATGTTTTTATTTATTATTGATTCTCTGATTTGTTAATAATTATGAGGTATAGTCAAGGGTGGGCATAGAAAAAAAAAAGATAACTTTTTTTGTTAGTTAACTTTTTCAAGAAGCTAATTAACAGTACTTCAACAAATGAAAAAAATAAAAACTTCTCTAAGAAAGACAGTTTCATTATTTTAATTTACTATTTTAAACCCATCCTATCTATTTTTTCACTGCAATAAGCTAATATGGTTATCCCCCTCCTAATGTTAATACTTACTTTGTTACCCTTACAAAAGCATGTCTCCAGCCCCAGAATACCTTTTACCAATTCTAACCTTGTTCTACTGTTCTTACTATTATCTAGCGTTCTTATATCATTAAAACCTTTCATTTATTGCCACTGTGTCCAATTTCTGGATTTCATTCCCTTCCAAGATAAGCCGTTCCCCACTCTCAATTTCATTAAATCCTGCTTCTTCCTTTACCTATTGAGCATTCAATCCAATGAGCTCAATCAAAAAATATATACCAGGTATGCAAGTTTAAAATGTCGTTTATTTCTTAAAATAAATACACAGTAATTTAAAAAAAAGTATAATATATTTTATTCAAAGTACTGACCCTCGCTTTCTACACATTTTGCCCATCTCTCTGGCAATATATGGATACCATTCCAAAAGAATGCTTCATCTTTATTTGAAATCCATTCATCGAGCCATTTTCGTACGTTTTCGAAATTGTTGAAGTGTTGCTCCGCCAATGAGTGTCCCATCGATGAGAAGAGGTGATAATCAGAAGGCGCCAGGTCAGGTGAATACGGTGGGTGGGGTAGGAGTTCCCAACCAAGCGAAGAAATCGTTTCCTTAGTCAATCTGGCTGAATGTGCAGGAGCGTTATCATGCTGAAGAATGACTTTGGCGTGCCTGTGAGCCCATTCTGGGCGTTTTTTTTCGATCAATGCGTGACTCAAATTGATCATTTGTTGTCGGTAGCGCTCGGTATTGACTGTTTCGCCGGGTTTGAGAAGCTCGTAGTAGACTACTCCCTTCTGATCCCACCACACACACACAGCATTGTCTTCTTCCCAAAACGATCCGGTCTTGCACTCGATGTGGATGGTTGTCCTGGCGTTACCCATGATTTTTTTTTCGTTTGGGATTCTGAAAATAAATCCATTTTTCATCGCCAGTTACAACTCGATGCAAAAAACCCTTTCTTTCGTAGCGTAAAAGCAGCATTTCGCACACAGTTTTTCGTTTTTCCATCTGTCGTTCGTCCAATTCATGTGGAACCCATTTTCCAACCTTTTGAATCTTTCCCATAGCTCTCAGGCGATCGGAAATGGCTTGCCTAGTGACATTCAACTGTTCTGCCATCATTTGTTGGGTTTGGGTATTGTCTTCGTCTAATAAAGATTGCAATTCGAAGTCCTCAAACTTTTTTGGTCGATTTTCTCGTTTTTGATCAGTAACATCAAAATCACCACGTTTGAAACTTTGAAACCAACGATCACATGTCCTGACGGTTGGAGCAACATCGCCATAAGTCTCAACAAGAATTCGATGACATTCAGATGCCTTTTTCTTTTGATTAAATAAGAAAATCATGACATGCCGCAAATGCTCTTTATTTGGCTTAAAATTAGACATTTTTAACACCAAAGAAAGGTATGATACGTCCACGTAAACGACTTAAAAACAACTGACTTTTGTAAACAAATGACTAACAAACAAAATAGCGTTTAGAGATAAGCAAATCCTTCAATAGGCTAAGAGCGCATTCTATTGGAATTAAAACGACATTTTAAACTTGCATACCTGGTAATGAGATATAAATGCTAATATTATAATTTTTGTTACTGTTATAGCTTATACTATTATATGAGATCACATTAAGATTTGTTATCATCTGATTACTGCCCTGCACTGGTTTTCTCATCTAATGATTTGTTAATTTTCATAATTGCCTTTTTTTATTTTTGTATCTTACTTCACTTTTAAGTTTGAAGGGTAATAATTGTTCCGATCGGCGACACAACTAAACTGGCTTGACCCGCATTACACCCACCAGTTCGATCCTTGCGCTTCACTTCATGTTTACATTTTTCGATAGTTCATTCCTATAACCTCACATGTAAACAATCACTTCTACAGTTTCAACTTGGATTGTGTTGTTTAGTTAGTTATATTGATATTTAGACTTCTTAAATGTTAATAGGTGAAACAGAAGTTAACAACACGAGGATTAAGTGTTCTATCAATTCATGTTTTTTTATTTAATCTTATCTTATGTGTAAAAGTGTTACAAAACTTAAGATTAATTTGTACATGGATTTGGTGTTTTACATATTTATATTTGTTCTTTCAATTTCAGTGATAAAATTTAAAACTTGTAAATGTGTTATAAAACTTAACAAGATTTATTTGTACATAGATTTGGTGTTTTATATATTTTTATTTGTTTCAATTTCAGTGATAAAATTTCAGTATACATATTTTGTGAATGGATTCTTTGTCATCCATATTACTTTTTGTCCTAAAGTGAGACAGACAGTATGATTAATTCAATAAAACATATCAGTTTATAAATAAATGTGAGAAAGTACATCACAGGTTTCATGTTTTCTTATTTCCACTTCCCTTGAGAAAATATTGCAGAAATTAACATCATCACTTTCAACCAGGATTCTGTCTTATATTATATAATGGCTTATAACATCGAGAATTGACAATGAGAAAATAATCACAGATTAAGAGGAGGTAAATGACACATTACTATATAATTGTAGAACTATTGGTATAATGTAATAGATTAATGTGTTTTTTAAAAAAATTAGAAGCCTTATGATGGAACATTGTCTACGAAACATGTAGCTAAATAAATAGGAGTTATGACAAATAAATACTTAAGGATTGTCATTTTTATATTTATAATTTGTTATTTTCACTTCTCTGACAGAAAGTTCATCAGGAACTAACTTTACTTGTGGTTCAGTAGTATATTAATTGTTGATTAAATTAATATTAATTCAAAATTGATTTAGTGTCTTATATTTCGATATTTTCTTATTTCCACTTCATTAGTTCCGTATTTCTCATTTTAATATTAGAAGGTAAACAGAAGTTAATATTACTTTGAACAGGGATTTAGAGTTTATCAGTAAATGTAGGAAAATAACCTTTCCCCTCTGAAAGCAGCGACTAGAACATCGAAATAAATCGGAACAAGGTTAGAATCGATAAAAGGTATTCTGGGCGCGTTTAGGGGTTGGTGTCGCCGATCCGTACAATTACCGTTTGAAGATTTAAAGATAAGTTATTTAATTAGCCTATTTGATGTGAAATTAGAATTTGAAATTATTGAGAAAGTATTACAATCTGCCTCAAAGAGGGCAAAATGTGTAATTAGTTTAAATTTCTATTATCATAACTTCATTTCTATGATAATTATCCGTAATAAGTTTTATTTTCTTAATCTATACTATGATATGAAATAACAAGCTATTTTTCGTTTGTGATTACTATTCACAAAAACTATTGGTCCAAATTTTAATAACGCCATCTTCATAGTGCCAAGAAGGTTTAGCAATAATAAAATGTACTGATTTTAAATTCAAAATTCGATAGGTGGCGATCGCCGTTCTTCATCAGACTTTACAAAGATACGATGTTATACAGAGCATTGTTGATAATAACATTAACTTATAATCAATTAAATTATGAAAAAAGATTTTAATATGTGGTTTGAGATGTCCCAGTGAAGTTTGAAAATCGACCGCTATGTGGTTACCACAAATCCGCAATTGGGTTTACAATGGTGAAATTAATGAACCCATGTGTACCAAATTTTAACTACATCATCTTAGAGTTCTTCGAAGGTATAGCAATAATAAAATTTACAGTAATAAAAATTGAAATGTGCAATGCTTTGTGGAAGAAACGAAGTTTGCCACACCGTCATATTATTTAATAGTTAGAAATTAAAATCCAACCAAATGAAATCAACAAAATTATTTCTGCTGAATAAATATTACCCAATCAAAATATCGATCCTTTGCTTTTTGATATTGATTGTTAAATATGATTTATGGGTCATTAGTTTTAAGCCCTAATAATGCAGTCCATTATCCACAAGAGTTTAGTACAGTCCAGAGGTTAGAGTTGGGCAAAAAGTACTTAAAGTACAATTACAGTAATTGGAAAGTACTTGCAACTACAAGTACATCTGTACTTGTACTTGCCAGTTCACAAGTATTTGTACTTAAAAGTACAATATGAAATCCGGTTGTTTTAAAACTGAGTAGTTGTACTTGCAGCCTTGCAACTACAGATACAAATACTCATTGGTATTTGCCGTCACAATTACTTTTTCAAGTACATGTAATTGTACTTGAAAGCCACAAGTACATATACAGTATTTGGTAAAAGTATTTGCGAACTGCCAACTACCAAGTACACAATGTACTTGTTGGTACAAGTACTTGTAATTGTTTGTGTACTTAAATACTATGGTAATGTAATTAAGTACTGCCCAACTCTGCCAGAGGTGGGCTAAACAGTTATTTTTTGGTATTAGGCTACTACGTTATGGCTCTATCCCAGTAATAGGTTCCAATAGCAGGTTATTCCAGTAATAGGTGATTCAAGTAAACCCCTGCCATACCGCTAGAATGCGCGCCAGTCAATCACTGCTGTTGCCAATAACTGTTTGGAATCCAATAACGCTTTAAATCACTTCACTGTTTAGAATCACTACAGTTATTACAATCACTCCAGTTCTTACATTCTCAACAGTTATTAGAATAACTCCTGTTGCCAGCCATCGTTCTGTTTTCGATCATCGACCTGGCGCTAGTGGTTCTAACCTATTACAAACTTACTTTTAGACATTTTGACTGTCCACCTTTTTAATGGAACGGTTCCAACCGTTCCGTTCCAGTTGAAAACCCGTTCCATTTTTCATTCCGTTCCATTCTCGTTCGTTTGATTCACTTTCATATCAATATGAAAACAAAATAAAGTAACACTACACCTAGTGAGCCCCATCACTGGATCAAAATTTATTTTATTGTTGTATCATGATTTTTGTACTTTAAACAGAAATCCCTTAAAATGCACCAAGTGCAGAAAAAATAATTTTTTAATAAAAAATAATTACATACTTTTTTGTAATTGTATAGTAAAACAATAAAAATAAAGGGGATTAGAAAAAAAAAAGTAACACTAAATAATATTAAACCTTAAATTATATACACATGACTCTTGAGTCAATAATTAAAATCAAGACAAAACAATTCTTTCTTAAAACAAAACAAAATTGGGGTCACCTGTGGTGTAGTGGTTAGCATAGCAACCTACTAAACCCAAGATCGCGGGTTCGCAGCCCGGCAGATGACCTTAGGATTTTGTAAAGTAAAGAGTAAAAAATCCTTAGCTATGCCGTCCTTCGGAAGAGATGTAAATTGGGGGTACCGAGCCTGTACGATGTCAGGTACTCGTTAAAGATCCCTATCCTAATTATACCTGGATAGGCAAAATTTAGGACTCCCACCGCAGCATCGTCCGATTAGCCATAGCAGCATAAAGTGACGTTAAACGAAATAAACAAACAAACAAAACAAAATTGTATAATTGAAGACACATGATTGTAATAAAACTCCAAATATTGAACTTCATTCAATGAAATATAATCTATTATATTTTGTCAAATACCACTCACTCATTTAACACGAAATCTCGAAAACCACCGAACGGATTGGAATGAAATTTCGTAAATGGCTTCCTCTAGGGCCATAGGTGCTCGCTAAGAAAGGATTTTTTAAAAAATCGGCCATGGATCGCGGCTAATTCACAAAAAGGTGATTTCTAACGCAATGGAAATTCTTTGAAATAACATTACGGATCGTAATGAAACTTAATAGAAGATAAGATAAGATAAGGTAAGATGGTAGTGCTGCCTTGATCCTTCACTGGAGGACTGTTAAAATTAAAAAAAATTAACTTCTGCAAATTGTCAAATTTACTTATTGAAATTATTCTAAGAACAGAATTCATTAGGTTTATTTAAGTAATAATAATTATCAACGTTAAACTTAACTTTTACTAATTTAAGTTGTCCTTAATCGTAATGATGTTAAACCGTAGCGGAGCACGGGAACTTTCAGCTAGTATAGTAATATAGATATATTCATTGTGAAAAAGACACAATAAAAAGTAGAAAATAATACAGATTGATATATTAATTGATGAGGAGATTAATGATATTAGGATTATGATTGCAATAATATCTCCTGAGAAATATAACAATAATTTGAGGTAGTATGTAGTAATAATATTAATATATATTTATTTATAAATTATAATATTTAGTGTTGTAATAGTCATAATAGAGTTTTTGTTGTTTGAATTCTATGTTGTAGGGCTTGAGAAAGTGGCATTGTCCATGAAATGTTACCCAGTTTAATGTTACAAAATTTGTTTGTATAAATAAATATGTTTCAGGAGATAATATTGCAATCATTATCCTAATATCAATTAATATATCATATGAACATGGACCACAATAATCTTATCAGTAATCATTATTTATCGAACTGTTCACAACTTTTATATAATGGTGATACTAATAATAAGTTGTATTATGGCCTAAAATGAGCGATGAATGAATTACCTTATAATATTATTGTAACTAAATATGCACAATTTATTATTAATATAATTAACTGTTATGGCAAAGTTTATTATTTTAAGAAAACTTTACAACATAACATTTTCTCTAAACACCTGGTGGAATTAGCGGTTGGTTTGGATAATCTTTTCCTTTTTGCCACCAATAATAATGTCTTTATTGTTAATATAAAAAAAACAAATCGTTAAATTAGAAATAAAACAAGCATTTTGGACTATAGGCAAAACAAAAAAAAATATATATCATTAATTAAAAAGATATATACACAAATAACGAAAAAAATAAATTAAATACACTTATTTAAAAAAAACAAAAACTGCATAGACCAATAAAAATAAATTGAAAATTCCAGCACCTATATCTAATTATAATATCCATTATAATATAAGCAATAATTACACCTCAATAAGTGTGGGTAACATAAACACTATATTGATGATTTTTAGTGTAAGACGTCCAATAACATGGTAAGAAAAGTTATAAGAAAATATAAATTATTACATAATAATAATAGCGTAATTAATAAAAATAATTAATTATTAATTATTAACTAAACTTAATCCAGAGATCGGTCTCGTTCGTTACAATAGGGGCAAGACCAGCAGTGGTGGAACGAAAGCAGACCGGTCCCTGGATTGTTCCAATTGGAACGAAGGCAGACCAGTCTCTCAGACCGGTCCCTGGAACGTTCCAATTGGAACGAAGGAGCCTGGTCTCTCGGACTGGTCCCTGGAACGTTCCAATTGGAACGAAGGCAGACCGGTCTCTGGTACGTTCCAATTGGAACGAAGGCAGACCGGTCCCTGGAACGTTCCGCCACTGTCGGCCTTCCCTCTATTGAAACGGAATTGAATCTACTGTATTTTTACGATTATAGGTCTTATTTTTTTTAAAAGTTATAACTTGTATTATTACTTATTATGAAATACCATAATTAGTAGATAAATTATTTATTTACCTTTAAATCGTGAAACCAAGTTATTTTATTTTAACAATTTTGTAATATGCTCTCATTAGCTGTGCCTGTATGTAATGGAAACTTTTATCTAAGACTAGAAATTAAGATAACAAATTATAGTTTAGAAAAACTAAAAAAATACAGACTTTAATAAAATAAAAAACCGAGCTAAAAAGTAGAAAGTAATTTTTATTTCGTTAATCGTTTGTGTTATGACAATAGAAAACCAGGCTATCAATTATCATTAATGAATTTGGCATAAAATTAAAGTAAATCTTAAGTTATTCATAAAATAATTGAATTTATAGTAAAGAAGCGTGGGGTGCTAGATATTAAATGTTAGAAAAATATTATTGGTAACTATTTATAAAAGTAGAAGTTATTGAGAAAATAATAATAATGAACTCTCTAATAAATAGGGATATTCAATTAAGTTTTATTAATTACTCTATTAATATTATATAATAATTTATATTTTCTTATAAATTTTCATTTTTCTTATAACTTAACATGCTATTGGACGTCATATGGTAAAAATCATAAATATAGTGTTTATGTTTAATGTTACCCACACTTATTGAGGTGTAATTATTGCTGTGGACATTATTATTAGATATAGGTGCTGGAATTTTCAATTTATTTTTATTGGTCTATTCAGTTTTTGTTTTGTTTTTTTAAAATAAGTTAAGGTGGAGTGAGTGCGTTTATGGGGTAAGTGCATTAGTCCGCCATAATTTCTATTGTCATTTTATTACATCAACTTCCATTTTTTGTATGTAGACAGAACTTCTTACCCTCCAAACCTAACATACTAGAGTGCTCTACTGTAGAAGATAACCTCTCTAGGAATTTTCATAGTTCAACCTGTTGATCTAGGTGTTGTGTAAAGTTGAATGAGTTAAAATCACAAAATTGTATTGAATGTATTTTTCTCTATTTTTTTAATTTCAAGGAGTAAAATGATTTCCGGGATTTGCTTATTTTTGCACTTACCCCATCAAAGAATCAATTCACTGCTAAGGAGTTTACAAGAGATTTATGCACTTACCCCGTTTAGGTGGGGCAAGTGCGTGAATGGGATTTAAAATTGATTTTCCTTTGCACTGATAATAATTTTTAGGATATCAGGGAAATCAACTATTTTACTGAAAAGAGTATAGTTCAACCTTTGCAATATAACAAAAAATATTATCCTAGCATTAATTGCTGATTTTTTATGTCAAGTTAATTTTGAACTTTGCACTCCATATGACGCCCCACTTCACCTTAAATGTATTTAATATATTTTTTTGTTCTTTGTGTATATATCATTAATGATAATTTTTTTTTTGTTTTGAATATAGTCCAAAATGCTTGTTTTATTTCTAAATTAACGATTTGTTTTTTATATTAATAATAAAGGCATTATAATTAGTGGCAAAAAGGAAAAGATTATCCAAACCAACCGTTAATTTCACCAGGTATTAAGAGAAAATGTTATGTAGTAAAGTTTTCTTAAAATAATAAACTTTGCCATAACAGTTAATTATCTTGATAATAAATTATGTTATATATAATTATTAATTATTAGATATAATTAATAAAACGAACCGGTCTGCGTTCGTTCCAATCGGAACGAGAAAATCAAGATTCTCGTTCCGTTCCAAACGAAAGACCGGTCTTCGGAACGTTTCACCTGGAACGGTCCATCCCTATTTGACTGGTAGGGATAAGGACAATGTTTTTTAAATAAGGACAATGTTTTTTAAAGATTTATTTAGCTGAATTCGTTTGTATCATAGTTGGCCTATTTATTTTTAATCTTAATATATATAAATTACGTGTCGCCGCCTAGGGGCCGGCTAACACCTAAACTACTGAACCAATTTTAATCAAATTTGCACACCGTGTGCAGTTTGATCCAACAAAAAAGATAGGATACCTTATATCTTAATTTATAGTCGCAATATTATTTGTATATTATCTGCAAGTCACAATTATCTGTTAGCTCTATACGATTCTAACATATGGCGGTATAAGGTTATACTATTATATAAAAGGACAAGCAATGTTTCGTTTGTGTTCACTAACCGCCAAAAACTACTGAACCAATCTCTACCAAATTTTGACTACATCATCTTTATAGGATAGTTTAGCAATAGTAAAATCTAATGATTTTCAACTAATTCTTTATTGAAAAATGAATAATAAGTGGATAACAGTGAAGTTCAAAAATGGCGGCAATTGCCATCTACATGAAAGGTTAAAAGGTACAGTGTTACATAGAGGTGAACATTGATAATAAAATTTACTTATTTTCAATTAAATTGTTATAAAAACAGGTATATGGAGTGAAATATACCAAAGTTTAACTACATCATGTTCATAATTCTAGGTTTAGCAACAATAAAAATTTAAATGTACAATGTTGAGTGTTAGAAACGGGTTTTGCCACACTACCACATACTTTTATGGTTAGAAATTAAAATCCAACCAGATCAAATCAAATAAAATTATTTCTGTCGAATAAAAATTATTAAAAATCAAAATGCCGATCCTCAGCTGTTTAATATTGTGTGTAAAAATATGAACTTTGAACCTTTAGTTGTGAGCACTGATAATGCAGTTTCTTAATAGTCTCTGTCCATCTGGATTACCAACTCATATATTAAAATTGAAAATTGGATGTCTAATTATGCTTTATGTTATCTTCAAACACCTAATCAATCTAAATTTAACCCAGTTAATAAGCAGCGAGAGGCTGCTATGCGTGAAAATATCAAAAATAAAATTTTCAATTCTTCACTTTAATACAAGATTTTTATCGATAAATATTTAAAAAAAATTAATTATTAGTTAAAATTATATAAGATCTTCACTTATGAGAGCGGGCGAAGCCTCGACGGGGGATGATGAAGTTATATATAAAAGGACAAGCCATTTTCGTTCATTATCACTAACCGCGAAAACTATAGAACTATTCTGTACCAAATATAACTATGTATATCATCTTCATAGTTCAAGGAAGGTTTAGCAATAATAAAATTCATATATTTTCTATTAAATAACTGTTTAAAAAGCGATAAATATGTGGAGTGCAGTAAAGCGAGCGCCATTTAAGAGAGGTTACAATGATCTGGTGTTGAATATAGCTAGAAATTGATAATAAAGTTACTTAATTCAATTAAATTGTAATCCAAAAAGCTACAAATATGTGGCAAGCGACAATAGCGTTTTAGTAAAACTAATGAACCTATCTGAACCAAATTTTAACTACATCGTCTTCATAGTTCTTGAAAGATTTAAAATTAGAAAGTTTACCATAATAATAACTTATACTATTATATAAAAGGACAAGCCATTTTACGTTTGTGATCACTAACCACGAATACTACTGAACCAATCTGTGCTAAATATTAACTACATCATCTTCATAGTTCCAAGAAGGTTTAGCAATATTAAAATCTACTGATTTTTCATTTATTTTTTATTAAAAAAAGAAAATATGTGGACAACAGTGAAGTTTGAAAATTGACCGATAGGTGGAGAGGTTCTACGCGAGAGGTTACAAAAGAGCTTGAAATCGATGATAAAATTTACTTATTAAACTATAAAGAGAATTATTAAAAAAGATTTAAATATGCTGTGCGATATGTGGATCCCAGTGAAGCTTGAAAATCGAACGATTGTGTATAGCGCCATCCCACAATAGAGTTAACAATGGTAAACTGAACCTATCAGTACTGACATCTAAATAAATAATTTTTATAATTCTAGGAAGGTTTTGCAATGGTAAAATTTACAATAACTAAAATTTAAACGTACAATGTTGAGAGGCAGGACTGAGGTTTGCCACACTGTCATATACTTTTATAGTTCGAAATCAACATCCAACCAGATGAAATCAATGAAGTTATTTCTGCCGAATACAAATTATTACTAAATCAAAATGTCGATCCTTTACTTTTTTATATTGTGTGTAAAAATATGATACACGGGCCTTCTGCCGTAAGCACTGATAATGCAGTTTATTTTCCGCAAGAGTTTCTTAATAGTCTTTATCCATCTTGATTACCAATTCATACATTAAAATTAAAAATTTTATGTCTAATGGTGCTTTTACGCAATCTCCAACTGCCTAATCAGTGCGATTATAACTAGATTAATAATTACTGATATGCGTGAAAAAATCATTGAAGAAATAATGCTGAACCACATGCTAAAATACAAGAATATTATCGATAAACAAATAAAACATTAATTTTTAGTTGAAATTAGCTTTACTTATGAAGGGCGGGCGAAGCCGCGACGGGGATGCTAGTTTGTTATATATTTTGACAACTTTTAATTGGCTTCTAAAATTTTTTGTTAAAAAAAAATTGACACAATAATTTTGGTTGATTTTGTGTTATTTATCATTTGTAAGATTACTAAATAAGCAAATTATTAACATTATTAGCAATGGCGAGGAGGATAAATTAATGAATTACCAGTCAAATTGTCTAAAAGTAAGTTTGTAATAGGTTAGAACCACTAGCGCCAGGTCGGTGATCGAAAACAGAACGATGGCTGGCAATAGGTTGTTGAGAACTGTTGTAGAACTGGAGTGATTGTAATAACTGCAGTGATTCTAAGCGTTATCGGATTCCGAAGAGTTATTGGCAACAGCAGTGGTTGACGGGGGCGCATTCTAGCGGTAGGGCAGAGGTTTACTTGAATCACCTATTACTGGAATAACCTACTATTGGAACCTATTACTGGGATAGAACCATAACGTAGTAACCTAATACCAAAAAATAACTGTTTAGCCCACCTCTAATGAGGCATGCCGAAGCCGATGACCGCCGACAACTTCCGAATGAACCCGATTGCCTCCCACTCCACCACCTAGTCGCCTCCGAAAACTGGGATATAGACTCTAGTGTAATTTCGTTTCGTTTATTTCGTTTAACGTCACTTTATGCTGCTATGGCTAATCGGACGTTGCTATGATAGTATCTTACATGATAGTATCTATGTTAGTTGATAGATACATGATAGCTATGATAGTATCTATACTATGATAGTAATCTTACAAATGATAAATAACACAAAATCAACCAAAATTATTGTGTCAATTTTTTTTTTAACGAAACATTTCAGAAGCCAATTAAAAGTTGTCAAAATATATAACAAATTAAAAATAAATAGGCCAACTATGATACGAACGAATTCAACTAAATAAATCTTTAAAAAACATTGTCCATATTTAATTGTACTGTCAAGATTTTATTTTAAAAAAAAATATATAGGTGTTAGTAAAACGTATTTGAACAATTATTATACATAAGACTCAACAATTACAAGTAGCCTGTATCAATCTGTTATCTAAGCATGTATTGTGTCTTATAATACAGGGTGAGTATCTCTTAGCGTAAAAAAAAAAATTGGGTGAAACTAGATCAAAAGTGTAGCCAAATGCCGCAGACCTCACCTTTCTATTCCAATCCGTTGCAGATATATGGTAAATAAACGATTTTTTGGAGGAAAGCATGTTTTTTACGATAAAAGCTGTAATATCTCCATTTTGTTTAAATATTTTTCAAATATTGATCACATTTTCGGATTTAGCAATAAATTTCCTATAAGATCGGAGTAATTTAACCTTGAATTTTACAAACTTGGGACCTAAAAAATATCTTTATCTTCACCTAATTTAGGGAAGTTACAATTTCTTATAATACTTCAGCGCTCACTGCTTTTCATAAAAACAATCCACAAAAC
Organism: Euschistus heros; assembly: GCA_003667255.2. Classification (NCBI taxonomy): domain Eukaryota; kingdom Metazoa; phylum Arthropoda; class Insecta; order Hemiptera; family Pentatomidae; genus Euschistus; species Euschistus heros. The sequence goes on from RCWM02000059.1 coordinate 298,224, forward strand.
TGCAAAGCTCTCAAAAACTTGCAAATTTAATAAGCTTTCAAATGATATGTTAAAAGTAATGATTTTGTTTTAATTTCATGGAGAAATTTACTTTTGAAACCGAAAAAACATGGTGTTCTCATTTAGCATACAAATCAGGTACTTTGGTAAATAAGACATTATGATAATCGCTTGATGAAAATCTGTATTTTAAATAAAAGAAACACTTCATTAGAATAAAAAGCAAAGAAAAAATTTGTTAATTTGAAAATAAAAGAATCACTGTCAATAAAGCGCCGCCAGAGTCCGTTATTTTATTAAATTTTCAAAATGTCCTCCATTATTTCGAATGCAGCTTCTTGCTCTCTTTCTCACAGCCCCTACGGTCACTGCTAAAGTCAGACGCTGTTGCAATTTGGCTCCGGCCTCCAGAATTCTCGTCTTTAGGACCTCAATGCTGGTCACTTCTCTGGCATATACCTCGCTTTTTATGTAGCCCCACACATAAAAGTCCATTGGAGCTAAGTCAGGTGACCTAGCTGGCCAATGTATCACACCATTTCTACCTATCCAGGTCGAATATCGTTGGTTCAGCCATTCCCGTACTGCTGCCGAATGATGTGGAGGAGCACCATCGTGTTGGAATATTATGTTTTGCTGAACATCAAGTGGAATGTCGTGAATAAGTTGTGGTAGAATATTTTGTAAAAAATCCAAATAACTTTCTCCATTCAATCTGCTGGGCAAAAAATGTGGCCCAATGAGTCGGTCCCCTATTATCCCAGCCCACACATTCACTGTAAAACGATGCTGGAAAGATGCTTCTTGAACCATATGTGGGTTTTCAGCTGCCCAGTAGTGCCGGTTGTGGACGTTAAAAATTCCTTCCCTTGTAAAAAGAGACTCATCTGTCCATAAAATTTTCCTCAGAAACTGGTGTTCTTGAATGTCTCTATTTAAAAGCCAGCGGCAAAATTGTATTCTATGTACATGATCATTAGGTTCTAGCCCTTGTACTTGTGTGAAATGATATGGGTGAAAATGTTCTCGGTGCAAAATGTTGATAACTGACCTTTGGGAGATACCAATTTCACGGGCCAAGTCTCTTGATGAAACACTGGGATTTTCATTTACTATATCAATAATTTCCTCTTCGAGTTCAACATCATGAGGAACTTGTCCCAATTCTTGACGTAACTTATGAACGGAACCTGTTTCAGATAAACGTTGATGAGTTCGTGAAAACACTATCGTAGAGGGGAGGCGCCTATCTGGAAACCTAAGTTGGTACTCCCGCCGCGCTGCACTCGCGTTTCCATTACAAAAACCATACAAAAAATGTATGTCAGCGTACTCACCATTTGTGAACGTTGCCATCTTCGCAGGTGTATTGCCAAACAGAAAAAAATAATCCCAATAAATAAAATGGGCCCTCAAGCTAAGGATAAGCAATATTAGCAAGGGTCTTTCTAATGATAGTGACACTTTTATCTCTGTAGCTTCTTAATTTCCAAATCAAACTTTCAATCATTATATCAAAATAAAAATAAAATAATAAACAATAATCCCCTCCCATTTCAAAATAAACAGGAAAATAACTATGAAATAGCGATAATGTGCTTAGTACTGAGAGAGGTCAAAGTCGCTGTTGTTATTATGAATACCTGAACTGGCCTAAAATTTATGTCAATAAATATTATATTTTTTCTTTGCTTTTTATTCTAATGAAGTGTTTCTTTTATTTAAAATACAGATTTTCATCAAGCGATTATCATAATGTCTTATTTACCAAAGTACCTGATTTGTATGCTAAATGAGAACACCATGTTTTTTTTTCGGTTTCAAAAGTAAATTTCTCCATGAAATTAAAACAAAATCATTACGTTTAACATATCATTTGAAAGCTTATTAAATTTGCAAGTTTTTGAGAGCTTTGCAGTTTTGTGGATTGTTTTTATGAAAAGCAGTGAGCGCTGAAGTATTATAAGAAATTGTAACTTCCCTAAATTAGGTGAAGATAAAGATATTTTTTAGGTCCCAAGTTTGTAAAATTCAAGGTTAAATTACTCCGATCTTATAGGAAATTTATTGCTAAATCCGAAAATGTGATCAATATTTGAAAAATATTTAAACAAAATGGAGATATTACAGCTTTTATCGTAAAAAAACATGCTTTCCTCCAAAAAATCGTTTATTTACCATATATCTGCAACGGATTGGAATAGAAAGGTGAGGTCTGCGGCATTTGGCTACACTTTTGATCTAGTTTCACCCAATTTTTTTTTTTACGCTAAGAGATACTCACCCTGTATAGGCTGTAAGATAAAATAAAGAAGAAAATAACAGAGGTAGAAGCAGGATTCAGGCTGGGCCATCTTAGGTCAAGTTTTTACTATATCCCAATTTTTTTTTAAAGCATTTGGTGGACTTCCAAGACTTCTGGTCCAGGAGGTATATTTAGCCTTTATCCACCTTTAGAAAGCTTTGACTTAGGTCCTTTAAATAATCTCTGGAAAGCACTCAGTTTGTCAGAGATTAGTGATAGTCTGAGATAAGGCATACAAGGCCCTTATAAAGGTGCAGAATTGGGAATTAAATTTTGAAATATCAGCATTACTAATTGTATACAAAAGTACTTAAAAAAAAAAAGTTTTGATATCATTTCCCCTCAGCATTACACATCACCAAAGGATTAAATCAAAGTTGCTGCTAATCACCTACTCTCTTTAACATGGTTATTAAACAAGCTTTCTAGAAATAGGAGAGAAATATTAACACATGGGTTTGGAGATTTTGAAAGATATCTAATTCATGCTACAAATTGCAGGAGTTTATTAACTCATTGCAACTGAGGAATGTGATCTGGAATACATGGTGAGGAAACTCTAAGCAGTATTCTGAACAGGGCATGGAAATAAATCTAAAGTAGACAGAGTTTGTATCCTTCAACTCTTCGAGCACATTTTTTAGCATTGAAGATTAGAGATATGGAGGTCTACTAATCCTTCCTGGAAAGGAACCCTCTATTAATTAAGATATTTCATTGAAAATATTAAGAGAAGGAAGACTTTAGGAATCCTAAACTCGTTCCTGTGGAATAAAAATGTCTCCTTTTAAAAAAAAAGAAAAAAGAAGATTGTATCTTTCCTTATCACTATAAATGGTCTTTAAATTTGCTGAAATCTGTGGTGTGGAGAAGAAAAAGCTCAAACGCTACTATCTTTAGAGATCGGTACTCAGAGTGGAAGTTATTTCATAATAAGAGCCCATCATGTTTCTAATAATATCATAAGACAATATATGAGAGAGGAAAAAATCACTTGAGATACGCATGATGGTACAGATGGATCAATACAATTAGGGTTTCATGAATGAATTGCCACGTTTATTGGAATTAATTCATCAATCCTAATTGAGGAAAAAAATATTTTGAAGTGTATTTAAACCAGGAGCTCATTCAAAAAGGATGTATCAAAACAGAGGCCAAAGTAAATTTTCCTGAACAGATTAGAGAGTAGGTTGAAGGATGTCTGAGGAAATTGTGGATAGGGGATGTAAAGAAAGGGATGGCAGCAAAAGGATAACAAGAGAAATATTAGTTGATCAAAAGATGGTTTGAACAAATAACTGATAAAGGTTAGGATACAATAACTGAACAAACCTGAAGGTATTTTTCATTTTATAAGTTTCCAGAACAGAAAAGGTAATTATAAAAATCACGGAATGAGATAATGTATGGACTAAAACTATATAAAAAAACAAAACAAATTACAATAAAGTTTGTACAAATTTATCAACACCCCACATTATCATTGTACAATCACAATGAGTTTTTATTTAAAAAAACTTTTCTCATAAATACTTCACCAAAATATTGGACAATACTAATACCATTCAGAGTTGGGCAAAATGTAATTGAAATATATTCCATGAATTACGATTACACTGTAATTGTAATCCCGGCCGGGATTACATTACATGATATAATGCAATTACTTCATGAATTACGATTACAATGTAATTCATCAATGTAATTCAATTACGGATTACATAATTGGATTACAAATTTCGATTACTTGTAATTCAAGGCATGAATTATTTGAAAATTTAGTTCGATTACAATATTTCTTCCATTAAATAGGCAAATAAATATCGGAATATCAGTTTTCACCTCCACCATTTAAGTTTTAAGTTTTCTCTTATTGTTAACGGTTTTGAACTATCGCCATCTTTTTCTTAGAGAGAGGAGTGGGGGGTATATTTCTAAATTGAGAACGGTTGGTCCGATCTTAATGAAATTTGATAATTATGTTTCTTTTGTACTTATTAGCGTATATTTGAGGTTTTAACAGTTTTACTAATTAGTGGGGGGTTGGGGGGGGGGCTAAATTTCTAAATTGAGAACGGCTGGTCCGATCTTAATGAAATTTGATAATTATGTTTCTTTTGTACTTATTAGCGTATATTTGGGGTTTTAACTGTTTTACTAATTAGTGGGGAGTGAGGGGGGGTATATTTCTAAATTGAGAACGGCTAGTCCAATTTTAATGAAATTTAATAATTATGTTTCTTTCGGACTTATAGCTATATTTAGGGTGTTTAATATACCTTCATTTAAAGTAAAGGAAATTAAATTTATAACTATTTGCTGAACCAAATAGGTTAAACTTCATTATTATTATGTTTATTTTTAGACTAACTTAAAATTAAAAAAAAATATTTATATTGAAGTTGAACTCATTTAAATGAAATGATAATGATCGTTGTATAACATCATAAAAGTTAAGAATGAATGTTAATAACATATTAAAAAAGAAGTTTAATCCACACTTTTTACGATATAATAATAAATAATAAAGTAAAGATGGTGAAAGAAATTACGAAATCACATCACAATTTTAAATATGTATACATGTTTTTATTAATAAAACTGTTAAACGCTAATAAGTCCGAAATAAACATAATTATCATATTTCACTATTATTGGCCGAGCCGTTGTCAATTTAAAAATAAACGACTCTCCCCACCCCCACTAATTAGTAAAACCGTTTAAAACCCCAAATATACGCTAATAAGTACAAAAGAAACATTATTATCAAATTTTATTAAGATCGGACCAGCCGTTCTCAATTTAGAAATTTAGCCCCCCCCCCCAACCCCACTCTAATTAGTAAAACAGTTAAAACCCCAAATATACGCTAATAAGTACAAAAGAAACATAATTATCAAATTTCATTAAGATCGGACCAGCCGTTCTCAATTTAGAAATTTAGCCCCCCCCCCCACCCCCCACTAATTAGTAAAACTGTTAAAACCCCAAACATACGCTAATAAGTACAAAAGAAAACATAATTATCAAATTTCATTAAGATCGGACCAGCCGTTCTCAATTTAGAAATTTAGCCCCCCCCCCCCCACCCCCACTCTAATTAGTAAAACAGTTAAAACCCCAAATATACGCTAATAAGTACAAAAGAAACATATTTATCAAATTTCATTAAGATCGGACCAGCCGTTCTCAATTTAGAAATTCAGCCCCCCCCCCCCCCCAACCCCCCACTAATTAGTAAAACTGTTAAAACCTCAAATATACGCTAATAAGTACAAATGAAACATAATTATCAAATTTCATTAAGATCGGACCAGCCGTTCTCAATTTAGAAATATACCCCCCACTCCTCTCTTTAAGAAAAAGATGGCGATAGTTCAAAACCGTTAACAATAAGAGAAAACTTAAAACTTAAATGGTGGAGGTGAAAACTGATATTCCGATATTTATTTGCCTATTTAATGGAAGAAATATTGTAATCGAATTAAATATTTGAATAATTCATGCCTTGAATTACAAGTAATCGAAATCTGTAATCCAATTATGTAATCCGTAATTGAATTACATTGATGAATTACATTGTAATCCCAATTGAATTACTTTGTGGGAATACTGTAATTCATACCGGATGTATTTCGATTACATCTGTTTGAAATATAATGTAATGCAATTGTAATCGGATTACAATGTAATTGAATTTCGCCCAACTCTGATACCATTCAGATACAATCAGTTTACATCAGAGTTTTTAAAGGAAAAAAACAAAAACAAAATAAATTAAAAATATTCAGTTTATTTGTTAACAAATCTATTTACAAATATTCCAATGGATTTAACCATAAAAATTATAACTTAAAAGTTGTATGAAGAAATCATTCACAAAAATAAAAAAAAACTTTATATCAAAGGACTAAATACTTACTTCAAAAAGCAGTATTATATTTTACAAACAGGTAAAAAGGTAGAATCTCGATGGAATCTAATATAAGTGTAAATATCCATGGAATAACTATAAATTACAAAAGCCTAAATAGATTTTACAACAAGCTAATATATTTATGATTTAATAATCATTGCAAGATTTAACTTCAACTATTCATTATAATCATAAGATTTTAATGGCATTCATTTGTCATTACATTATTATTTGTAATATAACATAAGAAAAAGCATTTGATATTAACTAGCCAATTGCTATTTCCCCATCGTTCTGGATGGAAGATTTAATAAATTCCATACTTGGAATCTTAATAGTGATGAACATGGTTATTAAAAGGAAAATCATTGTTTGTTTAAATGGAGTTAATTAACATAACTTACTACAAATATAATAAATACATCAATAAGTAATTTTATCTTTGAAAATATATAATTGCTAAAGTCACAATAATCGTAGCTTGAAAATATTATAAATATATATATATTTTTTTACTTTATTGGTAAATTCACCCATCTTTAACTACAGATATTCAGAAAATGTATCAAATATGTTAAAGTATAAATTTTGAATAAAAATATAGATATTTTAAATTATTTAACACATTCTTTAAATTGTAGTTGAAGACGGGTGAATTTATCAATAAGTAATAGGGTAGAATATAGTTATTTTAAAATACAAATTTAGGTTTATTTATAGATATTTCAAAATATGATCACTGGTAATAGGGTTTTTTCGGTAATAGGTGATTGGTGATAACAGTTCCGAGTCAATAATAGGTTATTTTAAAGATTACGTTATTTTTGTCCCACCTCTAGTACAGTCAGTAAAGGATTTTTTTGGTTTTGCGATCATATCTCGAAAACGGTGCGTCTGCAAAACATAACTAGGTATTAAATCACTGGCGCAACCAAGGAGGGAGCTTGGGGGCTGAAGCCCCCCTAGACGACCGAAACGACTAATTGTTTTTAGTCGATAACTATGATTTTCATTTATATAGTCTCGAACACCACCCATTCCTTGTTTTAGTTTAACTAAAACATAAAAAAGTAATCAGTTTTGAGCCTGTTGGGGAGGGGGGCTTTTCACTTTTGGAAAAAAACAATTCCCAACCCCAATGAATGCTGGTAAAGAATTACTTAGAAAAATGCCCAAACATAAGTTTTAAAGATTGGGAAACCTGTAAAATAATTAATGACATAAAAAAAAAAAAAAAACAAACAAAGAAAATTGAAATTATAAATGAACACCAGAAATTAAAAATATATTTTTCTTAAATGATTGAGTATATAAATATATATAAACATTAAAAATATCGTGGTGAGAAAATTTAAGTTTGAAACTAGAAATAAACAAAATAAAAAAAAAAGTTTCTCCTAATAATATTAAGAATCCCCTATTGTGATTACAAAATAAACCAAATTCAAATACATACCAAAAAAAAATTTAAATGTCTCTTTTCCTTTTTTTATATATTGGTTCAAGTTACGTGTTACTGTGCTTGAGGGTCCCTGGTGCAATCTTCAATCCATACGGTGAGTTGCTTCATAATTCCATGGGCAGGGGTGAGTAATAAAAAAAAAGCCTGCCGGTGAGTCTCGAGGATGAAGTTGGTGAGATGGTGCGTAACTACTTCTTCCAGGGAGGTCTGGCCAGGACTGACCGTTGAGTCTCTTATCTCCCGAGGCGTACGTAAATAAGTAACTTGAACCACAAACACTTAAATTGAACCGTAAACACGCTATTTACACTACATATTGTTCATTATAAGTTAAATGCGGTTTCCTCACTATAGGAGATGAGAATAAAAAAAAAAAAAAAAAAAGATAAAATGAGATATTAAATTATCGGGCTTTAACATGCCGCCCACCAAAATTTCATAAATTTTCAATTACTGGTGTCCTCAGGAAGCAAAGGAGATAGGCGGGAGACTGGTCGTAGGAATTCGGTTTTCCCAATCCTTAATTTCACCACTCGAACAATACCATCCTTTCCAGGAAATGTTTCAATTACCCTTGCAGTCGGCCATTGTAAAGGGGGCACATTGGGATCCCTGAGAAGAACTAATGTTCCCGATAAGAGGGGTGTTGTCGGATCAGTCCATTTAACTCTTTGCTGAAGGCTTTGTAAGTAGTCCAGTCGCCAACGCTTCCAAAAATCCGCAATGCAACGCTGCAAGTGCTGCCACCTAGACAAGCGGTTCCGTGGAATATCCGTGACATTGTGTTCCGGTGAAGCAACAAGAGGAGCTCCTATAAGGAAGTGTCCCGGAGTGAGAGCCTGACAATTTTCCGGGTCAGAGGATAATGGGTGGAGGGGTCGCGAATTGAGAACGGCTTCAATCCTTGTAACTATGGTAGCTAATTCCTCAAAGGTGATTGGCTGAGTACCCAATACTCGTATGAGATGATACTTACACGATTTAATCCCTGCCTCCCACAAACTACCGAAGTGTGGCGCAAAGGGAGGTATAAAGTGCCATTCCACTTCCTTAGCGGTAAAAAAGGTCCTTATTTTTTCCGAGACATCGCGAGAGTTCCACCATTTATAGAGTTCTTTCAAACGATTGGATGCTCCGACAAAGTTGGTACCATTGTCAGAAAATATCTTGCTGGGCAACCCTCTACGAGCAACGAATCGATCGAAGCATGCCATGAAAGCATCTGTGCTCAATTGAAGTACTGCTTCAATATGTACCGCTTTGGTGCTAAAGCATACGAAGAGGCATAAATACGCTTTACTTAGAGCAGCTTTACGTCGCAACGATTCTCTGATAAGGAAGGGACCTGCGTAATCAATACCCACGTTGAGGAAGGCTCTACCCTGTTCAAACCGCGATGGGGGAAGATCGCCCATGAAAGGGTTGATGTTTTTTTACCCTTAAACGATGGCATTTCCCACAGCGGTGCACGCGTGACTTGACGACACTTTTACCGGCTATAATCCAAAATTTATTCCGCAGCAAGGAATGCAATAACTGCGGACCGGCGTAAAGATACACCCGATGAAAGTGATCAATAAGCAAATTAACGAAATGAGATTTTGAGGGTAACAGTATTGGGTGCTTAGCTTCATATGATAAAGGGGCATGTCGTAACCTGCCGCCCACCCTGACCAAACCACCGGGATCAACAAAAGGGTTGAGTGACCTCATCGACTTTATTCGCTCCCCGTCCAATACAGATAGACCTTTTGATGATTGTACACCTTTAACCACTGCTTCAATTGCTTGTCGAGTTTCCCACAATGACAATAAACCCGATCTCACTGAGTTACGCTTTGATGCATTGTGTATGAATCGAATGGCATAAGCGAATACTCTTACATCCTCGAATACGAGGAAAATCGTTCTAAGAATTTATCAAACTCGCATTCTCCCGCATTGATGACCATCATCGTAACCGTTTCTTCTGACTTAACTTCCGCTAATTCCAATGGATCAATTAAGACAGGGTTAGACGAAATAGGCCACTTATTTTTTGGACAACAGAGCCACCTTGGTCCATTCCACCAAGTGGTATGCGAAGGTAGTTCCGAAGGACACGTTCCTCGCGAGGCCACATCAGCGCCGTTATTTTCCGAACTCACGTGATTCCAGGATGATAGCTCAGACAATTCTAATATTTTAGCTACTCGATTAGCCACAAACGATTTTAAGCGCGAATAAGGGAGGTGAAGCCACGATAAAACTGTAGTCGAATCGGAACATAAAACGGTGGACCTTACATTCCAGTGCGACAAGGTGTCCTTAAGTGACTTCAAAGTATCAACTAATAATACGGCTGCACACAACTCGAGCCGAGGTATCGATAAAAGCTTAATAGGAGCCAACCGAGTTTTTGCAAAGATCAGATAGGATGAACAACCCTTTGGTAATTCCAGATGCAGATATACGACTGCGGCATAACCTAACGCGGACGCATCTGCGAACCCAACAATCGTTATATTCGAGGAACCCTCAACAAAGATGCAACGAGGAATACGGATTTTACTCAAATGTGTTAGATTGTTATAAAATGCTTCCCACTGTTTGCCAATATCGGAGGGTATGGGAGTATCCCATTCGAGTTTCTTTTCCCATAATTTCTGCAAAATCGTCTTTGCTCTAAATACCGCTGGCGCCAAATATCCTAATGGGTCATAAATTCTGGCTATGGTGGGCATAATACCTCTCTTTGTCAAAACACATTCTTTGATGACTACCTTATATGACAGACAATCATATTTGGGCTCCCACTGTATGCCTAACAATTTGACTATGGTATCTTCCATGTTAGAAAATGAAATCGGGGACTCCAAGGACTCTGAGGGCACGTCCTCAAGGATTTGTGGACAATTACTGTTCCACTTTTTTAGTTCGAACCCTCCTTTCTTTAATAGATTTATCAGATCCCGCTTCAGTGTTAAAGCTTCGGAAATCGTGTCCATTCCGGTCAAGAGATCGTCAACGTACATGTGTTCTAATAATACACGTGAAGCTTCAGGATAAGGTGTTCCATCGTCCAGCACAAGCTGCTTAATTACGCGCATTGCCAAAAAAGGCGAACAGGATAACCCAAACGGTAACCTGTCAAATTGATACTCTGTCAAGGCATCGGTAGCTCGGAATCGGTAAAAGAAATGTTGAAATTCACGGTCTTTTGTGGCTAGTTTTATCTGCAGATACATTTGGCAGATATCTGCCGATATAGCAATGCGAGGTATGTAGGCTGCGATAAGCATGACATCCTTTATATCACGTTGTAACTTGGGTCCGGTGAGTAAATGATCATTTAAGGACCCGTTACTAGATCGAGCAGATGCATCGAACACAATCCTAAGTTTTGTGGATGTGCTGTCTTTCAAAACCGCATGGTGTGGGAGATAGCATTTCCCTGTCCCCTTTGCACGTGCTATATAACCCTTTTCCAAATACTCCTGCATCACCTTGGAATATCCAAGCTGCAGTGTGGGATCATTCTCAAATTTCTTTTCCAAATTTTTGAATCGATTAAGTGCTCCAAATTTGGAATCACTCAATTCGGGTGGATTTCCTTTGAACGGAAGTTTCACTGTAAAGTGACCATCTTTGTCTCGGGAGTGAGTAGCCACAAAATGCTCCTCACAATAAACATCCTGCGGATCTAACCTCGCAACGTTCGCGACGTTTTCCACCTCCCAAAATTTAATCATCACTCGTGTGAGCTCTTCACATTCTGAACAGGGTAGGGCTGTGCTATGGAGAACATTGCTGGGGTAACAAGCTTCGCCAGCTGAATCACCCTTTAAGGAACCCATTAAGATCCAACCGAAAATGGTATCAAGTGCATTAGGAACCCCTTCTTCAAGTTTTATAGTAACCCCGTGTAAAATGTCAGCAAATAAATCTGCCCCTAACAGAAAATCAACCGGTCGATTGTTGAAAACAAGGGTCAGCTAGGTCTAGAGCACGAAATCTTTGAATAATTCTGCTAGGAACAGGACTTGTGGGCATGTCTCCACAAATTCGCTTAATCACCATCGCCGTAATATTTAGCTCGGGGAGTGACCTATTTTTAGGCACTATGACACAAGGTGCTTCGAATTTTACATTAGAGATGGTTTGGTTCCCAAAACCGACTAGTCTATGTTTACTGCGCGCGAGTGGTAAATTTAACCTGTAGACACATTCTTCCGTTATGAAGGAGCGTTGCGAACCACTATCTATTAGGATCCGTAAACCATGCCAATGACCTTGATGATCCCGAATCCTAGCAACTGCGGTGCCAAGCAAAACGTCCGTCTGACCTGCGGCAGACACGGATAGTATCGCGCTTTTCGAGGGAGGAGAATCAGCTTGACTGGTGGGTGGACTATCGGAATATGGGTGGAATAGGCGTATTGAATCGGATTTTTGAGAATATTGAGGGAAAAAATGTAAAAGAGAATGATGCCTTCTATTACAATGCCGGCAAGATGTTTTAGATTGACACTGATTCGATAAATGCCCCGAAGCCAAGCAATTTAAGCAACGATTTAATTTTTTGATGCGGTCGCAACGTTGTTGTGGGATGAGATTTTTAAAAACTGAGCAGTCATAAATACGGACATTGAACAATTTGTAGAGTGAACCCCTGATTTAGAGGTCATTAAAACATGTTTTGAGGACTTAGTGTACCCAAAATTTTTATGAAAGTTTTCCGTAGCGGTACTCGATAGAAGGGCCTCGGATTGCAATTTGACCGATCTAAGTTGAATAAAATCTACAAACTCCCTCCAAGTCGGAACTTCAGATTTTGAAGCACGTTCCATTTCGAAACACTCGCGGGTTTTGCTATCTAATAATCTGAGACCTAAAGTGCTTAAAATAAATCCCGAGAGGTCCGCCATCTCCAGTTTTAAGAGAGCAGAAGCGCTCTCTAGTACCACTGCTGAGAAGTGCTCCAGCTGGGATAAATCGCTTTTGGTTATCGGTTTAAAGTTTAAAATTTTGGTTAAGTGAAACGTTGCTTGAATACGTTCACTGTCGTATTTTTTGGTGAGTGCTTCCCATGCTTGTTTATAACCCGCAGGGGACATTGAAATAAACGAAATTGTTTGTAATGCAGAACCTTTTAACGATATTTTTAAATAATGAAATTTTTGAATTCCATCAAGGTCACCCCTATCATGGACTAAGGACCTGAAAGTTTGTTTAAAATTTTGCCAACTGGCGATATCTCCCAAAAATGTAGGGATACTAATTGTAGGCAAGCGTGAGATTGAAGCCGTGTCAATTGGTGAGGTTTTATTTACATCTGAGGTACTCTTATCGGAATCGAAAATTTTTCCATAAGACAAAGCCTCATAATAAGAGGACCGCATATCATTTTTTAACTTATTAAATTTATCACAAGATACTTCTAGTTTTTTAGCTAAGGATTTAGCCTCATAAAAAACGGCAAAAAATTTTTCATATGTAGAGTCAATACGGGAGAGTCGGGCTAAAAATAAAGATTCTCTAGAAGAATCGGTGCGAACACTAAACCCGATTGAAGCAGTATTTTGAATATCATCGGCTAGATCAGCCATTTGTTCTTCTAAATCCTCTAACTTACTTAATTGTTCTTCGGTTGAACTTTGACTCTTAAGTGGCATCTTTCTAAATAGCGATAACGAAAAGGATAATAAAAATGGAGGACCAATTAACGAAAAAAAATTTTTTTTTTTTTTTTTTTTTTTTTTAATTATTCAGACTGTAACAAAAGATGTAATTAATTACTCGTTAAAAAAAATCCGTCTCGGAGTTTAACAAAAGATGTAATTAATTAATCGGTAATAAAAAAAATATCCGGCTCGGACAGGACCAAAAGATGTTGGGGAGGGGGGTTTTTCACTTTTGGAAAAAAACAATTCCCAACCCCAATGAATGCTGGTAAAGAATTACTTAGAAAAATGCCCAAACATAAGTTTTAAAGATTGGGAAACCTGTAAAATAATTAATGACATAAAAAAAAAAAAAAAACAAACAAAGAAAATTGAAATTATAAATGAACACCAGAAATTAAAAAAATATATTTTTCTTAAATGATTGAGTATATAAATATATATAAACATTAAAAATATCGTGGTGAAATTTAAGTTTGAAACTAGAAATAAACAAAATAAAAAAAAAGTTTCTCCTAATAATATTAAGAATCCCCTATTGTGATTACAAAATAAACCAAATTCAAATACATACCAAAAAAAAATTTAAATGTCTCTTTTCCTTTTTTTATATATTGGTTCAAGTTACGTGTTACTGTGCTTGAGGGTCCCTGGTGCAATCTTCAATCCATACGGTGAGTTGCTTCATAATTCCATGGGCAGGGGTGAGTAATAAAAAAAAAAGCCTGCCGGTGAGTCTCGAGGATGAAGTTGGTGAGATGGTGCGTAACTACTTCTTCCAGGGAGGTCTGGCCAGGACTGACCGTTGAGTCTCTTATCTCCCGAAGCGTACGTAAATAAGTAACTTGAACCATAAACACTTAAATTGAACCGTAAACACGCTATTTACACTACATATTGTTCATTATAAGTTAAATGCGGTTTCCTCACTATAGGAGATGAGAATAAAAAAAAAATAAGATAAAATGAGATATTAAATTATCGGGCTTTAACAGAGCCTTCAGGTAAACGACCGAGGGGTAGCCCGATATATATATATATAAACCCAGCCCCCCCCAGATAGTAATCCTGGTTGCGCCACTGTATTAAATTAATGTTAATTAAATTCTCTACTACTTTTATTGTTTACTCATTTTTTATATTCTGTACCGTTTCTGAGATATACGCTTGGAAAATGTTTAAGTGGGAGACTTTTCATGGTAGATCAGTCTGGTTAGAGATACGATGTAGTAAACATCTCTGTACTTCTAGTGCTTAACAGTTTATTTGATCAATGTTCTCCATTTTTTTGTGCACTCAGTTTTTTTTAAGTCTATCGAGTTAGTTTGTCTATTTAGTTTTTGTTTTGTTTTTCTCCGGATAATTAAAAATTACTGGTTCACGAGCTAGAGGAAAATAGAAGTTAATCCCCATATTAAAATTGTGGGCTGCAGACTACTTTTATAAATACACCTACTTCCGGAAGTCGTAAATATAAATATTATAGCATTGTGTTCTATCTGCCGTGGGACAATAACCCGTGAAGATAAATATAATTTAAATTGCAATAAAAGCAAGTTATATTTCGCCGAAAATTTTGTAATCTGCAGGTAAAATAAGTCGAAGAGATAAAATTACTTACAATTAGAAAAATATGGGGATGATGAGGTGTGATAAAACGAAAAAAAAAACCTTCAACCACTACTAAAATATCAAAAAAAAACACGCCTAGACCACAATTCAGAACCGTCAACATCCGATTTACTAGCCGCAATAAACAGTATAGAAAAATACAGTAAAGAAGACATAAATGACCTAAAATCTGCTAGAAGAATATGGAGAGATGATTTTGAACTAAATGACTGACCAAACAAAATCAAAAAACATTTAGAAATTGAGCCTAACATTTATGGGAGGTTATTGCCAAAAATAAGTCACTGAAAGCTAAGGTGGAAAATCTTGAGGTAAGAGTGAATAAGGGCGAGCACGGTCTACTGAGCAGGTCATTAGAGATCAGAGGAATCCCAGGATGCCTGCCCATTTAGAAGAATTCCAGCAATATTTTACACAAAACTGTTACCATATTATATATATTACCGAAACGTGGCTTAAGTCCCATATTCCTTCCTCTTACGTCTCTCTTCCCAATTCCTCTCTTACCCGCCATGACCTGGCGGCGGTGTTGGCAAGAGAATCCTTGATTTCTCTCCCTCATCCATACATCCTCACGTTGAATACATTATTCTACAAATTTCTGCATTATCACCTACTATATGCTGTGTGTGATATACCTTTCTTCTCTTGTTCCATTCGATACCTTCGAAGCGTGAGGCTGCACGAAGACGATTCAGACGAGCGAGACTCACGGAAGGCTATCAAGCGTTCAAAGTACTACGTAACCAGGTGCAAGTAAAAATTAGACGTTTGAAATCTTCTTATTTCCACGAAGCCCTACCGTCCACTTCCGATTCCAAGTCAAAATGGCAAGTCCTTCGAAAACTCGCCCCTCCGGATCCTCAACCTGAACCAACTTTCCAGTTTCGCCTAATGACCTAAACGGCTATTTCGTTTCATCATCTCTCACCTCTCCTTCCAGTTATACCAGTTTTTCCTCAGAAGCACCTTTCAATGACAATGACTTTTATTTTTCCTACATAACCACCACAGAAATTATCCTCTCTATCATGAAATCTCATACCAATTCCGTAGGCCCAGATGGTATCCCCGTTAAACTTATAAAATTATGCCTCCCAGAAATTTTGCCGGTCCTTGCCTTTATCTATAATTTCTCCCCTCAAAATTCTATATTTAATACCTCCTGGAAAAAACCTATTGTTCATCCCATCAATAAAACTCCTAATCCTAACTGTTCTGCAGATTATCGCCCGATCTTCATCCTTTTAAACCTCTCAAAACCCCTAAAACGATTGATGCAATCCCAAAAATTCCTATTTCCTAGAAGATTCCCATCTGCTAGGTCCTTTCCAATCCGGTTTACGTCCTGGAACAAATTCCAAACAATAGGCACTCACCAAAATCATAAGCGATATCCATGCTGCAATAGATGAAAAAAAAAACTGACCGTCTTGATACTCCTAGATTTCTCTAAAGCATTTGATTCCATTGACCATTGTATCCTATTTTCCAAATTAAAAGCTTCAACATTTTCCAATAGTTCAATCCATTGGTTCCAATTCTTCCTCTCCGACCGCACTCAAGCCGTATCTATCCCTAATCAACCCTTATCTGACCTCCTAGCTCTGACTTCGGGAGTAGCCCAAGCCAGCATTTCACCTCTCCTCTTCAACTCCTACCTTAATGATCTTCCCCAGTCAATTTTACATTTTTCCCATCATCTTTATACAGACGATTCTCAAATATATTCATCCTTCCCTCCTTCCGAATTCTTCATTTGATTCGGTAGGAGAGAAGGTTTCTTTTTCTAGGATTCAGGAAGACCTCGATAGAATCTGTACTTGGCCAACTTGCATAATTTAAAGTTAAATGCCGGAATAACTCAAGCTATTTTAATCGGTTTAAGTCCCCTTCTTAGATCCATTACCAACTTTCCCTACTCTAAACCTAAATAATCAACCTATCACTTTCTGTCCCTCTGCCAAAAATTTAGGAATCATTATTGACTAAAGCTTTTCCTGGAAGCCTCAAATGACCCAAATAGCCCGAATATCAATTGGAACCCGCAAATTATTTCATCGTTCCCGCCATTTCCTTCCTCAATCCACGCGAAAACTCATAGTTTCCTCATTCATTTTTCCTGTTGGATTACGGTTGTAATGGGGGTGTATGGGGGCCTCTCAATGGTTCTCCGGGACGGATTACAACGAATTATGAATAGTTTTATCAGATTTGTTACCGGAACCCCGAGACGTTCCCATGTTTCGCACCTCTTCACTGCATTAGAGTGGTTCTATCCATCCTCCCTTAGACAATATTTCCTTTACCATGTCATTAATAACCGTCGCCCACCCTATAAATACTATATATATAGCCTATTGAAATTCAAGTCAAAATAAATGTTGTAGAGAATTTAATTAACATTAATTTAGTAAATAGTCATGTTTTGCATACAACGCACCGTTTTTGAGATATGAGTGCAATACCAAAAAAAAAGGGACCTGTCGCCCCCCCCCTTCCTGTTCCAGGCTCGAAAACTCCAGGACTTGTATTAAGTTTACTTTCTAACTACCCTGAACATGTTTCCGAAGAAAAACCTTGGATTACAGAAAAGGCACTCCACACTCTATTTTAGGCCTTCATTATCTGGACTATAATTGTCTCTATCCGTCTGTATTATCAGATCATACATTAAAATTAAAAAATAGATAACCGCTATTACGTAATCAAACACTTAATCAGTTTATTTTTAACCAGGTTAAAAATTACGCTATGGGTGAAAATATCATTGAAGAAATGATGCTCAATTGCATACTTCTATACAAGATTTTTATTGATAAACAATAATACTTTAATTATTTGCAAACATTATCTATTTTTTTTATTTATGAGAGCGGACGAAGCCGCGACTGGGAATTCTAGTTAAAAATACGCAGCTAGGCCATCATTATATTTAACATTTTAATTATTATTAAGCATCAATGAATACCCGGAATCAGAACCACCATCAATTGAAGAAATTGTAGAAATCATAAAATCTTGAAAGCCTGGCCGACCCTCAAATTGGTGAATACCAAGCGGGATTTCGCAAAGGACGTTCCTGCGCAGAACAAATCTGGAATCTGAAAATGATTTTACAAATCAGGAAAACTAGAAACATTGTAATCACATTCGTTGACTTCCGGAAAGCATACGACTCCATTGATCGACAAACGTTATTCTACACTCTGGAAGAATTCGGGATAGACCGAAAAACTAGGGAAATAATCATTCAAACTTTAACCAACACCACGTCTAAAATAAAATTTATGGGTGAAATATCTGACCCCTTTGAAATACACACAGGCGTTCGACAAGGGGACGGACTATCCCCCATTGCTGTTTAATATAATGTTAGAAAAAAATCATCAGAATTTGGGAACAAAACATCAAGGGAAATCAACTAGGAATCAAAAAAGAAAACAGGATTCAAATTAAATGCCTGGCTTTTGCTGATGACTTAGCAATTTTCACTAATGACAGAAAGGAGGCACAGGCAGCACTGGAAAGACTGCATGAAATTGCGTCTAACACAGGCCTTCAAATATCGTACGAGAAAACCCACTATCTTGAAAGATTTCCTATAAACAAAGCCTCCCTAGAAACCAAATACGGAAAAATTACACAAACCTCCCAATTCAAATACCTAGGAGAGATTATTCAACCATCTGGACTGAACCAGATTTCTAATGAAGACAGGTTAAAGAAACTACAGAGAGCATACAAACTGACTTGGAATCACTACAACAAAAAAGCAATATCGATCAATGCGGCACTACAACACAGTCGTGCTCCCGGAAGCCCTATATGCAGCTGAAACTACGGTACTTCGTGGACACACCACAACAAAAGACATTGAAAAACAAGAACGGAAGATCCTCAGGAAGATTTTTGGCCCCGTGAATCAGGATGGAATCTGGATTAAAAGGCTCACTTCAGAACTTTGCAAATATTCTAACACAATTACTGACACCATCAGAAAAAGGAGAGCAAATTTCTACGGACATTTGTACCGGATGGGTCCCAATCGAATCACAAAGAAAATTTTCTCCATAGCCTGCTCCAGTAAAAACAAGACCAAGTGGATCAATGAAACATTAGAAGACCTGAAACAGATGAAAATAAGTGAAAATGACATTAAGGACCGTACAAAATTCAAGATTTCTATAGCAAAACAAAAATTTGAGTGTCACCCACAGATAACCACGGGAAGAACATGGACAACAGAGCGCAAACAAAAGCATAGTAAATTAATGAAGAGAATTTGGGAAGAACGAAGGAAAAATAGGGAAAAGTAACCATCATAGATGCCAAGTTCCAACGCTCTATCAATAGGGATGTAACGATAATAATAATAATAATAATAAGCATCAATGGCTCCAGAGTAAAATTTATTTTCATTTCATTATTATAACCACCGAGGCTTCTTATAATAAACTCAGTGGTTCTGCATAACTATGTTCTACTCTTTAAAATGCTAGAAAGGAGTAAGAGAAGAATGTGCAAAGCTTTATATAGGATTAATATAAGAAGAAAAAGGGGCTATGAAAAAAATAAAAAATGTTTTTATTTATAATTATTTTATTTACAAATGATATTTATAGCAAAAAATAATAAAATAAAAATAGTTTTAATATTAACATATAACATATATTACATTACAACAAACCTAAAAAAATAAAAATGAAAATATCCGCTAAAGAAATAGCTTTTTAAACCTGATGTAAAAAGAAAAAAATCAGGATTTTATCTCATCTTGGATATATCTAGCTGAATGGTTATACTTTTGTTTTGTGGAAAATTTTGATGTTTAAAATTTATATCCACAGAAGATATGTATTATCGGTCTTATTGCCACTGATACCTAGATACCTATACACTGACATACTTTTGTTTTTCTCATCATGTAATAGGCTTATATTACATATTACATATCGTTTAGTGTGAACTACAGTGATTTACAGCTAAACAAAGCAATGTTCAGTTTCCTGGAATTTGTTAATCTATAAAAAAAAAAAAAACCTGCACCCCTACAGCCCATGAAAGGTCTTGAGTTCAGTACTTTGGTTGAGAATGACTCTTACTGGTCCAACGCTTGTGAAAGAAGGAGATTTAGTCGAAATTACGCTCAACCACCAGATTTCCCCCCCCCCCCCCCCAATTAAGAGTGTCCAGTTTAAAGAGGCTGGGTGTGCCCCAGGAGGCTTGGTTAAGGGATCTACTATAAAAAAATTTTAAAGAGAAAACTTTTTAGAAATACCTTGGGTTGTTGACTTCTCTCATTCCTGACTTGTGTAAGGGAATGAGGGACAGGGTTGGATTAAAAAAATTAAACATTAAAAAAAAAATTTATTGAAATTTACAACTGTATTAAAGAATACTTCCAGTGCATGTGAAGGATAATGTGTAACATAAAAAGAAACTACCCATTGGTAGCACTTCAATTAAAGTTCAATATCATAAGTTCCCAAGGCAATCTGACGATTACCACGAATGGAATGGGAAGCAAGTTGAGAAACTAGTGGGCTTGATAAGGAGTTGGTTAATAAAGGATAGGTATCTGGTTTGGGACGTCAGTTAAATAAGACATTAAGATTTTTTGGCGTGTTTAATAGTGTAAAATAGTAAGAAGCATTGAGAATTTTAGATTGTAAGGTTTGAAAAAATGAATATTTAATAACTTTTAGGCATCTTTGAGCATTTGCCTCGTTAATGTTGAAGAAGTAAAAAATGATGAACAGTCTCTTGTATGTTGATTCTATGTAATATGTTTATTCGAAAGGATTCCAGGATTTTGTGTTTAATAGTGAGTAGTGGAATATCATTAAAAGAGATCTTTGGCTCAAGACAAAGAGTAGAGAAGAAAAAGTTTTTAAAATTTAGGCAAAATTTCGTTGTATTAGGCAGTGTGATCCACTAAAACAAAGTTTATAGTTTGAAGACAATATATTATGTTCTCATTTGGAATCGTTTTTCAGCGATTGAGTTTATGACTAAGTCTAATAGGATGTAGTACCTGGATTCCTTAACCATCACATGACGGCCCAAGTTTCACGCCAAGTTAGAAATATGATTTACTATATAATACTTCCCAACCTTCGCTGGGATTATATAGAAACTAACAACAAAGGGCTAGTTTAAGGAATTGAACGGCATCATCAAATCAGTTTTCAAATCAGTATTATAGTCGAATCTCGAAAAAATTGATTCTAATTGTAGTCTTCAATTTGTCTTCCGATGAGGATAATTTAACACTAAAACTACCAAGACAGGTCAAATGACCCCGTTCGGACTTTTTGGCATAAGTTCTTGGAAACAACACTCATTATTTTGCTTTCGACTTTACTAATTTTATAAAACATGTATCAAAAGAGGTCAATACCCACTCCTCTCTTATTATTGTTTTTTTACCGAGATATTGCGGTAGAAATATGTGTAAATGAGATGTTGATACGTCAATTATTCATTCCGTAACTAGGACATCTTGCCATCAAATATTCATAATTTTAAATTTATGCTTCCTGTGCTTTTATAATTTGACTGTACTAAGACACAGATAGAAGGGGAGAAAAGTTGTTTTTAGAAGGCGCTATCATTCAGAAGTAGAAAACCGGAATAAAAATAAAAAAATCCTGCCGGTGATTTGTGTTTATCATTGTACAAGCATTGTCTTACGACTTTTGGGGACCCATGCCGTGTTTTTCTGTAATTTCGTGATTATTTTGATATATTTGGTCCAAAACATGGATGATAAAAAACTAATTGGATTTGTGCGCGCACATTCCGTACTGTATGACCAGGCAAATTCAAAATACATGGACTCAGTTTACAAGAATTCTATATGTAGTAAAATAGGAGCAGAAATGAAATTAGATGGTGAGTACATGTTTATTTTGATTAGTTTGCACTATACCAGGTATGCAAGTTTAAAATGTCGTTTTAATTCCAATAGAATGCGCTCTTAGCCTATTGAAGGATTTGCTTATCTCTAAACGCTATTTTGTTTGTTAGTCATTTGTTTACAAAAGTCAGTTGTTTTTAAGTCGTTTACGTGGACGTATCATACCTTTCTTTGGTGTTAAAAATGTCTAATTTTAAGCCAAATAAAGAGCATTTGCGGCATGTCATGATTTTCTTATTTAATCAAAAGAAAAAGGCATCTGAATGTCATCGAATTCTTGTTGAGACTTATGGCGATGTTGCTCCAACCGTCAGGACATGTGAACGTTGGTTTCAAAGTTTCAAACGTGGTGATTTTGATGTTACTGATCAAAAACGAGAAAATCGACCAAAAAAGTTTGAGGACTTCGAATTGCAATCTTTATTAGACGAAGACAATACCCAAACCCAACAAATGATGGCAGAACAGTTGAATGTCACTAGGCAAGCCATTTCCGATCGCCTGAGAGCTAAGGGAAAGATTCAAAAGGTTGGAAAATGGGTTCCACATGAATTGGACGAACGACAGATGGAAAAACGAAAAACTGTGTGCGAAATGCTGCTTTTACGCCACGAAAGAAAGGGTTTTTTGCATCGAGTTGTAACTGGCGATGAAAATGGATTTATTTTCAGAATCCCAAACGAAAAAAATCATGGGTAACGCCAGGACAACCATCCACATCGAGTGCAAGACCGGATCGTTTTGAGAAGAAGACAATGCTGTGTGTGTGGTGGGATCAGAAGGGAGTAGTCTACTACGAGCTTCTCAAACCCGGCGAAACAGTCAATACCGAGCGCTACCGACAACAAATGATCAATTTGAGTCACGCATTGATCGAAAAACGCCCAGAATGGGCTCACAGGCACGCCAAAGTCATTCTTCAGCATGATAACGCTCCTGCACATTCAGCCAGATTGACTAAGGAAACGATTTCTTCGCTTGGTTGGGAACTCCTA
This sequence comes from Euschistus heros, assembly GCA_003667255.2. Classification (NCBI taxonomy): domain Eukaryota; kingdom Metazoa; phylum Arthropoda; class Insecta; order Hemiptera; family Pentatomidae; genus Euschistus; species Euschistus heros. The sequence continues at coordinate 321,122 of RCWM02000059.1, forward strand.
CCCCACCCGCCGTATTCACCTGACCTGGCGCCTTCTGATTATCACCTCTTCTCATCGATGGGACACTCATTGGCGGAGCAACACTTCAACAATTTCGAAAACGTACGAAAATGGCTCGATGAATGGATTTCAAATAAAGATAAAGCATTCTTTTGGAATGGTATCCATATATTGCCCGAGAGATGGGCAAAATGTGTAGAAAGCGAGGGTCAGTACTTTGAATAAAATATATTATACTTTTTTTTAAATTACTGTGTATATATTTTAAGAAATAAACGACATTTTAAACTTGCATACTTGGTAAATAATAGCTTCATGACTTTGAAATTAAATTAATTTATCAGTTCTGCGCACGCGCCCGAATTGTAAGGTTGCACGTTAGATCTATCTGTGAAAAGTGTTCTTTTAACTAATGTTTTAGAATAAAACATCATGTGAAAAACATTGTGAGCAAATTATTAGAAACTTTGGTAACGGTCGGGTTAAGAGGAGGCAACCCCCTACGCGCGCCCAGAATACCTTTTATCGATTCTAACCTTCTTCCGATTTATTTCGATGTTCTAGTCGCTGCTTGTAGAGGGGAAAAGTTATTCTCCTACATTTACTGAGAAACTCTAAATCCCTGTTCAAAGTAATATTAACTTCTGTTTACCTTCTAATATTAAAATGAGAAATAAGGAAATAATGAAATGGAAATAAGAAAATATCGAAATATAAGACACTAAATCAATTTTGAATTAATATTAATTTAATCAACAATTAATATACTAGTGAACCACCAGTAAAGTTAATTCCTGATGAACTTTCTGTCGGAGAAGTGAAAATAACAAATTATAAATATAAAAAAAACAGAATCCTTAAGTATTTATTTGGAATAACTCCTATTTATTTAACATTTGTAGCTACATGTTTCGGAGACAATGTTCCATCTTCAGGCTTCTAATTTTTTTTTTTTTTAAACACAATCTATAACATTATACCAACAGTTCTACAATTATACAGTAATGTGTAATTTACCTCTTAATCTGTGATTATTTTTACATTGTCCATTCTCCATGTTATAAGGGATTATATAATATAAGACAGAATCCTAGTTGAAAGTGATGATGTTTATTTCTGCTATATTTCCTCAAGGGAAGTGGAAATAAGAAAATTTGAAACCTAATGAAACCTAACATTTATTTTTAGATCGATATGTTCTATTGAAATAATTATACAGTCTGTCTCACTTTAGGGCAATAAGTATTATATGGAAGACAAAGAATGCATTCACAAAATATACGTACTGAAATTTTATCACTTTAATGGATACAACAAATAAAAATATATAAAACACCAAACCTATGTACAAATTAATGTTCTTGAGTTTTGTAACACTTTTACACATAGGATAAGAGGGAATAAGAAAACATGAATTGATAAAACACTTAATCCTTTATGAAACTCATTTTGTTAACTTCTGTTTCACTTATTTACATTATACAATCTGTTACACTTTAGGACAATAAGTATTATGGATGACAAAGAATCCATTCACAAAATATGCATACTGAAATTTTATCACTTCAATTGATACAACAAATTGAATGAAAAAACAAATGATACAACTCATTTTGTTAACTTCTGTTTCACTTATTTACACTTAAGAAGACTAAATATCAAAATGACACACTAAACAACACAATCCAAGTTGAAACTGTAGAAGTGATTGTTTACATGTGAGGTTATAAGAAAGAGCTATCGATAAATGTAAACTCGAAGTGAAGCGTAAGCATCGAACTGGTCGGTGTAGCGCGGGTCAAGTTAGTTTGGTGCCTCCTCTTAAGCCGACCGTTACCGAAACTTTGATTATAACAGCTTACTAAACGTGAGTAAACACCTTGTTTATGAACCATATAACAGACCACTGTGTTAACGAATTGCATGAGTACTGTGGCCATCTTATCTAGCAGTACCCCCACCAAGGCTAAGCCAGTCGCTGTTCCGGAAGGTGCTACGAGCACTTTCTTCAGCTTATTACGTATTGCCATACGTAAACCTATATATATATATATATATATATATATATATATATATATATATATATATTTTTTTTTTTTTTTTTTTTTTTTTCTATTTGTTTACTTTTTTCTCTTCAAAATATTTATATGAGCGCTATACTAGCATGCGATATTTCCTCATGGTGATGTCCAGATCAAGAAGCTTAGGATATACACCCAGGAACTCTTCAGAAAATCAAAAACCAAAACGCTCCAATAGAATCACCCCCCCCCCCCCCCAGTCACACCAACGAGCTCAACAGATATGTAATCTCTTCCAGATCCTTCAACCCCAAGAATTTACCGATGAGCCACCATTCTTTGCACCAAACCCACACCGAGTTTTATCTAACAGGACAGAAGCAATAGTAACTAATATCACCCCAAAAGAAATTAAGCCCCCACCCCTATTTGTGAGAAATATAAAAAACATTCAGCTCCTATGTGAGCAATTAAATCAATAGTAGGCTCCGGAAAATTTACACTCCATAGTCGCTCTAATGATACAAAGATTACCCTAGACTAGCCAGATATTTACAGAAAAATGGTGAAGTATCTATCTGATACCAAGGCAGATTTCCACACATACCAATGACAACAGGAGAGATCACTTAGAGTGGTAAATCTTCATTTACTTGCATCAACACCAGCCAATATCATCGAAGAAGAACTGACTGCTATGGGATTTAAGGTCAAGCAGGTTATAAATGTCCAACGAGACAAAAAAGATCAATCGGGTACAACCAGCAAAATAGCCGTGCCTCTATTTTTCGTCAACCTCGAGCGAACACCGGAGGTAGAAGAAATCTACAACGTGAACAGACTGTCTATACCAGTATAGCAGTCGAAAAACCATACCCGAAGCGAGAGATAGTTCAATGCCATAACTGCCAGGCATATGGCCACACAAGACGCTATTGCCACCACTTACCACGTTGTAATAAGTAGCATAAATCTGACAAATGCGGGAAATCCAGACAACCTCCTGTAGTTTGTGCACTTTGCCACCGAGGTCACCCAGCCAATTACAAGGGGTGTAAAACCTACAAAACCTTTAAATCAAGAATGCAGACAACCTCTAGAAGAGAAGACCCACTAAGACCAAAAAGTCAACCATCCAATACAGTCAATGAAGCAGAGGTTAAAAAGGACGTGGCCTATTTATTTATAAATTTCGACATGGAGTCCAGGCCATGAACTCCAGCTTCTCTACTCATGCTCTGAGTGACTGTAGTTTACCACTCTCACTCAGTCTCCACTGGTGTTATCTTATACTAGTGACACAGCTGAGAGAGAAGCGCTGGGATCTCTTGGTGCCTGGCTTGTCCCTCCATAGGTGGAGGGACAAGTCTGGACGGGGGATCCCTCAGATGTGTATATATTGTAAATAAAGTATGAATGTGTTTTTACGATTTAATTTAATTTAATTTTTTTTTTTACTATTATTATGGTTTTTATTTTATGATTATTTATTTTTTATTTTTCTTAGCTTTATGTATTGTATAGTTTGAGGTACTTTGTTTATTTTTTTAATTTTCTTCTTATTATTTAATTTTATTTTTTATCTATTCTTTGTATTTATTTTTTATTGTACATAGTGTGTGAATGGATCCATTTAGTCATCCATTTTACTTATTGCCCACATTGAGGCAGATTGTAATACTTTCTCAATAAAATAAAAAATTAATTTATACCTATGAACGAAGTTCCTTATGATGTTTGTGCTTCTGAACAACGGAGGGACTCACCATCAGAACAGAAATAGTCAGTGAATATTTCTCGTGCAGGAAATGCTTCTCTCGTAGGCTCCCTCCTTGAGAATTTATATTTCGCCATTTCGGCTTCACGTGAGCATAACTGCACTGTCAGAACACGGAGAAAATAGTGACAGGTGTGAATTGATGAAAACACTGAGCTCACGTCAGCGAGAATCAGCGTCACGGCACTGCCATGTCAAGGCTGAGTGTGATAAGGCCTTTAGTCCCCGTAAATAACATGTACTATGTTAAAAATATCTTAATTCCCAGTGTTCTAAAATGGTTTTTATTATTTTGACTTATATATTTAGTATGCCAAATTTCTGATTTCGATGATTTTGAAATGAAATTTCTTAACGATAAGGGTGGTATTAAATAATTAATAGATACATATTACCTATTCTATTAATTTATTATTACCAAATATCATTAAAATAGCATCGATGAATCACGTTTAAATTATATTTACAGGAAATCGACCATCTTATCAGATAAGGTGTTTCAAGTGTTGGTGTTCTCAGTTTGACTTCTTGCGGCATTCTGCAGTAAAATCATCATTATTCATTAATACTTAAGGTTAGTAATCACGTAATTTATCATTAAGTTTATAAATAATGATTAGTCAAAATTAAAATTCGCACATCAAGTTTAGAAGTAAACACTTGTAAAGAATAGAGTAGGCCCCAGCCAACTGCAATGATCTGGACGAGTCCGTACCGAATAGCGGTAGTGATCTTGTGCTTGTGTCAGTTCCGGTTCGAATCGTAATTTAGTCTGTCCTGAATTTTTTTTAAAAAAATATAATGCAATTAAAATTATGACATTTTCAGATTTCTGTGTAAATTGTTAACTAAAAAATTGAGGTAATTTTTGTGTATTCTCAAATTACCTGAATATGACAGTCACTGACTGTATATTATAAAGTTTTTTTGGAGAAAAAATTTCCACATTTAACTTGAGGTACGCATGATGGTATAGAAGGATCAATACAATTAGGGCTGGTGAATTAATTGCAACTTCTATTGATTGTAACTAAAACAGAAATGGACTTCTCACTGAATTCGTGAAAAGTATAAGGGAGCAGGTAGGTTAAATTTTCAATGAGGTTTCCCTTATAACTCATTGGGTTTTTCCGTTCCTATGGTAAACAATGGGGCTATTGGATATGTTAATCTGACCATTTAAACAAAAATCTGGATCGGTTTTAAACGATTTTATTATTTCTAGTGATTCAAAAGTATTTAATTTTAGGCTATTTTCTACTTGATGTAATATTTTTACTCCCGAATCTTTATTAAATTTGTGGTTATTTTCATTAAGAGGTATAGCGAAATTGGAATTTTGGGTCATATTAGTGTATGCTCTTATATGTTCTTTTACTCTTTGATTTACCGATCGTCCAGTTATTCCGTGTATTTTGCTTCACAGACATTACATTTTAATTCGTATACGCCGCTTTTTTGGAAAGGGTCTATGTTGTCTTTCGGTGAAGGGAAGTATTATGACAATGGTTTATCTATTTTAAATGCAGGGTTTAAACCTAATTTTTTTTAAATTCTCTCCCGACTTTAGTGGATATTAGGCCGTAGTATTGTAACGGCTTGTTCTGCTGTCAAGCTCTTCGTAAGCCTAGATTCGTAAGGCATTGGCCGGCATTAGCGCTGTGGGGTGGGCCATCAAGGAAGAAACTACTCCTGTACCGTCTTTGCTGCCGAACAAATCAGTGTTGTGACGAACACTATACGTTTAATTTAAATACTCAACTCAGCGTTGATGTTTTGGCCTCAAATGTTTCCCGTTATGATTGCCTTCCTACATATGTAAATATTGTAAATATATATATATATATTGATGAGAAGTTATGTGGAAGATATTATTTCGTTCGATAAAAGAAAAAAGTACCCTTGGACCCCAACACACATATAAATTGGTCACATATATTATGGCGCACCGAACAGGGACTCTAATAGAAAAAAAAGGATAAATAAGGTATTTAATTAGAATAGAAATAGTTGTAAAAAGAAGATTGAGATTTAAAGGACAATGCAGAGTTAAGTTGGTAGAACGGTTGATTGTTACGCGTTGCTATGGCAACAAATGACTCAAGACAATTAAAGAGACTATTAGCTATCTAATATTATGTATTCATACACCCTATTAGTGGTTAAAAATGTTTTATTTAATTTCATAGTTTTATGTTTTATCGGAAAATAAACTGTTTTAACATTTTATTGGAACCTAACGTAGAAAATTTAAGTAAAATTTAAAGTTTATTTGTTTGACAAATATTATAAATACTGTAAGAACTTTAAGTATATATTTTTGTTTATAAATTGTGTCTATATATATAAATGTATCTACTTTGATCCATAACATATACTTTACGTATGTTACGAGGATATTGATAGTTCTTGAGCGTTGTATATATTATATGGAATTAGGGATTTTCTTTACTTGTAAATAATTTATTTCTATTGTGTAATAATATCCAGAACTTTTCATCATTTTATGTCACTAAGTTCTTATTTCATCGTATTTGATTTAATTTTTGATATCACAAATTTAAAAAAAAAAAAAAAAAAAAAAATAATAATATTTTTAATATTATCTGTTTAAAGCATATATATATTATTTTAAGCATACTTTAAAAAGTTATTGTGTAGCTGTATATTGTTTCATTTTAAAATTCTATAATTAATTTTTTGTAAAGGATGCTTACCCGAATTTAATTTGATTTTGTTTTCTTAATATCTTGAATATTTAATATTTTTTTATTTCTTTGTTCTTTGGAAATAATTTTTCTTCTAGATCTCGTTTTGCTTTGATTTTGTCTTCGATATCAAGTTTGCATTTTTGCACTTTTTTAACTTTTCGCTTTTGGTTTATTATTTTACTTGTATTTGAATAGTCATGGGCGATCCCAAAATTCTTTTGGCAGAAAGAGAGGACGTTTTTGCGGCGGTTCAGACTATTTTTGATAAATCCCAAATTCTGGATCATGAAACAGTAGCCAGTTTTAAGCCCGCCTATGACAGATTAGTTAAATATGAAGTCAAATTTGAAGAGCTTCAATCTCAAATTAGAATTTTCAACGCTACCGTTAAAGATAAGAAGGAAAAATTAGAAACTACTGCCGTACAGAACTCATTTTTCGAAATAGTAGACATGGCTAAAGCTAATTACTTTAAAGCTGTTAGCACTAACGTTCCTAAGGAAGAAAAAGCGGCCGTTTTCCCCACCACTTGTCATCCGGTTGCTCAGGAGCTTCCGAAAATAAATTTACCGATATTTAAGGGGGAATTAGAAGAATGGAGCGAGTTTTTTTCCCTTTTTAATTCAATGGTCCATTACGAACCTTCCATACCAACTATAAGAAAATTTCATTACTTAAGGTGCAGCTTGAGGGATGAAGCTTTATCGTTAATATCTGGATTTGTGCTTGAAGAGGCTAATTATATTTTGGCCTACGATGCTTTGGTTTCGCGATACCAAAACAGAAGGCGACTCGCTAGATTTTATTTTAATAGAATAATGGATTTTAACCCATTAACTAGATCCTCATCCGCCAATCTTCAAAAATTCTTAAGCGTTCATGAGAACAACTTCTGTGCGTTATCGGCTTTAGGCATAAAAGATATGGGTGATTTTCTTAAACTGCATATAGCTCTATCGAATTTAGATCCAGGGACCAAAAGAGCGTTCGAAGAGCGGATAAAATCAAAGGATATCCCCACTTACCGTGAATTAATGGATTTTGTTATGGAGCGAACCCGAGTTTGCGAGATGATGGCTGAGGAAATGGGTCAAGAACGGTCCAGCTCAAGAGACAAATCCCGTACCGCAAATTCTACGAAAAATACTATTCGGTCAAATCTTCGGGAAGATCGCGGTTCTTTTAGCGTTGTACCATTAAATTCTCGCGAGACTGACTTATTTAACCAAAATAACCGTAGTAGTATTAAAAAACATGTCCAGAGATCATGCTCATCGGAGAACGAAACTCTTGAGAATATAGGTGAAACTGTTCTTGAGAAGAAGAAAGAGAAAAGAGCAGTACGGTGCGATGAAACTGAAGGATCTACTAGGAAATTAGCTTGTTGGAACTGCGGTGGGCCTCATGTTTACTCTAAATGCTCGCTTCCTCGGAAATTATTTTGCTACCGTTACGGTAACCAAGGAGTGTCTCTTTATGCCTGTCCTAAATGCACTCCGGGAAAAGGGCAAGGGAACCAGAAGTAAGGGTCAACCCGGTTCCCGCTGTCACTGCTGACCCATCAAATATCGTATCGTATCTCAATGGTAATAAGACCTCTGCCTCCTATCTTGGGTCATCTGGTATCGTAACGCGTCCTGAAGGAAAACCTACCTTATCGCATTCGCTATCTTTACCGCAACAGATTAGTCCCTCGTCTAAACAGTTATTTATTTACTTTAAGATAGACAAATCAAACAGTAAAAGAGAACCTGACTTATTGGCTCTGTTTGATCGCGGTTCCTCAACATCTTATGTTGGACTGGAGGGAACATAGATTTTGATGCGAATGGGATACATGATTGAGCTAATACCAGAGTTTACGATTTTTGTCGCTAATGGAAGCTCAAGTACAGTTAGAGAAAGATTTTATGTACCTATCATCATAGGAGACCGGTCATTTGAGGTAACTCTTTACATTCTTCCTTCTCTTCCATTTAAGTTTTTATTTGGATTGGAATTTTTGGTTAAAGCGAGTTTCTGCACGAATTTGCAAAAGGCAGTTTGGTGGTTTGAAGATGAACCCAAAATTATCTATTCATTTCGTCAAAATGGTTCCCAATTGGGTCTTAACACTTCAAACTCATGCAGTGTTAGTCCACTTCATTCTTCGGAAAGGAGAGAGCTAGAGAAGGTTGTTAAAGAAGGCTTGCTAGTGCTTCAGGATTCCCCGGGGTTAACAACACGTATAACTCATAAAATAGATGTCGAGGGAACCCAACCTATCAAGCAGCGCCCCTACCATTATTCGCCTAAAGTTCTTGAAGCAATGTACCAGGAATTGGATCGTATGTTGAGGGATGGTCTCGTAGAGCCTTGCCAATCACCGTGGTCGTCACCAGTAGTCATGGTACGCAAAGGCGCAGGTTATCGTTTCTGTATCGATTTTCGAAAAGTTAATCAGGTCACTTCTAAAGATTCCTATCCCATGCCTAATATGACCTCCCTCTTGGATGGACTTCGACAAGCAAAGTACCTTTCAAAATTTGATCTCAAACAGGCGTTTTTTACAAGTTCCGCTAGCTGACGAAAGTAGTAGAGACATTACTGCGTTTGTAGTCCCTGGAAGAGGATTATTTAGGTTCAAAGTAATGCCTTTTGGATTAACCAACTCTCCGGCGACCTTCCAGAGATTAGCTGATACAGTCTTTGGACCTGAACTTTATCCATACGTTGTCGTTTTCTTAGATGATATTCTGGTGTGTACCCCGTCTCTGCAATTGCATTTGGAAATGCTTAAAGAAGTGTTTCAAAGACTTAAGACTTCAGGTTTACGTATAAACCCAGAAAAATGCGAGTTTGGATGCCAAGAAGTACGCTACCTAGGCTATTTAATTAACAGTAAAGGCATGAGTGTCGATCCCGAAAAAGTTAGTTCCGTTACTTCAATTCCGATTCCCAGCAATATTACTGAACTAAGAAGATTCCTTGGGATGGCGGGATGGTACCGCCGGTTTATTAAAGACTTCTCCACAGTTGTTGCTCCACTAACCTCATTACTCAAACGGAAAACCAAATGGTCTTGGAGTAATGAACAAGATGAAGCTTTCAACACTTTGAAGACAGCTTGGACTCAGGCCCCTATACTGGCCAGACCAGATTTTGATCAGCCATTCCAATTACAAACTGACGCAAGTGACACGGGACTTGGAGTGGTACTGACGCAAATACAAAATGGTGAAGAACGAGTGATAGCTTTCTGTTCTCGCTCATTGAATTCCGCAGAAAGAAACTATACCGTGACGGAAAAGGAATGTCTTGCCGTATTGTTTGGCATAGAAAAAAATAGGCACTACTTGGAGGGTTATCCTTTTACAGTCATCACTGACCACGCCAGTCTTAAGTGGCTGCTTAATTTGAAGAATCCTTCCGGTAGATTAGCCAGATGGGCTTTACGATTTCGAGGTAAAATACCGCAAAGGAAAACTTAATACCGTGGCTGATGCATTATCTCGTATAGCTGCAATCACGATAACCTCCATATCGACTAGTGACCAGGCGACCTCTCAAGACATGTATGTACCCTCCGATGAGTGGTATAACCAAAAGAAATACCGAGTCGAAAGGTCTCCGGCAGAACATCCGGGTTGGCTGATGATAAAAGACGGTCAATTACTATACCACCGGAAGAATCCTTTGAAGGGAGAACTGGAAGATCCCAGTGAAGAATGGAAGGTTGTTGTACCTCTTCATCTTCGGCAACGTATAATACACGAAAACCATGACCTACCGCAGTCAGGCCACCTGGGAGTTGATAAGACAGTTGCCAGAGTGGGTAGGTTATACTACTGGCCTGGATTATATCGTGATGTTAGCGGTTACGTTAGCCGATGTAAGGTATGCCAAAAGGTGAAACCCCCGAACACTCCACCAAGAGGTCTAATGTATCCCCGCTATAACAAACAGCCTTGGGAAATCGTTTCAGTTGATATAATGGGTCCATATCCTCGAAGCTCAAAAGGCAATGTATACCTCTTAGTGTTTGTGGACCTATTTAGTAGATGGGTGGAACTGCGTCCCATAAGGAAAGCCACATCATCCGTTATTATCTTGAAGTTAAAGTCCCGAATAATTTATAGATATGGAGCACCTCTAAAATTAATCACCGACAACGCAAAGAATTTCGTTAGCAATATGGTGAAAGAAGTAGCAAAGGAGTTCGTCATAAAACAGGAAACAACCCCTTTTTACCACTCGCAGGCGAACCCAACGGAACGAACCAATCGTAACATCAAACAGCTTATCGTCTCGTACTTAGGAAGGAAACATCAACGCTGGGATGAGAAACTTGGAGAGATCCAGTTCGCGATTAATTCGTCTGTTCAGGAATCGACGAAGTTCAGCCCTGCTTTCCTAAATTTTGGCAGAGAGCTGAGGCCTGTCCATGATGTATCTTCAGCGGAAGTTCTAAATGCAGGTGAAGATGAACGTGCCTCTTGGGCCGCTAAAATAAGTAGAATTCCAGAAATCCACCATATGGCGGAACAAAACTCCTTGAATGCCAGCTTATCACAGAATCGCAGATATAATATGAGACGTCGACCAGATCGCTTCAGGCCTGGAGATTTAGTCCTTAAGAAGTCCTTTCAACTGTCTTCAGCTATAGATAAATTGGCCGCGAAGCTAAATCCCAAATACGAAGGCCCCTATACGGTCGATTTCGTTACTACTGGTGGATCTTGCAAGTTGAAGGATAATGCACGAAGACTGGCAGGCTTATGGCATCCATCAAAACTTAAATTATTTCGTCCTTCCGAATGAACTTAACAGCTGGAGGGGGGTGTGTAACGGCTTGTTCTGCTGTCAAGCTCTTCGTAAGCCTAGATTCGTAAGGCATTGGCCGGCACTAGCGCTGTGGGGTGGGCCATCAAGGAAGAAACTACTCCTGTACCGACTTTGCTGTCGAACAAATCAGTGTTGTGACGAACACTATACGTTTAATTTAAATACTCAACTCAGCGTTGATGTTTTGGCCTCAAATGTTTCCCGTTATGATTGCCTTCCTACATATGTAAATATTGTAAATATATATATATATATATATATTGATGAGAAGTTATGTGGAAGAAATTATTTCGTTCGATAAAAGAAAAAAGTACCCTTGGACCCCAACACACATATAAATTGGTCACAGTATGATATCAAAATATATTTTTTAAGGGTAGCTTTATCCTCAGGGGGTTTTATGTATATATTATAATAGTTTTTTTATGTATTTGTTTTCTTAAAATCGATTGTGGTTTTACTGTATCCGTTATTGTTAGCTATAGTGTATATTGTTTGTATTTCTTTGTTATAATTTCGTTCATTTAACGGTATATTTAAATTTAATATGATGTGTTGAAAAAATTTTTGTATGTTTTAGAACCGAAGATGAATGTTTAGCATTCGAAACTAGTTTTCCAATAAAATAATCTCAGTAGAAGTGGCAATTAATTTATCAATCCTACTTCCACATTTAAGAAAAACTTTTTTTTACGCCAAATAATAATAAATTTAATTGAATAAATAATGTTTTTATTTTTGGGTATCCTCTTTAACAGCCGGATTGACATTGTTTCCACAAGTAAAGAAGTTTACTTTTGGCGCTTTAAGCATTTTTGGGATGGGGTAAAAGTTGCCCCAAAGATACAAAGAACCATAAAAAGTAAAAAGTTTTATTTATAAAAACTTTATAAAAAGTTAAAAGGTTTATTAAAAAGGTACCGGGCTAAATTTTCGCCAAAAAACTTCAAATTCCTATTCAGCGATCCAAAAACCGTAGAGAGAGAAGAAATCAAAATTGGATCGAAACTTGCCCATGAAAATGCCTTGTGGTAATTAGTACTTCACCGCGAAACCACGTTTGCCCACAACTCCGAAAATATAAGTCCGATCCAAGATTTTTTTTTTTTCATCGAAAAGCATTTACTATAAGATCCTGTAAACAAAATTCTAATCTACTTTGTAAAATACTGTTGTGAAATCCAATGTTTTTGGCAAATTTTTCACTATAACTCCAAAATTATCAGTCCATCCACTATCCACTATCCGAAATTTCAATTTTCCATTTCAAATCTGGTTAAATTTATTACCAAATTTCATATATGATTTTGATTAAATACTGTAAAACACTAACATCACTATACTAAATGTGTATGTTTTGGCAAAATATGATGATTTTGATATGTTGTGTGGACATTTTCCGGATTTTAATCAAAATTTCATACATGAAATCTAATAGTAAATTTAACCAACGTTCAGATGAAAAAAGGAAATCTCGGATTGGTCTTTTAGTTTCGGAGTTATTTTGTATTTCTTGCATTCCTGGTTTTATTTCAATGACTGCTAACAGTGTCGAAAATCGCAATATCCACTATCTAGCAATTTTGCCTATAGCGGCTGTTGGTCCTACATAAAAACTTTACACGTCAAAAATGTTTTATACTTTAATTAAGTACATAATGGATTTTGCAAAATAATCCTTACTTTTCGAGGTATACAAAAAAAAAAAAAAAAAAAAAAAAAAAAAGTGGCAACCGACAAACAACATAAAGGATGAGAAAATCGAAACTATAGCGAAACTTTCTTCTGAGCCCCAATTTTTTTGCTAATATGCTTGGCCTAATGTTTTGCAAAGGGGCCGGTGTGTAAATGATTTTTTTTAATTTATTTTTTTTTGTAACACAAAAGTGAGCAATTTAGTTTACTTAGATGGTTAATTGTAAAATTTGGAATCCAATTATGCCGAAAAAAAATATCTTGTTTATGGACTTCGATGAATCTATAATATAGCTTAGATGTAATTGAAAGTAAACACATAATTATGTAAATAGAATAACATATTGTCCAAGAAAGGGAAATTTTTTTTGCAATATATTATGCATTTATTTTTTTACATTATGTAGGAATAATATGCAGTTCGAACTTTAAGAAAAATTAAGATATTAAACAGAAAAAAAAAAATCAATTATATTATATAAAAAACTCACGTATTTTACTATTTCATTAAACACAGTTTGGGTATTAACAGCTAAAATGTCTATTGTTGAAAATCTGTTTTAGGTGATAGGTGGCTACAATTTGCAGCCTATGGTCCAAACTAAATCATTGTAAATACCATAATGAATATTCAAGGAATCGATGACAACAGAAATCTGATGAAGTCTATTATAGATCTCTTAAAACAAGGTGATGAAAAAATCAAGTGTTGTTTGGATAAAAATCTAGTGATGATCATTGGAACGACAGGTACTGGTAAAAGTACACTGGCTCAATACCTCGCTGGTAACACGGACAGATTACATTCCAAACCGACTTCAAATGGTACTTCCTTCATAATCGTAGATGAAGGTGACGAAATTGGACATAACTCAACCATCTTGTCCAAAACAGTTTTTCCGAGTCTGGTTGAAGACCGGCAATCTGATGTTCTCTACTGTGATTGCCCAGGGTTCAGTGATACCAGAAGTGCCGCTTACGATATCGCAGCAAACTATTTCATTCACAGGATTGTGGAAGGCTCACGTTCGGTCAAGTTTGTTTTCGCTATCCATCATGCCGCTGTTGAGGAAGGTTACGAAAGATCTTCATTTCCGCAGATGGTGAATCATGCAACTAAATTCATAAAGAACCTTCATAAGTACAAAGATAGCATAGCGCTTATAGTCACCAAAGTCAACAGCTATAACAGAGAAGGACGAATTAGCGATAAGCGAATAATTGGTGGCGTTGCTGAATTCTTGAAATCGGCACTCAAAGATTTGGAAAAAGAAGGTGACATAAGCTTTATAAAGTTTCTGTTGTCAAAATTTAATGAAGAGTATGAAAAGATAGGAATATTCAGGAAACCGGAAGAAGCTGGAAGGCTAAGTGACTTGAGGGAGACACTCGAAGAGAGGCACCTTCTGCAGAAGATGATTCTGGAACATATTCAATTCAACGAACCTAGAAATGGTGATTTCGGTTATACTATATCAGCCGACTCTCATAATCACGTTGCAGAATTAGTACATACAATCAATAGGGAGGTAAGTGAGAATCTCATTAAATTAGGCTTCGAATTAGAACGATATTATAGTGCTAATGAGGATTTTAATCTAGAAATGTGGAATGTTAGGTTCAAATCTCTACATGATGAGTTTTCTTTCATTGAAAAGGAAGCTTTGAAGAATAGGAATAAAAAATCTCAACAATATCTAAAATTGGTAATTGAAAAAATAAATTCAATTGATACCACGATTTCTAAAGTATATTTGGAAAATATATACAATAGCTATCATCAATTAGAATTTTTGAATGCTATCAGTGAAAAAGGTCATCAAGTCGATCCTTCATGTATAGCTGAGGGAATAGTTCGGGTCACGGAATTTTTCCAGGATTCCAGTAAATGGTACGGCTTTCTTTGCAATTTGTACTTAGTTTTAACAGATTACCGTGTACAAGAAAGCTCCATATTCAAAGAAATTGACGGAAAATTTTTTCTTAAAGAAGAAGAAAAAACATTGAGCGAAGACAAACTGCATCCCTACCTATATAACATTCTTAACGCTACAACGGGATACAAGTACATTAAGGATATTATTCTAAATGATCCGAAGATAAAATCCTTTGAACAGCTGTTAAGAAACACGTTAAATAACAATGTTGAAATGATGTATTTAACAGACGAGAAATTAATGTTGGTAGGCCATTTTGTTAAGTTACGCGATATAAAATGTATTTTACAAAATAAGAAACAAAGATGTTTCGATATATTAGCCTTGAATAAAGTTTTCATCGACACTGACTTGGATTTAACTGGATCAGAATCACAACTTAATATTATAGCTCCAACCTGGGAGATTATTGGGGAGCCCCATATTACGTTGAATGGGAAAATTGGAGTTGCACACGATCCTCCAAAAGCTGCAGACGGGGGGGAAAGAGGCTTTGCTGGTCTACCAGGTGGAGCAGCTGGTATTTTTGTTGCCATAGGGAATCGGTTCATCAACGACGAACATCTTCGCATTTCGACAGTTGGAGGACGAGGAGGAGAGGGCCAGGAAGGTGGTAGGGGCTCAGGTGGTGGTGACGGTAGCGACCCTGATTTTCCAGATTGGGAGGACATCGATGTTCAGAAGAGAAGGTGGGAAGAGAATGGATTCAATGTACATGTTGTAGTCAGCCACTATATTCCGATTATAAGAATTTTGGAAAGACAATTAGTAGATGTTACTGGTACCGCAGGAATGCCAGGTGGGGCTGGAGGGGATGGTGGCAAAGGAGGATTTGGTGGTCCTGCTGGTCGGGTCATCATCATCAACACTGATGGACCTCAACCAAAGTTCAAAGTCAGTTGTGGCTACGGTGAAGTCGGGGTTGGCGGTATTGGTGGATCTGGGGGAAGTGGAGGTCGCAACGGCCACCAGCAAAGAGTGTACATCCACAGGTTCGATATAAGTACAGGGCACCGCAAGTTTGAAAGAGATGGCACTCCCAAGGACATGGGACGAGCTAGTGATGGTAGTGCAGGTGGTACAGGGCTCAGTGATAAGAACATGAAATGTGCTCCAGAGGCAGTACAGTTGTTGAGCCTAAGGCCTACCCTTGAAGACTACAAACGGCTTTTAAGAGAGAGCCTCTCCAAAGGTTTAGAAGTTACGTATCGAAAGGATTTTATCCACCGGCTCGAAAATGATCCCCAAGTAAACGATCTTAACCAATAACATTTATATTTTTAATAATAATAGTAATACCTTTATTTCCAGGTGTCTTTAATATGCTCATATTAATAAACTTTTATGATTTATATCATTTAGACGAAAAATAAAACGAAATAAACATTTACACGTTTTAATTATTGATTGTACTTTTTTATTTTCAAGGAAAATAAATAATTACTAACATGATCCCTGACTTCCAATATTTTAATAAAACAGATATGTTGTTCATAAACACAACTTACTTCGCATAGAAAATGGATGAAATTAATTGAATAAATAAGTAAATAAATAATAGGCAAATTTTGTTGCAATTATTTATTAATATTTAATAATTACTATATTACTATAGTATATATACTATAAATTATATTGATGATATACTAATAAATTGCTGAATAATTTTATTACATTAATAATAATAGTATTCAGTTGTTCATAAATCAATCAAGATAAAAAGATGTGTAACAAACATATTGATAAAGTCTATTGTAATTTAAAATATTTGTTAGCCTATTATTAAAAAAAAACATAGAATGAGTTTATGATTAGCCACAATAATAAAATGTATAAATACCTCCTTAATAAGTTCTTTAAAAAAAAATTAATACAGTTTGTAGAATATCTTGGAAGGGATTTATTTTTTATATATATATATATATATATATATATATATATATATATATATATATATATATATATATATATATATATAAAATAAATAAATAATTATCCTATACCATATAGGTATATAAAGGAAGTAGGTAATCCTTACCTATAGGATAGGAAGTATTGTTTCGATACCAATGGTTGTGAATGGCCGAAAAAACACTCAACCGCTAGGTTTTCCCCTAGTTAAGGGTACCAAATTTACAGTGTACCCAGGAGACTAACCCGATCTCTAAGGCTGATTTAACAGGTAATAAATTTTCTTCCTTCAATTGAAATCGAACTCAGTCCAGGGAACTTGGAAGTCAAGAGCCTTACCCTCTGAGCTACCGCGCCTCCCTTCAATTTAAAAGGAAGTATATATTTTGCTCCTTAAATTTTAATATTTACTTTTTATTAACGAGTCATAAGAGTTGCAACCATAAACATCAAACTTAACTTTTTAACAGAGAATTAAATACAAATGATACATTTGTTAACTTGATTACAATTGATCATCAATGAAAAAAAAAAAAAAAGATTAAAAAAAATATTAGTCATAAAAACAAACATGAAGAGAGGCACTTTAGGTGGTTGATAAAGAAAAATAGTTGACGTTTCTTTAGCACCATACAGCTTTGCTTAGTCTGTAATGATAGAGAAATTTCAATGAATAAATAAATATAATTATATATACACACTAAACACACATAGATGTATACAAATATAGAGGGATGACAATATGATAGCTTACTGTTTATTCTTCCCGCAACAGTAGTAGTCACTCATGCAACAGCTTTGCCCAAAATAGCAACAGGTGAAAGCGCTGCATCTGATCATTCCAAATGGCAACACTGTATACAAACATTTAATTATACAAGCAGGGGTATAAATATTTATTATATACACATAATACATACATGTACATATAATATCGATGCCTTAGCTCGCAGATGTGTTAAGTGCAGAAATTTTCCATTATTCAACTTTGAAACTTCGTAGTTCCAAAAATGGTATTAAAATTGTATTCTATTTATTGAACATGAGTTTTTTTTTCGCACTGTCTTAGTTTACATTAGTACAACAAGATTTTGGTGAACATCTAAATGTTCTAATGATACATTTAAAACATTTCTGCAAACATTTGCACTTAAAACACCTAAGAGTTTAGGCATCGATATATATATATATATATATATATATATATATATATATATATATATATATAAATATATATATATATAAATAATGTATGTATGTATGTATGTATGTATGTATGTGTGTACCATATGTGTTTAATAAGGTTCATGAGGTTCAGTCAATAAAATAACAACTTATTTTGCCGATGTTTCGAGACTACATTGTTCTCATAATCATGCCCTACATTGGAAAAATAGGTTTACAATAAAATTATATAATTTACACAGGTTATTTCCAAACGTAAAGTTAGCAACAATATAAATATATAAAAATATGCGTTAGAATATTTAACTACATATAATTACAAAATACGGAGGAGTATGAAACTACTTAGAATGTTACTGGTGGATATGCTATTGGTATCTACTACTAAATTATAATAATACTTGTACACAACTGAACTGGGGAAATTACTGAAAAAAAGGTATATTTACCTCTCATCTCTTACGTTCTTTTAGCTCTTCAAAGGAGGGTCTTAGAGACAAATAATAAATAAAAAGAAATATTCTTCATTAAATTTCTTACGAGAAAACTGTAGTTGAATTTTCGATTCGAGCAACACAAAAAGAGCAAGAGCTAAAAAGTCCCGTAACTAAAAAAATTTAGACAAACTTGACTTTATTCATTTAAAGTAATAAAGCTTCTAAACGGTAGGTCTCATCGACAAATCTTATATAACAAAAATATTTTTCACTTTTAATTTTTTACTAAGAAACAGATATCAAATTTTCGATCCGAGCAACACTAACAGAGCTAGAGCGTGTCAAAATGTTACATTTTAGAATGTGAAACAAATAGTCCGTGAACCGACGACACTAAACCTATCATAACAGATCTCCCAAAGCTCATACATAACATTCGTCATGTTATTTATAGAGGAACACAAAAGGACCCTGCCTCCTTGATGAAAATAGATTACCTCTCTTTAACAAACAAAAAGGTAATATGGTTTTGAAAAAATGTAGAAAATAGTTTATTTATTTTTTAAATGGCAATATTTGAAACTAAAGTTAATGATTTTTCAGATTTTATTCAAAAAGCTAAATAACGATTAGAAGTTATGATAATGTACCTTCTTCTGACATCGAAGGTTGTAGCAGGAAGCTTGCAGTATAAGCATAAATGAAAAAATATGGTAGTAGTGAAAGAAATAGCTTCATGTTGAGATGGGCAGCTAAAAGTGAACAACTCCACACGCTATGATTTTAGTTCTTTTTTAATATGGTGGGATTAGGTCTGATTCATGTAAGTTCTGATTTTGCAAAACTGATATCGTTAATCTGATAACAATGTTGTAAATATTGATCATAAGGAATTTTAATACGATTGTTACCTGGTATGCGGATAGATCAAGAGTAAAAACAGCTGATTTTTTAAAATAGATAATGTCAGGAAAATCCATTGTAAAGCACAAGTACACACGAAAACCATGTTTAGAGTACGTGCCTTGAAATAATAATATTTGAAGAGTACAGGGAAAAAACCGACTAACAATAAGCCATTTTTTTTTAAACAGAGATAAAGCTATTTTTATTTTTAAAACACAATTACAATTAAACAATTTACTGAAATTAAGTACTAAAATGGCTTAAATGTCCATCAAAAATATGTCACAACAGGGAAAAACGTATTTTTCGCTTATAATTTGTTGAGGCACTGTAAACGATGAAATTGTGAACAAAACCCATTTGTTCTGGGAAAAAACCAACTAAGTCATCTGAAACAGACAAAAACAAACTAACAACAACAATAAATAAGTATGTCATTTTCATTATATTTATCTTAGTTTGTAATATACGGTATTATCATTGTTGTTAATGTTATAATGAAATATTATTACCATGGATCACTAACTCACTATTCATGTGCCAGGCGACGAAAAACTGACCACCATGGGAAAAAAGATAATAATAATAATAATAATATCCGTGTGGAGTTGCTAGTCTTCCACCGAACGCCTCCCCAGGTGGCGGATAGGGGAACGCTCACCAGATATGGTGGGCACCAGGGAAATAAAATACCCAGGGCGGACCAAAACTAGCTCAAATCCAGGTGCGTCTGAACCCAAAATTGGCGGAATCCTGGTCAGCGTCTGATCCTCAAGCTAGAGGGGGCAGTTCAAGAACCTGGCAGCAGGTATAAAATCCACCTAACCACCAACATGGAGTTACATCATATTGTGATTTCATCACAATATGACTAAATTGTAAATATGTAAATAGTTAGTTTAAGTTAGTTTTAGGTTAGTTATAAGGTTGTTATTATATTGATATAGAGGTATCCTCACCTCACTTTTAATCATATCCAAGCCTTTTTAAGGATCTTTTCAGCACCAAACAACTTCATCTCAAAACTTCTTAAAATACCAGGTAGGATTGGTAGAAAAAGGTAAATAATTTCGTTCAATTTCTTATAATGTATATATATGTTTATCTATGCATGTGTTAATATCATTTTGTTTTGTTCTTTTTAGAGGACTCAGAAAAGAAAAAAAAAAAAAAAAAAAAAAAAAAAAAAAAAAAAAAAAAAAAAAAAAAAAAAAAAAAAAAAAAAAAAAAAAAAAAAAAAAAAAAACATGGAGTTACGCAATAGAAGAATTGCCTCGGACGATTCCAGAGTAAGGGCTGCTCTGGAGGGATTGAACCACCAGCCCTCGACATCGGCAGGCAATGCGAGCGGTGTTCCAGTGTCGTATGGATCCGTAAGACCGGCTACCATAGGACCTACAATAAGAAACTCTGAATCACGTTAGGAGGTTATTGAATCTCCCGCGCGAGGAAGAGGACAACCCCGTCAAGATAATAGGCAAACAAGGATAAAGTGGAACCGCAATATGAATATTGCAGCAATCCGAGGCTATTTCTTGGCTACAAACAATGAATCAGATAGAACAGGTTATCGGAATAGAATTCTCAATTATTGGTATGACAAATTCCCAGATATCACTATCACCTCCTAGCTAGCCGAATAGACTGTCAATGCAGAACTCTCTGCATTTATTATACCAGAAGCCTCATTGGTATATATAGGAGCACGCATAGTGGGAATTGAACTTGGAATGATAAAAGAAGTTCCAACAAAGCGATAACTCACAAAGCCAAATGCTATTGCTGAACCATCATGGAAAAAAGGAATCAAGTAAAGGATTGAGAACCTGCGTAAGAAAACTGGTGTAATAACCAATTATCTCAAAAAACCCTGAAAAATCCTCAACGAAATTAAAGAAAAAAAAATGATGAAATTGTGGTTCTGGATATTAAAGATGCACAGATTGCTACACTTAATCAAACTTTAAGAATCTTCATGGAGAAACTTAAGCAAAAATTGGCTGTATACGCTAACAGAATGAGAAGGTAGGATCGGAGAAGGCAAAATCGTACATTCCTGTCAAATGAACGGAGGTTTTATAGGCAATTGGGTTCTAAGAAGAGTACTAAACCAGACCTCTCCCCAAATCTATATTTATAAATACTGGAAAGGGATTTGAGAAAGTGAAAAAATTACTATGGGCTGAAAAATACGAGTGACAGTGTCTCACACCACCCATACAGTATTGCTACCAGTATAGATGGAGAGGGTGTCACAATGAAGAAAAAGAAGCTAGAAGGACTCCATGAGATCTTGAATCTTTCAATGGTCCCGGAATTCATCCAGCGTCGGCATATCAAGTTTCTGGACTCTCTTCAGTTTCTGACGAACCCCCTGCTCAGAACCTTGAAACCAGCGCCACCCCCGGTCCACTGGCAACTAACAACCGGACCGTAATGAAGACGTACAAACGGGTCAATCAGTGCCCACTGGCCACTGGTTAGAAATGCGACCGCAAGGACATTTCTCCTCTTTTTTAGTTATAAGTGTAAATAGATAGTATTTAAGTTTTTAAGTTTTTCACAACAAGATTTAGGTGAGCCCCATCACCTAAATATACTCTTTCTGAAATCAAACCAACAAACTTCCTGTTGGCCTTGCAGTGTACTCAGTACAGAAAAAGGCCAAACTTCCCGAGAAATTCCTAAATCCCATTCAACTCAAGAAATCATCCAATAGGGGCTTGGAAAAAAAAAAAATAAAAAAGGCACTAAAACAAATGTGAAACTGGAAATCCCCAGGCCCAGATAATCTACAAAACTATTGGTTTAAAAATTTCACCAGTGTTCACGCAGTATTAGCAAAGTGCTTTCAGGATGTCCTGACAGGAGTTACTGAGGTGCCACCAGACTTCTGTACTGGTATCACCTATCTCAAACTAAAAGGTAGTAAAGAAACGCCAGGGCCTAGCGACTACAGACCGATCACTTGTCTTAATACGGTCTATAAACTATTAACTTTATATAGTATAGCTACAAAATAGATCAGCACCTCATTGAAAACAAGACCATGGCCCCAGAGCAGCTGGGGGATAAGAAAGAATCCAGAGGTTGCAAAGAACCTCTTATAGACAGTTTTATAGCCTCGCAAGTTTCTCAAATGTTTCGGAATATAGCAATAGCTTGGATCGACTATCGCAAGGCATTTGATTCAATGCCTTCTAGATGTTCTGAAAATTTACAAAGTTGACCCCTATATAACAGATCTATTGGGACGCCTAATGCCTACCTGGAAGGTCAAAATTTGTGTCCAAACGGTAAGTGGTGCCAAGTGAAGTGACCCGATTTTTATAAAGCGAGGTATCTTTCAGGGAGATTCTCTCAGCCCGCTCTGGTTCTGTTTATCCCTTAACTCACTCAGCAGATTGTTGAACGATACTAGGAAGGGATATGCCATCAGCACAGACAACAAGATCGCTCATTGTTTTTACATGGATAATCTTAAAATATATGTAAAGAATGAGAGTGAGTTGGCTTCCCTGCTAGAAACGGTAAAAACAAGCAGCGAAGATATTGGAATGGAGCTGGGAATCGAAAAATGTGCTTTACTGATCATAAAACGAGGAAAAGAAAGCAAGACAGTAAATATAGGGGTCCCGAAAGACGAACCCATTCGGCAACTCCAAGACCATGATACATACAAATATTTAGGGTGCATCAGCTGTTGAAGTTTAAGCCGGATATAAAAAAATATTTTGAAGATCTGTTTAAATACCGAGTAAAGAAAATATTGAAAAGCTATTTATCCGGTGGAAACTTGGTTAATGCATTCAATACATGGGCTGTACCAATTCTAGCTTACTTCTTTGGAGTTTTAAAATAAGGTACTAAAGATATTGAGGCTTTGGATCGCTACGCAAGAGTCCAAATGGTGCTTTGCAGGAAGCGGCACCCCAAGTCCTCAGTGCCCAGGTTGTATCTGCCTAGAAAGATTAGAGGCCGCGGGCTGACTAGTCTGTTGTAAACATGTCGAATGGAGGAAAACAATATTCACGACTATGTGTTATCTAGTGACTCGTCTTTACTATCCCTAATTGCGTCGTTAGATAATAATTATACCGCCCTCAGGACTTGGCCCTAAACAGGAGCCACCCCAGGAATTGTTACTGATGCCACCTTGACTGATTACTGGAAAAATAAAGTCTTGCACGGAAGATTTTTTCATTCTCTAACGGACGAGGGAGTGGATATCGATACATCCCTAACATGGATGAAATATGGCAACATCTTCCCGGAAACCGAGGAATTTCTCTTAGCTATCCAGGAACAAGTTATCACAACAAAGGCATACATGAAGCACATCTCTGGGGAGACCATAGATGATCAGTGTCGCCTTTTCAAAAATGCCATAGAATCGATCCAGCATGTAACTTCTGGATGCAAAGTGCTGGCTGGCAAGGAATATCTTCAAAGACATAACAATGTAGCCAAGGTTGTGCAGTTAAAGCTGTTGGATAAAAGCTGTCCCTACTATCATTACCATCCACAAGCCATAATTTCGGTAAAAGGGATAAAGATATTTTGGGATCACCCGATAATAACTAATAATCATATGATCATAAACAACAGGCCGGATATACTGATCAGAAACCAAATAGGGATATCAGCTTTTATCATTGAAATCAGTGTACCATCGGATGACAATATGTTCCGACTTTTAGCTAAGAAGAAGAGGAAATACCAGGAGCTGGCAGAAGAACTCAAACAACTATATAGACTGGATAAGTGCAGTGTCTTGCCCATAATTATATCTTGTAATGGCCTGGCTCCAAAAGACACAATTTGTTCTATAGAGAAGTTGGAGCTGCCAAAAACAGTGCTGGAAAAAATACAACAAGCGGCATTGTTGGGAACTACAAAAATAGTTCGGAAGTTTTTAAATTCCAAATAAACATTGATGGTTGACCATGTATGGTCCTCAGAATGTTTGCTACCACTAGGTGTGAAAAACAAATAAAAATAATAATTATAAGCATTAAAATAAATAAAATAATAAATAAATCATAAGTAAATACAAAAAACAATTTTAAATAAATTAAAAAGCACAATTACACAATATATACTATGTACACAAACGTCCCAGGGAAACTCCTGGGACCTAGCTTGTCCCGCACTTATGGGAAAGCAAGCCAGGCCACAGTAATCCCAATGCTGTTCCGTCAGCCGCGTCACTAGTGTGAGAATCTAGTGAAAGCTGAGAGGAAGCGCCATAGTCGCTCAGGACTTGAGTAGAGAAGCTGGATTGCCAGAATTTCAGTAACATATATTTATTACAATAGGCCACAGGGCCATTGCCGTTTTAATCTGCGAGGAGGGTAATAAGGATGTGTGGAGGTAGAGAGAAGGCAAGGGTGGTTCATCATTTATTACATCAATAAATTTATTCACTGAATTGTAGTTTAATAAAGACATACATTTTTTAAATACTTTTCATATTAAATTATTTAATATTTAAAAAAAAAAAATTATAAATAAAGTTTATTTAATTTTCAAAATTATTATTTAATTTTATTTTTAGGAATAAGGGAAATAATACGTATATAATTTTAATATTGTTTGTGTAAGTAATATTAAAAACTATTATTTTAATAAAAATTTCCGTTAAAAGAAAGTATTTTTTTATGTCTCTAAAAATGTATAATTTATGTTTAAATACCATAATTTTCACGTTATTTGATAAATTTTGCATTTGCATTATTAATACATTTTATGAGTGCTGGTAACAAATTCAATTTCTAATTTTTATTCCATAAATATATCATTGCTATGAAGAGGTATTTTCAATTAAAATGAATGCAAAACTTTAAAGGTCTCTTAGTCCAGTCAATAGGGAATCACTCCCATGTTAAATTTACTAAAAATAAGGGCTGGTAGCAACCCGCACAGAGTTGTTGAGGGCGATTAAAGAAGTATTTCTGTCAAAAGTGCCCCGAAGATTTGGTGAGTTTTTCAGAGTTAGGGGCACGAGAACATGGCCAAAAGCAGTTTTTTTCAATTTATAAGCAAATATAACGCGGCTTTTCATAAAATGTTGTATATAAAAGTTGTAGATAATAAAAATATCTACAATTTAAGCCATTGATCGTTCGATTCTGATGATTGGTTGTCGTAAAAAGTGCAAAAAACCCTCTAAAATGTCCCTTTTTTGCATAATTATTATTATAAACAAAAAGGGCCTTTTCAATACTTTTTATTGATGAAAAAGGAAGCTCTTTAAACCCAAAGAAAAATAGGATTTACCCCGTCCTCCTATCTTTATTATTTACTGAGATATACCTTTTGTTTATCTCGATATCGATATTTTCAATGCAAAACGGGCCGTTCGTTATTCACATTTTGAACTTCGGATGACCGGGATATTATTCTTAAGGGCTTATATTTTCATTATGAATTGCTAAAAAATCGATTTCTTTGAAAAAACATGCAATAAAATCGACTTGAAAAAGCGCCCGTTTTACAGCTATAAACAATTGAAGCTAGAGCGTCCGGTAATGAACCGATTTTGTTATAAATATAATAAATTCAAAGCTTACCTCTCAACGATTGATTTGAGCTATTCAAAGTGTAGCTACCATAAATAACAGCCGAGTTACGATTTTTTTTTTTAAAAATCACTACGTCATTGTTATGGCTAATTAAAAAAATATTAAATATAAAAAAAATTTTTAAATATAAAAAAAATATAAACCCTTAAGAATAATATCCCGGTCATCCGAAGTTCAAAATGTGAATCACGAACGGCCCGTTTTGCATTGAAAATATCGATATCGAGATAAACAAAAGGTATATCTCAGTAAATAATAAAGATAGGAGGACGGGGTAAATCCTATTTTTCTTTGGGTTTAAAGAGCTTCCTTTTTCATCAATAAAAAGTATTGAAAAGGCCCTTTTTGTTTATAATAATAATTATGCAAAAAAGGGACATTTTAGAGGGTTTTTTGCACTTTTTACGACAACCAATCATCAGAATCGAACGATCAATGGCTTAAATTGTAGATATTTCTATTATCTACAACTTTTATATACAACATTTTATGAAAAGCCGCGTTATATTTGCTTATAAATTGAAAAAAACTGCTTTTGGCCATGTTCTCGTGCCCCTAACTCTAAAAAACACACCAAATCTTCGGGGCACTTTTGACAGAAATACTTCTTTAATCGCCCTCAACAACTCTATGCGGGTTGCTACCAGCCCTTATTTTTAGGAGAGAATTTTCCCTATTGACTGGACTATCTCCTGAAAAGTTTGAGTTGTCACAGTCAACTTCTTTCAAACTCTTCCATACCAACAATATATCTAAGAAATTTGAGATATTTTTATTGATTTCAAAACAAGTCAACTGATAACAATGGATTTGTGTTTCTAGAAATAGTTTTTTTTAGTAAAAAAAAAAAAATACAAAGGATATCAATGTATGATAATAATTTCAAAAACTCTATATTTTTTTTATTACTAGAGCTTATAAGAATGGTTTTTAATAAGCCGTTTTTAATATCCTCTGTTTGGCAGTGGAGTTCGTATTATCTCATCAAAACACACCATTGCCACGTGCCTTAGATAAAGATGATCTCTATGCAGTATGGAAAGTATATAAGTGCTGCATTTAGCCTATTGCAAACGAGTTATTATCTAAAGCTTTGTCCACCTGAGACAAAATCTCGAGAGAAAGTCTCGAGACCAATCTCTGGGTATTGTCCACCTGAGACAAAATCTCGAGAGAAAGTCTCAAGACCAATCTCTGGGTATTGTCCACCTGAGATCACTTTCCCTCTCTTCCCTCTCTCTTAGACTTGATAATCATTGCAGTTTCGAGAGCGAAAATATTACATGCCACCTGAGACTCCACGTTTACTGGCATATGTATAATTCCTAAATTGCTGATAATTCCTTTGAATACAAAAAACTTTTCATTTTGCACCATGAGAAGTATGCAGTAATCATGCTAATTTCGTATCGGAATCACCGCCTTTAAAATCTCACATTTTCTAATTTTCAGCAGCTATAATATTTAATTTTTAGGAAACTGAAATAATCGTCTGTAATTTTCATCGTTTGTAATTTTAATTGAAAAAGTTTAGTAAACTCTTAAAATCATTTATTGAAAGCTTCATATAAGCTTTGAGTCTACCTCAAGGTGAACGGAAAGGTAAAAAAGCTCTAAGCTTTGGTACTTCATGCAATAACTGAACGCAAATGTCTCACGTGCGATTTCACGACAATTGTTTAAGCTGATTCATAGTCCAAGAGCCGAGGCCCAATTTCGTGACCTATTAGAAGAAAACTTTTAGTGATTCAGCCATAAAATCAGCAATCAATGTGCACCTGTCTGCCAACTCAAAGCGGGGGCGTTTAAAAAGAGCGACCACCGAAAGGGGGTAGCAAATATCCAAAAATGGTTTTATTTAAAGACGATTTATTTCAAGCACACAAGAAACTGCAAACTCCTTAGGTGACAAAAAACGTTGTCTGCCAAAATTTAGGTGCACTGCACCGGCAGACAAAATTCAAAATCCACTTTTTTTTAGTGCAATAGTAGACCGTTTGAAGACGATTTATTTCAAGAACACAAGAAACTGCATACTCCCTAGGTGACAAAAAACGTTGTCTGCCCAAATTTGGAAGGTGCACTGCACCAGCAGACAAAATTCAAAATCTACTTTTTTTTAGTCCAAAAGTAGACCGTTTGAAGACGATTTATTTTAAGCACACAAGAAACTGAATACCCCCTAGATGACAAAAAAACGTTGTCTGCCCAAATTTGGAAGGTGCACTACACCAGCAGACAAAATTCAATATCTCCGTGAGTGCGTCACTCCGGCAGACATTCATCAAAACTCACATCCTTTTCGTCCAACAGTGAACTTCTTGTAGATGATTAACTTTTTAATTTAATTTCCATGTAGTTTTTCTCGAAACCAATTTCAGCAAATTATGTCAGCAGACAAATAAAATTTGTTCTTCCTATATTACAATCAAATAATTAAATAATCTTGTTTTAAAACTTTAATGTATAAAATTCCAATTAATATATATATGAGCATTATTAATATAAATATCGGCCACATAATTAACGAAAGGAAAATATTTCAGCTATAAAGTTATGAAATATGTACTACACTGAAACTAAATACGTGGAAAACTTATATAGTAGTCCCGGCAATGAGTTCTGTAATGATAGCCCGAGATCTCGATAGGAAAAAATACCGAGTTATTTCACTTCTTTTTTTGTAATGCATGGTACCGGCATACAAAATCCACTAGTCCAAAAGTGGACCAATTAAAGAAGATTTATTTCAACACAAGAAACTGCATACCCCATGGATGACAAAAAATGTCTGCCAAAATTTGACTGAAACCGTTACTTTTAGTACATTTCGTACATTATACGTTATTCGTACACTTCTAAACATTATTAAAACAAATCATATTTGTTACAAATCAGGTACTATTCATTTTTTTGCTCAGGTCAATAGGTCTACAGCGGTTTGGCCATTAAAGATTGGCTAACATGTGGTAAGTCGCACTTCTCCCCGAAAACACATTGTTAGTACACTTCCTTTGTCGGCTATAACTCTGATCCTAAATTATATTTATTTAACGGATAGCTGGCTAGATTTACTATCAGACCTTTTATATGAATTTCATATAAAGCCATGTAAAATACCCATGCCAGCACGATAAAACCTCGTATTGTTGTGAAGGCCAAGTATTTAGCACATTTTTCGCTAAAACCCCAAAACAATTCGTCTGACCCAAAATTTATTTTTGACTGATAGCTGGATAAATTTAATATAGCATATTTTCTATAAAAATTTAATTAAGTTCCACTGCCAGCACGCTAAATGTGTATATTTTAGCATAATATGATAATTTTACATGTTCAGTGGGCTGCATAGGTATTTTACGAGATTTATTCAAAATTTCATACATGAGGTCTGATAGGAAATTAGATCTGCTTTCAGTTTAAATAAATAAATTTTGGATCGCACAAAAGGTTTTGGGTTAATAGCAAAAAATGTGCCAATAAACTTGGACGGGGTTTTAGCATGCTGGCATGGTTATTTTACATGACTTTATATAAATTTTATATATGTGGTGTGATAGTAAATTTAATCAGCTATCATTTGTAAAAAATATAGTTTGGGTCGGACGAATAGTTTTGGGTTTATAGCGAAAAATGTTCCAAAACACTTGGACTTCACAACAGTATGGGTCATTAGCGTGCTGGCATGGGTATTTGACATGACTTTCTATGAATTTCATATGTATGTTCTGATAGTAAATTTAGCCAGCTATAAGTTGAATAAAAAAATTTGAACTGAACTACAAACTTCAACTCCAACTTTGAGTCCGGATGATGCATATTTATTTTTTTATATCACCTAATGATTGACTCTGGGGTCATGTGATCCTCCTGTGGCACAACTAACCTATTAAAGTGGATAACGTTAATTAGGGAAAAACCTGGCGGTTATGTATGATTCCGGCCAAATATCTTTTCCCAGTCGATGGTTAAGAAACAGTAAAACCTCAACTAGCACTGATCCTTCCATTGGTCGCAGTAGTACAGGTTTTAAATTATTTTTTAAATATATTCTTAAGTTAATGAAGAGATAAAAGTATAATCAGAAAAAAATAGTAAACATTTTCTTCCTTGGAACTACATAATTTCATCTGTATTTTGTCAAGTTTTGACCCAACTTTTATGTATGCCAACGCTTAAATAATCAATTTAACCAATAAATAATCAATTTAATCAAATCAATTTAATCGCTTAAATAATCAATTTAATCAACGCTTAAATAATCAATATCACACACACACACACATAAGAAATGTAAGACCTTTCTAGAATAAAATGTTTTGTTCAAGCTAAGACAGTCTTAGTTTGAACAAAACATGTTATTCTATAAAGGTTTTACATTTCTTCTATGTAGAAACTCTATTTCCGTTTTAATTATCCTTGCTTTTCTACCTTGTTGTACGCTCTATATTTCTTCAATTTTTTAATAGTTGTTTGGCTGGAAGATTTTACGATGGAACCCGTCAAAGAATTGTCACACTTAGTCTAATGTAACATTCTCTTAAAATGTATACTCCTAACCACCAAAGACGTCGCTCAGTGGGTGTCACTCGACTTTCGGCGAAAAACGACCCTGCGGCTGGTCTTGAAACACACCCAGTCTCTATTAATTGAACACTTCAAAATGGAAAGAAAGTATTGGTTAGGATTCTGGCCAAATCACGTTAAACAACCTTTAGCCAAGAAACGTCTCTAAGTACTGAACCCAAGGTCTCTAACAATATGATAGTAGAGATTTTATTTTAATTAGGAATGTGTCGATTTTAAGTGTTAAACTCAATTGATTCGTAAATAGGGATTTATAAAATGAATTATTTATTTGTTTATCGTTTGAATCGTGGATAATTTATGTATAGTAGTCTGTATATATATATATATATATATATATATATATATATATATATATATATATATATATATATATATATATATATATATATAATAGTGCCCTAAATTGGGTTTCACTCCTTCTTATCTCATCGTTCCCAGTCAGTCATCATACCCAACAGTCCTCCTTCATCTTCCCTACCTTTAACCCAAGGTGTTCCACAAGGATCCTCCCTGTCACCAACCCTATTTTCTATCTATATCAATGACTTACCCAGCTTTATCCACAATTCCAATTATCACCTGTATGCAGACGACCTTCAAATCTACCTATCTTTCCATCCTTCAGATATGCTCGAGGCATCTCGTAAACTTCAGGAAGACATTGATAACATCAACCGTTGGGCAGTGAAGAATAAGTTATATCTGAATCCAAAGAAAATTAAGGCTATCCTCATCGGTTCAAAACCCATCCTCTATACCCTTCCTTACTACCCACTGCTTTACCTTAATAACCTTCCTATTCAGTTCCAAAACTCCATTAAAAATTTAGGAGTTACCTTTGATCATCACCTTTCCTGGAATAACCATATCGCCCAAATTTCCAAAAAATCCATCATAATCCTTAAAGAACTGTATAGATCCCGAGATTTCTTTTCCCAGAGTACCCGTCAACTTTTACTGTCCTCTCTTGTTTTCCCTTGCTTTGATTACTGTTGTTATGTTGATTACTGTTGATACTCTGAGCTTGGGTGGCTATTTCCTAAATTTCGACGGCAATACTTTCTGGGTACTTTCATATTCCAATGTCTAAAAACCAAAAACCCTTCCTATATTCTTGATTTAATAACTCTGCGTTCTTCTATCCACCACCTAAACACTAGATCCCGACCTTTTAACCTATATATACCCTCACATAAAACCGCTTCCTTTGACAAATCCTCCATCATTCGTGCTACCTCCTTCTGGAATTCCTTACCCACTTCTATTCGTAAAGCAGCTTTTATAACCTATTCCAGTACCTTTTAGACAATCAATCTTCCGCAAAGATGTCAATAATCAAATGAATACTTTTTTTTTTTTTTTTCTTTCCTCTCTTTCTTTTATACGTTCATATATATATATATATGTGTGCGTGTGTATGTATATATATATATATATATATATGAATGTGTGTGTATGTATATGTATATTTATATATATATATATATATATATATATATATATATATATATATATATATATATATATATATATATACGATTGTATTTTATGTTATAATTATTATTTCATATATTTATTTATTTTTATTTTTTATTCAATTTAATTTGTTTTTTTCCTGTAAAAAATGTATGCTTTAATTACTGGTACATCTAATTTGTAAATAATTGGCCAGACAATTGAACTCTTAATTGTGCATTATTTTTATTCTTAGGGGACAATAAGTCCCAGAATAAAGTTTATTTTTTCATTTAATTTTTCATTTCATATATATATATATTAGTCTGTATATAATAAAATCTATTTGTTGTTCTTGATAGATTGGATTCTTTTTGAATCTTTTGTAAGGATTAATTTTTGTAATTGCGATTTATTACAAACCGAGTTATTGCTATTTTATTTTTTATTGAACCATTAAAGTGCAAAAGTTATGGAAATAAAGTTAGCCAGTAAGATTCAACACACTCGTCCGACCCGTCTTTACATACGGGACTTCATCAAAATTAAATATATAGGTTCTTATAGTAAATTTAACCAGCCTTCAGATGAAAAAAAAGGTATTTTGGATCGAACGATTAGTTTTGGAGTTAAAGCCAAAAGAGTATCGACAAACGTTTTATCGTGGAGAAGAGAGTACATGAAATATGCGATAATTTTTTACTTCACTGCTTTGTTAGGAGTAGTTGAACGGTAAACATAGGGGGGGGGGTGAGCTTAGGATGAGGATGGGAGAAGGTCTGATTTTGGGGTTTTTCGATTATATCCCGAAAACGGTGGACTCTAAGAAAATATGTTTAAGATATAAATAAAACTAATTAAAGATCGAAAGAAATTGTCTGGCATTTGCAGATGACTTTATACTTTCTGAAAATGTTACATCTGCTGTAACCCAAGTTAATGTCTTGGAAGAAATAGCCAGCAGAACTGGTTGAAAATTATAAAGTAATGCTGAAATATATCAAAATGCAGAGAATATATCTGATGAAATGAGAAAAAGAAGATTGATGTTTTTTGGTCACTTATATCGAATGCCTGATAGTAGATTGACAAGTAAGATTTTCAGATATCTGTGGGGTAAGAAATCAACAATTAGCTGGGTCAATGAAGTAAAAAGGGATTTAGATAAAAGCAATATAAAAATAGAAGAAATGAAAAATAGAGAAGACTTTCGGCAAAAAGTATTGAAAAGGGAGGGATTCCAGGGCAGGAACGTTTAAAGGATTGGGGCAAAATGGTTTGAGGACAGACAGAGGAAACATGGTGAACAGATGAAAGCATACTGGAAGAAAGGAAAAGAACAAGCGAGAAAGAATTGAAATTGCCACGTGGTCCTCTGCTGGCCCATTCGAATAAAAAATAAATAAATAAAAGAAAAAAAAAAGCTAATTAAATTTCCTATAAAATTGTTTGTATAGTTATTAGTAGAACTTCAACGGTTTTCGAGATATACATCATTAAAAATCGATAATTTTGAAAGAAAAATAATGTTTACCTTACTTTTTGTCAAACATTTGCTTCGAATGCCAGAAACAATATGAACATATGAAATTAAAGTAAATTTAATGTTCTACAACGTTAATTCTGATACTTTTTCTAAAAAACGATCGTGGAAGGCACTAGGAGCAAATGTTTGACAAAAAGTGAAGTGAAAATTATCTTTTTGTGAAAACGTTTATCTCGAAAACGATTTAAATTTCGACAATTATTTACATAAACAATTGAATAGAAAATTTAATGAGCTGTAGTTTTTATTTAAAATATATTTTTTTAGAGATATATTTTTCTTCCCTCCCACTGTTAGCTCTTCCCTCAGGGGCGGGGACTTTTAGTGTGTTTATCTTCTAACTACTCCTAGCGAAGCCCTAAGGTAAAAAATAATCGCATATTTCATGCACTCTGCTATATGTTTATTGACTGGACTATAATGATTTCTGGAAATTCCGTGCGCACGGTCCGAACGTGCCGTCCCGACCTGAGGTTTATTCCCTACATGAGGATGGATTATAAGGATAAGAATAAGCAAATACAGGTGCAGTTCTAACTTAACTAGATAGATATGCTTTTATTAAAAAATATTAAAATTAATTTACATACTAGTTTGTATATTAACTTTCTTTTTCCATATCTTGAAGCAAATGATGATCGATTGACCTACCGTCTTTCTACGATTTAAAAATTGTACATTCCTTTTCAATTGATCCTTGGTATGTTTAGGATGATTCATTCCTTGACCAATGGTAGCGAATATTTTCTTGTAGATATAACTTAAATATTTTACTTGACATTGAGATTGGAAATAGTAGTTGTTGGTTAAGGTCCTGCCACTTCTTAGATTGAGATACTGTTAGCTTAAAGGTAAGTTTCAACACCAGTGAGACATAACTTTTCTGTAAACAATTGAAATATAAAAATGAATTATTTATAATAGATTTGTCCTCTAGCGATAAGAACAAAGAATATAGCATTCATTCAGACCTCCGGCCTTTACTGCAACAGAAGTCTCCCCTATAGCAACATCTAGTTCCTGCGTAACAACAGGCGGTCGGCCTGCATCGAATCAGTCCAGTCATTAATGGTTCTCCATTATCTGTCAAACAAAACAGCAATTTTAAAGGTAATATAAATAAAATAAGCAGGGATACATGATATATCCATATAACGAAATTTTATTCCCGATAATCCGATATTTTTATATAAATATTTTTTTAAATGATATTTCAATACCTACCTTACGATATTTCGTCTTCTCTATATTATAAAAATACAACATACAACTACATACATTTAAAAAAAAAAAAGTAACAAAACCTTATAAAAGTTTTTAATGTTTAGTACATATTTTTAATGAAACTTTTCCAACTTTATGCAAGTTGTCTAGAAATATACAACTTTAGTGCCAACAGAGCTATTATTTCCTAGAGCAGGGCGGACTATCACTAACAAGGAATAAATCAAGTAGAAAAAGTTTGGGATAGTTACCTTCCCTAAAATCCACTGATGACGATACGTGGGGGTTAAATTGTTGAGCTATTATATTGAGGCCTATGCGTATGTACCTACTGCATACTGTTTAATTCCTAATATACTACTATCAAATTCTAAACATTTGAAATAATTATTTTTCTATTTATGTTGTAAAATAAATTATGGTAACGACACACAGTGGGGTAAGTGAGGAAAAAATTAGATTTTTTTTTCAATTTTTCGATATATTAGTCACTGCATCTAGATATAGCACAAGTTTCATCCTAACTTATATTTAGGCTTAATGTCAAGATAGTGGAAGTTTTAGTTGAATTATACCTAACTTTCAGAATTTTTATAGGTCTGGAAAAAATGGTGAAATAATTATAATGTCCTTTTTCTGTTCTAGGATGTCCAAATATACTAAACATATGATAAATTGGTCAAAATAAAATTGTTTTCATTTCCTTAATGAGTCAAAGTTACAACTACTATAAACAATTTTAAAAGGTAGTGCTACAAAAAGAGCTCTGGTTCCGTCGGAATGGGGAATGTCTTTTCTCAAACTAGACATGCTAAAGTTAAAATTAAAATTAAAATTATCTGCGTTTACCTGCGTCTGCGGTTGTAACAACGTATTGAACTTAAAAATCTGAAGAGCGTTAATCTAGCAAGAGCGGAAGGACATGGTTAGACAACACACTTTGCTTACACAACTTTCTTATATGGATATAAATACCTAATATAACTTTTTTAAAATCGAATTCGATTAGGTGAAAATCAAATATAGCGATTTCTGTGTTTGTGGGGTAATACAAACTTGGAAGTTTTCCTTCGACGACACCATTATGAACTTGGTGAAAAGAACATTTCATTAATTTCAATGACATTAAATAAGATTTTTTTTTCTTTTGCCTCATTTTAACAATGAGGTAAAATATGTAAGTTGGAACAGGGAGAGGTTTAGAAAACTTATTAAAAACTCCAGTGACTGGATGGACCATGAATGTTTTTATATCCGACAATCATGGAGAATATGACGCCCTCGGGGACAAAATTTTGATCCATGTTGCTAATACATTCAAAAATTTGCTACTCCCAATAGGAAAGTTGTCCGAAGGGGTACAAGAAAGTAGAAACAAGGATTATAAGATATTCAGAATCAAGAACTCACAAACAATTTCAAGATAGATATTTAAGACCATTGAAGATATTTTCCACAAGTTATTTGATAGCCCAGTCAAATAAGGATTTCACCTCGGAAATGAACCAATGAACCTGAATTTTTGCATATACCTTTGTTTTGGTCTTCTAAATAAGGGGTGAAAAGTCATCGACCTTAGCATGTTAGCATAATTAAATATACAAGGTCAAATGTCACAAAATCTTTAAGTTTAAAAATCTTCAGTTTTATTTTCAAATATCTCGATTTCTATGCATTGGGCGTCAATAAAAAAAAGATTACAAAACTTGTAGATAATAATATCCTCTACAATTTTGGTTCTATTAATTTTTATTTTTGGATTAACCGTTTTCGAGATTAGGCGCGGAGAAGGAGAAGCGGGCACCAGTTCGAACAAACACTTGGTTCTAGTGCCTTCCGGGATTGTTTCACAAAAATATTGTCAGAGACGAAGTTGTAGAGCATTACATTTACTTTAATTTCGTATATACGTTTTTGACACTTGAATAAAATGTTTGACAAAAAGTGAGATAAAAATATTTTTTCTCTATAATTATCGATTTTTCCTATAAAACTATACATATTTACCCAACTCTCAAAGGTGTTCGAGATATATGTTATTAAAAATCGATAATAATAGAGAAAAAATATTTTTACCTCACTTTTTTTCAAACATTTCATTCAGGTTCCAAAAACGTATATATAAAATTAAATTAAAAAAAATTCTTTAATACTTTGTTTCTGACAATATTTCTGTGAAACAATCTTGGAAGGCACTAGAACCAAGTGTTTGTTCGAACTGGTGCCTGCTTTTCCTTCTCCGCGCCTTATCTCGAAAACGGTTAATCCAGAAATAAAAATTAATAGAACCAAAGTTATAGAGAATATTACTATCTACAAGTTTTGTAACCTTTTTTTATTGACACCCAATGCATAGAAATCGAGACATTTGAAAATAAAACTGAAGATTTTTAAGATTTTTAAACTTAAAGATTTTTGTGACCTTTGACCTTGAATATCTAATTATGCTAAAATGGTCGGTGATATTTCACCCTTTATTCAGAAGGCCAAAACAAAGGTATATGCAAAAATTCAGCTTCATTGGTTCATCTCCGAGGTGAAATTCTTATTTGACTGGGGTATTGAGACTTCGGACACTCATCACAAGCATGAGACCCGAACCTAAGAAAAAACCTTCTGTTACATGACGAAGTCAAGGAAATTTTATTTTCATTTAATTTTTAGATAATAACTATAAATCCTATTAATTTAAATATTTTTATATTATTTATTTTATTTAATAATCTTTCAAGTTTAGTAAAAGGCTGCGAAAATAAATTCAATGATTTAAAAATCCTAAAAAGGTGTATTTAAATACCAAACTGTATGTCTTTATAGTTCTTTTAATTGTGTATTTTTGTTCTTTGATATTATTAAAAAATATTAAAATCACTAATCTTGATTAAAATAGATAAATAAATATTACAAAGGATCTGGGTTACATTTATTACTTAAAGAATGATCAATGTTACTAAGAATACGAAAAAAAGTATAGTAAAGCATTTGGAATAGTTTTGTACCGTCATGGAGAAAAATCGATGTATACAAAATACAAAATTAGGTATCACAAAATTATCGTCAACTTAAGCGGTAACTATTGGATCCTAAGAATCGGCATTGGGTTGTCGATTCTGGATACCTTTTATTTTGGAATCGATCATTAACATTTGGAACCGATACATACCTAATTGATACGGATAAAAAATAATAATTCATTAACAGTCATAAATAATTAATTTAAAGAAAACAAGAAAGCTTGCATTTTTATCCCGGAAGTCTAAACACACAAGTCTAACCATAGTTGGAGTAGTAAAGTGATCTGTAAACTAAACTCGGAAGATAAAAAAATAACGATAGTAGGCCGTAACCCAAATAGATAAGTGATAAGGTTTTTATGGTTCAGGAAGAATATTGGTATCGAAAATAATTTAAATATAAATGATTAAATTACTCACTGAATGCGAAAAATGTTGGGTGTTCTGTCAAAACTTGGCCAAGTAAGCAACATAAAGAAAGGAAGACAATTACAGATCCACTTTTCATCCCTCTTTCTATCCTTCAAGATTCTTTACAAATGTTAATGTTTATATCTTACATAGAATTATAATTCTTTCCTATCTATTTACTGATTTCTTAATGTTCCTTCCAAACATTATGTTATTAAACCATCTTAATACTGCTTAAATACGTAGATAGTAAATTTAGAAGTTACGTAAGCAATATATTTTTTTCTTGTGAGATAAAGCTAAACCCTATTTATAATATTTTTTTTACTTTGTTTAAATTGCCCTAGTAAATCCAATTTATTGTCCCTCCTATAAGTCGAGGTCTTCAAAAAAAGCCAAATGTAGAAGGGAATAGATCGGAGCTAGTTCTGAATGTGTAAGGTGTGGCCTGTAAACCTTTTGTAACAAAAAAGTCGAGTAAGTCTGGTCTCTCTGATCGAGAAGCAGGCCGGCCTTCGGTGATATAGTGCTTAACTAAACCTTGTGGAGCACAGATCGAAGATTGTTTCCTCTTTTGCTACAGATTCTGGAGCACCAGATATGTAGGTTTGCATTATAATCGCCTTCGGAAATGAAACATGTTATTGTTCTATTAGCGTATACCGAGGAAGGCAGTACATGTGTTATTGTTTTGTGTTGTGTGTGATGTTATAGCTGTGTGGCTTAATCGGCAAATGTTTGATGTTGAAGGATGTTTCTAAGTATAAGATATTGTCAGGATGGTCAGTTCTGTTGATGGGTTAGTCATGTTAGGAAAAAACGAAAATGAAATTGATGACGCAGTTGAGGTTATGGCAAAGAGCATACAGCAATCGTTAAAGTCAATCATACATTAGGAATAAAACTGAATTGCAAAAAATTAAAATTATCTAACAATAAAAAAAAAAAAAAAAAAAAAAAAAAAAAAAAAAAAATTATTTAGGCATGATGGTTGATAAGAAAAGAAAATAATGTATCCGTGAATTATATGTTTTTATTGTATGTGAAAAAAAATGTTTTTCTTCATAAACATCTTTATAAAAATCTACTAATGTTATTAGTGAAAAATCCCTTTATAAAATGTAGTATATATGCACATTTATGATTATGAGAGTGAGGGAAACTGAGAGGGTGTGAGAGAAATAGAAAACATTCACAATTCCAATAATAAGACGTTTATAGTTCAAAAGAATTATTAATAAGTATGAGATCAACTAGTCGATAAAAGATATTAGTTAACACTAATTAAACATTTAAACATAAAACTTAAAATAAAAAAAATAAATGATAAGACATTATAATATACATTTAAACTTTGAAATCGAACAACAAATTAACATGATGATTATTACATTAGATTAATATAAATAGTGAACATATATATAAAAGGTCTTTTTTTAAAATCTTATTTCACTTACAATTTTTCATATTTTATTCTATTTCCCTCACTTTTGGTGTGAGGGAAAAAGAATTTTGAGTTTGATTTAAGATTAACACCACATGCATTTCAAAACAAAAAAGACTAATGGAACTCTGAAGTACATGGGAAACATATACTTCACCGAAAAGAAAACAAGAATCAAACTTACCTTCTTTAAAAAATCATTATAATAGGGAATGAATGACGCGATTCAAACAGTTGATTTGAAAAAAAAATTTGGGACAACTAACAAAGTAAATTTGTTCTAAGTCCGGTTACCCTCAGTTTGGCGGGAAGCTTCTGCAATGTTGCCTGCCTGAAATATAATAAAATTAATCTTATTTATGCTTTGGCGGGCTTTTTAAAAAAATGTGAGGGAAACAGATTGACCTAATGGGACACAGGTCATTGTTATTATTGTGAGCAATTAGTTTCAGCTTCAATCCTAAAATTCAATACATTACAACTTACTAGAGGAACTAGAAAAAAAAAGGAAGCTAATAATTGCAAAAATGGAGAACTTATTCGCATTTAACGTTGTCAACTCACGTTATGGGACACGTGAGAGAAATAGATTTTGAAATTTTGAGTTCAAATTTAACTAAGAAAACAAATCAATAACCATGGGAAAACTGCTTTACTTATAGAGGTAAGTACCATGCACCTTCTTGCTACAATTGGGTTGCAAGAAATTTCATGTAGAAACCGCAATCGCTTTAGGACACAAATTCGTATGTAATGGTAGAATGATCCAAGTCTTCTTCATATGAAATGAAAAATGTTATGTTATATATTGTACCTAAACTTGAATTCTTCAAGTTCACACTTTTTTCGTAGCCGCGGCACCGCAACCGAGCGCTACCGCTTCTAATTCATATCAGTAGTAGAAATAACACTCAATCCTCAGCTGTGCAAACTCTTGGGTCTTTTAAGACCTAACAATTAACTTGGCATACAGTATAATAAACTTTATATATGCAAAAAATCAAATAGAATTAAACAATATTGATTATGATATCATTATATTTAAAACTTTTGCAATAATTAATTATATTTTTTATAAACTTCCAAATTTTGCCGCCCCCTGAAATCTGCCGCCTGAAGCAAGTGCCTACCCTGACCCGCCCTTGTTCCGGACCTGAAGATAAGGAATTAGGGCTGGCCAGAAACTTGTAAGCCTTATTACATGTGTAGCATTTTTATATTAAAGAAATTGTCTTTTTTTATTTTTCTATTGTATTTTTCCTTGAGGAACCCAGGGGAAAAACCCAATAATCTAACCTATCTGGCCCTTATCTCCCCCCTCCCCCCATTCCACTCTTAATATCTTTCAGAAAATCCGTTTTGTGTTTTATTTTAGAACTTATGATAAATGTTTGACTAGATTTCAAATAAAATAATTCCAACAGAAGTGGCAATTAAATCATTAGTCCTTAGTATAATTTGTTTATTTAATTATTGGGTGCATTTTGTGCTTAACGTCTTTAACCAGGGCAGGCACGGTTAATCATCTTATTATATCCAGCCTGGGGTTCATTACAGGGGTTCACCAAGAAAAAAATTTCAACCCACCCATTAATTAAAATTATTAACA
The DNA here is from genome assembly GCA_003667255.2 of Euschistus heros. NCBI lineage: Eukaryota > Metazoa > Arthropoda > Insecta > Hemiptera > Pentatomidae > Euschistus > Euschistus heros. The sequence continues at coordinate 362,403 of RCWM02000059.1, forward strand.
AATAGTTTCGAACCCGCGCCTTTCAGATTCCGATAATGCTCGAGTACCTGATTCTTTAAAATACTCGGTCAAAACGGTCTCAATGAATGGATTTAGAGGAACTGATAGTTAATGCGTACGGCCAGGAATGGATATTTAATTCCAATAATTTTCTTTCGATTTTCCGATATTTTTCCTTTCGATATATCAATATATGGATACATACCTCACGTTTATTTATTTATTTTTTTTATTAATTTAAATAATGTTAGCAATGGTCATTTTTTAAAAACAATTTTCAGCATTAATAAAATTTTATTACATGACTGTTCGGTCAAATCGTAATTCAGAGCTTTATGAAAGCTATGCTTCCTCCCTTGGTCGTCCCCGGAGTGCCACACAGCTGTTTTTCCTTACAATATAAAGATAAATCGATACAGTATTAACGGATTATACCGATTATGTGCCAGATGGACACTATTTGCCAACACTGAAATCATGGAGTTATAAGATCTATAACTCCATGCCTGAAATATATAAGGTAGCGAAATCTAGTGGCCGTACTGCAGAACTTTGTCTATAAAAAAATAATTATTGAATCTCAGTGATTTGGAAAACAGTTACGTACCAGCGATTCTTTTTTCCTAAGTATAGACCATAAAAAAATCAGCAAACAAAGGGTTGCTTATCGTCAAGTTGAGATTTCTGTGAGAAGTGTGGTCTAGTGCGACGTCTTCCTTATTTTTTTTCATACAATATTCTGAAATGCCGATTGCATCACTTCATCTTATATAGGAAAAGAATGAAGATATACTTATATGAACAACAACTTAATAAAAAGTTATAAAATTTATAACGTATAAAGTTTTAATGTTTAATGTTTTTAATGCAACATTAAATCGAAGTGGGGCACGGGCCTGAAAAATCTCTCCAAGGAACTTGAATGCTTGATGGCTATCTACAAAAAGGTCATCCTGCAGTGGATTCCAGGACACTGCGGACTCACTGGAAACGAGAGGGCGGACCAGCTGGCCAAGGAAGGAGCTTCGAATGGGCAGTTCGAATGTACCCTCAGTCTCGAGGAAGTAAAAACGCTCAACAAAGCCGCAGTCAGCCAGCGATGGATTGGGAGACATCCACATCACGATCCTGGAGATGCAATCTACGAACTCACTCGAAGAGAGCAGGTACTCATCTTCCGATTGCGAACGGGACATAACAGGCTCAGAGCTCACCTGTTCAAAAAGCTTCATATTGGATCCGGCCCCCTTTGCGAGTGCGGAGAGGGTGAACAAAATACTGAGCACATCCTTCAGACCTGCAGGCTCTATTCTGAGCAAAGGAAGCAGATATGGCCCTCTCCAACCGATGTGCGGACCAAGCTCCATGGTGACCTGGAGGAACTTAGGAGGACCACTGAATTCCTCATCTTGACCCCCGACCTGGCCATCTAAGGGAAGAACGCAGAAGAAGAAGAAGAATGCAACATTATATTATTATTGCAATGTGTCATACTTTAAGGGCGATGAGTAAGATAAATGATGACAAAGAATCCATTCACACAATATTTTCATTTATAATTTCTCCCATTAGGGAAGTGGAAATAACAAAATATCAATATATAAAACACTAAATTAATGTTAAAAGTAATGCTGTTAACTTTTGTTACACTTTTTCACGTTAGGGAAACAGAAATAAGAAAATATTTGCATTTAAAACACTAAATCTACGTTGAAACTGATGTTTACTTCTGCTTCATCTACTACATTTCACTAGGCGAAATATGAGAATATCAATATAGCTCACTAAACAATACACCCAAACCTAAAACTATAGAAATAATAGTTTACAGGTAAAGTTGTATGAAAGAGCTATCAATAAATGTGAAACTCTTAGTGAAACAGCGGAATCGATCTGCCAGAGTGATGAGGGTTTGGCGAATTTGGTAAGGCAGTGGTTCGATGTCGTCACCTAAATTAACTAAAACAATAAAATAAACAGAGATATAATTGCAACTTGATTGAAATATCTAATACAACATTTCATAAAAAAAAAAAAAAGATCATCACGATATATCGATATATCTATGTTTTTAGTAACCAATATATCGAGTATCGATATTCGAAGCTCGAAAAATTGTGGATATCGGATAACGATATTTTCCCTATGATACCTATCATAGGTTGAATTCTAATAAGGACCTTTGAGACAGGCTAGTATAAGGGAAAAGTTTATTTTGTAATAATACAGAAATATTGTTTATGTATAGGAAGTTCTTTCTGTTATCTTTTTATTATTTTATTTATATATATAATTTTTTTTAATTTTTTTTTTCTCTTTGTACATAATGTGTGAATGTAATCATATGCCATCTATATTACTTATTGCCCACATTTGTGGCAGATTGTAATAATCACTCAATAAAAGTTTTATAAAAAAATGATTAAAAAAAAAATACAGAAAATAAAACTCTTTGTAATTTCTCTCTTAGTGTTTTTTTTTTACAACATCACATTTGATATCAAACGTTCTTTATCTTAAGGTGCGTTTAGACGATGCCTTTTTTAGTGCAATGTTGCATGCAACTTTTTGTGTGGCTGCGCATGCAGCAAAGGTGCATGGGTTTTTTACACCTTGAGGCATGCCCCTGACTGTTTACATGCAACTATAAGCCGCAGAATCAAAAATGCCATATAGTGAAAAAAACAGCTGCAAATATTGCAATTAAAAATTCTCGTAAAAGGAAAAACAAGTCGTTATTTTGAAGATAGACATTTCTATGTGCTTTGAATGAAGTTAGAATAGTGTATGAACTATTCAAAAATTTTACTTGTCACTTAGTAATTTCGAAGAGCTATTGCAAATTATAAAACATTACGGGAGTCTTCTATAGTATTCAACAAAGTATAATGTTTTTTCTTCTTCCCAATCCATATTAAAAATAAACACTTTTGATTTAAGACGCCCTAAAAACACAAGGGTTGCTTGGAAAGGCGCACGAGTATCCCATCAAGACTGGGAACCACTTGCAACTCCGTGCGGCTTTCTTGCCGCTGATTTCGGGGCATGCACGTTGTATGCCTCATGTTGCACGAAAGAAAGGCACCGTCTTAACGCACCTTTAGGCTGCTTTTAAACCTTTTTGGTCGGTGTAACTAACTGAATTTCTTTCTTAATATTTTATTTTTTAAGATTATGTATAGGCTTCTGCTTCATTAGCAAGAATTCCAGTAGCACTTGTTATTACAGAGGAGATCGAGATTCTGTCGCAAGATTTCACAATGCTTGTCACCAAATAGGAAAATCCTTTGAACACATTAGATTGTGAGTTTCACAAATGTTTCACTGCAACCAGATTTATAATCTTATAAGCTGCTTTATCCCGCCCCATCACTTTGTTTTATTTAAATAGGATTTATTGCTCTTTGGATTAAAATATTTCATTCCTAAAAAATAGTTCTCCTTGAGAATTCTTTTTTATTGTAAGATGGCAGTATGAAATTGTAAATCGAGTAAACCTTTTACAATTTTTAAGTCAAACGGAATAATAGTAATCTTTGTTTTTATTATAATAATAATAATATAATAATACAAACAACTTGTATGGACTAATTTAGAATTCTAATAACAAATGTTATCTAATGTATGAATTTTACATATAGTTACAAATAAAATTCTTGTTACGTTTAATATCAAGCACCCATCGCATTTTTACTATAAACTGACTTATTTTGTTAATGACTTAAGTTTTACAAATTAATTGCCTGGATTTCTGCACAAACTATTCATGAAATAAAAATCATGCTCTACTTTTTTAATTCGGTTTGCTATTAAAGCGTGTTTTATAGTTTTTGATATGGATATGACTTTTCTATACTTTTTGGCTGTAACGTTTTTTAACATAAAAAATGTAACAATTTGGCACACTCCCGCTCTTTTGGTGTTGCTCTTATCGAAAATGTGACAGTAATTCACTCGTCAGAAATTTAATGGAGATATAGAAATATTTTATGTTATATAATATTTATCGTTATAACTTACCGTTTAATGATTTTCATGAAAAAAGTCACGTTTGCTTACATTTTATGTTTTACTTTTTTTCACACGTTCTAGCTTTATAGATGTTGCAACGTTTTTATTCACCATCAAAAATGTAACGTTTTAACAAACTCTTGCTCTGTTGGTGTTGCTTGAATCGAAAATCTGACGACAGCTTTTTCAGTAATAAGCTTTAGATTATAGATAGACAGATCCATGATCTATTGTTTTCTGCAGTTAAAATTGAATTTTTAGTATACCGTTCCACCATATGCCATATGACTCAACAATAATAAATCTGTTTTTAAACTATAATTTATTTTCTTAATGTTTGGTCTCCAAATGATATCAGAAGTATTTATAATCAAGAGCCCCGTCATTTAGTCATTTTTACGCAACCTTTCCAAATTGATAATTACATAACTTTCAAAATTATTTAAAAAATGCCGTAGTGACATCTGTGGTACCACAATATTTACCATTTATATTCTTTAATTATCCTCTATTGAATGTTATGTAAGAATTTTTTTAATCGGTAAAGAAGAACGACATCTACCAACGTCATGACGTTCCAGCCGCTTGACGCGTCAGGTTAATGGTGTACAGTTGACCCGAAAAGTAACCTAAATATTTTATTTGGTTCTGATCATTAGAGTGAGGACACAAGAACAAACTTGTGAAAGCATTGCACTGTCATTGTATCTTGACACGTTTGCACATTTTCAAGCCAATCAGATTGCTGGAAATTTGTGAAAATTACGCTGAAAGATTCCGTTACATAAATATAGGCCAAGCTAATAAAAACGGGATAAAAAGCTGGTTTATCGCTTTAATTTATTCGGGATAGATATTAGAAACTTACGGGTGCATCTAATTCGTCGGTGTATCACATGGAAAACTATGTTGTAGCATGAAAAAAAAAAAAAAAAAATTCCATTTCCATCCAGCAGTATTGCCTTCGTTTATTTCCTTTTCAAAAACAAATGAAATATGTAAACGTTAACTATAACTAACTATATAAACTATGACTAATTTTGTCCAAAAAGTGACTCATAGCATGCGCTTGCTTAAGCCTCGAAAGTTTAAAAATATTGGAAGGAATGAAGTATCTAGAGTCGAATAGGATCAATAGGGAAAACCTGGTGGTTGAAAGTCAGTCGTCAAACCTATTCTAAGCCGAAAAGGTATTGTGCTTCGGCCGCGAGTTAAGCTCGCTGCTCCACTGGACAGAGTGTATAATTAATTCAATAAAATATATCAATCATAGTTTTCATATAATAGCTTATAAAATGAAGAACAGACAATTTGAAAATAATCACAGATTAAGAGGTAAATGACATATTATATGATTGTAAAACTATTAGTATAATGTTATAGATTAATGTATTTAAAAAAAAAAATTAGAAGCCTGATGATGGAGCATTGTCTCCGAAACATGTTGCTACAAATGTTATATAGATATTAGATTGGTCCAATATATGAAATATATTATAAAAAAATATACTAGAGAGAGAGGGAAAAAGTAACCAGAGTTTTTCAACATGTGTGGTCCTACAAAAAAAGCTCCATTTTCATGAAACTTATACTACTAGTTAATATTCCTATGAATTTCATTGACAACTGCACATAAAAACAAGGATTGTTTGAAAAGTTGGGATTAGTACGTTTGTGGTATCCATGTTTGTTTATCAGTTATTAAATAGTTAACAGTCTGCTTTCTTCACAAAGAGTATGAACACGGAAATTCTCATTATAGAGACTAATAAAACAAAATATCCCGATGTATGTAAGGTAGTTTCCAGTGACGGATCATTATAAACTTTACTTTTTATTTTCGGGAAGTATACTTTGGTATCTGATGCTTTCCTAACTTCAATTAGTGGTACAATGAATAAGTCTTTTTTCCTCTTTACGAACTAAAATTTTAATTTGTTTTAATTTAATAGGGATAAGTTAACTTAAGTGTCATAAAGAAGAAGCAGTTAAGTTGGGGATTTTTCTACTCAAGCTAGACTTAAAATTATGGAATATATTCTTCACCTAGGCTATATTCTGGATTCCAGCGTTGGAGAACTATAAAAATTACTATCTCAATAAAGAAGCTGCAAAGGAACGAATACAAAAACAGTCTATCACAGAATTACGGATAAAAGTTGATTTTGTAAAGCAGGGATACGGTTCCAGTAACACCGGAAATATATCAAGAATATTTTTCTGAAATCCTTCTTTAACTGCCTAAATAACTCAAGTTAGCTATGAATTAGTTATGAACTTAAAATTTATTTATTAAAAGTGTATAGTACATACACTTTAAATAAATACACTTTACTAGGAAATGTTCCCATACAGCGATAAATAAGGGTGTGTTTTGTAAGCTGCCAAAATCTTCAGATTCATACATAACACACATGAGGCCTGAAGCTAAAAAACAAACACCTTATCATCAGTAACGAAGCACTCTAATGGTTAATGTGAGCCTAATGACTTCTGAACCAGCTTATTATAAAGCAATCGATATAAAAATGTGAAAATCGAAAAATGGAACCAAGATTTTAATGGAATGAAGTTAAATAAGAATGTTAAATTAAATTTTACAAAAAAATTAAAATATTTGCTACTTGCGTTGTCAATCCTATTATAAAATAAAATGATATAAATTTTTAAATTAGTTACAATTCCAATGTATTTTTTTATTCTGAATCGAATGAGACTATTTTCATCTCGATAGGACTAACCATTCAAGAGAAAAAGAGTTTTCCCCCCCGCTTTTTAGCAGTTTTGCTTTTTGCGGTGCACAGTAGGACGAAACTGTGTTTTTTCTGGACGTTTTGAGCCTCTAAAAATTATTACATTAACTTCAAATTTCGTTCGGGCATGTTTTCAAGAGTGTATAATTCGAATCTGAAGTTTTCCCCCCTCTATTTCAGGATTTTGCTATGTTAACCAATAGTTTGTCCTAAAAACCCAATTTTCGTTTGTTCGTGTTTTGATTCTAGGGATATTATTTTCTATGATTTTTGATGTGCCCTGTCGAATTTAAAAATCTGCAAATCAATCAGTTTACCGTTATGTGGGTTATACATGTAGTATGCCTTTTTCATCGATCGGACTTTTTAAATATTTAATAAATCACGGTTTGTCGACATTTAAATGAAAAACCAACAAAAAAAACAAACTAACCTGTTATAATTAATCAACCCCGACTTCCCGCGATAATTAAGTAAGTGATGATTTAAAAAAAAATTGACTATGGCTTCAAGCTATCAAAACATGTATCTGGAGACTGATGGGTCAGTTGCTGCTAATATGTTTTAATGGCTATTGTTGTCATTTGTTATCAACAAACGACATACAATAACTAACAAGGGGGGGGGGGTCACCTGTGGTGTAGTGGTTAGCATAGTAACCTACTAAACCCAAGATCGCGGGTTCGCAGCCCGGCAGATGACCTTAGGATTTTTTAAAGGGAGTAAAAAATCCTTAGCTATGCCGTCCTTCAGAAGGGACGTAAAATGGGGGTCCGAGCCTGTGCGATGTCAGGTACTCGTTAAAGATCCCTATCCTAATTATACCTGGATAGGCAAAATTTAGGACTCCCACCGTAGCATCGTCCGATTAGCCATAGCAGCATAAAAGTGACGTTAAACGAAATAAACAAACAACTAACAAGGGGAGGAAACACTCAGTCTCTGACGGCTAGTTGGCAATTTTTTAGGAGGTTCCTGGTCAAAAAATATTAGACACGTATTTTGCCGTTCCGACCAATGGGCCCTAGAAGCCGAGAAAAAAAAAATAGCATTAAACTAATTTATTTTATATCTCGAGTTTAACAAATGATATCTTGCACCAAGATTTTTAGTTTGGATTGCGTGTTTTCTTCTTATTTTTTGACCCCTCTGAGGATCAAACATTTCAATTTTACACTCGTCGGATTATATTATCCTATTCCAAAGGTCACAAGCATATTTTTTATGATCTTTGGCACATTGATATTTTAATATTTCTTATTGATGGTTGTCTAATAGCTGTTCCGTCTAAAACAAAAAAGAGTCCTGGTCATGATCTAATTCCAGCTATTGCCATTAAACAATTACTTTGCCATATAACAATAAAAAAGCTATCATTTTAATAACCTCAATTTTCAAGTAGCTTGCGGACCGGTTATTTTCCTGAAAACTGGAAAAAGGCTGAACTGGTAGTTATTCACAAACCAGGAAAACACGCTAAACAAATCACTAGTTACAAACCTAAAAGCCTCTTACCAATAGTAGGAAAACTTCTGGAATCAATTATAAAAAGGCGCCTAACTTCTTTTTTTTCAAGAAATAAACATTATTCCAGATTTTCAATTTTGATTTCAGGTCAGTCATTCCACAGCACAGCAACTATCAAGACTAACAGAATTTATAGTAAACGGTTTTGAAATGAAAAAACACACGCTTGTCACATTTTTAGATTTTCAACAAGCATTTGACAAGGTATGGCATCAGGGTCTCTTATACAAACTGAAGTCAGTAGGTACTCCAAAATATCTATATCTATATTCCTTTCTCAACAAACGTACTTTCACCGTCCGAATTAACAACACTATCTCAGCTACCAGACCTATCAGTGCCGGTACTCCACAAGAATCAGTTCCTTCTCCCATCCTCTTCATCTTTTATCTTCACGATATCATACAATCGTCTGAAACCTCTATAGCTATGTTTCCTGATGACACAGCAGTTTTTTCTCAACACGAAAATATAACAATAGCCAGAAATACGCTCCAAACTCATCTAAACGAACTAGAAAAGTATCTTAACAAATGGTTGAAATGTTAACAAATGCTGAACTCCCTCATGCCTGACATGCCAATTTTTTCTTTCTTAATTTCTCATATCACATCCCCTTATTGTCACGAATTGAGTGACAGGTGTGGATATAATAAAGTGAAAAAAAAAAATTTGGAGATTGGGACTCTACTACATATCATTATTTCTCTAAATATTTTTCACCAATATACAAAATACTATTTACAAATAAATATTTGTATTTTAAACCAGTTTTAAAATTAATAACAAATTTTCACTAACCTCTCTAATTAAGGAATGGATTTAATACTGTTAGAAATAGTTCCAATTAAAATAAAGTTTTAATGTAAGATTAAATCTTTTCCTGGACCGGGTAAACTAAAATAAACAATCTTATCTTTGAACAAAGCCAATAATTCTTATCTTCCACTGATGAAATGATGTGAATAAATTATTTCATCTAAGTCTCTGTTGTTGTTGGGTTTATAATATACTCATATTTTTTTTAATTTCTATAAGGGACAAATATATAATTGAAGGGTTCGCAGCAAAAGGGAGGTAGCTCCAGTTGGAGATTGGAGCATATGTACTATGAAATGAAATTGTCCCCATAACATATTGTCCCCTAAGAATAACAAACCTGAATAATAACGTATAATAGCCTGGCTATGTAAATAATATGTGTAAAGGATGATACATGTATGTACAATTAAAAATAAAATTTTTGGTATAAATATATACATAAGAAGAATAAGAGAGAGAGAAAAAAAATGATAACAATATGATGATATAATAATAATATGCTTATACATATAATAATTACAATACGTTCAGGAAAAATAAAGAAATATAGAAAAAAATCAATAAAATAAAATAAAAATAATGAATAGAAAGGAAAAGATATATAGAGAAAAATTCAAGAACTATTTGAATGCTAATAAGACAAAATATTTGCAAATACATAAAACATATATTCACACATCTACTTCCATTTATGTAGATATAGGTGTTCACACATGCATAGATAGTAATCTATAGAATGGCATATATACATAATTATATGAGAAAAGAACGCAATTTTTAGGGAAACAAATGACTAAAATAAAAACAAATTTACATTTACACAATGATATAGTTATTGAAGTAATTCATAGGCATTAGATATGCTGAGTTTGACTAATATGATTTTTAATTATTACTCATATTGGCGGCATCTAACTGGGATTTAAGGAGATAAAAAAAACAAAAAAAAAACATATATAAATGTTTGTTTTGTTAGATGATTTAGCTCCAACTGTTAGTTATCATCTGAATCATAAGATTGAACTGCCTCTCAGTTTTTTGTGGCATGTTTGTTCAATTTTGTAACTAGTTTTAAATTTTTTCTAGTTTTGGGAAATTTATATCGACTTTGATTGTCCTTCATTTTTTGTTTTTACTAATATTTTATATACAGCAATAGTTTTCTCAATCGGTGTATTTTTTTACCCACAAATTCCCATTTGCCAAAACACCCCCCCCCCTCTCTTTTGTGAAGGACTTGGCCAATGCTTTAAAAAGGACTTGCTTGGCCTATGCTCATAGAGGGTATTATATCCCTTATCCTTAGACTGATATCCTGGCAATTTATCATATCTTGTAATTTTCTAGAACAGGCAAATCACATAAGTCTAAGACAATATATATATTAATCCTATGAGATAACTAAAGTATATATATATAACATTTTATTCTCATTATACGCAACACTTTCTTGATTGACCATGGTTAAACTTCCTCTTCTGTTGATAGTCATTCTCGCAGGAGCAGCATGGGCCAACAGCGATGAGCATTCAGACAACGTCAATGCCGTTAGAGGTTAGCAGCAGTTATTGACTATAATTATATGTGAACAAGCATATTGCCCATCTACTATATTATATCCGATATACTATTCAATTTTATCATATCCATTCACATCTAGTCAATGGAATAAAGCTTGTAAATTGTAATAATAATAATACATTTATGTTGTCTGCATGTATGAATATATTTGAATGTATAAAGGTCAGTAAAGAGGTACTGTAATGATTTCAATGGCTCTTGGCACAGCTCTTAGTTCACTATTTTGGTGGTTGAAACTAGTATCCAATGAGGTTCCCTTTCTCACCTATAACTAATGTACCCTTCGGTACATCCTCTTGACTTTGTTTAAAGATTTTTCTTTTTACAGAAGATCATTCATCTAAACCCTTTAGACAGTTTAAGGCTTGCTCTGTTCCTTGTAGATGAGATAAATAAAATGTGTTGACCGATTTGACAGTACCTTTCACTCATTCATACATCAAAAATTATTTCATACATCCATGATAGTATCTCTACCATACTGTAATTGATCATTTTTATAAAATTATTATAAATTAAATACAAAATAAAATATTATTATGTTTATATAAGAAACATCTTAGGGATACTTTTAAACCAATTACATCTATAGATAAAAAAAAAAAAAAATTATAAAAGCAGTGTTTTAAAAAATATTTCAAAATTACTTATAAAAAAAAAAAAAATGTTACATCTGCATGAATTGAACATTGAAACAATTAAACCAAAACTAAGATAAATGAGGTATGCACAGTCATTAGTGAACACCTACATCTACATAAATGGAAGTAGATGTGTGAATATATGTTTTTATGTATTTGTAAATATTTTGTCTTTTCACCATTCAAGTAGTTCTTAAATTTTTTCTCTATATATTTTTTGTTTCTATTCGTAACTTTTATTCTATTTTATTGATTTATTTTTTTATATTTCTTTATGTTTCTTGAACACACTGTAATTATTATATAAGCATATAATTATTATATCATATTGTTATTATTTCTTTTTCTCTCTCTTCTTTTTCTTATGTATATTTTTACACCGAAAGTTCTATTTTCAATTGTACATACATATTTCATCTTTTATACATATTATTATCTTCGTTTGAACTTAAGTTATACAGACTATTGTACAAATTTATTATACATGTTTGTTATTTTTAGGGTACAATATGTCCCAGAATAAAGATTATTTTTTCATTTCATTTCAAAATTATATTTATATGCAATACATCAATTTTAAAATTAAATGTTTTTGTAACTATACTTCAAACAGCTTCTTTATAATGTTGCCTTGTGCTCAAATTATACTCTTCACATAATCATTAACTTGATTAATTGCACAACAAATTAAGTGCACAACTGAATATGTTGCTTGACTCTCTTCTGGACTAAAAGTGACTCTTTCTCAGTGCTGCCGATTTTGAAATATCATTTTCCCCCATGTCAAAGAAAAACTTCCCCAATTTCCCCCCAACCACTTTAAAAACCCCCCCCCCCCCCCCCGATTTCCCCCAAATTACAAATGAGTAATGCTACTTATTAACTTTGATAATGAGGCATTAAGTTCATAAATATCTTTATGTCTTAAATAGAAATTAAGATATTCTTCGTATATTTAATGTAATTTATGTAATTAGATATTGATATAGAATAAAAAAAGAATACTTAGTATAGCCAACTTATACGCTACTAAGCCGAATCGATTTTTTATAATTCAAATTGATTAAAAAATAAGATTCGAATTTCCCCCACGGGAGAAAATATCTCCCTAATCAGCATCCCTGCTGATGACGTGCAACCTTCAATAGTAGCTCGAATTTCCCGCAAATTACCCCTAAAAGTGCAAAGGCTTCTAAAATTTAATCCCCCCCCCCCATTCGGCAGCCCTGCTCTTTCTCATCAAAGTTCTCTCTCTTCACCTTCGCTGCCTCCTTAATCTTGTGCCGAATCACTACTTATTTCTAGTGAACTGTACAATCTTACAAAGTTGCATATAATATAATATTCTTTACATTGCAAATCTAATTCTTACATATTTGACTTAACAACAAATAAATTAAACTATTAATATAAGTTATATAATTATATATGAACATTTTTTATAATTATATGATATGTACGGACACCATTTGGTATTAACCCATTTATCTATAACATTGAAATTATTTAACTATTTGACTGACTTTATAAATAATATTTTAAAAAATGAAATTATTAATTTAAAATTTTCATTTTTTAATAAAAGGAAATGTAATTAATCGATCCACTCTTTAAAAAAAATAAATAAATGAAATATTATATACAAGATTCAGGAATATTGAATTTTTAAATTTAAATTTAATTTTATTTTTCAGTACTTCCCCAACTGTTTCCTTTTCAAGCTGTGATTCCACGTCGTCTACGTCGTTGTTACACTCTTAAACCTTGTGCCTTTAATTCTGAAAATGGCCCATTTACCTGCTTATAACGTCTCTCCTTCTTCCCAGTAGATCAGTATTTTTCATGAAGTTCTAACGCAGTTTGTATCTCTGTTCGATGCATCTTAATCCTTATATTCTGATATTAGCGTTTGATAAATTCATATTTATTTGTTTGGGCCCTCTTCTTTTACACTCTATGATAAAGCCTTCAGAAAAGGCCTTCCAAATTATGCTTATTGTCATGTTTCCTTGCCAACAACCTATTATTGAAATTTTCATACTTCAGGACGCTTCTGTGCTTGCTGTGCTTGATTCTTAAACCATTTCCCGTTGGTTCAGTACCCAATGTAAACAGGACATATTATTATGCCATCTCGGAGAGAGGGAGAGAGAGAGAGAGAGGGAGAAAGAGAGAGAGAGAGAGAAAGAGAGAGAGAGAGAGAGAGAGAGAGAGAGAGAGAGAGAGAGAGAGAGAGAGAGAGAGAGAGAGAGAGAGAGAGAGAGAGAGAGAGAGAGAGAGAGAGAGAGAGAGAGAGAGAGAGAGAGAGAGAGAGAGAGAGAGAGAGAGAGAGAGAGAGAGAGAGAGAGAGAGAGAGAGAGAGAGAGAGAGAGAGAGAGAGAGAGAGAGAGAGAGGGAGAGAGAGAGAGAGAGAGAGAGAGAGAGAGAGAGAGAGAGAGAGAGAGAGAGAGAGATGCTAAATAAAAGATGCTATAGACAAAATTTAATTAAGCATTCTATTAACATTTTTACTTTGACGATAGTTTATCCGATGCTGCCGCCTGGTTTTATTCGCTGTGGCTCAACCACCTGCTGTGTATCAACAAAAAGATGCTGCTACGATAGTTATTATTGCTGCGAGCCAGGACAAACGTGAGTATCAAGCAACTTTACTGCAAAAGTAAATAAACCTTTAATAACAACAATTTATTATTTATATTTCTGATTTAGGAAAATAAGAGCGCTGAGGTGCTAAGAATTTGTAATCCAGAATGCTGCAGTTAAACTTCCAATATCTGTGGACTTCTAGATTCCTGGAATGAAATCTGGACCTGCTTTTTTACTAAAAACGAATTAGTAAGCTAAGCAATAATATCTTAATAATAAACAGTAGAAACCAACATCACACCTTTCGAAGTATTTTTATCAACATCTTAAATTAATCGTAAGACAAATGTTACACGAATCTGGGGTAAGAAGAAAAGTAAGGTGTTCCTCAGAATAGTAGAGGACAGAACAATACGTTTCTTTATTGAATATAAATAATATTACCTAATATGTACCAAAATATATAACATTGTTGCGTGTAAATTGTATATTTTTGAAAATAGTTTTGAAAACATGATTGTGAATGATAGAATAAATTCATAATTTTATCAAATGAAATAAATTAAATTTTTAAATTTAGCTGCTTTTATTCTAATGCAAAAACTCAATTTCTCCTTACTTTGGAAAAACAATAGAATAGATTATGGATATGTCTATATATCATACAACTGCAAAGTATCGAATGTGAAAATCCGCGGTTTTTGCATTCGATCTTAAGCGATCCGTTAAATTGATTTGGCCTAATAAAATAGTTTGTATAATCAACCCTTTTACAGGGTCATTCCTACCATTTACATAGTGCATTCAGATTTGAGAATTCACTAGAACGTATATCAGTCCTAAATCAATTGATAAAATAATACAAAAAATGAGTTTTTTCACATTCGATACTTTGTAGTTGTAGGGATGATATAATCTACTTCCTTTCCCAATTTCTTTTTTATAATTAAAATATCAAATTACTTAAATTAAAATGTAAATTAAATTATTAATCAATAATTATTCGAAATAATCAAAGTTGAGAGAAAATAGGGATTTCAAACGTGACTTTTCTAAAATTTAAATCAATAAAACGGTTGGTCCCAGCAACAAATGATACAAAATAAAAAATACTCTCCATTAGGTTTTTGATAAGAAAACTGTCGGCAAATTTTCGATCCGAGGAACACCAGTAAAAATACAGTGTGTCAAAAAAGCCCCACCACTTAAAAAATATAGACAGAAGTGATTTTATTAATTCAAACTAATGTAGTTACTAAACGGTGTTTAGGAAAAAAATTTTTATTTTTTTATTTATATCAAGCAATAAAATGTTCGTTAGAAGATCCCTTTGTACCGTTTTAGTTGACTTAATAATATATTATTAATTTTGTGATAACTATAAGGGACAAATTTACAATTTCTTAATACTATATTATAATAATATATAATAATAATAATTATATATAATATATAATATATAATAATAATAATAAGAAGAAGAAGAAGAAGAAGAAGAAAGAATACCAGGGTTAAATGAAACCGGAGAATATAAATATTTAGGAATAGCCCAAATTCTGAAAATGAAAAAGGACGCAAGAGTGCAATTCGAAGAAAAATTCAAAAGAAGGGTAAAAAAAACTGCTCAAAAACACACTTATCTGGGGGGAAACTAATAAAGGCAATAAATACTTGGGCTCTGCCTTCGTTAATGTATTCATTCGGGATCCTCAATTGGTCAGACACTACTCTACAAGAAATTGATAGGTTTGTAAGGACAGAAATGGTAAGAACAAGGAAACGACATCCCAAATCTTCAGTGAGTAGGCTCTACATACCAAGGAAACAAGGAGGAAGGGGACTTCTAAGCGCTCACTTTATGTGTAGGCGATTGGAAGCCAATCTGAAGCAATACTTTTGGAATAGCCAAAAAGAAAAACTCCGAATCCTTTGCTCTATGGATAGCAATTTCACTGCTCTCAATCTTACAGAAAGGCAAGACAATATGGAACCATCATGCCTAAAGCTGGTTGAGGAATGGAAAACGAAGCCTTTACATGGAAGATTTTACTATTCATTAAAAGAGGAGTCAATCGACTTAAAAATGTCCACAAAATGGCTCGTACGTGGCCATATTTTCCCGGAGACGGAAGGTTTCGTGATGGCGATGCAGGACCAAACACTACCAACTAATGTTTACCGGAGACGGATATGTGGGGAGGATATCCCTGAGGAGTGTCGAGTGTGTAAGCAAAGTCCTGAGTCAGTGCAGCACTTGGCTTCGGGCTGCACTGGGTTAGCAGGATCGGAATACCTCCGCCGACATAATCATGTGGCAGGAATCATCCACCAAGAAATTGGCAAAAAATATGGATTGATTGACAAGACGGTGCCATAATATAAATATAAGCCGAAAAATGTATTGGTAGCTGGTGGATATACGCTGTACTGGGATCAGCAAATATTAACCGACCATCCAGTCGCTCACAATAAGCCAGACATCTTGTTGCTGGATATGAACAAGGGAACCGGCAAGATATTTGAAGTAGCTATACCTGTTGATGACAATGTCCATAAGACAATAGTGACAAAGATTTCCAGGTATCAGGATCTGGTAGCGGAGCTGAAGGCTATATACAAGCTGGATAAAGTCAAAATTTTGCCGGTGGTAATATCTTGCAATAGACTGATTCCAAAAACTACAATAAATTCTTTTAACGAAGAAAAAATATTACTTGGAAAATTAGAAGATGCACAAATAGCAGTACTTTTGGACACAACAGCAATTCTCAGGAAAACGCTTAACTTATAAAATTTTGGTTGGTGAAAACCCCCGAAAGAATACAATCACTACTTTATGTGAGAAATATAAAATAATAATAATAATATATAATAATAATAATTATATATAATATATAATTATAATATATTATAATAATAATTAATAATATATTCTTAATAATATATTATTAATTTTGTGATTACTATAAGGGACAAATTTACAATTTCTAAAATAAAATCATAAAATAGATTTACGTCCCTTTAATAACTACATCAACTATAGCAAAGTGATGAGTGTCATATACACTAACACAACCATAAATTCAGTGTTAATAGGTGGAACTAACGTTTATATTTACACAAACAAGATTGTTTGCTTATTTCGTTTAACGTCACTTTATGCTACTATGGCTAATCGGACGAGGCTACGGTGGGAGTCCTAAATTTTGCCTATCCAGGTATAATTAGGATAGGGATCTTTAACGAGTACCTAACATCGCACAGGCTCGCCCCCATTTTACGTCCCTTCCGGAGGACGGCATAGCTAAGGATTTTTTTACTCCTTTTAAAAAATCCTACCCCTAATTCTTTGGGCTGCGAACCAGCGATCTTGAGTTTAGTAGGTTGCTATGCTAACCACTACACCACAGGTGATCCCACACAAACAAGATATTACAAATATCGATATAAATTAGCGGATCCAATATTTCTTATAAGCGGTATCAATGGAGTGTAAAAAAAAAAAAAAAAGAAAAAGAAAAAAAAAAAAAAAGCTGTCAAAGAACTCTTGGATTTTCAACTTCCGCAAAATTATCAAATTTTCCCCTTGGAGAAAATGGGTCATGGATCGAAACAAGTAGTAATCCGAAGGTGCGAGGTCTGGACTATATGATGAATGAGGCAGGAGTTCAAACCCATGAAGTTCTGTAAACATTTCTGCTGATTGTTGAGGAGTAAGTTCGTGAGGGGCTGATTTGACTCAACAGCTTCCTTTAGAACCTCATCAATATCCATTAATGGCCGCCCGGAGCCCTTCTTTCTTTCCAGCGTCGTATCTCAACTTCTAAATTTTTCAAACCAACGCCGCGCCATGCGCTCTTCAAGGACACCTCCCCCTTCATATTTAATAATTTCACGAGTTGCTTCAGCGGCTGTAAAATTTTTTTTCCAGTAATGTCTTAAAATTACGAGAATTTCTTAGAACACTGTCATGTTTCTTCTTTGAAATAAATAACTGAACTGAGGCTTTTATTGAAGAAGTCCAAAGTTGGTAAACAAGCTTAGAGAATGCTCTAAAGGGGTCATTAAGTATTGGTAAATAATAAATAACATTAAGATATTTACAGACTTTTGAACTCTGGAATTTAATAAAACAGTCATTTTTTTTTTTTTTTTTTTTTTTTTTTTTTTACGCCCTATGATATCCCCTATCCTTTCACTGATATCCTGACAATCTATCTTGTATTTTTTTTTTTATTTATGGAACCGGCTAATCACATAAAATTAGCGAAATATTAATATTAATCCTATTTGATAACTGAACTGTATATAACATTTATTTCCCCTAATAAGCGACCACTTTCGTTCATTAACCATGGTTAATCTTCCTTATCTGTTGATTGTCTTTCTCGCAGGAGCAGTTTGGGCCAACAGCGATGAGTATTCAGACAACGTCAGTTCCGGAAGAGGTTTGCAGCAGTTACTAATATTTTTTTCCATTCACATCTAGTTAATGGAATAAAGTATATATAGAGTAGCAATATAGTAATAATAAATTTATATTATATGTATATATGAATATATTTGAATGCATCAGTGGCGGGTTGGTAATGAAGTAATCTAATGATTTCAATACCTCTTCTCATGGTTCTTAGTACACTATCGATTGGATCGAAATCTTCTGTTGATTTACTTCCTTGTTATTCGTCGTTTTATCTCAATAATTTTCCAATTCAGTTGATAAGCTCCGTCAAAAACCTCGGAATTGGTTTCGATCCACATCTGTCTTGAAATAATCATATTTCCAAAATTAACCAAAAAATCATCTCAATCCTCAAACAGCTCCTAAGATTCCGTAAATCTTTTCTACGCAATACCCATCAATTATTATTTGCCTCCTTCATCCTTCTCCACCTCGATTACGGATGCTTAGAATATGGAGGACTGTCAGGAGAGCTTGAAATGAGACTCAAAAGATTAATAAATTCCTTTATAAGATCCATTTTTGAGATCCGCAGGCGTTCTCACATCACTGGTTTTATCCAAATTTTTGACATCAATACTTCCTTGGAATATTTTTATTTCACTCTTTAAAGTCCAAAAAACCTTTGTATATTTATGACACATACATATACATATACTCTTCGTTCTTTCATTTATCGTAACATGGTATTATTTTAAGGCCGAATTTAAGCTGACACCTTATATTTAACTTAAAATAATCTGGATATTTAGAAGCTCTCTGGGCAGTAACGACAGTTGTTGGATAACTTGGTGATTTATTTTAATTTATCTCAACAATATTACTAAAAACAATATTTTTCAAAATTATTTTCTGTGATTAGTGATATTAGCTCAGAATTTTTGTAAGACAAATGAAAAACATTTAAGTTGATAAAATATTAGTCATTTATGATTTTTTTTTTTTTTTTTAAATGAAAAATGTTTCGTTATTATTGAAATTTAAATTTTAAAAAAATATCTTCTTTGAAGCGGTGTTTCCCTACTTTGGGTTTCCGTCAGGTCAAATTATCCTTTCACTGTTCCCTGTCCCACCAATCACCATCCTTCAGACCTCTTCCTGCCATTTCCTCCGCTATTTCATCCTCCCATCTCCTTGCTGGTCGTCCTCTCCTTTTATTTATCGAGGGGTTCCATTTTCTAACCATTTCAGGCGATCTTCCAGAAGGCATCCGACGTACATGTCTAAAAAAAATAAAAAGTTAATATGTGACATGATACATTTCTAAGTACAGAATCAAGGAAGATTTATCAATTCTAAAATTTACTGTATTTTTATTAAAAATGCGACAAATATGTAGATTCCAGTGAATTTTGAAAATCGACCGATTGTAATTCAAAAAGCTATAAATATGTATAAATAAATATGCTAGTAATATAGTAAAATTGTCTGTCCATATGGATTGCCAACTTATTCATTTAAATTATTAAATGAACTTATTAAATTAAAAATGGATTTCAAATTATGCTTTCACATACTCTTTAACAACCTTGTGCTTTGTACTTCAATCACTCTTAGTAGTGATAATAGAAATTTAAGAAATCGATATGCATTGTTCACAGAAATTCGACTGGCCTCTAAATAACATCTCAACATATTACAGTACCACACCTACCGTACAGACCACCCAGACTGAAGAGCTCATGCCAGGACTGCTGTCATCATCCATCAGTCCCTCTCTCACCACCTATTTCCCTTACCTGTAAATTAATTCATTCAATATACAGCAGTCATCAAAACCTTCTTTCCCGTCACAATAGTAGCAGTCTATTGCCCCTAAATAAACCAATCTCCATTTCCCAGTTCGACATTTTTTTCAAGTGCTGATCGGTCGGTAGTGATAAAGTATGTCTTCAGTTTTGTTCAGCTTGTGTAGTGAGAACAGGAGGGGATGTTTCCATTGATCGGGGAAGTATCTCAACCTCAAACACGAACTGTAAAGATTCGTGAGTTGCGCGATGAATCGTCTAGGGAGCTGCTTCAAGAGGATTGTCTGCACCCCGTCATGGTTAAGAGCCCATTTTCCATGAGATCGCCTCAAAATGACTTTGAGGCGTTTCGGGCTGACGAACATTAAATTATTTTCCCCTTGTCATGACTGAGAGTGGAGCTACGTGGATGGATCTTGTTTCGAACTCCTCTTTGTAGAAGTCAACAAGCAGTTCAGCCTCTTCTGAGGAAGGGAGGAGTCTGTCACCTGAATGCAAAGGGACACAGCAGTTCTTCTTGGTCAGTGATTTCGTCAAATTCAAGTTTTCGGTAGTCACCATGGTTGGCCCGGAGTCGATATTTCCAGGTTGCTTTCTTCCACTGGTGAAGAAGATTCCTGATCAGAGTGGTGACGAAGTTCAGTTCCTTCTTTACTGCTATGTCCCTGGTACTGGAATGACGATTTTTCAGCGTCAGCCTGCTTTTGATTAGCGCCATGATGTGGGGTTGGGAGCCCTAGAGGCAGGGGGGGGGGGTTGCGGATGGAATGTGGGGATGGCCAACATTGCGGCCTCTTTTCAGGGTTTTAGTAAATTCCATGATGTTTTTATTTATGTCACCTATTGTTTGGGAATAAGGCATCTTTTCAGGCAGCAGACTCCAGTCGCCCTCCTGGTACTTGAATTTCGTTTCATTTGGGCGATCTATCTTCCCTTCATTGTTATAAATGACCGCCCAATGGTCAGAGGAAACGAAGTCCAGAATACAGCAACCAGTTATTCGATGGGTTTGCCTGGTAAGTAGGAGGTCGATAGTAGAGGTTTGGTCTGTTGCGGCATGGTGGAAGGTATGGGTCGAGGGATGTACAACTATAAAGGGAGTTTTCAACAGTAGTTTTCCGGTCGGGGAGTTTATCACATTGTGCCACGAGGTATACCGGGCGTTGAAGTCACCGAACAGTCAGTGGTTCTTTTTAGCCTCACAGGGTTCACCTGATTGTCGTAGGTGTCTCAGTAAACCTCGAGGGCGACGGTATACACCAGTGATGTATGTTGGGTGTTCCAACATAACTAGAACTGTTGGATGACTAATATATTTGTCATTGACGTTCATGGTGGTTGGCAACTTTTTCCAGTTGACATCATGTTGGATGGCAATGAGGACGCCACCGCGAGGACCGTCATTTACGTCGCTGGAATATGCTCTGAAGCAGGGTGGGAGCCTGGGTACCCTGGAATCTGTTAAAATTGATACAGAGGGTAGTGTCGTGGCCAGTAGGGCTTCTACCTCTTCGATTTTCAATAAGAACCTATTACAATTGAGGTTTGATACTGAAAATCAGTTATCAATAATCCGGTTCCAATAACCCAATTTCTTAATCCGAAAGAAGTTACTTGCCACCGTTTATGTGTGTCTATGAGAGAGAGAGAGAGAGAGAGAGAGAGAGAGAGAGAGAGAGAGAGAGAGAGAGAGAGAGAGAGAGAGAGAGAGAGAGAGAGAGAGAGAGAGAGAGAGAGAGAGAGAGAGAGAGAGAGAGAGAGAGAGAGAGAGAGAGAGAGAGAGAGAGAGAGAGAGAGAGAGAGAGAGAGAGAGAGAGAGAGAGAGAGAGAGAGAGAGAGAGAGAGAGAGAGAGAGAGAGAGAGAGAGAGAGAGAGAGAGAGAGAGAGAGAGAGAGAGAGAGAGAGAGAGAGAGAGAGAGAGAGAGAGAGAGAGAGAGAGAGAGAGAGAGAGAGAGAGAGAGAGAGAGAGAGAGAGAGAGAGAGAGAGAGAGAGAGAGAGAGAGAGAGAGAGAGAGAGAGAGAGAGAGAGAGAGAGAGAGAGAGAGAGAGAGAGAGAGAGAGAGAGAGAGAGAGAGAGAGAGAGAGAGAGAGAGAGAGAGAGAGAGAGAGAGAGAGAGAGAGAGAGAGAGAGAGAGAGAGAGAGAGAGAGAGAGAGAGAGAGAGAGAGAGAGAGAGAGAGAGAGAGAGAGAGAGAGAGAGAGAGAGAGAGAGAGAGAGAGAGAGAGAGAGAGAGAGAGAGAGAGAGAGAGAGAGAGAGAGAGAGAGAGAGAGAGAGAGAGAGAGAGAGAGAGAGAGAGAGAGAGAGAGAGAGAGAGAGAGATCCAAATTATTATATTATTATATTTATTCATTTTATTTTTTTAATCAAATGTTTACTTTGACAGTTTTTCCAGTGGCACCGTCTGGTTTTACTCGCTGTAACTCCTATTACTGCTGCCGAGAAGGGAAGCGATGCTGCTACAAAAATTATTACTGTTGTAGTGATGGCTTTGGGTAAGTATCTATTAACACTACTGCTTTATGATAAATAAATAGCTTCAGTACTTTAGAATCGATAACTGAGCGGTGCCATTATTAATAATTTACATTTTTTTTTTTTCGGTTTTAGCAAGCAAAGAGCGGTTCTGTGCTGAAAGAACAAGCCAAAATGATGGAATTGGACGTGTTATGTCTGTTAAAGGAATGCGTTGATTCTTTATATAAAACTTATATCTTGCCATATGACAACTTTGTAATAAATTAATACACGAGATTAGCAATCAAGCGTTTTATTTTATTTAATATTACAAATCACTGTTATAGTTTTTCTTTATTTTTTATTATTAATTTATTTATTTGATCCACAACTGCAGAGTTAATGAGATATATTTTATTAATTTGGCTTTTGATCTCTTGTTATTCAAATAATATATATATGAAATTGGTTGTAAAAAAAAAAAAAAATAATTAATAAAACTGGAAGAAGAATAAAGGTTAATCTAAAAAGAGATTGACCAGGTACGTTTATGTAAAGGGTTCCCCTGTAATATTGATGTAGAAATTGTCTGTACATGTGAATTAGGATACCGTTAAATAGAAGTGGGGAAATTGTTGTCTTTGATAGTTGGTAATGTTGAACAAATGGCATTGTGAGGACACCAGCTGTGTAAACTCGAGCGGATGTACCGACCCTGCAACAAGCGTATGATAAAATAATACTTATACTAATCCAAGGGCACAATTATAGAGTTATAAAACAAAGTTAAATTGTTGACATTCATAAAGACCTTTAAAGGTTTGTCATAGCGCTATCTACAAGTGTTAATACATGGCCTTCTTAATACAATCAAGCGTTAAACAAATTGTACGAAGATTAGATGAAAGCCTAAAAAATTATCAAAGTAATTTTCCAATAAAGTTCCAAAAAATGCATGATACAAATAAAGGTCTACGATGTTAATGAGAGATGAATAAAAATCAGTAAAATAAAAAAATAGAATACACTATCAACTATAACCAATGTGAAAACTATTAGACACATTAGTATTCCAATAAATTCACAGTGTTAATAATAGTTCTAACTAACGTTCAAATTTACACCTCAGGAGGAAAGAGGATTCTTCTGTTGTCTTAATAACTAACTCATACTGCATCTGTGAAAATATTTCTCATACTTCCATCTTATGAATACCAGATCTCATCCCTATTGATTTATATGTCCCTTCTTACCGAACTTTGAAAAATCTTAATATTATTTCTGCTGGCTTAATTTGGAATTTTAATTCACATGAACATTTTCAATAATCTATTTCTAGTGCTAGAAGTCTTTTAGCCTGGCTATCCTAAATAGTCCATGACTCGCTTGAATAGAATGTTACACTTTCTAGGAACTATTTATATATATCTTTTGTCTCGGTTTAACCAGGGAGAACTCGCACATGAGATTTTCTTTCAAGCTCAAACTTTTCGCTTTTTCGAGGAGAATACCAATTTCTAAACACCAAATAAAATTAATATAATGTTTTCAAGGGAAAACAAATAAGCAAAACTTAAAATAATTAAAAAAAAAAAAGTAATATATTCAGTTAAATTATTATAGTACAGTCAAACATAAAAATTTTTTCTAAAATTTCAAATAAATAAAATAAGTTACAAAAAACAAACAAAAAAAGTGAGGAATTAAGAGAAATTCCTAATTAAATATTAGGAACTAAAGTTTAAAAAAAAAAAAAAAATTTTTTATTTAAGTCCTTATAATCAAAGGGATTTATTTCATCAAGCAAAGGCTTGCTATCAGATTTTTGGATACGGTTTCTATGAAATAATAATAAAAAAATAAATAAATAAATAAATAAAAAAGCGGTCAACTATTTTCCAAAATATTGACTTTCAATGGCAAATATTATTTTTTAAAAATTGGTTAGAAACTCAAAAAAAAAAAAAAAAAAAAAAAAAAAAAAAAAAAATCCTACAACTTTGAAAAAAAGAAAATACAATGTATCACTTACCTCATAGTCTCGAGTGAGAACAATTTATAGTCTAAAATTTCAGGGCTATCGGTTGAACAAAAACTGTAACGCGAGCACTCGCTGGGTGAGAAAAAATCTCACCGAGCACAAATTTTGAAGGAACAAACACAGTAGTGAAGGTCACGGAACAACTAGTTTATTTTGCATGCCGGTGCCCTTTGAAGAAGAAGTCTTCTGTCTCTAGCTAGACAAATGGAGATCTTTCCTACTATTTTAGTTTGCCGATTAAAAGGGTTTTACCGCCAGCGTGGGAGAAAATATCACCCAGCGAGTTCTCCCGGGTTAAGGACACCGACTTCCTCCATAGTACGTAAAATAAAACTCTAATTATTATCCTATCGTTGTGGATGCTTCTTTCTATCTCCTTGCCGTCCTACATCACTTACCCAGCTTCCAAGATATTTAAATTGAGCCTCAGGTTTTAGAACCTATGAATCTATAAAAAGTTATCCGCCTTAAATATTAAAGGCCATCTATACCGTTAAATCTACAATTTTGAATATCTATGTAATAGCAAATTTTTGTTGTTCACCATTTATTAATTTTTTCACCAAGTTATTAATATGAAATCAGGCCAGAAAATAGTCTTTAAATCGTTTCGCATAAACTCCATTTTCATCTTGTTATAATGAGCAATAAAATTTTATTGTGACACTCCTTTACTTATAATAATATCTGCTGATATAATATGATTTTCTAAATAACTCAATTTATCATTTACTATCTATTTCAATTAAAATCAAGTGAAACTTTCTAATGGCTTCTTGTCCAAGGAATAATCCGTAATTCAAATTAATATTTTTTATTACAACTAGATCTAATACATCCTCAATTTTCCATATTTTTAAAAGATAATGAGACTTAGCTTCTATCAAAATTCACTGCACCAATAGTTTTTAAAACGCATTTATTGCCAATATTTTTGTAATTTTAATAGTTTAACTATAAGAAAAGACAGAAGAGTAGTCTCAAACAGCTTCAACCAACTACTTTAATTACTTTAACTTTTGTTGGTTTTTTAATTTCATTATTTGTCATTTGGCTTTGATATCATTATCACAATTTTCCTCAATTTAAGTTAAATTATTAAATTAATATTTTATTAATAATAGGCGTTGTTCTATTCCTACATTATTGCCCTGAATGGTAAGAATTTTTGATATCCTGAAGCTTCACATATTAAAGAAGGTTTCTTGATTTATTACCAACTTCTTATCAATATCATGTTTTTCTTTACTTTTTCTTAAATGTTTTCGGGGATATTTATATTTTGTTGAAGCGGTAAACGTTCTTATTTTAAAAGGAAATCAATTAAAAAGACACATATGGATTGATTATAATTTAAGGCATTAAGTATGGACTGCCAAGCTTCCTTATCTTAAACAGCTAAAAGTTCTTCAAAAGCTTCTTGTTTCATAATGGTTACAATATTAAGTTAGATATAGGAATTAATATACAGGGCCCTGCTAGAATGCGCAATGCTCTATAGTTTGGAAACATGGTTCCTAGAAAAATCGCAAGGCATAAGATTCCTAGCTAATTAGAAATGAGATTACTATAAAAATGATGCAGGTAGACATATATCCTGGATGAAATGGAGGAGATTGAGATGGTACAGATATGTTAAAAGGATGGATGATAACAAAATCCCAATAAAAGTAAGAGAAGCAGAGGTAGGCATAGCACCAGGTGGAGTGATGTAGCTGAAAGTATGGCTGTAAGTATGGAGCGGAGAAGGAAGCAACGGACGGAGAAAAGTTGGGAAACCGACTAAACGTGGAGTTTGGATAAGGGAACGTAGAATGGCAAAGAAAAGCTTTTTTCAAGAAGATTAAGATAGCACTGTTTTATTCTTTCACGAATCCTTCCACATTTTTTTTTCTTTACTATCCATTGATATTAACAACTGTATACATTATGTACAAAAAGTAAATTTGAGGAAAATGTAGACAATGACATGTCAATAACATGTTAAGAGCTACTAGAGTAGAAGTTCAATCAAAGTTCCACATTACGAGGTCTCTTTTCAGACGCCTCGGAGGATTATCAGGTATTGAGTGTGCGACAATTTGGGAGACTATAGTGGCTTCGAGTGGGTATAAAGTTTACTATGAAAGGATAGGTACCTAGATTTTTCTAAATCAGCCACATATGGATCATTTTGATCTTTATGGATAAGTTTGTCTCATAAAGAGGAGCATTGAGGGTTTTGGATTATAAGGATAGGATTCAAGAAGAATTAGGAGGTTTAGTGGAGCCCCAAACCTCAACTCTGTATGTCCAAATGGGTCTGATTTCTTTTATGTAAATAAGTCTGTTGTAATTTATTGGGGGTTTTGAACGCTTTAGGCTTTTGAGAGTTGTTAGATTTTGGAAGTGCCTACATAATCACAACACTGTTTAAATCAGAACCACCATAAGTCAGCCTGTACAATCTATTGAAAATAAAGGTATTCTGCATAAAATAAATAGGTCAGAAGTGTTTCTGCCAAGTACCTCACATGTCAATAAGTTTTCATATAATTGCCAGCAGAGCGTTCCAAATTAGTGGTAACCACGTTATATACATTAATATAAATAACCTGCTTGGCCGCTTGTTTGATTCAATTTAAATTTTAATTTAAAAAGCGACCGAGAAGATGTTTCTTAAAAATCCAAGACCAGCCTTCAAACTGCAGGGTCTTCGTTTAGTGCAATTAGCGGAGGGAAATCGAGCCGTAAACTCATATTATGGTGCATGGAACCGTCACTTTGTGACAGTTCCAAATTTCAAAATTCCTAGGACCATGGATCTACATTCCGCATTCTCATTACCTCCTGTAATAAAACCTTCTGAGTACCTGGAAAATAGTGCTCACTACTAGACTACTACCGAAATCTACTTACCTCGTCATCAAATCCAAGCTCAATCATCAATGACTGCAAAATAGACAACGATGACAACAGCGATTAATGTGAAGATTAGTGTATAATATTAATAGTAGTTGGTTGTATTTCATTTTATGTTTATTTAGATAATAATTATAAGACTTAAGTTCTGTTTGCATTATATTTTACATCAATAAAGAACCTAACGTAATATGAGTTTTGCGTTATTTGCACCATCAATAGTTGTCAATAAAAGTAACAGTGTAGGTGGCTTGTTAGCTTTTTGAATTCCGCACCCCCCCCCCCCCCCCCCCCCCACTTGTCGAATACATTTCCTCCTCCACAGCCGCTGGATACATTTTGAAAACATAGAAACATCATGAATTATATTTCTGAACCCATAAGAGTTAATTTAAAAATAAGACTGCATTAGTCAGCACTCATGGAAGGAACATGAACAGTTTTTTATGTTTTCCCAAATTTTTATTTTTTTGACTATTGGGGTCTTTGCTATCAACACGTCAACTTTAGTATTTGTTTCCTCGTTGGATGACCAAGTTCTTGTAGTTTCAGTTGCGGCATTACACATTTTAGCGTCAACCATTGTCAGTAAAGTGTGCTTAACAGTATACAACATTTGTGCCAATACAATTGTTTATTCTGTATGGTTTGCTGAATTTTGAATATATTGTATTTCATCATTCGTTATGTCTGCATTCTCCTTGAAAAACCTAATTCTGATACAACGGCAATAGTTCGGCAAAGGTGGTGTTGGATTCTGCTAAACAACTCGCTTTTCAAATAATCCACAAGTTAACTGCAGTGGCACAAGAGAAGTTTGAAATATGTTTGCATCAGAGTTATAATAATTTAAAAAGTTCTGGATTCTTGAAATGGTCGCCCTTGTCGCATTTTTGCCAATGGTAACAATATTTTACCTTGAAGCCACATTCCCATTATTTTTGACAAAAATAGCTTCTTTTTTGTGAGCTGTTAACTATTTTTTTTTAAACTGTGACTGAAAATGAGAAAAATTGTGCTTGATTTCATTTATTTGCTTTTTGAGTAATTATCATATTTTAATAAAATATTCTGGGCATATTCTAATTGTTTTTTATTATTAAGATAACTTTTTTGATGCATGATGTCAAATAAAGTTTTTTTAGTCATTATTTTGACTCCTGAAGGTCCTAAAAGAAAAAAAAAATATTAAAAATTATGTCAAAAACAATAACATTAAACAAACAAAAACAACAGACATTAACTGGCATATACACGCACTTCCGCGCTAATCCACGAATACCAATTATATATTCTTAAAGATGATATAAAAGTGCCTCATCATGTTGATATAAAATAAAGTGGTTGGGAATGCCTGGAATTAAGATCTTTATGGATAAGTTTTTTTGTCTCATGAGAAGGAGCATTAAGGGTTTTGGATTATAAAGATAGGATTCGAGAAGTAATGCTTGGATGTATAAGAAAAACATTCGAACTATTTTAAATTTGACACTAAAAATGATAGCAATTTTATATTTTTGTTTGTGGTCTAACTAATTCACAAATGATCTAATTATTGCTAAAAAACGATAAATATTCTCCCATTTACCTGCTTCAGAGTAATCTATAATCAGAACTGTACTAAAAACTACCAACTCGAGAAAAATTAGTTTTTTACACAGATAAATATCCGACTGACAAGTGAGCGGGCAAATAAAGTGTGGTGACTTTGTTGCGTTACACCTAATTCACAGATGATGCTGGCAAAGTAATTAGACTTAAACATTGTTGACCGACTATTCAACTATCTCTGACAGTAATTCCTTTTCGTCTGAGATAACTTTTACTAAATGGACTTTTGGCCAGCATTTGAAAGCAAATCCCCCCCCCCCCCCCCACTGTGCGCCGCCGAGAGCCAAACCGGGCCCCGGGGCAAAAGCTATTGCCCAGGCACCCTAAACTTCCTACTCCCAACAGTGGTCACCTTAGCTCCCTGTCAGCGGCCTTGCTCGTACTCTATTCAGTTTGAATAGAGATTCCTTGTAGTCATGCTTAAAGGTTTCTTTGAAACATACTAATGAATTATTAATAATTCGTTACTTGTACTGACTTTGAAATGTATTGAGTATCAACATTGTACTCACAAGAGGAGGACACAGTCACACGGGTCTTGTCAGATATTTTTTTAGAGGTTCCTGGTCAAAAAATATTAGTCACCTATTTTGCGGTTCTGACTAATGGTCCCTAAAAGCCAAGACAAATTCGAAATAACATAAAATTATTTTATTTTTTTTTTGTATCTTAAGTTTAAAAATAGTTTTGACATGATTCTTACACCAACATTTTTATTTTAAGTGCATATTTAACAAATTTAATGGCTTCATAGATTTTGTGTTTGATCAAAGATCGTAAATTATCCTGATAAAATTTAAAAGGAAGGGTAACTTCCTCATAAATCGAATCAGCCTCTGGAGAGTGGACTGTATATAATTTTATTAAAATAACCAAAGGTCTTGGGCATCAACGGAAGGCAAAGAGCTTTGGGCAGAAAGAAGTATATCCAGCTCGCTTAGATCCTGACGACAGAGTGGCCATTAAGGATTAGCGCGGGAGATAAGAGCTATAAGAAATATTGCGAGAGGTTATCAGCTGCCCTCAAGGTAGTCATTGGAACACTAAAGGGCCAGTTGACTTCAGAATTTCGATAGAGGGCGTGACTATGTAAATTTTTTCCTCTTTTTTCTTTTTTCACAAAAAGACGCCTGCTGGCGTGAATGGAGCATAACTTTATATATAGGTTCTTATAGTAAATTTAATGAGCATTCAGATGAAAAAAAAGAAATTTCGGATCGAACAATTTGTTTCGGAACTGTAGCCAAATGAATGGTGATATAGGTGTTTTCGCAGAAAAGTGCGACCCTAGTCAAAGAGTGTTGTAATGAGGGTGTAGATTGCATGAAAATATGCGATAATTTCTGATGTCACAGCTTCGCCAGGAGCAATTAGAAGGCAAACCTACTAAAAGTCTCCGAACCTGTATAATAATAATTTTAGAAATAAAAAAATGTTTACCTCACTTTTTGTTAAACATTTGCTTCAAATACCAGAAACTTATATATGAAATTAAATTAAATTTAATGCTCTACAATTTTGATTATGTAATTTTTTCTGAGGAAGGAACGATCGGGGAAGGTACTAGAAATAAAAGTATTACAAAAAGTGAGGTAACATTTGTTTTTTTTTTTTCCCCGAAAATCACCGATTTTCAATAACGTATATCTCGAAAACCATTAGAATTTCGACAATTTTATACATAATCAATTTTATAGGAAATGTAATCAGCTTTAATTTAGATTTGTAACATATTTTTCTAGAGTCGACCATTTCGAGATATAGTCAATGTCAAAAATAAAGTACGAATGTGTTTTTCGGAATTCGAATCAAACGTTTCAATAATGTTTTTAATAAATTTATTCATACAGCTAGCCGTTTTCTGATTGTAAGCTTGTAAATATCAATATATATTCTCTCAGCAATTTAGTCACCAAACAGAAAAAAATGAATAAAATGGAATCATAAGGGGCAAAATATGCTTATTTCGCAGTAAAAGGGGTTTTAAAAACGTAGCCCACTCTCCCTTTTGCGATCAAATACCTTATTAGATCCATTGTAATATATTTATAAATATTTTCTTTGTCTTTGTAGCCTTCCGTGTTTGTTGACCAAAACAGGGGCCCGAATAGACCAGAGAAAAGAGGGTATGCGGAAAATAAATAATTTTTAAAAAATAAATAAAAATAGTATTTACAAAATCAAATTATTCCCAAAATTACTTTTTATTTAAACCAAAACGTTTGTAATGAATTACTTCTTATGTCTAACCGTTTTCAAATGTTAAGCAGTAAAAAAACACATTTTTTTCTACAATTTAGACCCCGGGACGTAAAAAAAATGTGGGAAGTTTCTCATACAAAAAAGCTTGCAATTATTTATTATTACCTTTACTTTGAGATTAGGGTTTTGAAGGAGGAGAATAGTCAAACAAGCCTATATACTGTGTGTGATATGTCGAATATATAAGAAATGAAACTACTCTTGTGAAACAATTAAATGGATTGATCAAAATGAAAAAAAAAAAAATTCAATTTCACAAAGAAATGGTTGTAAACATCTTGTCCTACCAGACCATTGTTGTTTGAACCTACGATAGTATTAGAAATGTTGATATTTCCTTTGATCCTATGCCGTCTAGGGATTTCGCGTCTTTTCTACCTTCTTCTTTTTACCCGAACCTAGCATAATCTTGACTGTGGATTCCTATGGCAAAACGTAAGATAGAAAAATGAGTTTTATATCTCAGGAATACGCGCGGCAGGAAGGGAAAGAAGGAAACTGCCTATTTAAACTCATTCAATTGAAAAATTCAATAACTTTTTGTACTCATCACTTTTATATGAAATCAAAAAAAAAGAAGAAAAGTACTAAATCTTTTTGATTTGGGTATTAAAAAAGTAAATAATTTTAATGAATACAGCTCATAATATAATTATTTCCTTATTAAGAATAAGCAACATTTATGCAAAAATAAACATCATATTTTTCATAATATATATATTTTTTCATGTGCAGTAATATAGCATAAGTAATTTTAATTTTTTAATTAGTAATAGCAATAGATAATACTTAATCGTTTGTGGATTCCTTTTTTTTTTTCAACTAGTTTTATATAAATTAATAATAAAATAATGTTTTTATTTATATCCTTTTCCCGTTATATATGAACAATGTTACAATTCTAGTCAATAAAATCATCATTGGGAAAGTGAAATAGAACAAAAGTTGTAGGACCTCCAAAATAATGCTTCATAGAGCATCTTTTATAGTCCAGTAAAATAAAAGACTCCAAAAGGCTTTTTGAAGAAAAAACTGCGGAACTTTTATTCTCAACGGATCTTTATGTTCTTTGGGGTGCTGAATCCGAATCTGAAGTTTGCTACCACGGCAACCATCGGCTTCATATTCAAAATCGCAAAAAACCGCCAAAAAAAACTATTATTTTTGTTTTTCTATCTATAACAAGATAACGAACCTTTTTTCGAAGGAAGTCTTCAAATATTAATTGTAGGCTGGAACTAGTACCTACATAATGAAAAAACGAAATCCGAAATCGGACCATTTTTCGCGAAGTTACGTTATTGGGAAAAAATAGAGAAATTGTCCAATTTGCCGTCAGTCCCAAAGCTCCGCGAAAACACGTTTGTCGTACTCTTTTGGCTATAACTCTGAAACTATTTGTCCGATACAACATTACTTTTTTTCATCTTAAGCTGATTAAATTTACTATAAGAATAATTTTTAACCAAACTCCGTAAAATGTACATGCCAGCCCGCTATTAAAACGTACTATTGTAAAATCCTAGTGTTTTTTGGCACATTTGTCCCTCTAACTCCTCAAATATTTGTTCGATTCCAAATTTCTTTTATCTATCTCAAAGCTGATTAAATTCGCTATCAGATGCTATATATGTAAATTATATTAAATCCTGTAAAACCACCCAAGCTAGCACGCTAAATGTGTATGTTTTGGCAAAATATGTAAATTATGACATGTTCAGTAGACTGGTGTGGTATATTTCCCGGTGTTAATTATAAGTTAGATATATAGGAGCCAATAGTACATTTAACCAGCTTTTAGATAAAAATACTAAATTTTGGATCCGACAAATGGTTTTGGTGATATAGCGATAATGTGCCAAAAAAAACATTTATTTTACAAAAGTAAGTGATTTTCAGCGTGATAGCTTGTGTATTTCAAGAATTTTGATAAAAATTTCATATATAAGATCTAATTGTAAATTTAATCACCTTTCAGATTTCAGATAAAAAAAAAATTTTGAATCGGACAAATACTTTCGGAGCATTTGTTAGAAGACTTTCTTCGAAAAAAGCTTCGTTATGGTGTTATAGAATACAAAAAAAAAAAACGAAAATAACGGGGTTTTTTTTTTTTTGCGTTTTTTTTTTTGCGATTTTGAATATGAAGCCGATGGTTGCGGTGGTAGCAAACTTCAGATTCGGATTCAGCACCCCAAAAAACATAAAGATCCGTTGAGAATAAAAGTTCCGCAGTTTTTTCTTCGGCAAACCCTTATTTTACTGGACTATTATAGGAGGGTAGGGGATCAGTGTTTATAATCGCTTATCCTCTGCCATACTTCTAACGTGATTTTTCCTAACTCCTTCTTATATTTTGATGCACCCCGCATTTTTTTAAATATATTTGCAATAAGTATGCAGTGTTTTTTGGTTATATAGTTTAATTATTGTTTACTTTTATAATTTTTCGAAATTTTCATTTCGGATTGTGTAAATTCTATTTTGGGTCCCAAAACAACCTTTCGATGGAAATCTTATTTTTAGATTTGTAGTTTGAGGCTGCTATAGTCATGATAGATGTGGATGCTACCTGAAAAACAAAACAAAAACATTTGCATAGAAATTCGTATTTATGAGTTTCGGCCGATGTTGTTCGTATAAT
The DNA here is from genome assembly GCA_003667255.2 of Euschistus heros. NCBI lineage: Eukaryota > Metazoa > Arthropoda > Insecta > Hemiptera > Pentatomidae > Euschistus > Euschistus heros. The sequence continues at coordinate 396,448 of RCWM02000059.1, forward strand.
TAAAAATTTTTTTTTCGCCAATATTTATATTTTATTATTATACACTTGCCTATTAGTTGACTTTTCTTTAAAAAATACTAGAAAGTAGTTTTTTTTGAACCTAAAATAGTAAATATCACATATATGGCCTTTTAAAATAGATACATCAGATTCTCAGGAAATATGGAACAAAATGAACTTTACAGAACCAAAATCGGATGATCTGTTGAGATTTGAGGAGGAATCTAAATTTTGTTTATTTTGGTTAATATATACATTTCTACAAGAGAGCGGATTGGCGCGAACATTTTGTTTTAGTTTAGTTAAAATTAAAAAAAAAAAATATTAAATCTTAAAGTAAACTATTTTTATAGATTTTGTTTACACAAACAATTCTGCACTCTCAAAAACATTGAAAAAGGTTTATTAGAAAAAACAACAAAAAATATCATTTTTTTCACCCTTTCCAGGGTGGATCAAATTTTTAACCCGATTATAGATTTTTTTTTTTTTTGTAATCGCCGTTTCTTTGTTCTGCAATTCAACTTGATTGGTCTCAGCTAAATACAATATTCGATGAATAAAAACCTATTTGAACAGTTGGAAAATACAAAATACACTTTGATTATTAACTTAAGTTTGAAACCAGATATTCAAACCGTATTACCATCCAATACTTTGGGTAAAAATATAAAATTGATACGTTCAAAAGTCAAACCGTAATTCAAGTTGCTTACCATATGGTCACGCAAATTTTGAAGGTTACGATTTTTTCTTTTCTATTTAATTCTATATTCTAGGACAAAATTATGTAATTAAGGGTTCTTTTCAATGCTGAGTTAGAATCTGTTGTCATTATTTCTCTAAAAAAAATTAAAAAAAAAATAAAAATCAATAAAGATAGTTTGCTTGAAGATCTAAAATTTTTTAGAATTTAATTAACCGATACCAAAATCTTTGAATGCATATTTAAAGAATGAATATATTATTCTTTAAATATGCATTCAGAAATAAAACAAAATGGTGCAAGAATTATGTCGATATCATATTTTAAAGTCGAGATATAAAATAAATTAGTTTAAAGCTATTTAATTTTTTTTCTGGGCTTCTAGGGCCCATTGTTCGGAACGGTAAAATACCTGTCTAATATTTTTTGACCAGGAAACTAAATGTGTCCTCCCCTTGTCAGTACTCATACATTCTGATTAAGATTAAAGTACTCAGCTACTCAGGACTTATATGTGATTTGCCTATCTGTGAATGGATTTGATACTGTTTGAAATAATTTTAATAACAATAATCTTTTATATTAAGTTAAAATCTTTTCATGGATCAGGTGAACTGAGACAATCTTATCTATAGACAAAGCCAATAATTCTTATCTTTCACTGATGAAATAACATGAGCAAATTATAATAAGTATTTATCGTTGAAAACTTTATAACATATTCTATTTTATTTTATTAATTTTTATAAGTTACGAATATATAATTGCTATATTTCTTAACCTCGCCCATTAAATATGTTGTCCTGGTGTCGGATTCACTCAGCGCTTTGAGGTCTATGATGAACATGTATTCAGATCACATAGGAATACATTGCATTCTGGATCTCGTCAAAAAACTATATGAAGGAGGAAAATTGGTTTACTTCATCTGGTCACCAAGTCATATCGGTATAAGAGGTAATGATATGGCTGATAAAGCAGCAAAAGAAGCTCTAGCCCTCCCAGAACCTGGCAAAACTTTTCTAACGTTACTAGAACTTGCACGCCCACTTACAGAGAAAATATCCCAAGAGTGGCAAGCATCACAGCTTGCTGAGTGGGAACACAGCCCACCGAGTAAACTCAAGGCTATTAAGAAGGAAATAAAACCATGGAGCAGTTCCTACCGCAATAGTCGCAGAGAAGAAGTGATCCTAACGCGATTAAGAATTGGCCACTCCAGAATAACACATCTCTACCTAATAACCAAAGAGGCTCCTCCCAATTGTGAAATATGTGGCAATGTTTTATCAATAAACCATATGTTTACTGAATGCCCATACTACACCAAAAAGCTAGCCGAATCTGGAATACCTCGAAACATCTCAAAGGCGCTTGGCAACGACGAAAAAATTATTGAAAAAGTAATAGCCCTCCTTTATAGAGAAAAGCTATATTACAAAATATAGATAAATTTCTATCGAGAACAGACGAGCATTGATGACCAATAAGTTTTACGCTCCAAAACTCTCAAATAAATAAAAATTGCTAAAATAAAAACATAGAATTGATAGATTAACTTTTTAACTTTTATTATTATTGTTTTTTTATTTTTTAACTTCTTTTTACTGTAAATTATGTGTGAATGTAATAATTAAGCCAGCTATATTACTTATTGCCTACATTTTTGGTAGATTGTAATAATTACTCTATAAAAAAATATTAATAAAAAAAAAATAAAAAAAAGAATTGATACAAGTTCCTTTTATCAGCTACATCAGCTATAAGCAAAGTGAAGAGTATCTCATACACCAGCACGACCATACCTTACGTTTAAATTTAAACGTTTTTTATTTTTTAAATTTCGAAATATATTAACGAATAGTAATAAGGGGTATTATATCCCCTATCCTTAGAGTGATATCCTGACAATCTATCATATCTTCAATTTTCATTTTTTTTTTTTTTTTCTAAAACAAGGAATCACATAGATTTTTTATATTAATCCTACTAGATAACTAAAGTATATATAGTATTTCTTTCTCCTAATAAAGAACATTTTCGTTTATTGACCATGGTTAATCTTTCTCTTTTGGTAATAGTCTGTCTCGCAGGATCAGTATGGGCCAACAGTGATGAGTATTCAGACAACGTCAATATCATAAAACGTTAGCAGTAGTTATTAACTATCATTATATGTGAACCAGCATATAATTATACGATATATCGTATAGCAGCATATAATGGTATATATACCCTTCAATTTTATTATATCTATTCACGTCTAGAAATAAATCTTGTAAATTGCAATAATAATAATATTTGAAGGGATATGTCGGTTAACTGGATGTCTATGTAGGATGTAGTTAGGGACCATTAAAAAAAAAAAAATATGTTGAAATAAATTGACATGTTTCCCACCTCATGTACCCTCATGGGAGAGAGCGAGGGTGGGAGGAGGAGAGAGAGAGAGAGAGAGAGAGAGAGAGAGAAGAGAGAGAGAGAGAGAGAGAGAGAGAGAGAGAGAGAGAGAGAGAGAGAGAGAGAGAGAGAGAGAGAGAGAGAGAGAGAGAGAGAGAGAGAGAGAGAGAGAGAGAGAGAGAGAGAGAGAGAGAGAGAGAGAGAGAGAGAGAGAGAGAGAGAGAGAGAGAGAGAGAGAGAGAGAGAGAGAGAGAGAGAGAGAGAGAGAGAGAGAGAGAGAGAGAGAGAGAGAGAGAGAGAGAGAGAGAGAGAGAGAGAGAGAGAGAGAGAGAGAGAGAGAGAGAGAGAGAGAGAGAGAGAGAGAGAGAGAGAGAGTGATCAAAAAGTTCCACGACTTTTTATATACTATGGGAATGCAATGTCTCACAGCGGTGCGGTTGGCAGCATTGTATTGCCTGACTCAGCAGGAACACAGCTGTGTTTGCAGATCAATCATAACATCACAGCAAGTAACATTAGCACAGTTTGTCTGAGGTTAGTTTTATAGAGTTTGGCTATTTTATGAAAATGAATGTGAAAGAAGAGCAACGTGTTTGTGTGAAGTTTTGTGTGAAACTGAACAAAACGTTTTCTGAAACCTTTTTGATGTTTCAAGAGGCTTTTCGTGAAGAATGTCTGCTGCCATCAGTGGTTCAAGAGGTTTAAAGATGGCCGAACATCCACAGACGACGATGCTCGTTCCGGACGCCCTTCAACGTCAATCAATGATGACAATGTTGCTAAAGTGAACGCTCTCGTACGATCAGACCGTCGACTAACAATCCGTGAAATGGCAGAAGAGTATAACATTTCATTTGGGTCATATCAGGAAATTTTAACTGAAAAACTTCAAATGCGTCGTGTTGCAGCAAAGTTTGTGCCAAAACTGTTGACTGAAGACCAAAAACAACACCGAACTCGTGTTTCGAAGGAACTTCTTCAAAAGGCAAATGACGACAAAAGCTTCTTGAAACATGTCATTACGGGAGACGAGACATGGGTTTTTGGTTACGATGTGGAAACAAAAGCCCAATCATCACAATGGACATCAAAAGGTTCTCCAAGACCCAAGAAAGCACGCCAAGTCAAATCAAATGTGAAGGTCATGCTCACGGTTTTCTTTGACTGTAAAGGTGTTGTCTACTATGAATTCCTTCCACAAGGTCAAACAATTAATCGTTTTGTTTATTTTGAAACCCTCAGAAAATTGCGTAAAGCTGTGAGAAGAAAGAGACCTGAGCTGTGGCAAAGTGGTGATTGGGTCCTTCACCATGACAATGCTCCTGTTCACTCTGCATTAGTTATCCGTAACTTTTGTGTAAAAAACGCAATGACTGTCATTCCTCAGCCCCCCTACTCACCTGACCTGGCTCCAGCCGACTTTTTTCTTTTCCCGGACGAAGATTTCAAACAGTTGACGAAATTAAAGAAAAAACAACGGAGCTGCTAAACACCTTTACAAAAGAAGAGTTTTCTGGGGCCTTTGATCAGTGGAAACACCGGTGTGAAAAGTGTGTAGCTTCCCAAGGGGAGTACTTCGAAGGAGACAAATTTGAATAACCTGTATGTTGTATGAATAAATGTATAAAAATTCAGTCCTGGAACTTTTTGATCACACCTCGTATCTGTGTGTGTGTGTGTGTGTGTGTGTGTGTGCGCGCGCGCGCGCTATTTATTATTATTTTTATTTGAATAAAATATAAATAATCATTCTGTTAAAAAAATTTTTTGACAATAGTTTATCCGCCAATGCCGGCTGGTATTTTTCGCTGTAGCGTACACACCTGCTGCGAAATAGGAAAGAAATGCTGCTACAATGGTTACTATTGTTGTCAGCGAGGAGAAACGTGAGTATCGAATAACTTTACTGCATTTGGGAATAAAGCTTTAATAAAAATACTTTATTATTTATATTTGTGATTTAGGAAAATAAGAGCAATAAAGTGCTGAAAATTGTAATCCAGAATGCTGCAATGCAAGTTCCAATATTTGTGGAACATACCACCGAGACTCAATCGAAATTCCTTGAATATAATCCGGACATGCTTTCTTACTTATAACGAATTAGTAAGCTAATCAATAATATCTCAATAATGAACAATACAAACCAACATTACATTTTTCAATGTGTTCATATCAACATCTTAAAGTAATCGTACGACCAATGTTACAGGAACCTGGGATAAGGAGAATATCAATAGATTGTCACTTGTTCTTCAGAAGAGTGAATCACCTACTAAATAATTTTATTTCTTACTGAGTAATTAATTAATACAGAAATACAACCAATGTTATATTATTATACTAATATTGAAGTATTATGGATAGTATAACAATACATACAAATACTATATAATAAAATAAATAAAATTGTTGCTTATAATTTTTTTTTTTAATTGTTTAAGATTTTGAATGTTGGAATAAATTCATAAGTTTCATCCTTATCCCAATTAAAATAACATACTTATTTTTCTCTGTATATCAGACCATGAAAAGTTCGTTAAGACCTCTTTATACCGTTGACAAGAAATTCAAAGTTAATAAGTGGAACTAACGTTTACAGTTACACAAATAAGAGATTTGAAATTTCAATTTCAAGACTCGCTTTAGGTCAGTCTCAAAGTTTTATCCATTTTGAGTGTCGTTTATTTATTAACAATTTATGTGCGTGTGATCCAATATTGATAAAATAAAAAGTGTATTTATAGGTAAACATTTTTTGGCTCTGTAGCAATAATTAAAGCTCTTAATATGTCAGTAATTCCTCGTTATTTTATGAGACAAATTTATCAGAATCAGAAAGAAATGGCACTGATCCAAAGAATTAATAATTTGAAAGTTCAATCAGAACGTTTTTTAAGATGTGAAAATGCTATAATTCTACAATAAATGCTATAATAAACAAAAAGAATAAGTTCTTAAAATTACAGCTTTAATAAACCCCAAACTTATCAGATATCTAATTCACGAATTTATATTCATTCTGGTGCTCAATTCCAACATAAGTTTTCTCCCGGGTGGGAGCCAAATTCCCCCGTTTCCCCCCAGCCATTTCAAAATTTCTAACGATTTTCCTCAAATAACAAATGAGTTATGCTTCTTTTCAAATTTAATAATGAGACATTAAGTTTGTGTATTTATGTTTATTCGTATATTTAATGTCATTTATGCAATTCGGTATTGTTATAAAATAAAAATAAATACTTTTTTGAATATTTATTGTAGCCAAAATTTACGATACTGTAGTAACTCAACATTTTAGTATTAAAAAAATGCGAGGTTAAAAATGACAAAAATATTTAATTATAAATTTTTATTTGGAAATAGGTGATCATAACAAAAATAAGACATTGTCACAACAGTACAGAAAAAATATAACAGTAATAAATAACCTTGTCACCAGCTGGTGTGGCACATCGAATGGATTTGTTTGTTTGTTTATTTCGTTATACGTCACTTTATGCTACTATGGCTAATCGGACGATGCTACGGTGGAGTCCTAAATTTTGCCTATCCAGGTATAATTTATTAGGATAGGGATCTTTAACGAGTACCTGACATTGCACCGGCTCGGGACCTTCATTTTACGTCCCTTACGAAGGACGGCATAGCTAAGGATTTTTTACTCCCTTTAAAAAATCCTAAGGTCATCTGCCGGGCTGCGAACCCGCGACCTTGGGCTTTGTAGGTTGTTATGCTAACCACCACACCACAGGTAACCTCACTAATGGATTTGTCACTGCAGGTTACAGAAATGAAAATTATAAAATATTGTTATAACAAATAATTATAAATCAAAATGTCTTCTGAATTAAAATAGGTAATGTAAAGTGAAATCGATTATAAAGTGAATGCGGCAGCGGCAAGTCTATTTCACAGTTCCTCTTTGGTTATCATACCTTTCTAATCATCATACCAGAGGTGTAATCACCTCTAAAAATTCAATAATTACTTTTCCCCATACTTCCTCCCAAAAACATTTCTCCATTTAGATGCAAGAGCTTCTAAAATGTCCCCCACGGAAGGAAAATTTCTTCCCTATCGGTAGCCATGATCCATTTCTACATTAAAGATGCAGTCGATAACCCCCTCAGTAACCACAAATCGATAGTAATCAACAGCAAAAAAATCATTATAAAACGCCACATTAACCCGGCCAAGCGTTTTTTTATTTCTAAAGGCATACTTCTATACCTCATGAAATAATTGATTTTTTTTTCACTTAATTTCTTTTATCCACACCGCACCTAATCAATAAGCTAAATAGCGTTTCGCTGGCCCCAGACGGTTGTCATGGTGACCCTTCTGTTACAGAATCCATGAGACTAAAACAGCAATCAGGTAACCATGGTACCGAGACACATTACGAAGACATCACTGTAAATAGTTTCACAGCCATGGAGTTATAGTACTATTAGTCCAGTCAATAGGAAAAATTCTCTCCTAAAAATAAGGGCTGGTAGCTACCCGCACAGAGTTGTTGAGGGCGATTGAAGAAGTATTTCTGTCAAAAATGCCCCGAAGATTTGGTGAGTTTTTTAGAGTTAGGGGCACGAGAACATGGCCAAAAGCAGTTTTTTCAATTTATAAGCAAATATAACGCGGCTTTTCATAAAATGTTGTATATAAAAGTTGTAGATAATAAAAAAATATCTACAATTTAAGCCATTGATCGTTCGATTCTGATGATTGGTTGTCGTAAAAAGTGCAAAAAACCCTCTAAACTGTCCCTTTTTTGCATAAGAATTATTATAAACAAAAAGGGCCTTTTCAATACTTTTTATTGATGAATAAGGAAGCTCTTTAAACCCAAAGAAAAATAGGATTTACCCCGTCCTCCTATCTTTATTATTTACTGAGATATACCTTTTGTTTATCTCGATATCGATATTTTCAATGCAAAACGGGCCGTTCGTGATTCACATTTTGAACTTCGGATGACCGGGATATTATTCTTAAGGGCTTTTATTTTCATTATGAATTGCTAAAAAATCGATTTCTTTGAAAAAACATGCAATAAAATCGACTTGAAAAAGCGCCCGTTTTACAGCTATAAACAATTGAAGCTAGAGCGTCCGGTATTGAACCGATTTTGTTATAAATATAATAAATTAAAAGCTTACCTCTCAACGATTGATTTGAGCTATTCAAAGTGTAGCTACCATAAATAACAGCCGAGTTACGATTTTTTTTTTTTTAAAATCACTACGTCATTGTTATGGCTAATTAAAAAAAAAATCAATCTCCAAATAGTACAAAAGGGTGGATGGGCTTTCGGGAAACTTACTCGACAAGTTTTCAGTATCATGTGTCCAAAATTATTCCTTTAAAATTTGCGAATAATCCTCCTAGCCAGTACGATACAATTTTCACAGTGTTGATTGAAGCGTCAGCACGAGCCCGAGCTCTTAAACAATCTACTGCTTTCGTGACCTTTGATCAGCCTCTTTACTGGAAAGCACGTGAATTGATAGCGTCGATTGATCCATTGAATGATCCACACGGGCTTCAATCTGTAATTGTACGGTTAGGAGGATTTCACACTTTGATGTCATTTCTTTCTAGTATTTCATATTTGATGGATGGCAGTGGCTTAACAGAAGTTTTCACAACTATATTTGCAGCAAACTCTGTCGAAAAAATTCTTTCTGGCCATGCATTTTCACGTGCGATTCGAGGACATATTTTAAATTTTGTTGCTATATGCAAACGAATATTAGAAAAATGTTCTTTTACCGACGATGAACAAAGTTATCTGGATAATTTGATGAACTCCGATGAATTCAATGAAGAAGATATCAGTAACGATGTTAATTTCTTACAAATTTCTTCTAAATTTCAAAGTCAGTTTACAACATTCAAATCGAATGGACCTACTGCTCAGTTGTTTCTCCAGTATCTACATTGCATTTTCATTGTCTTAAATTTCTATCACGGGGAGAGATCTGGAGATTGCAAAAATAAATGACGTAGTGATTTTAAAAAAAAAAAAATCGTAACTCGGCTGTTATTTATGGTAGCTACACTTTTGAATAGCTCAAATCAATCGTTGAGAGGTAAGCTTTTAATTTATTATATTTATTATATTTATAACAAAATCGGTTCAATACCGGACGCTCTAGCTTCAATTGTTTATAGCTGTAAAACGGGCGCTTTTTCAAGTCGATTTTATTGCATGTTTTTTCAAAGAAATCGATTTTTTAGCAATTCATAATGAAAATAAAAGCCCTTAAGAATAATATCCCGGTCATCCGAAGTTCAAAATGTGAATCACGAACGGCCCGTTTTGCATTGAAAATATCGATATCGAGATAAACAAAAGGTATATCTCAGTAAATAATAAAGATAGGAGGACGGGGTAAATCCTATTTTTCTTTGGGTTTAAAGAGCTTCCTTATTCATCAATAAAAAGTATTGAAAAGGCCCTTTTTGTTTATAATAATTCTTATGCAAAAAAGGGACAGTTTAGAGGGTTTTTTTGCACTTTTTACGACAACCAATCATCAGAATCGAACGATCAATGGCTTAAATTGTAGATATTTTTTATTATCTACAACTTTTATATACAACATTTTATGAAAAGCCGCGTTATATTTGCTTATAAATTGAAAAAAAAAAAAAAAAAAAAAAAAACTGCTTTTGGCCATGTTCTCGTGCCCCTAACTCTAAAAAACTCACCAAATCTTCGGGGCATTTTTGACAGAAATACTTCTTTAATCGCCCTCAACAACTCTGTGCGGGTTGCTACCAGCCCTTATTTTTAGTAAATTTAACATGGGAGTGATTCCCTATTGACTGGACTATATGGAGAGGCCCTTCCCGTATATTGTTCCTTGAGGGGCGAGACCAAAATACTAACTGACCACGCCCACTATGTACAACTGGCGACTCGCATTCCATATGGGCTAAGGCAATTGAAAGGGTTCGTAATAAATAAAATAAGTATATCACTAAAATAAATAAATCACTAAAATAAAATAACAGCAGTGTAAAGCCTAAGAAACCAAAATTTGAACTGATTAGAGGTTAATACACTGATAATACGGTGCACTCCAAAAAGGCTGCCTGCCCTGGCTATTGAGAGGTAAGTCCCCTCCACTTGTCTATGACTCCATGTTCACTGCAGAATCAGCTCTTGATTATGTGTAACATCAAGAAATTAGAAACCCATTACGTTAAAACTAACTAAATGTAAAAAAAACAACATATATTTGTATATGCTAATAACCCTTATGGGTAGAAGCATGTAAAATAACTTATTAAAACAACTAAATATTACAACTAAGCGGTATTATATCCCATGCCCTTATGCTGATATCCTGGCAATACATCGTATCTTGTTTTTGTTTTTTTGTTTTTTTTTTTATAGATCAGGCAAATCACATAAATTTAATGTAATTTTTTATATCAATGTTATTAGATAACTAATGTATATATAACATTTCTTTCTCCTAATAAGCAACACTTTCCTTGATTGGCCATGGTTAAACTTCCTCTTTTGATAGTATTTCTCGCTGGAGCAGTATGGGCCAACAGCGATGAGCATTCAGACAACGTCAATGCCATAAGAGGTTAGCAGTAGTTATTGGCTATTATTATACGAAAAGAAACATATTTCCCTTCAAACATCGCATGACCAATATACTGTTCAAATTTATCAAATTACTACGACAAGTCAATGAATAAATCTTGTAAATAGTAATAACAATAATACTTTTATATTGTCTGTATTTATAATGGAAGCTATTTTATTTTTTCTATACAAAATATTTACAAATCCATGTATTATTCAGGGTCTCTATAGAAAGACTGTACAGATCAATCATTTGACGCTAACGTATGAATGGTGGTAGACTTAAAGTTTTGACATGATTTGCATCTTATTTCACTTCCCTAGGTGTACGTTGCAAACTTCCTTTGATCCTCAAAATGCATATCCTGTTAAGTTTTAAGAGAGAGAGAAAGAGAGAGCGTAAGAAATATGCTGGAACGAGGGTGTTTAATAAAATTAAAATAAGCATTCTATTAAAACGTTTACTTTTACAATAGTTTATCCGAGATTGCCGCCTGGGTTTCTTCGCTGTGGCTCTACTACCTGCTGCATTGTAGGAAAGCGATGCTGCTACAATAATTATTATTGTTGTGAGCCTGGGTACCCGTAAGTATTAAAAAAATTTACTGCATTCGAAAATAAAGTTTCAATAAACAATATTTTATTTTTTATATATCTGATTTAGGAAAACAAGAGCCCCGAATTGCTAAAAAGTGTATTCCAGAATGCTGCAATCCAATGTCCAATATCTGTGAACATTCAACCGAGACTAAAACCACTTTCCTTAAAGTATACTCTGGACCTGTTTTCTTAAATATAACGAATTAGTAAGCTTAAAAATAATAGCTCAATAATAAACTAACATTTTACAGTTAATGTACAAGGTATTTATGTAGTGTATTTATAAATACAGCATTGGATGTAATTATATCCAACTCTGAAAATAATCGTACGACCAGAGTTACAGGAACCTGGATAAGGAGAATAACAAGAGATTGTCACTTGTTCTTCAGAAAAGTGTATTCACCAAATAAATAATTTTATTTCATAATGAGTAATTAATTGATGCATAAATACAACCAAATTCATTTTAGTATAGCAACATTGAAGTTTTAAGAAAAATATAACAATATAGGTCTATATTGAATGCAAACCATATTTGCATCCACATTATTTTTTGAAGAGAAATGTGGGATAAGAAGAAATAAGATTTTTTTTCTGAAAAGCTGTGTTCGTTTAGAAATTCTAAACTAATAGTTAAGAAGTTTACTATGATGTAGATATAGAGCATATAAAGCATGATTTGGAAGCCGTGAGGCAAATGTCAAGTGTGCTTCATCCCAGAGAAAAGTATCCACTGCTATTATTCATCTTGATTAGAAGCCGGCTGGAAACAACGATGAAATATTCGATGTAACCAGGCTGGTATACTCAGTGGTAAGATTCGAAGAGCCAAGAAGAAGGGCAACTTTTGTCCAGCACTCGATGCCACAATTTAGGGCATACCAAGACTTACTGTTATCATCAAGCCAAATGAGTAAAATGTGCTGGCCCCCATGCAACCGAGACAGAGACAGAAATTAAAAGATATCTCGGCAATATGCGAGCTGTGGTCAAGATTATCTAGCAAGCTACAGAGGCTGCGCAGTATATAAAAGTGCGCACAGCCTAAGAACATCAAAGTCTAACTTAATAATAAAAAAAAACCATGAACCCTAAATCGACAGAATTCAAGGAGCCCAATCCCAGAGAATCGAACTATCGCACCCGATCATCAACCACGACAGGAAACAACTTACTCGGATAAAATCAAGTATCAACCTCAACGTCAAGCGCCTCGAATCTCCCAATCACATCCTCAGACCTCTCAATCCCAACCTCAACCCCCAAAACAGACCGCTCCTGTCCATAATTTACCTTTAGTAGTCAAATTACCGCCTCAGAAGCTACATCCACTTTAAATCCATCCACCTGTTTAAGCAGAGCGCACACTAAGACAGGCATGCAATGACAGGAATATTACCCCAAATACCATTACAGGTTGATTCCGTCCCTTGTATCCTTCGAGGGATCCATTTCGTAACCAACGATCCTGCTCAGACATATAATCTGTACTAAGCACCAAATTCATTTCCTCTTCCTCTTCCCAATACCAATGATATAAAACCATATCCTTTTTCTCATTCCTTTCTGAACTGAAAGATACTATCCAGCCCCTCATCACCCTTCTTACCAGAGCACTTACAGAAATTCCGTTTAATGTCGCTAGATGAGCGCTAAGCCTCTGGTTAAAAATTACATTACATTACACCGACAAATATTTATGGAATACTACCATTAACTGTTTCGTATTGCGTGTTCTGACATAACACACAACACAAAACAATTCTTTGTTATGTAAAAACAATATTTAAACCCCTACTCACATCAAGCCAGTCGATTTAAAAAAAAAAAAATCGCAAAAACGCATGTACAGTGCAACCTCCCTAAGTCGGACTAGACGGGACCGTGGCCGATCCTTCAAAACGAAAATCCGGGTAAAATGGAGAATGCGAAATTCGAATACTTAGAAAAGTATCTTCAATATAATTCAAATAAAAGTTTATAGATCATAATACAATGCGTACACCTGAATTATCTGTTGGCCTCTTAAGAATTTTTATTGCCGGCAAATATTCTTGTGTAGATGATACTTTGTTCTCTTAATGACCTAAATATTTGACTGAACTTGCTGAGAATTTGGATTTCTCCAATTTTAGTTTGTAATCTTCGATCCTGATGAATTGTAGAAATCTATTAAGATGATTAATATGGTCGGACCAAGTCTTTGAAAATATCAAACTGTCATCAATACAATTTATGAAAAAGTCATCTAAATTATTATCGTGTTTGACAGAATACGCTAAAAATTGCTGTAATAAGCCTGTTTTCTTGGACTGCAGCAGATTATACTGTGACAGAATTAATGAACTGAATATTAATAACGAAGTTTATTTTGTTTTTATTATTCCTTGTTTTTTTTTTTGTTTTTTCTACATTCTCTGTCACAAAATAATCTTTTAATAGGAATCATGTTCTTTTATTTTTAAATTTTAACTTATTTTTTATGAGCCCTTAATGCAATTTACTATTTCACGAATGATCATAAGATCCCAAATATTGCTGATTTGGCATATCTCTGTTTAGTATCCTTTCAAATTAGTTTAATGCTATTTTATTTATTTTTCTTAGCTTCTAGGGCCCATTGGTCGGAACGGCAAAATACGTGTATAATATTTTTTGACCAGGAACCTCCAAAAAAATTGCCAACAAGATCCGTGAGAGTGTCCTCTCCTTGTTAGCTTACCAAAATTATGGTGGCTCTCAAAATTTTCTTATTTCCAAAATATCTAGGTACAATGTAAAATGTTTTAAATAACATTTTTTAATAAAATCCTTAGAAATTCATTTAATATTATTGTTTTTTTTTAAATTTGCCACCTTCTAAAATACAACTAAAAATGATATTCTGAGATTCCAACCAAGCCTCGATGGCTCCATTGACTAATGCCTTGGAGTATCTATGCATCCCACTTTGTAGTTAAATGGTTAGATTAAAAGAAATATTTTCTTTCTTTTTTTTATTTATCTATATGTACAACTTTTATACAATATATCCATCAGGTAAACGTATGGAAAGATTATTACAATAAGTTGTATATAGGGGGATGCTAGGCTAATAATATTTAATATGAGCTACTTACATGCACGGACATAGGTCTTGCCTGAGTACTCATCACTGTTGGCTCTTGCTGCTCCTACCAGGAAGACTGCCATCAGAAGAGGAAGAGATACCATGATCGATTAAGTGATAGTTAGCAGCTAATTATTAACAAGGCATCTGCTGACAGATCTCGATAGAGTAGTGACAAATCTTTCATGGCTGTTATTAATACTTATTGATAATGGGTGTATTGCTCATTGTTATTATCACTGTTTAAATATTTAATAGAAATAACTTGATAGGCTGAAGGACAACTTATGGGGAAAGTACTATTCTTGTCACGTTAGCCGCACTTAAAACAATTTATCCTGAAGAACGTTTGACTCATAAACGTAATAGTTGTAAACAAACAAATCATTTTTTTACAATAGAATACATCAAACATTTGGCACTGACTACAAAAAAGATTACAACATTACTTTATCACATAAATATAATGATAATTTAAATAAACTAATATTTTTCAAATGAAAAGATAAAACCGGCAAAGAGAAACTGTCAAACGTAGTCTATAAAATAAATTGTAAGAATTGTGAGGGAAAATACGTGGGTCAGAGCTCCCAATACCTCCACAGACGGATGTATAACCACAAATATAGCACAGACAGTGGCAAAGAGGACACAGCTCTAGCGATACACGCAGTCAAAAACAATCACGTGTTTGATTTTGAGAGGGTGAGGATACTAGATGTGGAAAAGAATCAACAAAAAAGGCCCATCCTCGAAATGATATATATAAAAAAAGATAATAATACCATCAACACGAGAAATGATTGTTCCAAATTAAATCAAGCTTACCACAATATTCTAAAGACTATAAGCAAACGATTAGGATATAGGGCTGTTTATGTTGGTCTACAATTATTTAATTGCCAAAATTGTAAACTTATTTAAGTATCAAAATTCAAAATTTTTATTTATTTATTTATTGTTAAAATTGTAAAAAATTTATTTGTCATTTGAATTATCAAACTTTTAGTTAAAAATAATATATAGTAAAATACTGTTGTTTTTATGTTAATGGACTGGCTATTTTATTGTTTGTAAAATGATGATTATAAAATTGTAAAAATAGTTTTTTAGGTTATATTAAAAGTTGAAAATAGATTGTTAAGTTTTAAATTGTTTTAACTATTTGATTGTGTATTGTTTTAGCATAATTGTTTTATTGGTTTTTAACAAAGGTAAATATCCCCTATATATGTGTGTGAATGTTTATGAATTGTTTTTTCTTTAGTTATAGATTTTATATTTTAGTTACAAAATAGGAAAAAATTATGTAATTTTACCTCGGACTCTTTAGCCGGGTAGTCCGCCGAGCAGCTCAGTACCCTGGTGTCTGAGCTGGCAAGCACTTGCTGCAGAAGTCGCACAGTGGGACGAGCCAACGTAATTTGTTGGACATTGGTTGAAAACAAAAATTTATATTTATGGCTTGAATCATTTATAAAATGTTTGCTATGGTCATTGTCGAAAAACTACAGTACGTTAAACATAATTTTATTACGAACTAACAGTACAAAAGATCGATAAACTAGGTTTGTTTGAAAGGTTCTCGCCAATTTCCCGTGTTGTTAAATTGCATTAGAAATTGTTTACACATCAGATGAAAATTTTTTGCTGTTCACAGTTTTTAGCATGATAAAACAATTGGCAATAAATGTATTTAAATTTGAAAATTTCAACAAAAAATTGATTTTTAAAAAATGTTTATACTTGTTTAAGTCAAAACCCATTTTAATTTAAAATATCGATTATAAAAAGTTACTCAAGATCGTAATGGTCTGCGACCACTTGCGACCTTGGAGAATATTTAGATTTACTTTGATAATTCAACTTGTATAAAAATGTGGTCCAAATTACTACAACAAATGGACTTCACAAATGTTATCTGCAGGTATTCACCAATAAAAATGCTTAAAATTGATATCGGAATAGGTCTGAATGGTGACACTGACCTGACGAAGTTGAACGAATGGATCCAACGTTAAAATTTCGATAACCACAGTGTAGGAGCCTGTGGACTATAATTTATTACTTCTATTAAATAACTAAATAGTTCCGTTTTCGGTTGGGGACAATATTTGAAATAATTATTACCTATTAGGTTTCTGACAAACCGCAAATTGTTTAATTTTTAGAAAATCCGATCGACAAAAAAGGTAAAAAACACGTATAACTCACATAACGGTAGACTGATTGATTTGCGGATTTTTAAATTCGACAGAGCACATCAAATAATATATATAATAGAAAATAATATCCCTTGAATCAAAACACGAAAAAACGAAAATTAGATTTTTTTTTTTAGACACGCTATTGGTTAGCAGAGCAAAGTCCTGAAATGATGGAAAAAACTGACTTTAGATTCGAATTCTACACCTTTGAAAACATACCCATACGAAATTGTAAGTCGATGCAATAATTTTTAAAGGCTCAAAATGCGATGTCCAGAAAAAACATAGTTTCGTCTCACTCTGAATCGGTGGGCTTACTGGCCTGGAGTTCGGGGTACCAATTTTTAGTATGTATCTGTCAAATTTTATATTATTAATAACTGGATGGGTGCCAATGTCAAGAAAGATATTTATGAATGGTATTATTTTTCCAGTTCTGAATAGGATCCCATTAAATAAGGGGTCGAAATGTAAATAAAGAGAGGAGAGAGGAGAGGGAAAAAGGGAAATGTACATATATATATATATATATATATATATATATATATATATATATATATATATATATATATATATATATATATGAGTGTGTGTGTATAAGTTAAATGGACTGAAGAATAAAACTTTAAATAAAAGAAATAAAAGGGCTAATGAAACGCACGTAATGAATCAGTTAAACTATAACTGAGTTTATTGCCCTGAAGCAGTTCTATTTTTACAGGTACATTGTTTATTATGACTGGAGATAGGATTAAGGCTAATAGAATAAGTTGGTAATCTGTAGGATAACCCGTCCATCCTGCCTTAGTTGGAGTACACAAGGACGTTAAGCCAGAATAGCCAAGAAACAACAAACGTTTTTCGAGCGTAAAACATTATAGTCATCAACGCTCTTTAATCTTTATAATAAATAATTAACTTACCTAGATATCACAATGTGATGAGAGTTCTTCTTTGCACAGGAAGTTATTAACTTTATCAATGTCCTTTCAATTGTTTCCTAGCGCTACAGACATGTTTCCAGGTATTCCCGATTTATATAAACTTTTTATGTAGAAAAGGCATTCGTTAAAAATATGAGATACTGATAAACAATTACTACACATTTTTCATTTTGGAGGAACTTCATTGGTTAGCTGAAGGTGGTTCTTGTGTGGCCAGTTCTTAATTTCGCTGTGATCGCTGTCTCTCACCAGCTGTTATGGCAGGAATTGCTCCACGGTCTTACTTCCTTTTTTACTATTTTAAGTTAGCTTGCAGGGCTGTGATACCACAATGTCTGCCGCTCTTGGAATAACGCCTCTCTAAGAAGGCGTACGAGTTTTGAAGCTGTTTGGAAGGTTTTGCCACGTCCTGGAAGGGATAGAGTTTCTATTTCTACTTTATGAGCCATTTCATTACCTTTATTATCAATATGACTCGGCGATCAAATAAAGTAGACCGATGTCTTGCTTTATAATACGTCTTACAAGATCTAGGATGCAATGTATTCCTAAGCGATCTGAGAACATGCTATTCATGAATGTTATGGAGCTAAGCGAACATTTTCAACGGGTGACCTCGGGGTGTATCGTAGAGCCATGGTGACGGCATTATATGACCCCAGCCATAATATAAAAACTGCAAAGTTGGTGTATTTATGAGTTATTCCGGAAGTAAAAAAAGGCAGATGTTGTTGATGTACTCGATCTTGATCCGTCTGTGAATATATTGATATTCATTTATTGGAATGTTCGAGTTAGGAGGAGTAATTAACGGTAAACGAAAACATATTTAGAGAAAACTAATACCAATTTATCAAAATTATCGAATATAATGCCAATGTTTGAGGCTGCTTGCATCTTAGCTGGCATATTACCCATAGAACACAAAATATGACAACTATCCACCCTTTAAAAAATAAAAAAACAAGGACTTAATTACAACGATAACAAGACAGAAAACATAGAAATAGACTTTGACATACAAAACAAGTTACATCCTTCATTACATGCAAAACTAATTGCAACAATAGACGAGACAGAAACTGACGAACTACATACACAGGACATTTACACAGACGGTAGTAAGGACGGCGAACATACAGGATGCGCATTTACTCTAAAACGACAACACGCACAATATGATGAACAGTACCGACTGGGAAAATGTTGCTCAAACAATCAGGTCGAAAAACTAGCCGTACTGATGGCCTCCGATTATATCATTAAATATTCAAACCAATTTTCGTCAAAAAGATTTAACATTTACACTGATAATAAAATTTTGATATATAACATTAGAAACCCCAAATCTCATGACTTACTGACAGAAAAAATAAGACAAAATATATTAAAATTACTGGACATGGACTTGAAAGTAACAATTAAATGGATTAAGGGTCACAGTAGGAACATGGGAAATGAACTAGCCGACAAGTTGGCTAAGGCTGCTTCGAGAAACAGTTTCCTCCCAATTACATATGACAAAGTCCCTATAACCTATATCAAGAGATTTATTTTGAATGACGTAATAAATGTTTGGAATCAAAACTGGCAACAAACTACAAAAGGACGACCTCTACACAACTTTATTCCAGATATCACACTTACCAATTACGATAAAATTAAAAGTGCACACTACAAAGTGACCCAATTCTTGACCGGACACGGACAAAGTAATGCCTACTTGAACCGATTTCATTTAACTGACTTATCTACATGCCACTGCGACAGACAAACACAACAGACTTTTCATCACATTTTATACAACTGCCCTCTATTGATTGGAGCCGATCTCATTGATGTTTATAGTTTTGTTTTTATTTGTTTTGTGTTTATTCACTTATGTTTTGTGTTAGTTATGAAATTTTCACTTAATTTTGTCTTGTTTCTTTTTTTACATTGCTTATTGTACCAATTCAAAATTCAACATAAATACTTAAATGTAAATTAATTCTAAATTTAAAATATTTTATAAAATACTAAACATGTTAGATACATGCAATATGCTAATTGCATGGAGCATGTACAGATATCTAAATACACGCCCCTCTTACAGGGTTACTGTAAGAGGGAAAACAAGAAAAATGCCAATGTTACAGGATACAAATAGAAGATTTTAAATTAATTAAAAAAAAAGAAAAAAAAAAGGTTTGTCACTACTCTATCGAGAACTGTCAGCAGATGCCTTGTTAATAAAATTAACGTTTTCGATGGGGACTCAATGGCCGAGTGAGTTGAGGAGAGGGTACGGAAGGTCGTGGCTTCGGATCCCACCTGGGCGGGTTGGAATTTATTTCCTGGCGGTCCCAGGAATAAATCTTGACCTTCCCACCCTGGCTAGAATGGGTTGTTAATCTGTAGGATAAATATGAAAGCTTGATAGGCATGGATTTTAATTTAATTTTCGGGGTATTATCCTATAAGATAACTTGAATGTATATAAGATTTCTTTTAGCTGATAACTATCACTTAATCGATCATGGTATCTCTTCCTCTTCTGATGGCAGTCTTCCTGGTAGGAGCAGCATGGGCCAACAGTGATGAGTACTCAGGCAAGGCCAATGTCGGTGCATGTTAGTAACAGTTATTAAATATTATTAGGCTAGCATCCCACATAGTGGCTTCGTCCGCTTTCATAAGTAAAGAACTTGGATAAATCTTGCTAATTCAGATTTCATTTTTTGAAAATTTTAGCTCGAATGATATTTTTAATATGATACCATTGCACAGATTAGTTGGTTGGAGATTACCTATAAGGATAATTGGACATCTAATTTTTAATTTTATTGTATGAGTTGGTAATACAGAAGACTATTAAGAAACTCTTAGGGATAATGCACAAAGGTCCTTATTCAGAATATCAAAAACCAAGGGATCGACATTCTCAGAAGAAATAATTTTATCGATTTTATCTGATTCGAATTTAATTTCTTACCATGCAATATGACAGAGTTGCAAACTTTGTTTCCTGCTGTACTGCCACTCAAATTTAAATTATTATCATAGTTAATTTTATTATTGCCAAGCCCTCCTAGGACTATGGAGATGATGATAACAAATTTGGTACAGACTGGTTCAGTAGTTTTGCCATTGCCAACTTTGTTGCAGAATTCCATATGTATATATATATATATATATATATATATATATATATATATATATATATATATATATATATATATATATATATATATATATAAGTCGGTTTTTAAACTTCACTGCAATCGACATGTCGCACCAAAAAATTACCTTTTTTTTAATAACAATTTAATAGAAAATTTTCTTATCAATTTCAAGCTACATATAACATCGTGCCATTGTAACTAAATGGCGCTCATTACATATCCGTCGATTTTCTAACTTCACTGGAATCCTATATATATAAAAGTTTAATTAGAAATAAGTAAATTTTATTATTGCTAATCCTTCCTTGACGCAAACTATGAAGATGATGCATTTAAATTTTGGAGCAAATTGGTTCCGTTGTTTTCAAGGTTAGTGATCACAAACGAAAAAAGGCTTGTTCTTTTATTTGAAAGAATAGATGTGAGGAGGCAACATATATTACCCCATCTATAATAAATAGCTGAAATCTGGCAATTCTGATATGATCGTGTTTCTTTATTTTGAGTAATAAATACGTTGCAAAATAAAACGATTTCAGAATGAAAAAAAAATCACACTAAGTAATTAGAGGTATTAAAATTTAAAACGCTCCATTCCTATGCAGAAACAGAAGTCCTATTAATATTAGTTCTAATCGATCGTCGTTTTCATAATTCGAGTTTCGTTAAGTTAGAAAAAATACATAACGCTATTGGACAAATATTCGGTCTCTGGCTATCACGCAGACAGTCATAGTACAATGTTCGTTGTAGTTCTATTCTTCTGTTATACTATTTTATCTTCTGTAAATCGTAATATCTGTAAATGAAATCCCTTTTAAATCATTAGAGTTACATTTTTTTTTTCTCGTAATGTTAATAAATGGGTATAAACATGAGTTTTGATGTGATTATTATGGTCTGATCCAATAAGATAATTTAAGTGTAAATAAGATTACTTTCTGCCGATAAGCATTATGTTGTTGCGTTACATTGATCAAGTTACTTCTTCCTGTTCTTATAATATTATTTTTTGAACGAGTAGCCTCTGCCACCAGTGATTGGTACTCACAATCAGTCAACAGCAGTATCGTTAAAAACTGGTAGTCTGACCACATTTCAATGTATAAGTGAATCATTGGCAAGGAAGTATTCAAATAGTTTCAAGGTGTCTTGGCTACGTTCTAAGGATATTATGGTGGAGATTTGAAATCGTTTCCAAACAATGTACCCGTTTCTAACCTAGCCAATGACCCTTAGACTGATTCATATCAGTTTGCCTTCGTTGCACTGTTCCTCTTTGTACGGTTAGTATCTCGAACGGGCTCGGTTTACCAACACACTGCCCCCGAGTTTGGTGGAGGGACTGCTTCACCCAAGCTTGCTTTCGTGGCAACTCCCAATGAAGGTAACCCAAGAGTGAGTACTGTAAGTGATCTTTGTAGTTTAGGAGTTTAAGGTAGGCATAGAAAGTTAATATGTATTTGATATTATGTATCTTGTACAGAAGAGCAACCCGTAGAGGGTGTGGATCCACTTGAGGTACGCATGATGGTATAGAAGGATCAATGCGATTAGGATTGATGAATTAATTGCCACTTCTATTGAGATTATTTTATTAGAAAACTAGTTTCGAATGCTAAACATCCATCTTCAGTTCTACCATACAATTCTTTTTTTTTTTTTCTAAACCATACAATTTTTTTTTTTTCAACACATCAGTACTATGTGACGTAGATTATATATAGTAATGTTTTTGAAAAAGGTAAGACAAGAAATCAAACATGGGCACCCACCTTAAACGGTCTAAGAGGTAACTAAAACATAGATGGACTTCTCACTGAATTCGTGAGAAGTAGAAGGGAGCAGGTAGGTTAAATTTTTGTGATTTACTATGGAATTTCCCTTATGACTCATTGGATTTTTCCGTTCCTATGGGAAACGAATTTAAAATAGAGCTATTGGATATGATTATTTGGTCATTTAAACAAAAATCTGGATCGGTTTTAAAAGACTTTATTATTTCTAGTGATTCAAAAATATCTAATTTTAGGCTATTTTCTACTTGATGTAGTATTTTTACTCCCAAGTCTTTATTAAATTTGTGGTTATTTTCATTTAGAGGTATAGCGAAATTGAAGTTTTGGGTCTTATTAGTGTATGCTCTTATATGTTCTTTTACTCTTTGATTTACCGATCGTCCAGTTTTTCCCGTGTATTTTGCTTCACAGTCATTACATTTTAATTCGTATACGCCGCATAGTGGGGCGAGTGATAGGGTTTGCCGGTCATTCTTTAATATCTCCGTTTCTACTGGTCCTAGAGTATTGCTTCTGGTGTCATTTTAAAGCATGTCGAATACTCTATTGAACTACATCGATTTAATCAATTGCCAATTGTGGTTAAATGGGTAGGATGGCTTTTAAATGTGTACAAACATATTATGTATCTCTTGCTAAATAGAGCATTGTGTTTTTTAATGACTTGTAACGACATAATATCAACATTTTTTTGAATTTTTTTATTTTTTTAATAAATTGAAACACAAAAAAGAAAAAAAAACTAAAAGTATAAACAAAAATATATCTACAAGTAAAAAAAAAAAAAAAAAAAATCAATGTATTTAATTTAATAATGAGAATTTTTAGCTGGAGGAATATATATTTAAAAAATTTCAAGTTTTTTTTATTTTTCAATTAGGTATAAGTTCTTTTACTTCTGAAGAGGTTGTTTTTAAACAATGCGTTGTTTAACACTACAATTCGTTGTTAAGTGTCGGCCTACTATGTGATATCAAAGGGTCTGAATTAATAATGTTTATGGTTAGCCTCCTGAGTATCTTCTGACAGCATACAAATTGGTACAATAGCATGTTTGATTATTTCCCGGCCATGTATTAACATTTTGTGAACTGGTACTAGTATGTAATACCACCTACATAAATCCACAAATATCTCAGCCGTTTCTCTTATAAACTCTTCAATATCAGGCAGGCGTAGAGACCAAAACATTTTTCTTGTCTATGTTGAAATTTTCCTGTTT
Source organism: Euschistus heros (assembly GCA_003667255.2). Lineage (NCBI taxonomy): Eukaryota > Metazoa > Arthropoda > Insecta > Hemiptera > Pentatomidae > Euschistus > Euschistus heros. The sequence continues at coordinate 420,214 of RCWM02000059.1, forward strand.
GATTGATCAATATATTCTGGATAGTTCTACATAAAATCAAAAACATAAAGATAATTTTCAGATTTGAATTTTTTTAAAGGACGAAATTAAACGCTTCATTAAAAGAATTTCTGAAATCTTGGGTTCTTCTCCGTTTTTTTCCAACTGACAAATGCTCGAATGATTTTGATCTAGTAGGAATACCTGGAGGGGATGAAGATGGAAGTTCTTGAAAACATACCTCTGAAAAAATTAGATCTCTTCCAAGCCATCCGTGATTTTTCTCAAAAATGGCTCTAAAGATCTATTTGTAGCATTCCATTCAAGTTGAAAATTATTGCACCATTCCTTAATTTTTTCAGCTAACCGTTTTTCGCACTATTTGTAACCGCAAAACCAAGTCAGTCCATTTTTTCAAAACCGTGTCGAAATCATTAAAATTAATATTTTCGAATCTAAAAAATTGAAATAAATCTTCATTTGTTTTAATTTCAATTGTGTCGATGTGCGAGACATCAGACTCATTCCTAGTTCACATTTAAAGAAAATAGTCAAAAAATAAATAGAAGCAACGACTAATGGAATTAAAATGTCAATAAAGGCGCTTGGGTATTAAAATACTAAAAATAAAAAATCTAATGAATAGGCAAGTTAACACAAGATCTGAAGACGCCATGAATAAGACAATATACTCCTGAATGCGTTCCAAATGGTATTTTTTAAAGCAAATATGAGCGATTTGCGAAATCAAATAAATAGTATTATTTTCTGCTACATAAAAAAAAAGGGGGGAATTTTTAAAAACATTTTATGCCAGTTTTTGATTTATTATAATACCCGTATTGTGTACAGGAAGTAACAATAATTTATAAAATGAAACACAATAGTTCAGGATCAGTTTAATAAGCCAAGAGTTTTTTTGACATAGCAATTATAGCAAGGCTTTATGTAAAACCCAATGCAATAATTGGGTAAAAACCAATCTGCTCAATTGAAAAGGGTTTATTTGTTTCTAACTATATAAAAAAAATCCTAAATTAAAAGTTGTATTTTTTCCCTTATGTCCAACATTACTGTAGTATCGCCCCACTGTGCGCCGCTTTTTTTGAAAGGATCTATTTTTTCTCTAGATTGTCTGCATTCAAAACAGATAAACCATTGTCATCATACTTCCTTTCACCTAAAGACAAAATAGACCCCTTTCAAAAAAGCGACGTATACGAATTAAAATTTAATGACTGTGAAGCAAAAATTCAATGAATTATAAGGGAAATCCCATAGTAAATCACAAAAATTTAACCTATCTGCCCCCTTCTATATCTCACGAATTCAGTGAGAAGTCCATCTCTGTTTTAGTTTCCTCTTAGACCGCTTAAGGTGGGTGCCCATGTTCGATTTCTTGTCTTACTTTCTTAAAAAAAACTTTAGTATATATAATCAATGTAAGAATATGGTGTCGATCAGAAGACCAGAAAACTAATAGGATTAACCCTGTTGAAAACCGAGTCGAAAGTCAAGTACATCAGCAAACCCTTCCAGATCAAAACGGGTCTCAGGCAGGGAGATGGTTTGTCGCCAGTTCTTTTTAACATGGTACTGGATAGGATCATGAGGGAATTACGGAGAGAAAACGATTCAGGAGCAGTACTGGGAACCAAAAGGAATTTCGTAAAAGTTAGATGCCTCGCCTATGCGGATGATCTCGCCCTTCTTGCAGAAACTGAAGAAGAAGCAATTGCCCAGATAAACGCATTATCAAAAATCACCAGGAAAACGGGCCTACAAATTTCTGTAGAAAAAACAGAACTCATGACCACAGACATAAAGTACAAGAAAAAAGAAGTGGACACCATTTGTGGGAAAATTAAGGTTACACAAAAATTCAGATATTTAGGAGAAATCATCTGCAGTAATTCCTCGGATCGAGAGATTTTTAAGGAGAAAGCCACCAAACTGGAGAAGCTATTCAATATCAGGAGCTTCTACAATAAGAAGAATTTATCCTTCAAAGCCAAGGTCAGACATTATAATACAGTAATTAAGCCCGTGATACTCTATGGGACCGAGACATCTTACCTCCCTAGCATGGAAAAGCTGTTAAAGGTAGAAAGAAAGATACTCAGAAAAATCTACGGACCAAGAAAGACACCAGAAGGTTACACACTAAGGTCCAACAGAGAAATCTATAATAACAACAAGAGTCTAGAAAGCGATGTCAAAATAAGAAGACTGAGATTCTACGGGCATATGATGAGAATGAGTCCTGAAAGATTGAACGGGAAAATCTTCCGACATTTCCAACAGCAAAAGAACACATCTGGGTTTTTTAGACAAATTAAAGATGACATGAATTCAATTGGAATAAAGGATACAGATTGCCAAGATAGGGAAACATATAGAAAATCATTAAATGACATAAAGGTCTTCGTGGGAAGGGAAAGAATAAGGAGGAGTGGGCTTGGACGGAGGAAAGAAAAGCCAAACATGCAGAACGAATGAGGAAGTTTTGGGAAATGAAGAAGAATCCCAAATCATGATATTCGCGTGGTCTATAAGGCCTTTTCGCGCCAAAAAAAAAAAAAAAAAAAAAAAAATCAATGTAACATAGTACTGATGTGTTGAAAAAAAAAATTGCATGTTTTAGAACTGAAGATGAATATTTAGCGTTCGAAACTAGTTTTCTAATAAAATAATCTCTATAGAAGTGGCAATTAATTCATCAATCCTAGTTGTGGATCCAGTTAAAATGAAGCAGAAATAGGTACTCACGTAGAAACAAACGCCGAGAGAGTGGTCGCTCATCAAGTAATAATTACAATAATTATAACCGAAATTATAATAATTATAACCGATTCATTGAGCTCACTAAAAAGCCTAAATAACATGTGCTCAATTCATCCTACTATACAGAAAATCCATAGATACCTAAATATGTTGCATAACTGAGACAAAACACTTTACTTTATTCGGGTACCGAGCCACGTGGGAATTATGGGCAACGAGCTCGTTGATATAGCTGCTAAACAAGCCCTTGCACTCCCAGGCAGAGGAACTGCCATCTTGATTCCGCAAGATTTTAGCTCTCCTTTAAAAAATGAAGTTCATGATAGGTGGCAGTCCATGTGGAACGAGAGCCCACATAGTAAACTGAAAACCATCAAAAAATCAGTCAAACCATGGACCACATCCGTTCGATCCAATCGTAGAGAGGAAGTAGGCTTGTGCAGGCTAAGGATAGGTCACACTAACCTTACACACTCCCATCTAATAAACAAGCAGTCACCGCCAAAATGCCAATACTGCGGTGAGATAATCACTGTTAGTCATATATTCCAAGAATGTCCATACTATATAATGCAACTACAAAATTTAGGACTTGTACCCGGCATATTTCAAATTCTTGGAGATAATGAAAAAAATTTAAAAACTCTGTTCACCTTTTTAAAAGCACAAAATTTACTTAATAAAATATAGAGCCACCAAAAAAAAAAAAATAAGAATTTAAGTGAAAAAAAAAGAAGAAAAGAGTAATAATACAAATAAATAGCTAAAAGTTTATAAAAATCCACAGGCGTTTATGACCTTTGTAGTTTTACGCCTATAAACAATAAGCAATTTTATTTATTTAATTCAAAGTTTCTTTTGGGTAAAATATTTAGTCCAGTAAAAATAGGAAAATCAGAGGAACTAAAAATACTAGTTTTAATTTTTTCAGAAATGTGTAGGGGGGGGGTCCTCTTAACAAGAAAAAGTCCCTCCAAATCCCGTTGAAGCTGGGGAAGAAGGGAAGCTTTAAATGCTCCATTTTCAGTAATTCACTTAGAGCTCTAAAACACTGCGTTGCATTGGGAAGGTTTCAGAGCAAAAAAAAAGCTCATTAAATTTGCAACAAGTTTGGTTATATATATTTTTAAGAAAAACTGGACCGTTTTCGTCCTACCGACTCCGGAAAAATTATAATATTCAAAAAACTTGTTTTTCTCATATGTTGTTCGTACATTTTTATCTAATAGGTTCGTACACGTTCATTTTATGGCAAAATCGTAAGAATAAAACTTATACATCATTAAATTATGTAAATTAGTATATATATATATATATATATATAGATATATATATATATATATATATATATATATATATATATATCTATGTATATAAATTTATATTGAACATGTCGTAGCTTACAGAACATTTAGATTTCAACAAAAAATCTTGATGTCCCAATTAAATTTTGATGTTCCATTGAACGGAAAAATATGGAGTTTAAATTTTGTTTTATTGGAGCTTTTTAATGGAGCTTAATTTGTTTTACAACAGCCTATATAAAACTCAGGTCATAAACCTTAGCTGAAAATGGCATAACATAATCGGGTGCGTTTTCAAAACTGACGCGTTCAAACATTTTGTTTGCATTTGTGTTGGGTCCGCGAAAACACGTTGAACTCCGAAACTGTTTGTTCGATTCATAACTTTTATTTCCATCCTAAAGCTAGTTTAATTTACAATCACTTCCCATATATAAAATATTGATTTAGACCCGTAAAATACCTATGCCAACACTCGAAAAAAGGCGTACTGTTGCGAAATCCAAGTTTTCTTGGCCCATTTTTCACTGTCTGAAACTATTTGTCAGATCCAAATCTCGTAGGCAGCCCAGCCCGCTTGTTTTCAGAATAGGTTGTTCAGCCGCTGCTATTATGTGAGAAGTGAATGCATGTACCATGACTGTATCATTTTCCAAATTATTAATCGGAAGCTGCAGTTTACTCGAAAACAATTTCCAATCAGCTTTTTCAATGACCCACTTAGGGATTTTCCTGATCGGCGGGAGTGTTCGAGTGGGCTCTAAGGTGGTTGGAAAATGGTCACTGCCGTATTGGGGGTGACCCACAGCTGGGTTTTGACCATTAAATAATAACTTTAGTTCTTCAAATTGAATGTTAACACCGTTACAGTTCCATGAAATAATTGACATAATAACGTGATACATAAATACACCAGCTGATTATATCAATAAATATTCTCTCAGCAATTTTTAGTCACCAAACAGAAAAAAAATGAATAAAATGGAATCATAAGGGGCAAAATATGCTTATTTCGCAGTAAAGGGGTTTTAAAAAACGTACACTCTCCCTTTTGCGATCAAATACCTTATTAGATCCATTGTAATATATTTATAAATATTTTCTTTGTCTTTGTAGCCTTCCGTGTTTGTTGACCAAAACAGGGGCCCGAATAGACCAGAGAAAAGAGGGTATGCGGAAAATAAATAATTTTTAAAAAATAAATAAAAATAGTATTTACGAAATCAAATTTTTCCCAAAATTACTTCTTATTTAAACCAAAAGGTTTGTAATGAATTACTTCTTATGTCTAACCGTTTTCAAATGTTAAGCAGGAAAAAACACATTTTTTCTACAATTTAGACCCCGGGACGTAAAAAAAATGTGGGAAGTTTCTCATACAAAAAAGCTTGCAATTATTTATTATTACCTTTACTTTGAGATTAGGGTTTTGAAGGAGAAGAATAGTCAAACAAGCCTATACTGTGTGTGATATGTCGAATATATAAGAAATGAAACTACTCTTGTGAAACAATTAAATGGATTGATCAAAATGAAAAAAAAAAAAAATTCAATTTCACAAAGAAATGGTTGTAAACATCTTGTCCTACCAGACCATTGTTGTTTGAACCTACGATAGTATTAGAAATGTTGATATTTCCTTTGATCCTATGCCGTCTAGGGATTTCGCGTCTTTTCTACCTTCTTCTTTTTACCCGAACCTAGCATAATCTTGACTGTGGATTCCTATGGCAAAACGTAAGATAGAAAAATGAGTTTTATATCTCAGGAATACGCGCGGCAGGAAGGGAAAGAAGGAAACTGCCTATTTAAACTCATTCAATTGAAAAATTCAATAACTTTTTGTACTCATCACTTTTATATGAAATCAAAAAAAAAGAAGAAAAGTACTAAATCTTTTTGATTTGGGTATTAAAAAAGTAAATAATTTTAATGAATACAGCTCATAATATAATTATTCCTTATTAAGAATAAGCAACATTTATGCAAAAAAATAATACATCATATTTTTCATAATATATATATTTTTTAATGTGCAGTAATATAGCATAAGTAATTTTAATTTTTTAATTAGTAATAGCAATAGATAATACTTAATCGTTTGTGGATTCCTTTTTTTTTTTTCAACTAGTTTTATATAAATTAATAATAAAATAATGTTTTTATTTATATCCTTTTCCCGTTATATATGAACAATGTTACAATTCTAGTCAATAAAATCATCATTGGGAAAGTGAAATAGAACAAAAGTTGTAGGACCTCCAAAATAATGCTTCATAGAGCGTCTTTATAGTCCAGTAAAATAAAAGACTCCAAAAAGGCTGTTTTGAAGAAAAAACTGCGGAACTTTTATTCTCAACGGATCTTTATGTTCTTTGGGGTGCTGAATCCGAATCTGAAGTTTGCTACCACGGCAACCATCGGCTTCATATTCAAAATCGCAAAAAACCGCCAAAAAAAAACAATTATTTTTGTTTTTCTATCTATAACAAGATAACGAACCTTTTTTCGAAGGAAGTCTTCAAATATTAATTGTAGCTGGAACTAGTACCTACATAATGAAAAAACGAAATCCGAAATCGGACCATTTTTTCGCGAAGTTACGTTATTGGGAAAAAAAAATAGAGAAATTGTCCAATTTGCCGTCAGTCCCAAAGCTCCGCGAAAACACGTTTGTCGTACTCTTTTGGCTATAACTCTGAAACTATTTGTCCGATACAACATTAATTTTTTTCATCTTAAAGCTGATTAAATTTACTATAAGAATAAATTTTTAACCAAACTCCGTAAAATGTACATGCCAGCCCGCTAATAAAAACGTACTATTGTAAAATCCTAGTGTTTTTTGGCACATTTGTCCCTCTAACTCCTCAAATATTTGTTCGATTCCAAATTTCTTTTATCTATCTCAAAGCTGATTAAATTCGCTATCAGATGTTATATATGTAAATTATATTAAATCCTGTAAACCACCCAAGCTAGCACGCTAAATGTGTATGTTTTGGCAAAATATGTAAATTATGACATGTTCAGTAGACTGGTGTGGGTATTTCCCGGTGTTAATTATAAGTTAGATATATAGGAGCCAATAGTACATTTAACCAGCTTTCAGATAAAAATACTAAATTTTAGATCCGACAAATGGTTTTGGTGATATAGCGATAATGTGCCAAAAAAACATTTATTTTACAAAAGTAAGTGATTTTCAGCGTGATAGCTTGTGTATTTCAAGAATTTTGATAAAAATTTCATATATAAGATCTAATTGTAAATTTAATCACCTTTCAGATTTCAGATAAAAAAAAAAATTTTGAATCGGACAAATACTTTCGGAGCATTTGTTAGAAGACTTTCTTCGAAAAAAGCTTCGTTATGGTGTTATAGATAAAAAAAACGAAAATAACGGTTTTTTTTTTTTTTTTTGCGTTTTTTTTTTGCGATTTTGAATATGAAGCCGATGGTTGCGGTGGTAGCAAACTTCAGATTCGGATTCAGCACCCCAAAAAACATAAAGATCCGTTGAGAATAAAAGTTCCGCAGTTTTTTCTTCGGCAAACCCTTATTTTACTGGACTATTATAGGAGGGTAGGGGATCAGTGTTTATAATCGCTTATCCTCTGCCATACTTCTAACGTGATTTTTCCTAACTCCTTCTTATATTTTGATGCACCCCGCATTTTTAAATATATTTGCAATAAGTATGCAGTGTTTTTGGTTATATAGTTTAATTATTGTTTACTTTTATAATTTTTCGAAATTTTCATTTCGGATTGTGTAAATTCTATTTTGGGTCCCAAAACAACCTTTCGATGGAAATCTTATTTTAGATTTGTAGTTTGAGGCTGCTATAGTCATGATAGATGTGGATGCTACCTGAAAAAACAAAACAAAAACATTTGCATAGAAATTCGTATTTATGAGTTTCGGCCGATGTTGTTCGTATAATTAAAATTTTGTTTTCGCCAATATTTATATTTTATTATTCTATACTTGCCTATTAGTTGACTTTTCTTTAAAAAATACTAGAAAGTAGTTTTTTTGAACCTAAAATAGTAAATATCACATATATGGCCTTTTAAAATAGATACATCAGATTCTCAGGAAATATGGAACAAAATGAACTTTACAGAACCAAAATCGGATGATCTGTTGAGATTTGAGGAGGAATCTAAATTTTGTTTATTTTGGCACGCTACGTGGTGGTAACATTTGGTACTACAGAGGGGACATTTAGCCTTAAAGGATGTTGTTTCAGCCGTTCATGTTATATTTAAAAACAATTCCTGATAATTTGTTTAAATTTAATTAGTCTAGAACTTTCTCTCTCAATTTCATATTTTTAGAAAAATATATATATATATATATATATATGCCGGTTTATAGCGTTTGTCTACGCTGTCCGACCTCTAGACTCGTTCTCCAATGTTCACGATTCTGGCAATGATCATCCGTGAGGTTCCTTTCATTCATTGCTTTTCTTATTCCTTCGCCCCACGTTCTTCTAGGTCTTCCCCTTTTCCTTCTTTCAGTCGGTACCCATTAAGAGCTACTTTTGGAAGTCTGTTTTCTGGCATTCTCTGCACGTGACCGTACCATATCAGCTGTTTCTTGGTAACGTTGTCGATAATAGTTTCTTTAATGTCGGCTATTTGCAATACTCTTTCATTTGTTACCTTTTGTCTTCTCGAGATTCCACAAGATCCTATTTTTAGAAAAATACTTTATTTAAAAAAAAGGTTAATAACAAAATATTGTTATATTTTATATTAAATGTTTATAACAGCGGTTTGTTGTCATAATCATAATCATGTATTAGATGTAGTATTAAGCCTCAGTAGTTGGCCGGTTGTTGACCAGTGAGCGTCATGTTAAACGGACGATGTTTTTTTTTGTTAATGGTGTGTCCCGTGCCAGAACATTTCGTAACCTTCCAATCCAAAATCCTCCGAACTATAGAGAATGCTCCTTACTATGTTTCCAAAAAAACCCTACATAACGATCTCAATATAGCACACGTCCTCGACCTCGTACCTCTTAAATTTTCAAAATTCCATCGCAACCTTTCTTTTCATCCTAACCCTCTGGCATAATCTCTATCCAGCTCCACCCATCCTGATAACCTACCCGCAGACTAAAACGGCAGTGGCCCCGAGATCTTTGTAGATGTTTGTAAAATTTATTTATTATAGAGTTCTGACAATGGCCAGCTTCTCTAATCATGTCCGGCGTCAATGTACAGTAGCGCTCTCACTCAGCCTCCACTGGGTTTTTTACACCAGTGACGCATCTGACAGAAAAGGGTATGGCTGGGGGTCCCTAGGATGAGTGTGTGTTGTAAATAAAGTACAATTGTGTTTTTAACTTATAATTTAATTTTGTTTTATTTTTTATTATTACTATTTATTTATTTTTACTTACTCAATGTTTTATTTTTTTATTTTAGTATTTCATTTTATTTATATGTATAGGAAGTTCTTTCTATTATCTTTTTATTTATTTTATTTTGTATATATAATGTTTTTTTATTGTTATTAATTTTTTTTTGCTCTTTGTACATAATGTGTGATTGAATATGCCAATATGTCATCTATATTACTTATTACCCACTTTTGTGGCAGATTGTAATAATTACTCAATAAAAGTTCTATAAAAAAAAAAAAAATTATTTCTAAAAATGATTTATTAAATTGTGTTGGGTTTTGCTCCTTATATATTTGCTTAGCCTCATTAAGGGGAATTTTATTAGAAACTTGAATGGTTTTAATTTTTTTGTTGATTCTAAAAACTGGGTACGAACGGTCAAGAGCATTGTGTGGCCCGCTACATTGCATCTACTGATGTTTTCGTGTTTAGCCTTACCAGAATGTATACATCTAAGCTTTCTATTAACAAAGATTGGTTGGATATGCAAATCCTAAACAGTTGATACAACGCATGGAATTTGGAATGTATTGCTGTACTTTGACCGTGTAATAGCCTATTTTTTATTGACCCTGGAATTTTCAGGGTTGGGGATGTTATAATATAAGTGTTCGTAGGAATTTCGCTGTTATTTCTTTTGATTTTAGTACGAACTATATCATTTATTACATGCGATAATTCTTCTTTAATTTCTGCAATCTCCAAAAATTGAAGATCGTACCATCAAACCCCCTTACTAAAATTCAGACTACTATGAATGGAAATTTTACTGGAAAACTGGCAGGCAAAATTTTCGCATTTCAATGATTTTTCTGATTGTTTTCCACTACTAGTTTCAACCAACAGTTTTCCATTTTTTAACATTTTTAAGTTCACTCGCATAACCTTTAAGAAATTTACTTATTAGAAAAGGCGACACTTAACAAAATCTTGTTCATCGGTTCGCTCTGTAACTAAAAATGTTGGACTTACTAGTTGATTTTCCCGTGTCCGGCAGCGTTCTCAGACGACCCCGAGGCCATTTTCTTTTTGCCTTGGGGGATATATATATATATATATATATATATATATATATATATATATATATATATATATATATATATATATAAATATAAAGAATATAACTAGTTATATTGTCTTAGCTGGCTAGAAGCTAGCAGCGCTAGGAACACGTCTTCTCTCTCCGAAGTCTTGCAAATTGATATGACTAATTTATACATATGCCATATTTTATCAGTGAATACAGGTTAATTATTAATATTATAATAGCATATAATATTAATAGCATATCAACGATCTTTAAGTTATTGGTTTGTACAATCACGATTTTTTTTTTTTTATCTATATATTGGCATTTACAACTGTATACATTATATACAACAAGTAAATTTGAGGATAACGATGACAATGATACGTCAATAACATGTAAAGAACTATTCACTATTAGCACTTCAATAAAAGTTCTACAATAGAAGGTCTCTTGGCAATCTACTTTTATGGCCCTTGGAGGATTACCGGGAATTGAGTGTGAAGTAAGTTGGGAGATTAGTGGGTTTGAGTAGGTATGGAGTTTGCTATAAAAGGATTAGTATCTGGTTTAGGCCAAATCAGCAACATATGGGCATTAAGATCTTCTTGGATAAGTTTGTTTGTGACATAAGAAGGAGGAATTTACGAAGGATTTTGGAGTGTAATCATTGGATATGTGATGAATTAAAAGGTTTAGCGTGTGTTGTGTCTATGTTTATAAAAGTATGTGAAAAAGAGGAAGATAGTGTTGAATAAATTTACAATAAAGATTCTGTTGTAATATTTGCTTTGAAAACAGATATCCCAGGATCCATACCGCATGGTTTAGTGCGCTGTGGGCCTAGTACCTGCTGCGTCATAGGAAGGCGATGCTGCTACAATATGAAATATTGTTGTTCAACAATAGATCAGTAAGTATCAATTAATTTTGATTATGTTATACATGATAATTGATTGTAACAGCACTTGATAATATTTTTTTCTTTTGGTGTTTAAGGAGGCATAGAGCGATTTTGTGCTGAAAACTACGATCTAGAACACTGGAGCTCAACTTCCAATATCTCTTTCAACCACCGAGTCTCGAGCGATGCTCTTTCCTTGTATAAAATGGATTTTTTTTTCCTTTTTATATAACCAATTTGTTAATCTAATTTGTGATTGAGAAGATTATAACATTGTAAAACTAATTATACACCATTATAATCAGTAAACTGAGAAGTTAATGATTTTTAGCTCAATAATTACAAACTAAACCACCATTAGAAGTTCAACTGAGTTTATATCAAACTCCTTAAAATAATCGTGGGTCAATTGATAACCTGGAATAAGAACAGGAGATTGCCTCATTTACTTCTGGACTGTGAGGTATTCTAAGGATCTATCGTTTCTACTATGTCCTACTGTATCAACATTGAGAAATATAATTTTATATATATATATATATATATATATATATATATATATATATATATATATACATATATATATCAAAATATTTGTAAATATATTTTCCAAACTAAGTACATGTAGCTATACTTTCATTTCTTTATATACCTTTCTTGTTTTCTCATGATTATTTTTAATTTATATTATTTGTTCTTCTTATGTTCGTATATTTACTAAAAGTACTTTATGCAATTGTATCTAATACATACTGTATTTATATGCCTCATGTTTTTCATATATAGATAACTTTGTATGAAATTGTATAAGCCAGGGTATTGTACTACTATATTATACCTTTTTGTTATTCTTAGGGGACAATATGTACTATTCCGGTACATAAGATTGTACTTTCATTTTAATAATTACAATTATATTTTTTGATGTTGATCTAGTAGAAGGAAACTTAAATAAATGAAATTTGATGGAGAAAGACAACCAGTCTCTATTTATTATCCTTAAACTTACTTTTTAGAATCATAGTTTTAAGAAGAAATAAGAAAGCAGAGTATGGACTCAATCATATAACATCCTTTGCTCTAAAATTATAAATACTCTAGTTTTTAAATTTCTTTTTTTTTTTTTTTTTTTTTTTTTTTTAAATTTATTAAAGTACTTTAACAATAATAAATTCATGAGCGCTGGTAGCGTTGGGTCCCACAGAATGGTTGATGCTATGACAGGTTTGGTTAGGAGAAGTGCTAATCAGATGTTGAAGATGAAGTCCAATCAACTAGGAAATTGAAATAGGCCTTTCTTCCTATGTGGAAGAAACTAATGGTGGGTCCACCGCAAGTTGAAACGCAGTTTTATGAAGCAGTTTCAAAATGGCTAGCATTCCTGATAGTACATGGTGTAGTGAAATGCACATGTGCCGTGTGGAAAATTTGTTTGAATCATTCTTTACTTATTCCAAAAACTATATTAGGTGTATACCTACATTAGCTCCAATGGGGGAGCTGAGGCCATTCGGCTTTGTAGGATAAGAAGCATTCCCCTTATCTGAGTTCCTAGCTGCCTATTTAAATCGTTTTAGATATTTTGTATTTTGTACCTAACTTCCTACTAATAATAAGCAATAAATAATAAAGTAATAAACTTACCACTTCTCATATCGCATTCCTTGTCCACTTATTCCCATTTCTCAGCCTTCAGATTATTTTTCATATAATCTGCATGGCTTGAATCATACTATACAACAGGCGATGATTTCGCACAGTTTCAATTAATTTTTCTTCCATTTTTACAAAACCCCTGGTGACGGGAAAAAATGCGGCATGCGATCTGCGGTTCGCGGAGTGAGGTACTGAAAATACGGTGGCATGGCGGCCCATCATGCTTCACGTCACGAAGATGCGCCCCAACTTGCGGCGCACAGTAAGGCAAAACAGCCAAAAAGCGGAAAAAACTCTTTTTCTCGAGAAAGTTTAGTCCTATCGAGCTGCAAATAGTCTCATTTGATTCGGAAACGAAAAATACATTAGAATTACAACTAAATTGAAACATCATTATTTTCTTTAATAAAACAGAGATATTTTAAATTATTTTATAAAATTTTATTTAACATAATTTTAATTTAATTTAACATAAGTGTACGCTAATTTAACTTCATTATAACAAAAGATTGGTTCTCTTTTTCAATAAAATTTTTCAGAGTAATTCATTATTTACCTACATAACGAATTATAGGACGGCTCACATATCAATTGGAGTTCTGGAGTTCTTCTTCACTGATGGGAAGTAGTTTTCTTTTAAGTTGAGGCCTCGTAACGTAATTTAGGGATCTAATGATTCTAGTAGCTTATGAAACAAATCATAATATCAATCTTCCATTTATCCACTCATAAAACCTAGTTTTTAACTTATGTGTATTAAAATTAACCGATTTTGACTTTTGTTTATAATGAGGGAAAAACCTTATTAATTGCAGAAAATTTTAAAGTAATCAAATCATCCGATTCCAAAGGATACTTGTCGTGAACAAACGTTTTTAACGAACAGTCACTAAAAAATACCTCACAGAGATCGGAATATTTTATTTTGATTCATAATGTGAATGTCTATGTTAACACTTTTTGAGAAGAAATCAGACCTAAAACCGCACTGGAGTGTCAATAATCTGAACGTCAATTTTTTTGTAATGTAATTTTAATTAAATTGTTCATATAATTACTTATTTGTATTGCCAAAATTATTATATTAAAAAAATAAAAAACAAAATGATTTCAATGAGCGTCTCTAAGGGGAATAAGAAATAACGCTTTCTCAGAAAATGCAAAAAATGAACTTAAAAATCTATCCCTAGATATTTGTTTGATCATTTGAGAATTAGATCACTTCATTTGTATAGCTTTATTGTGATGGTAATTTTTAACCGGAGCTCAGCGGAGCTTTTTTTGTATGACCACACATGTTAAAAAAATCTGGTTACTTTTTCCCTCTCGCTCTAGTATATTTTTTGATAATATATTTCATACATAGAACCAATCTAATATTTTTTCGTTGTTCTTTAGTGTTTGAACTACAAATATGTCAAGTTTCATAGGTTTATTTATAAAAATACATCCACAGTGAATCAAATGGTAGCTCAATAGAGATAGGCCATTTTGGGATGGAGTAAGATTGTCCAACTTTAGAAGGCCCCAGAGTCGCAAATAAAAATGAAATTGAAAAAAGCAAACTGGAAATATCAGCAACTACTAATAATAAATACAATGGCCCATCAAATATGACAAACATAATAGTCATTTTTAGGGTTTTTTCCGTGTTTGCCCCACTGTGCGGCGGGCTTGTAATAGGATCTTCCTATATAAAATCCACAAAAATCCTTATAGTAGTAGATTATTTGTTTCACAGTTGTTTTATTTGTGATCAGCTTCAGAATTATATAAGCTTCTTTAAGGTAATTTTTTTTTTTCGGTTGCTTTGGATTTAATTTACTTTTGACGGATTTTTCGTATTTTCAAGCCAACAAAACTAATATTAATCATTGTTTTAACTAAAATATTGTTATTACCCCCTACATAATTAATTAAATTCTTTTTTTATATCAGTTATTACGTGTGGATTTATAAAATGACTTCATAATACCTACTTAGACTATTGTTCGTAAAATTGAAATTATTTTTAGCTAGGGTCTAAATCTGATTTTGACACACTCAAGCTCTGTTGTTGTTGCTCATATCGAAAATTTGAGGACAGATCACTTGCCAGATTGTTAATGCAGAATGTTTTTTGTAATATAACATTTATGACGAGGGCCTACCATTTAGGAGCTATATAGGTTTAAACGAAAAAAGTCACGTTTAAAGCCACTATTTTCTCTCAACTTTGTTTTTTTCGAATAATCATTGGCTATTAATTTAAATTAAGTAATTTGATCCTTCCAATTCTAAAATGTAAAGTGGGAAAAGCAGTTGATTACAGATAGACATATCCATGATCTATTGTTTTCCTAGTTGGGGAGAAATTAAGTTTTTTTTAACATTCATTAAACTAATATAAATTATTTAACTTAAATTAGTTAATAGCTAACCCTAACAGTTGGCCACTAGTAGGTATAAGAATCACTGACTGATGTTTTCAGAAAATCTAATTATTAATTTAATAATCCCGCTTAATATAAATATGATAAATATCTATAAGTTGTTCGGCGCTTATTCAACTAATATCAATTATATTACTTAAGTTCGCTAATGGTAACAGTCTGGCTTACGTTATATGTAAAATAAGATGGATGTTCAAAAATATCTACGTCTATTTGTCTATGAATTGAGTAACATCGATGTTTCATTTTTCGATGTCATAAATATCGAAACATCAATGTTCTTCGATATTCCATCCTTTTTCTCAGGTAGGAGAAGCGGCGACAGTGGACCCTAGTCATTGGCTCAAGCCGCCCATGCCCTACTCCCCCTACTTTGGACTACTTGCCTTTCCAAATCTCACGCACTATTAAGGAAATGAGCTTTTGGACTTCACTTAGCCAACCAATTCTTTTCGAATGCAGACCCCACAATCTAAAACCACTAATGCCAGAAATATACTTATCATAATCATTTTAATATCACGTAAGTTGCTGATTTAGAACATTTCAGATAACTATCCTATAAAGATAAATGACATTCTCCTTTGAATCCACTAATCTCTCATCTTATCATTCGGTTCTAGATAATCCTCTGACGTTTATGAACATAATATGGCTACCGTAAATGGATTGAGAACTTTTATTCTCAATATGCCACTCGTAGCTGTAATGTACATTAAATAAATTTGAAATAGACTTCATTAGCACACACATCATTTAAAAGTAACAGATTACAAAATTAGTAGCATGATCCATCTGTCAACATCCTACCCAATCGAAACTTTCATCCGCAAGTTGAGCTGACACAATCCTCCCATCTACGCCTCGGTCAACCCCTCAAGTATGAAGGTTTAACGCTGTTTATCTTCATATAGATTCAGTTACCATTAAAACATACAGCTTTACAAAAAAGTACAGTGGAAACTCGTTATTTCGTCACTCGATAATTTGTCTTATTCTGTAATTCGTCAGGTTCCCCCCCCTCTAAATTAGCAACTATAAATAACAAAATTAAATACGTATGTCATTCATTATTTTTCCTGGCAACTTATTTAATATTTAAACCACCTCATTTGGTTTGTCACTAAAAAATACGCCTATATTTATACATTTTGTAAATCATTTCATAGAAAAAAACAAACAGAACAAGCCCAGAGTTGATCCTACCATAGATTGTAGTAAGAGATGAAAGGAAGTATGAGTGCAGTTGACGAATTCCCGGAATCAGTTAATACTGCAAAGCTCTTCCTACAAAAACATTAGCATCTGGCTCAGCAAATTCTGCTCCAGGTTATAAAATGAGAAAAGATAAGCAAGAGGTAAGCAGCTGGTTAAACATGGATGGAATTATAGAACAAGTGCTGAGTGCTCAAAATGAATCTAGTGATGAAAACGATGATGACGATGACGTTTCTAATCGTCCACTATTCCATGCAAAGAAGTAGAGGAAGCTAAGTGTATTGAGTGGTTTCGAGCAGCAATGTAAATCAGATATATCACACCTGATGGGATGCGGCAAGTGTTTTTTGTCATTTTCACTCAAGTCCAATGTGCATAATGTTCATCTTCTGTTCTGTTACAATTATATAGTTTAAAATGCTTTTTTTGTTACTTTACCAGCAAAATTCTGTAATTCGTCATTTCCGTTATTTCGACATCCCCTCTGTGCTGATGTATTGAAAATTTTGTGTGTTTTAGAACTAAAGATGAATATTTAGCATTCGAAACTATTATTCTAATAAAGTCATCCCAATAGAAGTGGCAGATTATTCATCGATACTAATGTGTACCTCAAGTAGTTACAATACTGTTAACTGTAATATAAACCGTTAATACATAAGTTTACAAAGCAGTAGACAGCTTAATACCATTGAGACAACAGTTTTAAGTCAGAGCGATATCCAGAGTGATCTGTTGTTTCGGCTATGACACTTAAACTTAAATAAAGTATGGATTAAGAATTGATCAATTATAACCCACTTATATGGGAATTTTGTTTATTTGGGAATGTTATATGTTATTAAATAGGGAATTATAAATGGGAATGAATTTAGTTTCGAATGTTAAAATTCAACAGCAGTTAAATTCACAGATTGTAACTATATTAATTATACAATAATAAATAAAACAGACGGCAAATAAATGAATTTCTTCAAGTGATGTAAGACAAGAAATAAAAATTTAATTTAGAATTTGTATTCATATTTCAAATTAAACCTTAGATGGATAGTATAAAGAATGTTTATAAGGATAGGTAGCTTTAATGGGAGAAACAGGGATATTGTAGTGGGGAAATTGGGAAAAATTGAAATCTTATTCAATTTGAAAACCCACTACTTAAGAAGTAACAGGAACATTGGAAAAAGATCTCTGTGAAAATATATGGTTTTATGGAATAGGTACAAAAAAAAAAAAAATGAATGAGCTATTTAATTCAGCATTAGGAAGATATGATTGTATAAATGAAATGTACAAACATACTCTTAATTATATATTTTACAATGGACGTAATGTGGCATTTAATATTTCTCTGTATTAAAAATTTTCATTTTTATCATTTTCGTAAAATCTTAACAACATGAAAATTATATGTTTGATTTGTTTTTCTGATTTTGGAAATCGAAATATGGCATTCTGGTTGTATTTTTTAACACCAAATAGATGGTTTTTTCCTAAAACATAAAAATAAAATTAATAATGATGAAGTATAACTTATTTTGTAAAGTAGTGAATTTATTAGATACCTACCGATATCTTAACCCGCAGCAATATTCATTTTGGTAGCAACATTTTCTATTTGGTGGACAGCATTTCCTAGGGCCACAGCGAATCATACCATCCGGCCCCATTTTTGGAATAACTATTTTTAAAGCAACATTTATTTACAGCTTGCATAATTTTATAATGTATTATAAAATATATTATCGAATATAAGTCCAGAGGCGTGCTGTTCCTCTCAAACATATTTAGGACAGGTCGCGACAATCGGAATAGAAGAATTGGCAATTAATTCATTCTGTTTTATCCAGTTTAGTTTCTCAAATACTCGAAATGAAACTGGATCAAACGAAAGCAATGATGGCCAATCTAGAAGTGTTGTTTTGTAATTACTTTTGAGAAAGGAAATAAAACAGCTGTTTGAAAATAATGAATATACCATACGATCATTAACAAAAGCGAAATACTAGGAGAGTAGAAAAAACCAAGGCAAAGTGGATTGTGCTTGCTAAAGATAGAAAAGGGTATAACTCTTTATTTAGTACGCAATACTTGAAATTTTCAGACTACCTTCTTTCTAACTCAACACTTGCACATTTTGTACTCATATGTGCTCATTATTAAATTATTGTAAACGTATAAATTTTCAAATACTAAAAGAAAATTGAAATTCCATGGATTAAACAATACTTCAACTAGTGAATAACAGTAAAAATGTAATATGTAGAAAGTAGAAAATGAGCTAATATACTTGTAATAATAGTTAATAACTGTTACTAACCTGCACCGACATTGGTGTCTGTGACTGAGTACTCATCACTGTTGGCCCACACTGCTGCTACAAGAAAAACTGCCACCAGGAGAGAAAGGGTTGCCATGATTAACACAATTCTTATCAACAGAAGGAAATCTTAAATACCCTTTGATTATCTTATAAGATTAGACTATTATATTTATATAAAAATCCATCTAAATCACCTATTTGTTATCATCTAAAAAAGAGTGAAAAAACAACAAGATATTGTAACTCTTTACGTGGTTTGAAAACATTCCATTAATAAATATCGATTAAGATTCACACAAGATACTTTAGAATGAAAACAGAACAGAACAACAAAAACCATTGTACTATTCATTAAGAAGCAGATAATAAGGGTGGGCCCTCATTTTACTACATTATAAAACTACAGTAGAACCTTGATAATCAGGACGAATTGCTAACAGGTCGTCCGAACTAGCCAATCGTCCGGATTACTGAGCTCTTAGTGATTTAAGTGTTCTTAAAATGAAATGAACAGTGAAAAGAGAGGTATATATTTATTTATGTGCAATTAAAATTATTATCTATAAAAAACATAATAACATAATCTGAAGAGGTCCCGAGGATAAACCTGGGAGGAGCCTCTATGGTTCCGGGCAATTGAGAGTGAAATACGTTGTTGCATACCACAGGCAATTTAAACATATTGGATTCAGCAAGAAAATCCAACATAGCCTCATTCACTCCAACTCCAGCATGTAATCTACAAGAGGTGCTCCTTTTAAGCTGAACAACAATATGGAAGGTTGGGTAACCAATCCCAACGGGAATCTGGGTCGGCGAGCAGATCAGTGTTGGGGGCTCCAAGGCTTACAATCTTGGCAATACCTTAACATCAGTCCCCATCAGGGAAATATCATCGGTTCCAACATACAGTTTTTCAACTGTGAAAAGTATGGAGGAACATTCAAATCAATCCTAATGGAAAGCTCTTACCGCCTCTGAAGGTGTTGTACTGTTCCCAGGTGTCATTTCATGGTTCTCTCCTTTCTTTTTAACTTCGTTTCTTACGACCTGCATGATTTTGTCATCAGTAAGAACATTTTGGTTCTGTACATCTTCGTCAGCAATTTTCAGATGTCCGATGCCATGACGTTTTTTGAATTTTTGTAACCAATCATGGCTGTCATTGAACATACCACTCTTTATTTGCTGGTGGAACTCGAGCTTTTTCACATATCATTTCACTGCTTGGAAGAACATGTTTCTCTCCTGAACGAACCAAATAAAAATAAGATTTCAGTTGGTATTTAGTGTTTGAAGAAGAAGGGCGTACCCCGTGTGTTCTCTAACCTCAAACTGATAAGTTGTAGTTTATAAGTTGTTTTTATCTTTATTTTTCCTTTTGTTCATTTGAAATAGTACAGATAATTTCATTTTTTTTTTCTGAAATTATAATTTTATTTTGTCTTTAAGATAATTTATATTTAATTTAAAAAGACTCAACCTTGTTGAGTTTGATAATGTACGAGGACGATCCATCCGTTAGTCCAATGGCTAAGTTTAGAAAAAGAGGACGTATTAAAATGCTTCCCGAAAAAATAAATGTCTTTGATAACCCCAAAGTTAGTCCAAAATATCTGATAATAAGTAGATTAGATGATGATAACTTTTCAAAAGTTTCTCCATTTTTCATAAATAAATTTATAACGGGTCTAGTAGGCGAGGTAAAAGGTATTAAGAAGTTGAGAGATGGTACTCTACTTGTAGAAACGATTAATAATAAACAATCCGATGTTCTGTTAAATATTAAAGATTTCGGCGGCTTATTCCAAGTCGAGGTTAACCCTCACAAAACACTAAACTACAGCAAAGGGGTGATCAGATGTTTTGATCTCCAGTTCGTTGAAATAGACGAAATTAAGAATGAATTAAAACATATCATCGTAGATATAAATAGAATAAAAATTAAAATTAATGGAGAGCAAAAATTAACCCACACCTACATTGTAACATTTGCTGTTCCAAAGCTACCTGAAACTATTAAAATAGGGTTCCACACAATAAGGGTCCAACCTTACACACCAAACCCAATGAGGTGCTTTAATTGTTTAGGTTTTTCTCACCCCACCTTTAAATGCAAAAAAGAATCGATTTGTGCCAATTGTGGTGAAGTTAAACATCAAGATAATTTAAAATGTATTAAAAATCAAAAATGTATAAACTGTACCGGTAACCACAACGCATTAGACCGTAAATGCCCAGTATTTCTACTACAAAAAGAAATAAAATCAATTCAAGTTACTGAAAAAGTTCCTTATAATGAGGCCAAAAGGTTGTATAGGGAAAAAAATCCACAACCTTCATTAAATCATTCGCACAAGTCACCAAAGAAAAAATAGTTGAAAAAAAAGACGTTGCCGTACAAGCAGATATTATTTTTAATTTTCAATTAAACAAAAGCACAACAGCTGTTGACAGTAATTAATTCCATCTATTAAAGTAACCGACCAGGCTAACAAGCCCTCATGCAGTACCAAATCCACTGCCCCCATGATTGGTTTAATACCAAGACCTATAACTGCGAAGGTTATCATAGTGCCAAAACATGGTTCAGCCACAGCCTCCACAATAACCTCACCCCCAGTCACCTTTACTCCCCCCACACCCCCAGCTCCCACTCCCACTCCCCCTCCTCAACCCCTCCCCTCAAATTCATCTACAACTCCCGAGCTTGAACCCGATCCTGATCCCAATCCTTCCTCTTCTTCGTCTATTAGCAGTGAGCTGATGGACGTAGACGGATTCAAAACATGTAAAAACAAAAATGGAAGAAACAGTAAAACATCATTAGCTAAATCAAGCACTAATTAAATTATAAGAGAAGCCAAACCTTCTTCTATTTAAAATTACTTATAAATCTCCCGTTTATTATTATTTTTTTTTAATTTGTTATCCTTATATCTTATTACCCTTTAACTAAACATGTCTATTATTCAATGGAACTGTAATGGATTAAAAACCCATTTTAATGATCTAAAAATGCTGATACGGGATATTGACCCCTTTTGTTTAGCTCTACAAGAGACTCATCTAAACAGAAATGATAAAATAAATTTAAAAATTTTTGAAATTTATAGGAAAGATAGTCCAAATTCAAATCATAATCAACATGGTGTTCTTATAGCCGTACATAACTCTGTATATTCAAAAGCCATCACTATCAATTCACACCTTCAAACTGTTGCAGTTAAAGTACATCTCAATAACACTTTCTCAATTTGCTCTCTATACCTCACACAAGATCGCACAATAGATATTCATCACCTACTTAATATTTATAACCAGCTACCACATCCCGTTCTTTTTGTAGGGGATCTTAATGGTCACAACCCCTTATGGGGGTCACGTGACATAAATACTAGAGGGAAAATAATCGAACAATTTTTAGACAACTCCAATCTCCTCTTACTAAATACTGGAGAACCTACCTTTTTAAGTTCCAGCTACGGAACCTATTCAGCCCTAGACCTCTCTTTTTGTAACCCTACACTATATAATTTCATAGACTGGACAGTTCTACCTGACCTTTACAGTAGCGATCATTTCCCCATTGTTATTAAATTTTTAAATTTTAAAAAGACACGCTTAAAACAGAGATGGGTACTAGATAAAGCAAATTGGTCTCTTTTTTCCTCCTTAGTCCAAC
This sequence comes from Euschistus heros, assembly GCA_003667255.2. Classification (NCBI taxonomy): domain Eukaryota; kingdom Metazoa; phylum Arthropoda; class Insecta; order Hemiptera; family Pentatomidae; genus Euschistus; species Euschistus heros. The sequence goes on from RCWM02000059.1 coordinate 442,947, forward strand.
CTCCCCATTCTCCGCCTTCCGATATAAGTATTGACTTAGCATGTGAAGAAATTACGACCTCTATTATAAAAGCAGCTAACATGTCGATACCAAGGACATCAGGTATGCCAAAAAGACCATTAGTCCCTTGGTTTAATGATACTTGTAAAAATGCAATAAAAGATCGACGCAAAGCATACAAAAAATTCCAAAAATCCATGAATCAAAAAAAAATAATAGAATATAAAAGGCAGAGGGCACTATGCAGGAAAATTCTCAACAACTGTAAAAATGAATCATGGAAAAAATTTGTCAACTCAATAAATTCGAATACAAATATGACAGAAATATGGAGCAAAGTTCGTAAAATCACCAAAAATCCCATTTCCAACCGTTATACCATTTCAGCGAATGGACAGTTGACTGACGACCCAAAACTTATTTCCAATACATTTGCTCAATTCTTTTCGGAAATATATAATGTAAGCAAAAACTCTGCCAAAATCGAACAAACTGAGCGTCACAATTCTGATAATAACGAATCCCGAACATATAACATGCCTTTCTCCATATGGGAATTAAAATACATATTAAACTCCGTCAAAGGAACAACTCCTGGTCCGGACAACATACACTACGAGATGATAAAAAACCTACCAAGCGAAACCCTAGAATGGCTTCTCGCATTTTACAATCACATCTGGTCCACTGGTCAATTCCCAAGTTCCTGGCGTGACTCGGTGGTAATTCCGATTCTGAAAAATGGAAAAGACAAACGGGAACTAACCAATTATCGCCCTATATTCCTCACAAGCTGTGTAAGTAAGATCATGGAACGTATGGTGAACAAAAGGTTGATGTGGATTATAGAAAAGAACAATTTAATTCAACTCTTTCAATCTGGTTTTCGCAAGGGCAGAGGGACAATAGACCATTTGGTGGCTCTAGAAGCCGAAATCCAGTACGCCTTTATAAACTCACAACATACTCACTACATATTGCCGTTTTCTTTGATATGTACAAAGCATTCGACAATATAAGCCATCATGTGATCCTCAAAAAACTGTCGTCCGTCGGAATCAAAGGTAAAATGCTTAACTGCATAAGACAATTTCTAATAAATCGCAGCATTAGGGTTCAAATAGGTTGTGAACTGTCAGAAAATCACTAACAACTCAATGGAGTCCCACAGGGTTGTGTCTTAAGCCCTACCTTATTTTGCCTGGCCATAAATGATCTAGGGATCACTTTACCAAGAGGTGTCAAGCCGCTACTATTCGCGGATGACTTAGCCATAGTTTGTAGATCCGAGAACACTGATATAATAAAAAACAAATTACAAGAAGCTATAGGACGAATAACTAAATGGGGACTCTCCACTGGTCTCAATTTTTCAACTGAAAAAACCAAATCCATCCACTTTAACCGAAAAAGAAATATTCCCCCCTCTCCTGAACTATATCTCGATAATTTTCTGATTCCGTACACAAATAATCATAAATTTCTAGGTTTAATGTTCGATAAAAAATTAAATTGGGAATCACATATCTCCACATTAAAAATAAATGCTACAAAAAAACTAAATATACTAAAATTTCTTAGCGGAACTTCTTGGGGTGCAGATAGACATACGATGTTAAAATTATATAACTCCTTGATATGCTCCAAGCTCGATTATGGCTCTTTCATTTATGGATCCGCTCGATATCCAATACTCACCAAGCTAGACTCAATCCACAATACTGGAATCCGGATTGCAACCGGCGCTTTTAGTACTAGCCCGATCCTCAGCATATGTTCTGAGGCTGCTTCTCCCCCACTTTCATTCAGAAGACAAAAACTAGCAATAAATTATATTTCTAAACTACACTCACAGACCCAACACCCAACGTACAAATACATATTTAAACCAAAATTTCACGGAGCCTTTCAGAACAATACCAAGTCAACTCTTCCATTGGCTGAAAGAATCTATTCAGCAACAATAGCTCTAAAAGAAATAACTTTACATACAGAAGAAAACGAAAACCCTCCCCGGACGCACAAACCTTCAAAAACAATGCTCAACCTTACTAAATTATCCAAAAACAATACCCCTCCGATCGACTTCCAAACCAGACTCTCCTGTATGCTCCAAAACTTTCAAGATCCTTTTGTGATCTACACTGATGGATCCAGATCGGACTATGCAACAGCTTCTTCTTTCGTCACCCTTAATTCAACGTACAAATTTAAATTGCACAAACTATGTAATATATATACAGCCGAACTACATGCAATATCCTCAGCTCTCCACTTCTCTATGTCAATTAATCAAAAAACAATAATAATCATAACCGATTCATTAAGCTCTCTAAAAGGCCTAAATAACATGTACTCAATTCATCCTACTATACAGAAAATCCATAGATACATAAATATGTTGTATAACTTAGACAAAACAGTTTACTTTACTTGGGTACCGTGCCACGTGGGAATTGTGGGCAACGAGCTCGCTGATATAGCTGCTAAAGAAGCCCTTGCACTACCAGGCAGAGGAACTGCCATCTTGACTCCACAAGATATTAGCTCTCCTTTAAAAAATGAAGTTCATGATAGGTGGCAGTCCATGTGGAACGAGAGCCCACCTAGTAAACTCAAAACCATAAAAAAATCAGTCAAACCATGGACCACATCCGTTTGATCAAACGTAGAGAGGAAGTAGTCTTGTGCAGGCTAAGGATAGGACACACAAACCTTACACACTCCCATTTAATAAACAAGCAGCCACCGCCAAAATGTCGATACTGCGGTGAGATAATCACTGTAACTCATATATTCCAAGAATGTCCATACTATATAATGCAACTAAAAAATCTAGGACTTGCACCCGGCATTTTTCAAATTCTTGGAGATAATGAAAAAAATTTAAAAACTTTGTTCCCCTTTTTAAATGCGCAAAATTTACTTAATAAAATATAGACCCACCAAAAAAAAAAAAAATAAATAAAAAAAAAAAAAATAAAATAAATAAAAAAAAAAAAAAAAAAAGAAAGAATTATAAGTGAAAAAAGGAAAAGAAAAATAATGAAATAAATAGCTAAAAGTTTAGAAAAATCCGCAGGCGTTTATGACCTTTGTAGTTTTACGCCTATAAACAATAACAAACAACAACAAACAAAATAAGATTGTCTACCTACGGGTTTCAGACTGTCGAAGATTCATACTCGTACGATCACCCGGTCCATGTTCTGTGCGGCTTTTGAAGGTAACCAATCTTAATCTTAAGCGCATTGTTTTTGATGTCACCTACAGTGGACTTACCAATCCCGTATCACGTAGCTATCGTCGAATGACTTATACTTTTTTCTATTAAGCCAAGGCTTTAAACCTAGTTCTTCAATATGACACTTTTATGTTTACGGGGGTCATTGTAATATAACACCCACTTTTAAACGATCCACTATTCCTATATCTAAGAATAGAAAACAATGACATGAATCGCGAAAGGTAAAAGGAGAAAAGGAAAAATTTGGGGTGAGCCAAGTAGAGGTGATTGAGGTCTTACTGTATACCAATTTATTTTGCCGACGTTTTGACCTACAGTTAGGAAGGGTCTAAATCAATATTTTTCAGTAACAGGGACGACCGATACAGGTCCAACAAAATCATCAGCATCATCATCATCAACTCATCTTGAATCATCAACAACTCTTGAAGAGTCAAGGCCTCCTGCACCTTAGTCCGCCAATCCTCTCTGTTCGCTGCCGCCGCTCTCCAGTTGCGGATCCCCAAGATGGTCCTTGCGTCCGCTGCCACTCCATCAATACATCGTAGCCAATGTCCAACATTCAGAAGCATAGGTGAGCACTGGTCTTATCAAGGTTTTATATATTAGCACTTTTGTGGTTCAAGTTACTGTCCTGCTTTTTAAATGGTTTTGTAGCCCAAAATAACACTTATTTGCAGTTATGATTCTTCGTTGGATTTCAGCCTGTATTTCATTGTTGGAGTTTACTTGTGAACCAAGATATACAAATTCGTTCACCAATTCAAACGAAAAGCCTCTGGCAACTAAGTCGGCTCCTGCCCATCAAGTCGTGTGCCAGCTTGCATATATTTTGTCCTTTCTACATTTACCTCCAAACCAAACTGCCTGAAGGCTGAGGAAGCTATTTTTTCCAGCAAAATATCTGTTACAAATATCTGTTACAAAATACCTGTTACTTGTCTCAAGGTCAGCGTGTCTCCATACTCGTAATCGTTTATCCTGTTACATTTATATTTTAGCATACCTATTACTCGCATATCTGTTCCCTATTCAATATCGGCTCTAATCAATAAGTTTACATCTTCAACTTCCTTTTTAATTATATATATCCAAATATATAATTAATATACGTATGGTTATTTTATTTTGTAAAATCGTTTCAACTTTATTTTTTTTATAAAATACTATTTTTTCATAAAACGTTTTTTATAATCTTCAACCATTTTATTCACGAAATACTGGTAGTTAAATGAAGATCAATTTTTATTTTGGGGCTGATTACAGCTAATGAAACATTAATTAAAAACATTGTTGAATTATCAACAAGATAATTAATAATTGGAAAATTATTATTTAAGGTGTTAGATGTTCTATAACAGCATTCATATTTTTTATTTGATTTATGACTAGCAAACATAATATCATTGCTTATGTATAGATTTCATATTTGAGTTTATTTTAATGATTATTAACAATAATAAAGTAAAAAAGAATGTAAGATTGTCTAACACAATGAAGACCGGCTGTTACAAAATAACAGGTTCAGTATTTCTGAATTCTATTCTTATTAAGAAATTTTTTATTGTATATTTATTATATATGCTACTTCTTTCTAGAGCTTTAGACTGAAATTATATTTTCCAACTACAACTCGACTCAAACCCATGGCCAAGAACTTAGGTACCGCACTTCACTTGTTTTTATTCTTACCAGCTATCATCATCATCATAGTCATTCCTCATTAAACCGCTTAAGCAGTGTAAGGAGGAAGTCTATAGAGCCTTCTCCATCCTAAAATGTAAAAAAGTAACCGGTTTCATTGATGTGTGCACCCAGGCATTTGAAGATTTTCACCTGTTCCAGGACTTTATCTTCAGCGCTGATTGCACGCATTGCCCTCCTTGGTTTCTTCCTAACCCTCATTACCTTTGTTTTCGTGGGGTTTATAACCATATTGATCTTGAGGAGTTCATCTTTCAATCTGTTAACATTGTATTGCAGATTCTTGTTATTGTCTGAAAAAATAACAATGTCATCAGCGAATGCAAGTATCGAAAGGCTCACTGGTCTAAGATTAGCATACCCAAGGTGGAACTTCCTCATTTTCTCTTTCGCCTTCCGGATAGCTGAGTCCATAACTAAAATAAACAAGAGTGGACTAAGACTTCAACCCTGTCAGATCCCTCCTATCTTTGTTTCAATTTCTTGGGAAGTGCTCTTGGCAATTTTTTTTTTTTTTTTTTTTTTATAATCCGACTGATCCCCTCAAATATCTATTTACCAACTAAATTCTGTGTTTATGAATTAAAAATAAATAGTCTTACGCTAAAAAGGCATTTTAATAATCATTGTTTCTCACTCTTCACTTTGATTAAAGCTTGTACAGCAAGTCGTAACATCAAAACTTATTATTTTATTGCTGATATTCTTTTATTGCGTTTATAAATAGTCATAGCGCATCGTTTTTTATGCGGTTCTCTTTTGATTCTATAGTAGCTTTTGTGAATCCTAATCTCTGTTTATTATGGAACTGTTTTCAAACCACATAAACAGTTAAAACATCTTGTTTTTTATTCTTACAAAATTATAATAAATTATTGATTTATATGAGTTTTGATATAAATATTATAGTTTAAACTTATAAGATAATAATAGACATGCCGTTGCACGTTAGTAACAGTTATTAACTATTATTACAAGTATATTTTCTATTATCTCATATTTCTTCACCTATTCCATTTTTACTTAATTCAAGGGTTGAAGTATGCTTTGTCTATTCCATGGAATGTGTATAGTAAGATTTAGAGTAATACGCTTGTAATGATTTGATGTAAGACCCTTTATGAAATGTACAAAAAGTACAAATAAAGAGTTAGAAAGTAGGTATTCTGATACACGTTGACATCGATCGATTCTTAAAACATATAGATGGTTGTTTGGATTGCTGCCCAAACATATACCTTTTCCATCTTTAGCCAAGAACAATTCACCTTGTCATACTGTATTAGTGATTCTCAAACTGAACAATTTTGTGCCCCTGTTAGCCCCAAAACACAACAACAAAAAAAAACGCGGTCGTTGATCGACCGTTATTACTTTGGTTTGATTCGATTTTTTTTCGAGTATTTAAAATAAACATAATTTTGTTTTTTAAAGCATAGCCTTCTTTTCGCGGGTTACGCTAATAAGTGCTGGATCGCTGATAGGTATAAACTAAAAAAAAAAAAAAGACAGCAAACGAACGAACGAAACATATATGCACATTTGACATGCCCTAGCTCAGTTGGTTTAGCTCAAATCGAAAATTTGACATCCTATCCGTCGGAAATTTAATGGGCAATATTTTTTGTTATACAGGGTGAGTATCTCTTAGTGCAAACAAAAAAAAACATGGGTGAAACTAAATGAAAAATATGCAAAATGCCGCAGACCTTACCTTTCTATTCCAATCCGTCATATATATGATCAATCAAAGACTATTTTGAGGAAACCACGTTTTTTTTCCATAAAAGCTGTAATATCTCCATTTTATTTAAACATTTTTCAAATTTTGACCACATTTTCAGATTGAGCATTAAATTTTCTATAATAGCTAAGTACCTGTAACCTTAAATTTTACAAACTTGGTATCTAAAGAACAGCTTGATCTTCACCTTATTTGGGGATGTCACAATGTTTTATATTACTTCAACGCTCACCGTTTTTCGTAAAAACTATTCACAATACGTCAAATCTCACAAAAACTTGAAAATTTAATCAGCTTTCGAATGATATCTTAAACGTAATGATTTTGTTTCAATTTCATGGAGAAATTCACTTTTGAAATCGAAAAAACATGGTATTCTCATTTAGCATACGAATCAGTTACTTTTGTAAATAAAACATTATGACAATCCCTTAATGAAAATGTGAATTTTAAACATAATAAACTTTTCATTGGAATAAAAAGCAAAGAAAAAAATTATTGTTTCATAAAAAATAAAGGAAAACCGTCAATAAAGCGACACCAGATTAGTGGATCTTATTTTATGTCATAATGATAATGAACATAGACCTTAATTTTGCCGTTAGCTTCTGAACGCAGATTGTGTTGAAGAATACTACTTTTTGAGTTGAATTTTATCGGCAGATGAGTCTGTTTTTACAGGGGAAGACATTTCAACCATGTGCAGTATCGTTAGTTTATTCATCTTTGCATTGCTGTCGAATAGTGTTGAAAAATCAAAGTTAGCCCAACAGATTGAATGATGATATTACAAAGATTTGTTACAAAATATCCTACCACAACTTCATCACGATATTCCACCTGAAGTTCGGCAAAATATGATTTTCCAGCACTATCGTGCTCCTCCACACTATTCGAAAGCAATACAAATATAAACCAACGATATACATGGAACGGTAGAAATGCCTTCCCCCGTAAAAACTGACTCATCTGTCCATAAAATTCACCTCAAAAAGTATTCTTCAACACAATCTGCATTCAGAAGCTAACAGCAAAATTGAGGTCATAGTTCATTATCATTGGATTCTAAACATTAAATTGAAAATCTAATAAAATAAATCCTAAATAATAATAATAAATAAATGTAATAACATAAGATCCTCTGATCTGGTGTCGCTTTATTGATAGTTTTCCTTTATTTTTTATTAAACAATGACTTTTTTCTTTGCTTTTTATTCCAATGAAGAGGTCATTATGTTTAAAATGCACATTTTCATTAAGGGAATGTCATGTTTTATTTACACAAATAACTGATTTGTATGCCAAATGAGAACACCATGTTTTTTCGGTTTCAAAAGTAAATTTCTCCATGAAATTGAAACAAAATCATTACGTTTAACATATCATTCGAAAGCTAATTAAATATGCAAATTTTTGTGAGATTTGACGTTTTGTGGATAGTTTTTTTTCGAAAAACGGTGAGCGTTGAATTAATATAAGACATTGTGACCCAAATAAGGTGAAGATCAAGCTGTTCTTTAGATACCAAGTTTGTAAAATTCAAGGTTACAGGTACTTAGCTATTATAGAAAATTTAATGCTAAATCTGAAAATGTGGTCAAAATTTGAAAAATATTTAAACAAAATGGAGATATTACAGCTTTTATGGGAAAAAAATGTGGTTTCCTCAAAATAGTCTTTGATTGATCATATATCTGCAACGGATTGGAATAGAAAGGTAAGGTCTGCGGCATTTTGCTACATTTTTCATTTAGTTTTACCCATTTTTTTTTTTTTTTTTTTTTTTTTTTTTTTGCACTAAGAGATACTCACCCTGTATAACATTTGTTGCTAGGACCTACCGGTTGGAGCTATATTGGTTTGAATGAAAAAGATCACGTTTGAAACATCAATTTTCTCTCAACTTATTTTATTTCGTATAATCATTGATTATTAATTTTATTTAATTATTATTTGAATTATAATGTGATCCTTTTAATTCTGAAATGAAAATTGGGAAAAGCAGTAAATTATAGATAGACATATCCATGAGATATTGTTAATCCCCGTCAAGGATATATTGAGTTTCTTTTTTTTTTCTTACACTTCACCCTGATGAAGATGCACAGTAAAAACGTCGGCACAATAAATTGGTATACAGTAAAACCTCGATCACATCTACTTAGCTCACCCAAAATTTTTCCTTTTCTCCTTCTACCTTTCGCGACTCATGTCATTGTTTTGTTTTCTTAGGATTACATAGTGTAGTGTATCGTTTACAATTGGGTATTAAATTACAATGACCTCCTTAAACATAAAAATGTCACATTGAAGAACTATTAAAACCTTGACTTAATAGACAATCTTCTTTTTAATTATATCGTTCAGGAGAGAAGCATGTTCTTCTAAGCAGTGAAATGAATTGTAAAAAAGCTCGTAGGTTTTTACTAGGTTTTTTACTAGGTAGGTTTTTAACCCCGATTGGTTACCTAATCTTCCACTTTGTAGTTCAGCTTAATAGAGGCACCTCTTGTTAGGGTTGGGCGATAGTCGATAGTTAGCACTATCGATAGGTCGATACTATCGGTTGAGAACTATCGATTGCTATCGATAGTTTTTCGCAGCTATTCAATAAAGAATTTCAACTAATTTAATTAAATTCAATTATTTACTTACTATTTAAAATTTGCAGGATTATAAATTATAAGATTATATCGATGAGAGAAAAAAAAACTAACTTATTTGAATTTTAAAAAAGTATTTACAATTTACATGGCTACAATAATAATGTACAAATCAAATCTTCAGAAAAGAAAAATAACAAAATAGTTAAGAGTCAGGTGTGCTCTTTTAGCAACTTATTTCCCGAAAGAAAAACTAGCATATTTGCTTTCGTTTGGTTTAATATTTCAGAGAACCCTTGAGCTCGAGAAATTCCGAATTCAATTTCAAAAAAACTCGACACTGGACAGAGACAGATCAGTATAATTCCGAGAGTTCCAAAACTTGAGGGTAAAAAAGATCTATCGATAGGCACTACCTATCGATATATCGATAGTAACTATCAACTATCGCCCAACCCTACCTCTTGTAGATTAAATGCTGGAGTTAAAGTGAAAGGGGCTATGTTGGATCCTTTAAGTGAATCCAGTATGTTTAAATTTCCCGTAGTATGCAACGACAGATTTCGCTCCCATTTCCCCGAAACCATAGGGCGATTTAAGCAGACAAAAAATAAAAACCTGCGATTGTACAGAGTACAAGATGTAAAACTCTGGGGCATACAAAATTATGTTGCCACCCTCTTCTCACTGTTTATTTCATTTTAAGAACACTTAAATCACTAAGTGCTCAGTAATCCTGGCGATTGGCTAGTTCGGACGACCTCCTATCAACAATTCGTAGTTTAGTAATGTAAAATGAGGACACACCCTTATTATCTGCTTCTTCATGAATAGTCATAGTACAATGGTTTTTGTTGTTCTGTTCTGTTTTCATTCTTAAATATCTTGTGTGAATCTTAATCTCTATTTATTAATGGAAAGTTTTTATAACACATAAAGAGTTATAATATCTTGTTTTTTGTCCTCTTTTTTAGATGATAACAAATAGGTGATTTAGATGGATTTTTATTTGAATATAATAGTCTATTCTTATAAGATAATCAAAGGGTATATAAGATTTCTTTCTGTTGATAAGAATTGTGTTAATCATGACAACCCTTTCTCTCCTGGTGGCAGTTTTTCTTGTAGCAGCAGTGTGGGCCAACAGTGATGAGTACTCAGTCACAGACACCAATGTCGGTGCATGTTAGTAACCAGGCCCGGAACTAGGGAGGGGCAGAGGGGGCACGTGCCCCGGGCGGCAGATTTTAGGGGGCGGCAAAATTTGAAAAGTTTATAAGAAAAGTATGTTATTAGTAACCTTTTCAAAACAATAATAATACAATCAATATTGTTTAATTTTATTTCATTTTTTTTTCATAATTTATAAACTTTATTTTACTGTACTACGGAGGTATTGTATTTTAATGGTGTAGGAGGGTGGGAGGAGGGGGCGGCAAACTGATCTTTGCCCTCCCTGACTGATCTCCTAGTTCCGGCCCTGTTAGTAACAGTTATTAAAAACTATTATTGCAAGTATTTTAGCTCATTTTCTACTTTCTACATATTACATTTTTACTGTTATTCACTGGTTGAAGTATTGTCTAATCCATAGAATTTCAATTTTCTTTTAGTATTTGAAAATTTATACGTTTATAATAATTTAATAATGAGCACATATGAGTACAAAATGTGCAAGTGGCGAGTTAGAAAGAAGGTAGTCTGAAAATTTCAATTCCTAGGACATTAAGATGATGATTTGATCTACAATCCAAACATAAGTATTGCGTACTAAATAAAGAGTTATACCCTTTTCTATCTTTAGCAAGCACAATCCACTTTGCCTTGGTTTTTTTCTGCTCTCCTAGTATTTCGCTTTTGTTAATGATCGTATGGTATATTCATTATTTTCAAACAGCTGTTTTATTTCCTTTCTCAAAAGTAATTACAAAACAACACTTCTAGATTGGCCATCATTGCTTTCGTTTGATCCAGTTTCATTTCGAGTATTTGAGAAACTAAACTGGATAAAACAGAATGAATTAATTGCCAATTCTTCTATTCCGATTGTCGCGACCTGTCCTAAATATGTTTGAGAGGAACAGCACGCTCTGGACTTATATTCGATAATATATTTTATAATACATTATAAAATTATGCAAGCTGTAAATAAATGTTGCTTTAAAAATAGTTATTCCAAAAATGGGGCCGGATGTATGATTCGCTGTGGCCCTAGGAAATGCTGTCCACCAAATAGAAAATGTTGCTACCAAAATGATTATTGCTGCGGGTTAAGATATCGGTAGGTATCTAATAAATTCACTACTTTACAAAATAAGTTATACTTCATCATTATTAATTTTATTTTTATGTTTTAGGAAAAAACCATCTATTTGGTGTTAAAAAATACAACCAGAATGCCATATTTCGATTTCCAAAATCAGAAAAACAATCAAACATATAATTTTCATGTTGTTAAGATTTTACGAAAATGATAAAAATGAAAATTTTTAATACAGAGAAATATTAAATGCCACATTACGTCCATTGTAAAATATATAATTAAGAGTATGTTTGTACATTTCATTTATACAATCATATCTTCCTAATGCTGAATTAAATAGCTCATTTATTTTTTTGTTCCTGTTACATAAAACTATATATTTTCACAGATCTTTTTCCAATGTTCCTGTTACTTCTTAAGTAGTGGGTTTTCAAATTGAATAAGATTTCAATATCCCTGTTTCTACCATTAAATTACCTATCCTTATAAACATTTTTTACTACCACCCATCTGAGGTTTAATCTAAAATATAAGGTAGGCTTGTATAAAGAAGGAACTTTACCTTAGCATAATATATAGCATTTTATAACACATAGAGCACGGATTATCTGCAAAGTCTTTAATATCATTCAGAAATTCTTCTGCGCCGTGTACCCAACGATGTCGCTGCTGTGCATTTAAACGCATTCTACAAAGACAGTTTAATCTCTCTTCTTCATTTTCTAACAATCTTTGGACACAAGCGTTTTCACTCAGGGCTCTAAGTCGCTCTATTCTTTCATCTTCAGACTCTTGACACTGAATATTCCTTTTGTGCTCACTTTGAGATCGACGTTTTTGTACGTTTTCATCTACTTTTGACGAATAGACAGCTTTAATAAGACCTGTCATATGTTGCAAACGCATAGACCTATCTACGCATAGGTATATCTTTGTTCTTCGGCTTCGAGAGCACGTGCATTTTGCTCGTATTGGGCGGTTATCTGAAGAAGCAAAGCTCGTTCGTCTTCAGATTCGAGAGCACGTATTTACGGGTATATTCTGACATGCGACCGAGTCGCTAAGACCTCTGAGGTTGAGTTCCCGCAGCACGAGTTTTGCGTTGTCTCTCTCTTTGATCATAGAGTCTCTTTTTCCTTTCAATGCTACTCTCTGTCTCACGATTCTTCCTTTTTTTAGCAAAACCTTCCGATAAGGATCTCCCCATTGTTATGAAGTAATTTAGACTTTTAAATTGCTAATAATCAAACGTAATCACTTAGATATTACCTATCTGCCTATAATAATAATAAATAACTACCTATTTACTTCTATCTTAGCTTAGTACAATAAAAACTAAGAAATAAAATTAATTTTTAAAAAATTAAACCGACTTCAAATTAGTAGATAGGTATACAAAATTAGAAACAGCCAGTGAACTCAAAAGGAAAAAAATAATATTTTTCAGGAATTACGGAAAAGGAAAACACAATTCAAAAGCGGATTCGTCTAAGATATACCTAATGCGGTACACACGCCGACAATTTTTTTGAGGTCGGTGCCAGCTAGGAGCAGGAGCTGGTTAAGTCCGCCAATGCGGTCGCTGGCACCGACCTCAAAAAAATTGTCGGCGTGTGTACTGAATTAGGTATATCATAGACGAATCCGCTTTTGAATTTTGTTTATATTTTTTTTTTTCCTTTTGAGTTCACTGGCTGTTTCTAATTTTGTATACCTATCTACCAATTAGAAGTCGGTTTGATTGTTTTTAAATTAATTTTATTTATGATTGTTTAATTAATATATATATACAATCTGTGCATTAAACTGCTGTTGAGTTTTAACATTCGAAACTAAATTCATTCCCATTTAATAAATAAACAAAATTCCAATATAAGTGGGAAATAATTCATCGATTCATTGAGTCTGTTCTCCGCCGCCAGAAAGGGAGAAGGGCATCCGGCAACTATGCTGAAGATGCTTCCTAGGAAGGGTAAAGCCTTCTTACTAAACATCTTCAACTCGTGTTTCCGAATTGCTTATTTCCCCACGGTCTGGAAACGGGCTGTGGTGGTCCCCCTCTTAAAACCTAAGAGACGTGGTAACGTAGCGGAAGATTACCGTCCTATCAGCCTCCTCTCTCACATCAACAAGGTGTTCGAAAGACTGGCTCACTACCATATCCTCGACCACTGTCGCTGTGAAGAAGTCATACCACCTGAACAGACCGGCTTCCAGCGAGGTGTTGCCTGCGAACACCATCTGGCCAAGCTTCAGGCATATGACATCGACCAGATGCATAGGAATAAAGCCACTGCGCTCATCTCGCTGGATTGCACACAGGCCTTTGATTGTGTCTCACACCCCCCTACTACTCCGCCGACTGGAAGAATACAGGTTCCCTACCGCCCTATGCCGACTGATCAGAAGCTATCTTAGCGGAAGATCTTTCGTCGTACAAGTCGGTGAGAGCCTGTCTCAACCAGTCCTCACCACCTGCGGTGTACCACAGGGATCAGTACTGGGACCAATCCCGTTTAACATCTTCACGGCTCCAGTGGTCTCCATCAAACACTCCGAGGCGGTAGTGGCTGCATACGCAGACGACGTAGCCGTCCACGCCTCCAGCCTTAACGCTGGCCGAGCACTCGACATGGCTGAGAGGGCAACCTCCACCATTGTCGAAGCTCTACACACCTGTGGAATCAAGGTTAACCCCAAGAAAACTGACGCTATTGTGATGTCCTTTGCTAAATTCAGGAGATCCCAGAGATTGCCTAAGCACTTCACAGTAGACAATGTTGAGCAACCAATATCCAGCTCCATTCTATATCTTGGGGTCAACATTGACCGACACCTGACCTTCTCCACCCATGTGAAGAGCAGGATCAAACAGGCCAGGGCAAAGACCTACCGCCTCTATCATCTCTTGACTTCTCCCCAACTATCCCTCCGCCTCAAGCTCCAGATATACAAATCCATAATTAGACCCACCCTACTCCATGGAGCTCCACTGCTGCACCACATGTACAAGAGTACACTACATGCCCTCCAAACGTTCCAGAACACCGTCCTTCGGCGAATCGTCCGTGGTACCAACCTTCAGAGGGCCGAAAACAGTCACATCCTAAAACAGCTGAGGATGCCTTCCATCCCGACCTACATTGGCCGCCGATACATCAAATTTTTTGATGGTCTGAAGCACTGTTCCAACCCTCTCTTCAGGGACGTAGCCCCGCCTCCCAGGCATGAGAGGTGGCAAGGTTTGGCTCCCTTAGCGGACGTACTCGCCGAGGGAAGGGTTTCAGGCTCAACAGACTGACCCGTTAGAACCACCACCGCCGCACAGTGGGCTAAATCACCAATTTAGGTGGACAAAAGTCAAGTCAAAAGTTTGGAATTTCTGAGTGCTTGACCTTTTTATTATTAGTTGGATGATTGAATCATTCCTGTTTACACAAGTGCCTTATAACCAACAGTGGGATTATCTTTATTCGATGGCCATTTATTATGTTCAAGGTGTGTGTAGTGCAAAGTCTTTTTGCTTTTATTTAACAATGGGCATTGCTGAGGCAGGTAAGACATTATATTTCCACACTCGCTATTGAATATACATTGGAATCTGCCTGGAGAGTTAATTTAGCAATTTGTAAATGTATGCCCCTATTCAATAACGAAAAACTATGTAACCCCCAAGTTACCCCAAGGATTCGTTTGTGGGATTTGTTTTATCAATCCTTCTAGTTTTTAAATGATGCAAAGAATTTTTGCGATTTTTTGCGTTTTGGGTGATACATAATTTTTTTCAGGCACAACACTCCGGATCACGAGGGGGAAGTTTTTTGAAGAGTGGGTTAAGTTTCCCAAAAAAACCTACCAAGACTACTTCCTGAAATTTATTCTAACTTCCACTCATATTAATAGTAAAGAAAATGTGGAAATTAGGCCTTTGAAAATTAGAATTTCCCGTCTTTTCGACAAAATTCCAATGTCACAGAAAATTGGAAGATTTTTTCAATAAAAACTCTAGTTGGCTTGATTTCGATGACTTGGATTTTAGTATTTCAGTTATCCAGCTTACTGGTCAACGCTCAAAACGCCCTGAAAAATGTTTAGAATGTTCTAGTGAGAAAAAAAAAAAAAAAAAAAGTTAGCTAGTTATTGAAGGTAGACTGTGAAAAATTGACTTTCGCAGCACAGCACGCGCTTTATGTTTCAGGTAAGCCTGGTGCTTCCAAAGTTGTAAATGAGGCATCTACCTCTCGACAGCCATCTTCTTCTACAAGAAAAATTCACGAATAGCGACAAATAGTGATTTGTTGACAATGCTGTTAGTTTCATCGGGCCCAATTGATGCCTCACTACGAAAACCAGTCAAAAATAAAAAAATACCGTCAGATACAGATGTGATAAATTATCTAAAGTGCACTGCTCCAAACGAACAACTATCCTTATCAAACCTAAATCTTGAGAAACCAAATGATGACATGTCAGAGCCAGAGTTATCAGATCAATCTGGATCATCATATTATGATACGAGTAAAGAAGATAATCAGTTGTTTAATATTCAGAATTTTTTTTATATTTATCTACCTGTGCTTAATTATGTTTATTGATTACTATAATTCTGCCTAATTTTATTTCTGTAATTGATTTAAATTCTATTTAATGTACATTAATTATTAAATGAAGTAAAAAACTAAAAACTAAATAAATAAATAAAAGTTTTACAATCAATAATTTGAAGAGTTCCTAAATGATTCAAAATACATCTACTAGAAGGTTTACGCCACTCGGAGCCGATAATTAGATTTGATGTATTATTTGTCCCGTATTCTCGGACTTCAAACGTTAAATGTAGGAAAGTTTTTGATTTTAGCAAATAAATTTGATTTTCGACCACTGTGCGCTCGCCAATCGTGTCAAAAAATAAATTAGATTTTTTTAAATTATTTTTTTTCCGTAATGTGGGACCCCAAAGGTTGAATATGGGCAAGTATCAGAATTTTG
Source organism: Euschistus heros (assembly GCA_003667255.2). Classification (NCBI taxonomy): domain Eukaryota; kingdom Metazoa; phylum Arthropoda; class Insecta; order Hemiptera; family Pentatomidae; genus Euschistus; species Euschistus heros. The sequence continues at coordinate 459,497 of RCWM02000059.1, forward strand.
TCCACCTAAATCGGTCATATTGCCCACTGTGCGCCGGCAGAGTGACTCCTCCTCGCTTAACATAGAAGAAGGAAGACCATCCGTCAACAGAGTGGATCCAGCAGCTGCCGAGGACACCCATCTTCAAATGCCGCAAGGCAATCCAAGATCCTAATATATATATTGTATATTATATTGTATGTATTGTAAATAAATAGAGGATTAGGGAAAAAAACAAAAAAAAAAAACGGTTCTTAATTCATCTTTTATTTAAGTTAAAGTGTCATGGCCAAAACAGCAGATCACTCTGGTTATCGCTCTGACTCCAAACTGTTGTCTCAATGGTATTGAGCTTTGTATTCTAGCGTGACTCATTAATATCTAAAATTCCAGTTCAACATGTAGTGGTTAATTTGAAGTTTGCTAATATCAATCTCACCAGTAAGTAGCCCAGTCAATGAAGGTAAGAAAGTAAGCTTTGTCGCAACTAATTAGGGGAAAGCTGAATTTTCGCAGGGTGTTAGTATATAAAGTATACACTAAAAAAACAGTCCCGACCCCCACCCATTCAGCAACATTACAAGAACAGAACTCCGGTTATATGCCGACAGCTCAAAAACTAATAATGTTATCGTAGTGTTCTTTTTTTTTATTTTACTCCTAACAATATTAAAAACAAATTATGCTATATAAACTTTTTATGTAGATAGCTTAGTTGCGCCGTAATACTTAATCATATACAGAAAACTGTCACGACATAAAACAAAAAGTAACTTTAACAAATTATAGATTTTTATCATTACGTCTTTGAAAGAAATGTGTTAAAACAAAACTTATAGATAATATGATCGGCTTTAAAATGGTGTGTCTCATAACGCGAACCGTTAAAACAATGGCTTCATAGAGAGAGTTCAAAGAGAAGTGGACACAGCGCCGCCGCACTGTGGGACGAATGACCAATCTAAGAGGAAAAAAGTCTGTATCGCTTAAGGCTAGTTCGCATTATGCTAGTATTTTAGTCTAGTAGCAAGTAATTTAGTAGCTAAATTACTCGCTACTGCCCCAAAATTGTTGGCACATCCACTTTAGTGTTTAGTTTAGTTCCAGTACAGTTTACAAGTGAGTGGTGTTTTGTAAGATGAACAGCCTACAGCGCAATGAAGTAAATCAGCTAATTAAGTTAATCTTAACAGCGATTTTAGAAAAGGTAGATGAGGAAATTTGTGTGATTGATAAAAAGTAATTATGGATACGAAAATGGATCGATAGAAGAGACAAACTAGGAGCTACTAATTGTTTTTAACGAATGTAGCCGTAGTTTTTCTCAAAGATTGGCTCGAATTTTGAAAACAAACATCTTCCCTTTTCATTTTCAGTTCGTTTTGAGCTTTCTTCGAGAGTTTCAATAATTTCGATTTGGGAATTAAATCGTATCAGAGCGATTGACAGGTGCGATTTAATTACGTTAAATCGGATATGATAATCAGTGAATTTAATTCTTTTTTTTTTTTTTAAATTGATTTTATCTCGTCTTCTTCTTATTTATTCATAAATTTTTAAAGCTTTGGAAATTATCGGCCTAAAAAAGTACTGCATTTAACCATGTACCCCATCGCGTTAAAACAGGTTCTAGTGGAAGTCCATATTGCATTTCATTGCGATACTTTACCACACGATATGGGGATTTGAGGAATACTTTTTTTCTGTTGTTTACCAGCTTATTGACTCCTAGAAAAATTTCTCGCATTTTTTCAAACACCCGATTGAACCCATGAATTACGCATGTGACAGAAATCATATTTGCATAAAATATTTTGAGAGCATGACCGGTTGCCATCATGTAAGGAGCTGCAGCTGCCACTAATAGCAGAACTTAGTTCTGGTAGTTGGTATTTTTTTTTAAATCCATTAGGCTGTCGTTAAAAACGTGAAACCGTTTCATGGTTTGTACTCAAAATTACTAACGATGGTGTCGGCTCGATCACCAGATGAAGAACACTGATTGAAATATTACAAATGTAAGGTCCCCTTTCGTTGGTAGTTTCATCGACCATGGCGTAGTGGTCTCCAATTTTTTCTCGAATTTTCATAATTGTCGAGTTAAAACAATTTCTAAATAGTTTTTTCTCAGAGTACTTTCGTCCGGTATTATTTTCTGAGTGGAAGTTGTTAAAACTGTTCAGAAAGATGGTGACTGATGTTTGAATAAAGGAATATTAGCACCTATTAATGCTTGAATTAATAACAAAAAAAACTTACATTATTTGCAGTGTAGGTCCATTAGCAATTTCCTATCGTGGCCTATTGTTTTCACACTGAAAAAACTAACCACCACCTTCCCATCAAATATAGGTCTGGATATTCATTTGTCATTTGTTGTTTCAATTTTGTAGAAACTCTGGCGGCCGTTTTTGGCATTTTCAAAGTTGATAGTTCAAAATCTTGTCAATAACTGGCCCTTTGTGCTAAATCAGAAGTGGGGAATAAATACAATGGTAAACGGAGAGTTAAATTTTCTGAGGAAACGTCTTGGTTCAAGGAAGTATGTCAGTCCTCAATGTTTGCCTAAATACTCAAAGCTCCTAATTCAATGCCATCATTTAAAAGTAGTAGGTAACAAATACATTTGATTTAAGCGACTTTTTACTTAGAATTTATAACTATTTAACTTATTTAATAAATGATGCCTAATAATCCTAAATAAAATTTTCAAAAAGTAAATGGTTAAGTGAATAAAATTAGATGAATTTGGTTACATTGTGCAATTCCGTGCAAAATAAAATTTAAGAATAAGAATCCTTAGGTTATAAATGAGATAACTACTCGGGTTAGAGAGCGCTAAATCAAAGCGAACTAAATGTGCAATAAACGTGCACAGAAATCCGGTCTCTATTTATAAGGTTTAATTTTTCACCCATCATTTTATTTGTATCATATTAATTTAATAAAAATTAGTTAGATTGTTTCTAACGATTACATAATGGGTTATTATTTATACTTATTACTATACAGTAATTATTTTTAATTATCTTAAAAAAGTAATGAATGAAAAAACACGTCAAGCTGCTATCATATAAATGTGATGTTTCCGGTGTACTAATCCAATTCATATTATGAAGCGATACTGTTTTCAACTCTTTCTGTGATATTATTACTGACCTGTTTGCCTACTAAGCAAAACTATTTACTCAGTTATCCTTCAGTCTCCATTGAGATAGGAACTATCGAAATGTCACAAAAAAATAATAATAATAATAATAAAAATAAATACAAAATGTTTTCATGCTTAAACAAAAATTAACACATAAAAGTATAGAATAGAAAAAGGTGAAAGTGTTTGTCATCCGCTGAATTAAGAATTGATGATCAAAGTGTTTATTTACTATCTATATAAAAACAGATACATGAAAACATTCTAGAAGAATATAAAAATATTTCTTATTTGTTTCAAAATTTTACAAATGTCAAATGATTAAGCCTGCAACTTGCTTTAATATAATATGAATCACTATTACCCCAATAGTCGTTAATGAGAACAGTTTATTATTTCATTATTCGGAATTGTAAAAACCTTAGGTAAATAGAAATATATAATCATAAAAATAATGTTTTAACTTCTGCATTTCTGTGAATTATAATTTAAATAATTTCTCTTTGAAGAGATGTGTTATATTAACTCCTATTATCCTAAACACAAGCTGTTTAACATTTCCAACATACTTTTAAAAGTAATCTTGAGCAGTCTCCATTGAGATAGGAACTATCGAAATGTCACAACAACAAAAAAAAATAATAATTAAAAAAAAAAATACAAAATGTTTTCATGCTTAAACAAAAATTAACACATAAAACCTGAATAGAAAAAGGTGAAAGTGTTTAAGTGTCATCCGCTTAATTATGAATTGATGATCAAAGTGTTCATGATATTTTGAAAAAGATATTTCCAACTTTGTATCGTCGCACATTGCGATGAATGGCCAATCTAGGAGAAAAAAAGTCTGACACTTAAATAGACACAGCAACCTGATTTACATAAACAATGGAGTTAAAATAAGGTGAGATTCAAATCGCATAAGTAACAACAATAAAGAATATAATAAATTATACGAAACTTGAAACAATATAACTATTTTTTGTAAACCTTAAATCTGAAACATTTGACATTGCAGTTGACATATTCGTGCTACATTCACTATCACTCCATGTTGTCATCTGAAGAGTCCACATCTTCCCCAGAGGAATTATCGGTGGATGAGGACCAAGAATAATTACTAGCTGGACTTTTAAAAAGGTCTGCTGCGATAATGTCTGTAATGAGTAATGTTTTCTTATTTTTTCTTGGTTTTACTATAAACTAACGATGAAAAAATATTAACAAGATTATACAGAGTGTTCAATTGAAAGAATCAACAATTTTAACTAAATGTAACCTGTCGAGTTAGATACTACTTACATCCTTGTTTTTACTTAGTAATCCCACAGCTAAAACCAAAAAAAACTCTAATACTGCTCTATAAACATCTTCCATTGACACCTATTAAAACAGTTTCATTAATTTCGATTACACATTTTTTCTCCTTAGTAAAAAACAAAATAACATCACTCTTTAAACCGTATGTAAAATGATTTTTTCTTATAAAAGTGATTTTCTCAATCTCTTAATAATTTTCCGGGGTTTTCCAGCCTCTTATTATTTCGTTTTAATTTTCGTAACTACCAATTTTAAATATCTCTTCAGCAGAGCTATAGATGTTGGTATAATATCCTCTAATTTAATTGTTTTAAATATAGCAATACATATTAAATCACTGCCCTTACAGTTTTGCCAAATACGAAATAACTCTCTTCGCGACACTGAAAACTCGTTTTCAGACAAGAAAGCAGATAAAAGCAGCTAAACGTTTCATGATTATTTCATATACCTTCTAAGGCACCTGTACCATGAATTTCAGAGAGGTACTTTGGAGTACTTTTTAGTAATAGATCTTTTTAGTTAAAAAAATGCTTTAGTTTACGGCACTTTTAAAAAAATTATATAATAGGTCAAATTATAAAAAACTTATTTTGAGCATGGCTTTCTGGCATGACGATCGTCTGTATTCACTAATTATAAAAGAATAATGAAAAAATATCAATAGGATGATACATACACGAATTTAGATTGAAAGAATCAATAGTTTTAACAAAATTTGACTTGTCGTGTTAGGTACTACTTTGATCGTTGTTTTTACCTTGAAATCCACCTCCAAAAAACAAAAGAACCTTTGATAGTATGCCATAAACTACTTAACTATACACCTATCACAATAGTTTCATTAATTTTCATTATGACTTTTTTCCTCCTAGATAAGCCATTCGTCCTACTGTGCGCCGGTCCTGGCTAGATATATATATAATATAATTAGCATCAAAGATTCAACTCCAAAAATAAAAAGATCTGACTACTGGAAATCGTTCACCACCCTCAGCTCTAAATGTAATAAAGTCTTCCTCAAAATATCTTCGGGTTTAGGGGAGAGGGGGAGTGAAAGTCGTATGTTTTTAGTTGTTAGATAACGGAACTCGGAATACGTTACTTTTAGCACATATATAAATAAAAAAAGCAAAAATAAAAAAAAAATCATTTTATTTCTTTCTTTCCCATATCATTTTAGAGCTGTGGGGAAGGGAAAAATGATTTTTTTTACTTGAGGTAAGTCGCAGTTCTCCAGAATAACACGTTTGTCGGTACTCATTTGGCTATAACTCCGAAACTATTTGTCCGATTCAAATTTCTCTTTTTTCATCTGAAAGCAGGTTACATTTACTATAAGAACTCATATAAATAATTTTGATCGAAACCCGTAAAACATCCACGGCAGAATGTTGAGAAACCTGTACTGTTTTGAAAAACTTGTATTTTTCAGAAAATTTATCACTGTAACTCCAGAACTATTTCTTCTATTAAAAATTTATGTTTTCTATCTAAAAGCTGGTCAAATTTAAGTCCAGTAACCACCCATGACAGCACGCTGAGTACATTGTCTATTGCGAGATCCACTTTTTTTCGATACATTAAATTAAGTTAACGCCATAACTCCAAAACTATTTGTCCGATTCAAGCTTTCCTGTTTTCATCTAAAAGCCAGTTATATTAAATATTAGACCTAATATGCTTAATTCTGGAGAACTGCGACTTACCTCAAGTAAAAAAATTTATTTTTCCCTCCCCCTCAGCTCTAAAATAATGATGTAAGAAAGAAAGAAATAAAATGATTTTTTTTTTTTTCATTTTTATTTATATATGTGCTAAAAGTAACGTATTCCGAGTTCCGTGATCAAACAGCTAAAAACATATGACTTTCACTCCCCCTCTCCCCTAAACCCGAAGATATTTTGAGGAAGACTTTTTATCACATTTAGAGCTAAGGGTGGTGAACGATTTCCAGCAGTCAGTTCTTTTTATTTTTGGTGTTTAATCCTTGATGCTAATATCTGTACTATATCAGTGATACAAGTAAACTATTAACTTTTATAGCAAAAAAAATAAGGATTTTGGAAGTAATTACCTAAAAATAATAGTTATTAGATTGTTACTCCATTTCAACTGAATGACTATTCATGATCATGAACAGCAGTATATGCAGTAGTGCACCTCAGGATGGCCCTAACAACACTCCTACCGAAGCTATCAAGAGGGCCATAGAAGAGATTGGCCATAACGAGAAAAACATTTTGTGCGTGCATTACCTTTATTTTATGTTGACTTGGAACCTCCCAGCAACAATATTGAAATATTTTAAATTAAATTATTGGTCTGCTCAGTTGTGCGATTTGAGCAGCCAAAACACAAGATGTCAAACTCTGGGGCATACAAAATTATGTTGCCACCCTCTTTTCACTGTTTATTTCATTTTAAGTACACTTAAATCACTAAGTTCTCAGTAATCCGGACAATTTGCTTGTTTGGAGGACCTCCTGTCAACAATTCGTCCGGATTATCAAGGTCTTATACTGTACTTTTATTATGCTGTGAAATTATCTGCTTCTCACAAAGTAGTGTTTTTATTCTGTCCTATTTTAATCCTATGGTATCTTCTGTAAATCGTTATCTCTGTTTATTAATAGAACTGTTCAAAACCACATTTTTTCTCTTTTTAAAAGGGTTCTGATGTAATTATTGTAGTCTAATCTTATAAGATATTTGCAAGGTATATAAGATTTCCTTCTACTGATAAGTATTGTGTTGCCTTATCGACCATGGTAACTTTTTCTCTCCTGGTGGCAATCTTTCTTGTAGCAGCAGCGTCGGCCAACATTGACGAGTATTCAGTCCACACCAATGTCGGTGCATGTTAGTAACAGTTATTAACTATTATTACAAGTATATTTTCTACTATCTCATATCACTTAAACTACTCCATTTTTCCTGTTATTCGCTAGTAAAAGTTTACTTTGTCTATTTCATGGAATGTGTATGTTCTTTTAGTCTATAAAGAGTAATACGTTTATAATGATTTGAAGTGAGACCCTGTATGAATTGTACAAAATGTACAGATAAAGAATTGGAAAGTAGGTATTCTGTTGACTACAGGTTGCTTTTGATCAATTCTTAAAACATCTAGATGATTGTTTGAATTTGATTTACTGCGCAATAATGTATTCTTTTCTATCTTTAGCCAACCACAATACACCTTGTCATACTTCTTACTACCATCCTAGTAATTCGCTTTTTTATACATCGTATGGTGTATAGATTATTGTATACAAGCTATTCACTATTTGGGTCCCCTGCTAAAAAAATAATAAAAAAAATAAAAACCCTAAAATATATAAATAAAAATAAAGACCCTGGTGCTGTTGGAATCTGTAAGACTTAATAATTTGAACAGACCGAAAATAAAGTCAAGACAAAATCCGATGATAGGAAAGTAGTCCCATTAAGGTTTTATAGTAATCTTGCTTCCTTCCCAAAATATTCTGTCTGCTAGAATCTTCTATATTCGTCACCCTTAATTTTCCCGGTAAATCTGCCGGGACTCATTTTCATGCCTGAAATCGTTTCACATGATATTGTCAGCTATCTCTCCTGCTAACAGTTCCACTGCCTTATAAGATACTAATCTGTACGCCCTTTTAACCCGCAGCATAAGCAACTTATCTGATGTACCAAATTCCGGATGGTATCACCGTTCAATTTCATCTTTCAAACTGTTTTTGCTACTGAAGCTTTCGTGTATATATGTGCGTGAGTGTGAGAGTGTATTAAGCATTATTACATTATTCAAGATATTATAAATTTTGCTTTGAAAATAGATACTCGAACAATGGCGCCGAGTGGTATGATTCGTTGTAGCGCTTTGAAATGCTGTCCAGAAGATAGATCGTGCTGCCACCAAAATGAATATTGCTGCACGTTTAGATATTGGTAGGTATCTAATAACTTCACTACATTACAAATTAAGTTATACTTCATAATTATTAATTTCATTTTTATGTTTTAGGAAAAGACCATCGATTTTGTGTTAATAAATATAACCTGAATGCCATAGTTAAATGTCCAATATCAGAAAAACAACCAAATGATGTTAAGTTATGATGTTTATGTAAAGTTTTATGAAAATCATAAGAATGAATTTTTTTAAATTTTTAATACACAGGAATAATGAATACACATAAAACCATATAGTTCACTGAAATTTTTTTCAGTGTGCTTGTTACTTCTTAAGTAGTGGGTTTTCATATTCAATAACATTTCAATTCTTTCCAATTTCCTCAACACAATTTCCCTGTTCCTCCCATTAAAATTACCTAACCTTCTAAACATTCCTTACTGCCATCCTTCAAAGGTTTAATTTCAAATATCAATTCTAAATAAAATTTTGATTTCTTGTCTAACGTCACTTAAAGAAATTCATTTCTTGGCTTACTGTTTAATCACGTAATGTATGTACAATCCGTACATTAAACAGCAGATGAATTTTAACATTCAAAACTAAATTCATTTCCATTTAATTCCCTATTTAATAACATTTAACATTCCTAAATAAACAAAATTGCAATATAAGTAGCAAATATTAATCATTTCTTAATTCATTTTTTATTTCAGAAATTTAATAATAGTGTTTTAAATAATAATTCTAGAAATAAAACACAATCCTCCTTTTGACAATTAATTTATTTATATTTATTTTAATTAAAAAATAAATAATTGTGTTATACAAAGCATTCACTCCTCTTTATACAGCCACCACCTCCTCCACCAAAAACTAAATACTATAGAAAACTATATAAAAACAGCTATAATATTAACAGATAAATTTATACTAACAAAATAAAAAGAGAGATTATTAAAGATTTAAAAGACAATATAGTGCCCACTAAAATAATTAATAAAATGTGGCATAAGAATATAAATATAAATAATGTAAAAAATAATGAAACCAATGGAAATAATAATAACAAATATTAAGAAATGAAATAAAGAATAATAATATACTGAAACCAAACACAGATAATAATAAAAACACTAGAGTAATAGAACAAAAGAAAATAACTGAATATTATGGTAATACAATGAATAATGAAAATAAAATAGAAGAAATAGATCACTGTGTTAAAAATAATGAAAAAATAACAAATAATATAAACAATACAATATATATTAAGAAATATAAAAGATTAAAATATATACCAGAATTAACTCAAAAAGTAATCAAGAAATTAAAAAATGAAAATTTTAAAATAGACATTGCATTATATAACACAAATAAAATAAAAAAATATAATAATATAACACAGAACGAAATAGAACATATGAATAAGAAAGATATCATATATAAGATTGACTGCTTAGATTGTAATAAACATTATATTGGAGAAACAAAACAGAATTTATATAAAAGAATTAATCAGCATAAATACGACACTAAAAAAATAAGCAAATCAAACAGTAATAAAACAGCCCTATTAGAACACGCACAAAAACTGAACCACAAATTCAATTTCGATAACGTTAAAATCTTGCAACATGAAACCAAAACAGATAATAGAAAAATTAAAGAAGCGATATACATTAATAAAACAATCAATAATGCAATAAACTATAAAACGGACACAGATAAAATAGGATCTATATATGCTGGTATAATTAATAAATTAATAATATAAGATTGACAACTTAGTACTAATAACAATAGTTAAGATTAGGATTTATCCTTGTACCCATAAAGTAGAAGAGTTATTCTATAGACAATGTAAATGAAACTGACACGGTGTGTTAACACCAAGAGATTGTTTTAAAGGTAAATTTATAATGAGATATATTGTAGTAGATTGAAATTAGAATTGTATTGTTTTGATGTTAGAAAATGTAGTGTGATTATAGTAAATTGTAAATACTGTTTTCAGTCTGATGATGGGACCTTGTTTCCCGAAACATGTCACTTGTTTTTACTATTAATAAAGAGGAGTGAATGCTTTGTATAATACAATTATTTGTCAATATATGTAACTCCTTCATTGAAGAATATATTTAAAAAATAAAATTTTTTAATTTTTAAAAGGACATTCTTCCAGAATTTAATAATATATATGTTACCAAAAATGTAATGAATTTGAAATTTTTTTTGACATGGAGAAGTCTTTTGACTGGTTTGTTTATTTTTAATAATCATTCTTTGTTAATTTAATTTAATAAATTATTTTAGTGATTTGATCCTTTTAATTCTAAAATCTAAATTAAGGATTAAAAATTTTGTTAGTAGATTATTTCTTGCTTTCTTAACCTTTTATACTTCATCAATCCACAACTCATCAATTGTTTTACCGAGTATGAAAAAAATACTCTTTTTTAAGATGAATAATATTTAAGTCAATAATAATAATTAATTCGGAAGAGGATAGTTGAGGTGTGCAGTACTTCTCAATATAATAATACATCAAATTTATTGTGCCAACATTTCATTCAACACTGCAAGCTTTATCAGAGCTAGGCTAACCAAAGCCGAAAATATATCAGAAAAAAGTTAGTTGAAATTATATCTAAAATGAAAACAAAAGCTATCATTCTTTAAATATATATAAGGTAGGGAAAAAATATAACAAGATTAAAACAAAAGATGAATAAATATTGTTAATAAACAGAAATAGATGAATAAAATATGGCGGATAACTAGTATAAAGTAAAATAAATAAAGTTAACTTATAATTGTAATTATGGTCAACAAAATTACACCATTATAATAATAACTTAAATATTAATTAAATTATCAGATTTTATTGATGTGCATATTTAAAGAGAGTATGTTTTGATCCCAATTGGGTATAAAATAAAGCCTAAATATGACTGAAAAATAAATTTACAATTCCTATTTACCATTTGAAAAAGAAAACATCGAGAAGTGTCTGTTTGGTGCTGGAATCTATAATTACCGACAAGAACCACCTGCATTAAATTCTAGATAATAAAAATAAATTCCACAATTAGTGGTAATGCTAAAGTTCCTAGGTTTAGAGTCAAGATAAGAAATTATTGGTGTACTACCTGTTAGAGAAGTTCATCAGAGGTAACATTTTTTTTTTTAAATTATGACATCAGGTATAATATTAATGATATTTATTAAAGTTTTTTTCCTGTTATAACAAATATTCTATTTCAATAATAGAAGTTTACTAGACTACTACTTATTGAAGTAGTCTGTACTATTTAATTCATCATAAAATACATTTTGGAAATAAAACGATCAAATTACTTAAATTAAATTAACAAATAATGTATCATTCCTATTATGCTATCTGGTACCTATAGGAGAATTAATAATTTGTTTTTTTTTGTTCTAAATTTTTTGCGGGATCAGGAAAAAAAAAACTTATTGAAGAATTATTCTTTTTATTTCATTAGTAAAACATAATAACATAACTTTGGATTATACAACAAAAACATTTGTAATTATCAACAACTTCCATATTATCACACAACTGATTAACATGTCGTCAACAACATAATTAGGTTAAATGTGCATGTATTCGATAATTACGTACATTATTTCCAAATCACCAATGATGAATCAGAGGTAATGATGAAAACATAAGTTGAGCCCAAAAAATACCATTTGTTTGTTAAAATGATTCCTATCCCTCCTGGACGAAGATGAAATCTTTGGTTCATATGTTTTAGATGAAATCTCTTACGGATATGATTTAAAGAGGAAAATTTAAAACATATTAAAGAAATAAATCCTTATCATTAATAATATATTAGATACTTTAAATGCTTATACTTATAATATGATATAATATTTTTAACTTTTTAGACATTCAATGATGTTTTTTATTCAAGTGTTTTCAATTGTTTTTTTTAGATTATTGCTATTCTAAATATTTTTTCTTGAATTTTATAAGTGTTTGATTCTCAAGAATTTTTCATGTTTTCCCTGTAGGAAATGTTCAAGGAGTCTAATTTGTTTTATTATATTAACACAACAATGATTTACTAATAATTTAACACATTTATTAATTAATTTTCAATAATTAGCCACATTGTTTACATTTTTTTTAATTTTTAACCCATCATATAAAATATTTTAATATCAAAGTAATAAATATGATGGTTTTTGTATATTAAGCTGTTATTTTTTTATTGCTATCTATATAATTATTGCTGTCAATAATTATCTATTTGAATTATTTTCTATCTATATAAAAACAGATACATGAAAACATTCTAGAAGAATATAAAAATATTTCTTATTTGTTTCATAATTTTACAAATGTCAAATGATTAAGCCTGCAACTTGCTTTAATATAATATGAGTCACTATTACCCCAATAGTCGTTAATGAGAACAGTTTATTATTTCATTATTCGGGATTGTTAAAACCTTAGGTAAATAGAAATATATAATCATTAAAATAATGTGTTTTAACTTCTGCATTTCTGTGAATTATAATTTAAATAATTTCTCTTTAAAGAGATGTGTTATATTAATTCCTATTATCCTAAACACAAGCTGTTTAACATTTCCAACATACTTTTAAAAGTAATCTTAAACTCAGGTTTAATAATCTGTCTTTTAGGTAGGAATTGCATCTAAAGAGTTTTCTCAATTCCTCTACTTCAAACTTTATGGATTCTTGTGAGATGTGATCCCTTCCAGCTGCTTTTCCCAACTTCATGTTAGAATCTGCTTATTCTAATCCAGCCTCTACAATTTTTGATTCCTAACGTTTTTTTTTTTTTTTTTTTTTTTTTTTTTGTAAGATTAGCTGTTTTGCCGCTGGAGCGTTTCTAAATATAGGCAAAATTGCTGGACAGTAGAAATTCCACGGTTTTCAACACTGATGACCGTCAATGATGTTTTTGGGTCGCTAAACACGAATGTTTTTTTACAATATATCAACAACTAAACATTTTTTGCTGAATTTACTACACAAACAACTGAAGTAGAAAAAATCTCCTACTTTTTTGATTAGAAATATTATTTGTTGTAGAAACAACCGTTTTGCCACTAGAACGCGTCAGAATATGGGGAAAATTCTGGACTAAGTATTGTTCCTCTCACTTCTACGCCGATGATTCCCAAATTTACCTTTCTTTTTTCCCCAATGAACTACAAACCGCCATCACAAATATCCAAGCAGATCTCGACACAATAGTCTCTTGGGCCTCTGATAATAAATTGAAATTAAACGCAGACAAATCAAAAGCTATTGTGTTGGGTTCTAAAGTTGGTTAGCAAAAATATTGCCCGGAACCTGTTTTATTTTGCACATTTTACATTTTAATGTTTTTTTTACAATATATCAACAACTAAACATTTTTTGCTGAATTTACTTCCACAGTCAATCTGCCAACTGTTAATTACTTCCTTCATATTCCCCCATTTTGATTATGGTAGTGTGGTGTATATGGAGGTCTCTCGAAATCTCAAGATGCAAGATTAAAGAAGATAATGAACTGCTTTTTGAGATTGGTTCCGAGAATACCACGCCACGAACATATTTCCCACCACTACACCAAATTAAAATGGTTATTTCCTTCCTTCCGTCGACAGTACTTTCTTGGTTCGTTCCTTTACAAATCTCTTTCCTCTCAGTCACCTTCCTATATCCTGAAAGCTTTAACATTAAAATGTTAAAACAATCAATTTCTTCCCTCATATTTCCCCATTTTGATTTTGGTAGTGTGGTGTACGGAGGTCTCTCTGCATCTCAGGATGCACGATTTAAGAAGCTCATGAAATGTTGCCGAAGATTCGTTCTACGGATATCACGTATTGACCATGTTCCTTAATCTCACCGCTACACAAGATTAAAATGTTTATCTCCCTCCTTACGAAGACAATATTTCCTTGGTTCGTTCCTTTACAAATCACTTTCCTCTCAGTTACCTTCCTATACCATATCCTCAAAGCATTAACATTAAAGTCATCAGTGAGTTCCCGCAAAACCAGAGCCTGTTCCTCAGACTCTACCTAACTCCTTTCAACACAACATCGTTCAAACGTTCCTTTATATCCAGAGCTTCCAACTTCTGGAATTCCCTCCCTTCCTTCATTCGCCATTCCTCCACTCACAACAGCTTCAAATCCCGACTTTTCATTTACCTGTTAGATATTCAATCTAATAGTCTTGTAGATGTAGAAAATATCTCTTAAAATGAGATATGAACATTCGAAATATAATATTGATTTTGTACAGTATTAGTCTAGTAATAGTTAGTACTATTAGACACATTATCCTTCTAGATAATTTTTATTTCTCAGCTTTGATTATTGTATTTGATTTCATTGAGTTTTTGTTTAATTTTCTCTGTTTTTGTTTTCGTAACTTATCTTAGATTCTAACCTTAAGATATCATTTGTTTTTTGTGTGATATTTTAAAATATGTAACATTACTTTTATATTGTAATTTGAATTTCTTTTTATTCCTTAATTTAATTTATATTATATTTTCCTTGCATTTATTATATTTCTTAATTATATAAACGGTATGCTAGGTAGCCATTAATTTGTAAGGTTATACTTACAATTATTAATTACAAGTTGAACACACATTCCATTTTGCTTTGCTTTGTCCGGGCGCCGTAAGATAATAAATGACAAATGAATTTTGATAAAATGATATAATAAAAAAAATCTTAATCACAACAACAATAATAATTACTAAATTGTCCTGTTAAACACCTAACCAACTCTTCTCACAAAATACTAAAATACATTTAAATACAGTTCTATCGACATAACAAAAAAAAAAAAAAAAAAACACTCATCCAATTTTCACAAACATGTTTACACTTTAACTGCCTGCACACATGTGGCCACTCACATCCTGTTCCCTCCAAAACACTGTTCCCTCTCTCTCCTATTCTATGTATTGCCAACTAAATTTATTATACAAATTAAATTTTAAACAAATTATACTTTTTCTTTAGATGTTATCAATATAATTTACATTATTCTTACCCACAATTATAAATAAAATTAATTATAAACAAAAAATTATATAACAGTTGACTCAGTTATATGTAACAATTTTTCATTATTTATACAAATTTAATTTACTAAATAATTTTCTTAAATTTATTTATTTTGAATTATTTAAAATTTCCATATGAAGATAGACCAAAATTTAGACCCTTTACATATTCCCCCTCTTTGCTAAAAAAAAATTTGAAATTAATGAAGAGGTTTGAAAATTTTTTTTTTTTTTTTTTTTATGTCAGCAATATACTAAATTTCACCAAGAAAAAAATTTTTTAATTCTTTTCTTGACGTATATAAATTTCTTTTTAAACCCTTTATGGCTGTTTGAACATTCCAATCCACATAACCACCATAACCATTCCGAAGCACACCCGCCCCAACCAAGTGGAACCCGAAACTCCATCACATGCCCACTCAAACCTTCATTTAAAGCACACTCCAATCCTTGACCACACTCAAAGAAACCAGACCCCTCCACCCTTTGAAATTGAATGATATTGGTATATTTATTTCTTCGAACCATTTGACAGTTCAGCACTTCTTCATTTTCATCAAAGTCATTGTTTATGTTTTCACCAATGTCCTCTTTTATTACTTCTTCTTTTTCCACTTCATTTAATTTATCAACAATTTTACTTTCACACACTACTATCTCACTTGTAAAATTTTGTTCAGATTCCATTATTTCTTCATCTTTTAATTCTTTTTCTTTGTTCATTTTACTTTCTTCATATTCCATTAATTTTTTATTTTTCAATTCTTTTAATATATTTTCATTTTCCTCAAATTTTTTATTTGAAATCATTTCAGTTTCCTTCTTCACTTCTCTCAACTTTTCATCTACTTCTCTTTCATCTTCTTTTCTATATTCTTCCACTTTAATTAACATTTTGTTTTCAACTTCTTCAATTTTTTTATTTGAAATCATTTCAGTTTCCTTCTTCACTTCTCTCAACTTTTCATCTACTTCTCTTTCATCTTCCTTTCTATATTCTTCCATTTTTTTTATTATCTCATTCTTATTCTTTTCATTTATTCTATTCATTTCTATCCTATCTTCTTCAATTTTTTTAATAATTTCTTCCATCGATTTTCTGTTTGCTTCTATTATCATTTTAATAATTTCATTATCTATTGTCTTCTGGGGAATTGATTCCGGAACTACTCCTATTATTTTATTTACCTCCTTCTGGTTATATTCAAGCATGTTTCCTGATGCTGTTATTTCTTTTGATTTGGTTTCCATCATTTAATTGAATAATACAGACTTTTGTTAGGGTACAAGGGTAATATATACATCTATCTATATGTATATTTTTTATAAATCGTGTCCCTGTTCACGGCGACATTTGTAAGGTTATTCTTACCATTATTAATTACAAGTTGAACACACATTCCATTTTGCTTTTGCTTTGTCCGGGCGCCGTAAGATAATAAATGACAAATGAATTTTGATAAAATGATATAATAAAAAAAATCTTAATCACAACAACAATAATAATTACTAAATTGTCCTGTTAAACACCTAACCAACTCTTCTCACAAAATACTAAAATACATTTAAATACAGTTCTATCGACATAACAAAAAACAAAAAAAAAAAAACACTCATCCAATTTTCACAAACATGTTTACACTTTAACTGCCTGCACACATGTGGCCACTCACATCCTGTTCCCTCCAAAACACTGTTCCCTCTCTCTCCTATTCTATGTATTGCCAACTAAATTTATTATACAAATTAAATTTTAAACAAATTATACTTTTTCTTTAGATGTTATCAATATAATTTACATTATTCTTACCCACAATTATAAATAAAATTAATTATAAACAAAAAATTATATAACAGTTGACTCAGTTATATGTAACAATTTTTCATTATTTATACAAATTTAATTTACTAAATAATTTTCTTAAATTTATTTATTTTGAATTATTTAAAATTTCCATATGAAGATAGACCAAAATTTAGACCCTTTACAAATTGTTCATTGTAATTATTCTTAAGGGGCAAGGCCCCAGAATAAAATTCATTTTCATTTCATTTCATTATAAAGGAAATAACAAATTTCGGGGCCGAGGTTGAACATGACCTACCCTCGATACACCTCTGAAGCCAAGGGCATCAAGTGGATTCTATTTTCATCTGCTGATGTGAGATTAGTTAGCGGTGTTTATGAAAAAGTAAAAGTGATTTCTTGTGTTTTAAAATTTTCATATTTGTTTCTAGTTTCTTATGACAAGTCAGATTTATATAATGATATCATATTTATTTTCAGATTTATCTAAAATTTAAAATCACAATATTTGACTTAGTTTGAACATAACTTATTCAGTTACATTTAAGCAATATCTCTACATTGTTTACATTAAAATTTTTCAATTTTCACTTAAAAAAAATGCAGCAAAAATTACAAAGCAATTACCGTATTTGTTTCATAATCAAGATTTATTACTAAACAATTTGTGGTTTTTAAGTTTTTATGAGCCTCGTTGTTTCTGTTAAGGAAATTCACTTCATAGTGTAATGTTCAAGAAAATTATTATAATTGGATCTCGAAATTTACTCATATTTATGAAATTTATATCTATTAACTGTCTTATATGTATATATATACATATAGTTTTTGGCTGTTCGGGGATCGTTCATGTTTTTGTCTCGGATTTTCCTCAGCCCAGTACCGACAATTCTGTATCAAAATTGTTGAAGTAGTTTTTGTTTTATCGAAGTAACAAATACCCGATACTCTATTTGGACACCCAAAAACTCAAGAACGTGGTTTCAACAAGATGGGGTCACTTTTCGGTACTGGGCTGAGGAAAATCCGAGACGAAAGCATGAACGATCCCTGAACAGCCAAAAAGTCGTTTGAGCTGCTATCTCTTTATGCCTCAAGATAATCGGTCCTTATTACCATGAACATCGACGAAGCCGACCACTCAATGTGAATAGTGACCGTTATTGTGATATGCTGTGAAGCTATACATCAAATCAAGCAATGCAAGCTGTTAACGAATTATTCCTTAATAGGGTCATTTCGCGTATAGGTAACATCAACTGGTCTCCCAGAAGCCCCGACCTTAGTCCACTTGACTATTTTGCATGGGGATACCTTAAAAGTATTGAACAAGTATAATATATAAGAATAATCCGAGAAACCTGACACAATTGAAGCAAAACATCATGTCAGAAATGGTAGCAATATCGAGAGCAATGTGTCAGCATGTGATTGCCAATCTTCGTTCCCGATTTGAAGCGTGCCAGAAGCATAACGGTCACCATTTAGATAATATCATCTTTTCCAAATAAATTTCCACTTCATATTGTAATAATTAACAATAAACTTTTTATTTTATTTTAAGTAGTTTTTGTTTTATCGAAGTAACAAATACCCGATTCTCTTTTTATAATACCCTGATAATTTAATTATTGAAAAAAAAAATTAATCCTATTTTATTTTGTCAAAAATTAAAACGAATTATTGCAATTTGAAGTTAATATTTGTATTATTCGATATTTACTTTAACAGGCTATACTTATAAATTAAACAGGCAATATTTACTTTAACCATGATATAGGTAAAATATTTTCGATCATCCTTTCTTATAAAAACTGTTTACATTCTTTAAAAAATATAATTTTTTTATATATGCAAATTAATGTATAAATAATTAATAAAATTATCAAAATATATTTCAAATATAAGTATCTACCAGATTACAGAAGAACTATACTGGACCCAAGTTATACTGGTTTGAATGAAAAAATTCACCTTTGAAACTCTATTTTCTATCAACTTTGTATATTTCAAATAATCATTAATTGCTAATTTAATTTATTGAATTGCCCGGAAATTAGTGCAGAATTTCATGCTTATACCAAAACCTGATATTATAATTAAAGAGATTAAAGTCCAATTAAATAAGATCCCATTACCCAGATCTGATACAGTGTGACATCTTGGTTTCATCTTACAAGGAGACGTTTTGACTTGTAACTCACAAATTTGAATGCCGATTTTTGTGTGGGTAGTAGGGACCTATAATAGTGCAAAAACTACAGTTATAGCCGTCAATGAAAAAAAAATTATAATCTTTTTTTCATTAATCTGCAAATGTAAATGTGTGTAATTAAATCGGGAAATAAACAGAAATTCCATTTCGCAACTAAACAATCATAAAATTATGGTCTCTGTATTTTAATCCTTATTTTTTTTCGATATAAATAATCAAAAAGATCATACAGAATTATTAATCGGCAATTGGCAGCCATTATTCCAATCTTAGTACCAACTACTGCAGGCTAAATAAAATAAGAATAATGTGGAAATTAACAAATATGAGTATAACTAAATTCTTTCTTAAATATTTTTCAGAAGTTCAATTAAATTTTACGACTATCCACTAACATTTTTTTTGTAATCCTTTTCGGCTGAAATTTAAATGATTCATCATTTAGTCGAAAACAATTAAGAATTGACGTAAACAAGGATTAACGCAGTGTGAGTAACATCGATATTAGTGGAGTAGTGGCGTCCACGGGGCAACAGAGGAGGAAAAAGGCAAGAGATTTTAGATAAGATAATAGCTCTCAATAAAAGTGATTGTAGTACCAGGTACGGCAGAGATGGTCAGTGCATTGGACGTAGTGAAGCCCGTCTTCGTGTCCACGTTGGCCACTGGGCTCGTCACCTCCGCCGTACCCAACTTGATCGTCCAGAAGGTCTGCAGTCCTCAAGAACCTTCAGATATCGATGGCTTCATCTGTCACCAAGAGGAGCTGGTCTCTCTGGCCGCAGGTAACTAAAATAACCTTAATAATTTCCTTAAATTAATCTTTTCTTTTAAAGATTTTCAGTTCCTTGTGCCTTTATTATATCTGTTAGGAGAAACAAACCCGTATCGAGGTAGACCTAATTGGTGAACACTTAAAAGTCCATGTTTTTTTGTTTTTTTTGTTTTATATCCAGTAAATACAATAAAGTAATTTATTATCTCAGCAACTAATTTATTTACAATATTTACAAATGCACATAAGGCAGCTTTCCTGACGAGAGCCATTAGCAGTATAATTTTCGGTAGAACATAAACTAAAATGAATTAACAATCAATATTAATACAATTTTATTTTTCTTATTTCCATAAATATTGTACAATAAACTATTAATTATTATAGGAATGCTTACCGCTGAGTTATAAAATGTAATATCTGAGTAAAGATGGTCGCTTTGACCCAAAAGCAAACTTATTCATACTTTATTAATCAGACGCGGTACTTGTTTGTATACCCTGATGGTCCACCCTATAGTGCTAGTGGCGGCCATCTCTGACAAGTCTGAAATCTAGTCTTTCGAACAGATTAACAGCGGAACAAGCCGTTACAGTATGGATGTCGGGGTTAAAGAAGGGGGGAGAGTGTAAAATCATTAAAAAAATATACTGTAATATGCTAAAACTTTGTGCCCATTAAAATAATCGTGCTAATACAAGATTTATGACCAAGCTGTTGTTACGATTTGAGAGAATGCCACTATTAAGAAACTTAGACCTTCTTTTAAAATCTATGGCCTAATGTATCTGATTAATACTGTTTTCGTTTTATCTCTGGTCCGAGTTTTATAAGTCGACTATGAAGGTACCACTATAGTTAAACAATGGTAACCACAATACCACCCAAAAAAATGTGTATGTTTCTACTAACATTTGTATATAATTTCCTCATAAGTAATTAGTGTCTGACTCCTATAGAATATTTATGAAAACGTTATGCCACAGTAGCACTATATTTTACGATTTTTCAGAGATAGCAACCACGAGGAATATAGTGCAGTCAGTCTGCTCAGCTGTAGCGGTGGCTCTGTTCGGGGCTTGGCGAGACGTAAAAGGCAGGAGTAGCCCTCTGATATACATCGGCGTGGTAGCAGAACTTGTCGCTGCAGCTGCCTACATCATCGCCTCCTTGAACTGGGCATCGTCGGCCTGGATTTGGACGATGATAGAAGCAGTTGTAGGAGGTCTCTTTGGTCAGAACATTTTGAAGCTGGGTGCTAACTGCATGGTCATCAGTAACACAACTCTAAAAGAAAGGATAGTCAAGTGAGTCAAGGAAAGAGGCGTCAAAATTTATTTACCAATCTCTAACGGGTTTTACTAGATGTATTTAATCACTTAAGCGATTGTCAAACTTCTTATTCTTCTTTCGCATTCCCCCATAGTGCCTTTTAGCGTGGGGGTGCACTCAGCTAAGTCCTCCAGATTTCCCTGTCTCTTGCCAAGCCTCTCAGTTCTGGAAGTGTTTTTCAAACTTTAAATTACATATCAATATCCTTCAAAAAATACTTAAAAATTGACCAAATTCCACAAATGTCATACCCATTAGAAAATAATACTTCCTTATTATAGTTCTTAAAATAGATTCCTGTTTATGTTCTGTGAAAAGGATTAAACAGGAAGAGAGAGTATTCTCTTAAAAATCGAAAATATTTAATCAATTTTCAAAAGATCGAAAATTAATTTGTGGGGAAGGAGTGGCCAAGGATATCCTTTGGCCGTCAAAGATCGTTAGATCCTGGCCGATCTGAAACGAGTATCCTTCAGTGGCTATGGATGCTAGGCGTAAGAAATTTTATTTTTACCTATCCCATTATCCAATTTATATTGCCCTATTTTGTAGATACTTCTAAACAAAGTACTGAATGTTATACTTCATTTTCCTTAGCCACAAAGGTCCGAAAGTAAGAAAATCTACACTGAATATGCGTTTTTAATAGACTGACAACAGTCCATTCAATTATGTCATGTTCATGCTTCAGACTGCAGCTCTATTTGGTATCCGTTGCTCTTGGTACCATCGTGGCGGACAGCATTAGCGGCATTCTTCTCACATCAGTCGGCTTCAGGTGGTACTTTTTTATTCCCGTGGCACTACAAGCAGTCGCTGTCGCCCTCACCTTCTTCTTTGTCAAAGAGTGGCAGTCAGCTGACAGTAGGAGAAGTGTGACCGAGACTTTCGAACGCCTTCAAGAGTTGTTCAAGCAGAGATCCAATATATCTGTTATTTGGCTGATGCTGTTCTGTAATGCACTGGTTAACTCTTACTTATCAGGTAATATATTGAATCATTTATAATTAATTTCCGAATCAATGTTAATAAACCAGACAAGATTATATGAAGGGTGTTGAGGGAATGTGAAAGGGGAATGTCCCGTCACCGTAGTTCTAAACAAAATCGCAAAAGTAAATTACAAAATCTATATATTTGAAAGAAAAGGTAAAAATCGAATGACTATCGACGTATCTGCTTTCCAAGATATATTCAATCAACATTAGAGTTAGATAGGACTAAAACTGTGATTTTAATTAGCGATTAAAACTGTTATTTACGACCCCTTCATACTTTACCTTGTATTAGCTGTTTGATGAATTTCAGTTTTATTAGGCTGTTTAGAAACATATGCATAATAACATAATGTAAACCGACACGTCGGCACAAAACATTAAAATTTAATTTTTGTGTATCAATTTTTTGACTGCACACCCTAACCTACTTCTAGATTATTTTTTTGTATTGGTGTCAATATCTATTATTCCTCTCCTAAAAGAAATGGTTTTATCCCTTTACTATTTCACTACTCGGAAATAATTTAATCTTTACCTATTATGTAGCACGTGATGTCGTGAATACGAATTCTAATTTGGCCGAAATGGGTCTCTGCCTCAACCGCCCTTCTTTCCAGACCTGGATGTTTTGCTCTTAAAACATTTATTCGTGAATAGTGGATAGAAATCGCGAATGGTTAATTTATAAGAATAATAATTATGTTACTCAAAATTCTATTCAGAGGAACCAACACAATAGCAGAAATTCATTGATCCAATTGAAACATATTTTGATAAATAAAAATGTTTTCTAATCATTTACTTTATAGCTGTATTTTAAAAACATATACTTGCTCTAATTTATAGACAACCTAATACATAATTTTCAATAATTCAGCTAAAATATTCTCCACAATCGTCTATTTCTATGCCGAAATTTATTTCATTATATTCAACTTGTAGATCAAGGCTATTTTTCACGTAGAGACAATTTGTATTCACGTAAAGACGCCATAAAATTCAAACCGTACCAAGTATATTACAATGTAGTCATCATGACTCAGGTCCGCAGATCATTGCTGGTCGGGTTGGATTTTCACCGGGTATCATTTTGAGCATCGCGATATAAATTTATCGGTATTTTATTCTAATAAAAATAAAACACTTGTTGTCAACTATTATCCATCTCTATATATAACGTAATCTATATCACAACGATCCATCACAGCTGGTGCCCTCTAGGTTCAGGGCTGGATAAGCTTACAACATTTTTCACGTTACTCGGGCTGATTTCATTGAAACACAGAAATGAAAAAAAAAAAACCATAAGCGGATAAGCTCAACTAATGGATTCCTTTGAATGAAAATTATCTTGTTACCTTGATGAATTAATATTTTGTTTATCTTTGTTTTTAGCCGAAGGGAGCGTACTTGTTTACTTCACACAGCAAGCGTTTGGTTTTACTGTCAACCAGTCGACCATGTATATAACCTACCACACGGTCATCTGCGTTTTAGGTGTGTTTCTTTGCTATTGTGCGAATAATGAATTTATTTTATTTATTACCAAATTTATCTAATTATTTTTACTTTTATTTTAGGTGCTATTGGGATACCGATAATTCTTAGAAGACTTTTCAACTGGCGCGGTTTCAAAATCGGCATATCAAGTTCATTGCTGACTACGGTGTCTTCTTTAGCGCTGGCGTTCGTTAAGACAGTTATAGAACTTTATTTGGGTAACATATACTTGTGGTTTATATAATCTCTCCAATGTAATAAGTGGTGAAATAATGTCGTGTTTCATTCCATTTATGTTTTTCAGTCTCCCTGTTGGATCTACTGAAATATGTTACGTGTGCCATACCTCAATTCGTACTCAGCATGTGCGTCAAGAACGAAGAACTAGGTTCTGTACCATGTAGAAATTTAGCAATGAAAGCGTTGAAATTGATAGTGATTCAACTAACATATCCTTTTATTCTAGGTTTGTTCCTTGGGTTCGGTTCTATTGCGAGTATCGGCCTACCCTTTGGATTAAATTACCTTTACAAGTACGTCTTCTCCGATAACCAGAAAACATGGCCTGGAACCATTTATTTCATCAGTGCTGGTGCCAACTTGATAATAGCGATTTTCTTAAGGTAAATTAGCGACTTCCTTATTATTAATTCTACTTGAATCGAGGCCAAGTTGTTTGGAAAGTAGTTAATAAATCTGACAATAATTATTGAATTAAAATATCAAGAACAGGCAAGATTTAACACAGGTTTGTTGTCATAATACGAGTACATTTCTAATCTTGTCAGGAATGATTTTTATCTAATCAATGTCTACTCCTATGTTGACAATGCTTTCCTGATATCATGATTTTTGTGCGAGTTTCCTCATTCCAAATTTATTTTCTGTTTAATTCACTTGGTCAGTTTTGTAGATTAACAAAAAGAAGTGAAATGCAATATATAAATATTTATGATCTGAATGGCTTATCTAAATATTGCAATAGTATTCTTATATTCACCATTATATTAATAAATAAATGAAGATGTAGGTAGGTTGTTGGGGTATGAAGTCATAGATACACAGCGATTAAAAATAAATTTTAATTTATAATGCCGACGTTTCGACTTGCATTACAAATCTTCATCAGGGCTAGAAGAAAATAAACAGATATGACAAAAAATGCAGATAGTGATGAAAAGATAAGAAAAAAATAACTGAATGATAATAAAGACAACATGAAGACAATATATAAAGACAATTAAATTAAAAAAAAATTGAATATTTTGTTATATAAAGATAAAAATATATTACTAATACTAAAGGTATTACTAATATATGTTTATCTTTATATAAAAAATATTCAATTTTATTTTTAATCAATTGTCTTTATAGATTGTCTTCATGCTCTCTTTATAACATGTAAAGTTTTCTTTATTTTTTAAATGATGAAGTTAAAAGATTTATTTCTCAATGGCTGATAAGGAAAATAGTTTTCCTCTTTTTTTATGTGTTTGAATGAGAAATATTATTTTGGAAACCAAAATAATTTTTGTTATTTTATTTACAGTATTGGATATTACATTTATTCACCACAAAATTTGGACGAGGAAAATCCAACGACTGAAGGTGATGGTGATGTAGAAGACACAACTGATTATAGAAACCGTGCCAGTTGAATGAATGAACTAAATTTAAGTTCTCTTAGATAATACCCGTCTTCTTAGCTTGTTTTTTTTATTGTTTTTTTAAACTTTATTTATAATCAAATAATAGATGTGGATGATTGTATTATATCATGAAATATTCATGCCAGTTTTACAAATCATCCGCAGAATCGAAATATACGGGTAAATTCTATGATCTGAATTATGGTATGAGATTTTTACATTTTTTTTAATTGTTTTTTTATGTATACGTCAATAATTATTTATATAGGTATTTGTTATAACTTGACTAAACAATTCTGGCTATTGCACGTTGCATTCAGTATTATATTTTAATCCTAAAAAGCAATATATCTTGTATTAAAAAATGTTTTTTTGCACACCTTGTGTTTTGATAGAATTTTTCATACCTGATATTTCCTGCACTTACCAGGTCTTTCTGTCCCTCCCACATTGTGTAGTATACTACCTTCCTCAAGTTCCCTGTAATATGTCTTATAAAACAATATTTTGTGTGTTTGTTTCTTTTTACGGCAATGTTACTAATACTGCTGACCTAAATAACCACTGAGCTTTAAGGATATGGAAGGATTCCAATAAAAGGTTTAAAATCCTCTTATCCTACCTCCTTTCTATCAATGATAATGACGACCCGTACAGTTCTTACGACCCCTGCTTTTAGATCAATGAACAACTTCAAGAACTGAACAAGTGACCTAAGGTTCCTCGATCCAGAATATTTGCCTTTATTTAATGTACACCTTGGTCCAGAATGTTTAATCGATTTTGATTAAAATCAACAAAAATAAAACGCGGTGAAATGGTTCTTTTATTATTTTTTTATATTTTATATTAGTTGGTTGGTTGGTTGGTGGTAAGTGCGTAAAACCATGGGTGGTCATCAACGCCCACTAATTGCTATAATTTTGGTATATATATATAAAAAAATTAAATCAGGTAATCTATTTTCGCTTCATTTAGGAATTTGAGGAGGCGCATGATCATTTGTTCGTCATCCCCTGTGCCCTAAAGCCTGTGCCAAGTCTGTGGGGACATTGTTGGACATATCTCTTCAAAGATATGTCTAATTGACAATTCTCCGTTGCATCCTAGACTAGGTAGTTGTTCTCTTTTAATCAGATGTTAGTGAAGTAGTCTAGTGTGGCCTATCCGCAGGCGGGTCAGGATCATCTCCTCGTGGCGGTTGCTTCGGCTGGAAGATCGAAACGGTTCGACACTTTTTTAAATTGATTTCAATTTGCTCGGCGGGCTCTGATCCCACTTTGACCGTCATTCCTCTTATATCTTATTGTGGAGCGGTAGTCTAGTGTGAATAACTTATTAAGGCACTTCCGTGACCGGGTAGCCTCAATGCTTCTTTCGCTGCTCTGTCCGCCATTTCGTTGCTTGTAATACCTATGTGTCAGGGGGCCCATATGAGATGGACATTTTTCCCTATTTCTCCCAGTATTGTAATATACTCCTGTATACGTGATATTAAATGGTTTTCAAAGAGCATGTTTTTAAGGCCATACAGAGCGCTTAGCGCGTCTATAATAATTATCTACTATATATTTGTCAAATACCACTCACTCATTTAACACGAAATCTCAGAAACCACCGAACGGATTGGAATGAAATTGGATATGTAGCTTTCTCTAGGGCCATAGGTGCTCGCTAAGAAAGGAATTTAAATAAATCGGCCTGGATCGCGGCTGATTCGCAAAAAATGCGATTACAATTTTTATTGGGTGAATAATAATAGTGCTATGTCCGTCTCTGTTTGAGTCCGGATCAGCATTAATATAATTATTGGGATGCCAGCCAGGACTTAATCTCCTGACAAATGATAAATATGTATTTTAAATCTTTAATTAATTTAATTGAATCTTCTCCAGAAGGTGATCGTGGGGTCGATAATTATGTATGTAAATTATAAATAAGGGTAAACCAAATATATTAATTATTGAGTGGCATGCAAATGGTGAATAAATGACAGTTGAACTAAAACAATATATATTCCATTGTGGGTTGACATATAAAAATTACAGTTAGGAAAAGGAATCATTCTTAATCTAGTATCTTAACTTTAACATAAGGAGCTTAGCCTAAATGTATCTTGAATACGAGGGCGATGCTACGTATGTTGTGGGTTCATGGTGGTAGGCCGGGAGCTCCCAGGCTCCGAGGGATCCAGGAACTAGCTCAGAAGGGACCAGATCAGACATCTCCTAGACTCTCTCAAATACTCTCCTCGACTGCTCGACTGATCGACTCAAACTGACTTTTAAAATATTTTGCCGGTAAGGGATAGGCAGGTAGAGAAATATGGTACACCAACAAAGGGTGTGAACTGCTGGACCACCCGCAAGAGGCTGTGAAGGGGCCAGCCACCCTATTACGCAACACGCGAATATTATGCTTATTAAATTAAACCCTAAAGGTTTGATAAATAGCAATAGATTAATTGTCATATGGTATTTGGAGATGAGCTAAGCTTAAAAATAGGTTAGATGCTTAAGCAAAACACTTTGACCACAAATTAAGTTCCTTATAGTTTTAAACTATAATAAAACAAAAATACGATCGATGTCGAAACCTTATAATATGGTACTTTCTGTGAACTCATGGTGGCTGCAGAGGTGGACCCTGGAGTTTGAGTTGTTTCGTGACGAGAAGCTATTAAAAGACTTATGTTAAAGAAGAGGTTAAAAGACTTATGTTCTCTGGTGATGACATGTAAGGCCAGTTCGATGTACATATTCCTTACGAGCAACTCACTAACATTGCTTCAACAGTAGCTTCGTCCCCAACTAATCTTCCTTCAGTTTTCCGGTTTTGATATGTACGCAAAAATGGAAACAGAAAGACTAAACTTTATTCGAAAAAATCAAAAAAGTTGAGACTATATTCACTTAAAGATTGCCATAAGAAAAGCTGATGGTGTGATATCAGAGCTGGGTAAGATGGAAGTGTTGCCTCGAAGCTTTACTGGAGGACTATCAAATTAATATAAAATTAACTTTTGCAAGTAGTTAAATTTACGTATTGAAATTATTAAAATAATTGAATTCTTTAGGTTTATTTAAGTAATAATAATTATCAACATTAAGCTTAACTTTTAGTAATTTAAGTTATCCTCAATCCTAATGATATTAAACCGTAGCGGAGCAGGGTACTTTCAGCTAGTTATATATATTTGAGGGGAAGCCATTGAATTGTGGAGTGCTTTGGCTATTGCATTTAGTTCTGTAATATATAAATATATTGCACAGTCGGTGGAGCTTGAATTTATGGGTGGAATGAGGTGTGCTGTGGAATGTATGCTGAAGATGCAGAACTGTCAGTTTTCGATCCGTCGGTAAAGATGATAAGATTATCAGGAATATTTTCAGTTATTTGCACGAGTTTTTCTTTAAATAGTGATGGTAGAGACTCGTTTTTCCTAATTTTTAATAAATGTAGGTATATTTTCGGTTTATGGTATGTCCATGGAGGAATATGGGAATTTATTTTAGTGATTTTTGTCTGCTTAATTTCTGCGATTACAGCTGATATTCTTTCTGCCAGAGGAAGAGTTGCATTTGGCTTTTGTTGAAATTGGCGAGATAATTTGAGCCGGAATATTTAGTTGTATGTAGGATGAGTAGGCTGTAGGTATAGTTTCGTGATATAGTTAACTGCCAACTTATGTCTGTGGAACAATAATGGTGGAATTTCAGATTCTGCACAGATACTTAGCGTGGGACTCGTTCGAAAGGCGCCAGTAGCGATACCGATTCCAATGTGGTGGATTACACCTAGTTTAGATAATGTTCTTTGACGAGCAGAGGCATAAATAAAGCTTCCATAGTCTATTTTACAGCCTACCAACGCATGATTTAGATTTTAAGCATTGTCGACCTGTCGGCACCGCATGCAGTTCCACTGAGGACACTCAGAATTTGCAATTTATTTAGGCATCGTTTCTTCAATGCATTGATATGGCATTCCCAAGACAAGCGTCTATCGAAGAATAGTCCGAGAAATTTATTGCTGTTGACATATGGCAAAGATGTACCTTCCATTATTAGCACTGGGGAGGGTGGATTATTTAGTTTTCTGCTGAAATGAACACATTTTGTTTTTTCAGTAGAAAATTGGAGCCCTGAACATCGCGCCCAGCAGCTAATGCCGTTAGTGCTATCCTGCAGCTTAATTTTTATGGTGTTAATGTTATCTGACCTGCATAATATGGCCAAGTCATCCACGTATAACATGGATTTCACCCCTCTTGGCAGGTTCCTTCCCAGCCCATGTATAGATAGGATGAAGAGTGTCGTACTCAGGACACATCCTTTGGGTATTCCGCTTTTTTGTTCGCATTTATATCATACTACCTATGCGAACCTCGAAGGTGCGCTTAGTCAAGAATTGTTCAATGAACTCGATTATCCCTTATGTGAAACCAAATGTTCTGAGTGCTTTTAGAACGTTGCTTTTCTTAATAGAGTCAAACGCCTTATACATATCGAAGAACACAGAAATTACGTGTTGCCGCTGAATGAAAGCATATTGAAGCTCTGCTTCTATTTGTATTAGGTGGTCTAGCGTACTCCTTCCTTTCCGGAATCCACATTGGAAGCTTTGGACCAAATTTATTGTTTTCTACGACCCATTTAGGTCGTTTGTTGATCATACGCTCCATCAGCTTACATAAACAGCTCGTCAGAAAGATGGGGCGGTAGCTTGATGTTTGTCGTTTGTCTTTCTTAGCTTTTGGTATAGGAATTATTTCTGAGTGATGCCTGGGTTGTGGGAGTTCGCCTTTTTACCAAATTTGATTGTAGAATTCCAGAAGCCATTCAGAATCTACCAAAGCCATCCTTTGGTAGATTCTGAACCATGGCGTAGTGGATTTCGTCGGGTCCAGGTGAGGTCCCCTTTAAGTTTTTCATGACCGCTTGAAGCTCCCAAATAGAGAATGGTCGGTTGTAGTCTTCGGTATCCGTATTTCTTGTTAGAGCATCTACAGTTTGGTCTTCCATGTTTTCTTCTTGTAAACATGTGGAGGTAAATATTTCAGAATACTATTCAGCAAAATGTGCTGCAACTGTGTCAGGCTGATCGTTCAAGGTGCCATTAATCAGAAGTGTGTAGCGATTAACTAACTAGGGGACGTTTGCAGTTGTAACTCACAGATTTGAATGCCGATTTTTGTGTGGTTAGTAAGGACCTATAATAGTGCAAAACTAGAGTTATAGCCGCCAATGAATGGAAATTTTTTTTCATGAACAACAGACCTCAAATTTCGATTTAACGCACCATAAAACCCTTATATGTGCAATTTTATCAAAATAAAAAAATATTGATTTTTCACCACTTTTGAGGAGGTTAAAATTTTGAAGTTGACATTTCATCAACAATTTCTAACGGTCATAATTACTGCTGCGTTCAACCGATTACAATAGTAATAGCATCAATAGAATCAGCATACATTCTGCTTTTTATCCACGCATATAACATTGGGATTACTCCAGATTTTAGTGGACAAAAACTGATGTGAATGAAAAAATCCGAGGTCAGCTATAACTTGAGATATCTCATTAAGGGGAAATCCTGTGACCTGCTGATTAGGGCTAAACTATGCAGCTTTACGGCTTCTAGATGACCTTAAAATTTGGTTTTAATCGGTGGCGAAATGTGTGAGATAGCGCAAATTATTTACATTTTTTCAGAAATTGGCAGCCTTCTAAAATCATACAAAATTTTAAAGGTAAAAAAAATTTATTTTTGATTTCGACAAATTTCAGTTTCTACATGTTTTTTGAGATGAGGAATCTGAAAATAATATCAGTTTTTAGTTTAAAAATTTTTCTCACCCATATTTTTATTTCAAACTGCATTAAAACCCTAAGATTGATGAATGATCTAAAATTAATATCAGGTTTTGGTTTAAAAAAAAAAACTCCTCTTACCTAAAATTTCTTAATATGGTCTTATTTGAAATTTATTGTGTAAAAACTAAAATAATAATAAAAACAGATCATTTTAGAACGTCTTATTTATATAATATAGGCGAGGAAAATTTTTAAATTAAAACTGATATTATTTTCAGATTCCTCATCTCAAAAAACACGTAGAAGCTAAATTTTGTCTATATACATTTATACATTGTCTATAAAATTTAAAACCCAATATTAACATAAATAGTTTTACTTTATTTTTTCATTTTATTTTTATAATTTTAGTTTTATCAATTTTTATGTATAATGTTATATGCAGCTATTACTCATATTACAGGGCCTTTTTTCCAAATATAAATGTCTTTCTCTTAACTTTTCTTCAGTATGTCAAGTATCCTAACTACCTGTCACGTTAACTCCCAATCCTTGCCTGCCCATTTTGAAGAATTCCAGCAATCTTTTCTCACAAAACTTTTATCTTAAAAGGCCGGACAGGCGCACAGTGGGACGAAACGGTGTTTTTTCTAGATATCGCAATTTGAGCCTCTAAAAATTTTTGCATCGACTTCTAATTTCATAAGGGTATGTTTTCAAGGGTGTGGAATTCAAATCTGAATTTTGTTTTTGCCTATTATTTCAAGATTTTGCTCTGTTAACCAATTGTGTGTCCAAAAAATCCAATTTTCGTTTGTTCGTGTTTCGATTCGAGGGATATTATTTTCTATGATTTTCAATGTGCCCTATCGAATTTAAAAAAGCTGCAAATCAATCAGTTTACCCTTATGTGAGTTATACGTGTTGTATGCCTTTTTCGTCGATCTGACTTTTTAACTAAAAAAACAACTAACCTGTTATAATTAATTAACCCCAACATCCCGCGATAATCAAGTAAGTGATGATTTAAAAAAAAAAAAAGTTGACTATGGCTTCAAGCTATCAAAACATGTATGTATACAGACTGATTGGTCAGTCGCTGCCTATACGTTTTTATGGCTATTGCTGTCATTTGTTAACAACAAACGACTATACAATAACTAAGATTATTTGTGGATCACGTTGATCATCAGCGCAACGAATAAACTGTCTGTATAATTTTACCTACTCCTAATAATATATACTTTTTTTCCTTTTATTTTTTCTCTTTTATATTCATTTATATATCTTTTTATTCAATTATTTTTTCTCTAATCTTTATTCTATTTATCAATTAGCGTATAAATTCATTTGATAATTATTGCTTAAATATCATCTTAACTCAATTATTTTAAATTAAAGTTAAATTATTTTACTATTATTCTAAAAATATGTTATGTATTATTATACAAATAGTTTGTATAAATATTTATTTAAATGTGCGTTATGCCGAGAAATATATGCATGAGAACGCGTAGAAATATATGAACCTATTTCAGGGCGCCTATTACCATTACTGCAATGTGGAAAACTTAAGAAAAGAAAATAACTAACAATAAGACTAAACATTTTGAAATTAACAAAATACAATTCTAAACTAAAAATTACAAATTATTTGTTTTTCATAACTGGGAAAGGTACAATTAAAAATAAAGGTTGATGGTTTAATTAGGTCGAATTACAACATTAGAAATATATAAACTATGCTTAACCACGGGTTAATTCGGCCATATTCGGAAAATAATGGAACGTATTTATCTCATTTAGTATCTAAGGTTAAAGTCTATGAAGTTAATTTTTTGGACAAATTTAGAGTTTTCTTCAACACGCAATAATATACTCGAAACACCCTGAAAGTTACTCCACATCACATGTCATTGTTCTATAAAATCTTAATTCTTTTAACAATAAAACCATCACAACTATATTTTTTTTAGTTTGAATAGACTAGTACGAAATAGAAAGTAATTTTTTATTTGAGATTATGAGGTATAATTATCTCTAAATTTTAAAAAGTTACAGGAACAATCATAATCACTAAATACGATTTCGTGTATTTTTAGGTCAATTTTCATTACTTTTTTTTTTAGAAACAGCATTTTCACTACGAAGTTCTGAAAAATTTCCACATTTTCTTATTCCTAAGATGTTAGAAGATGGTGCAAAGTGGTCGGAGATAGCAATAAAATAGTTTCAATTTTTAGTGCATGTCTGGAAATTTGGGCCATTCGTCCCACTGTGTGGCGGTGGTGTTGGCATATATGTACACGGTAGCCTGAAAACAAGAATCCTCGATTTCTCTCATTCATCCATACATCCTCACGTTGAATGCCTTATCCTAGAAATTTCTGCTGGAAATCATCTATATACATATAGACAGTATATAGACTATATACTGTGGTATATCGTCCTCCTCTTGTTCCGTTTGATTCGCCCTTCGAATCTTCCTTATTTAACCTTGTACCTCTCCATTCCAATATTATTATCTCCGGATACCTCAATACAAATTTGCTAGCTGACTCCAATGATAAACGTTACTTCAATACCCTGTTCTATTCTCTCCGCCTTTTAATCGTACCTTTCGCTCCAACTCATCATTCCCGCTGTTCCGACACATGGTTAGACCTATATATTATAGGTTCTCAAAAAAATTTCCTTTCCTCCTCACAATGCCTCGTATCATTTTTATCTTCCCATGATCTAATTCAAATATCCTATAATTTCCAAACCTATCCTCTTCCTACAAAAATCATAACCTACCGCAACAAGTAACGACCATGAATATCCGGCTTGCCTTTATCCCCTACCTTTACGCACGCCAAGACTTGCCCAGCCAGGTATATGCTCTCCATATCCACCGCCTGCACTTAGTCACTTCTATCAGTATTTGTCTAACCTTGGAGGAAACTTTGCATTATGAAGATGTTCGAAATTATTAAATTTCCTTTTATAAAGAGTGGCTTAGTCCTGCACTAATTGAAAAGCTCCAGGATGGTGTGTACGGACAGTCCTCTCCCTCATATGCCATTTTAAAGGATGGGCAAAATTATATAAGTTTGAGAAAAAATGTCTGGATTCACTTCTAATAAAGATAATGGCTTCCATTATTTGGGATTGTAGAGTAATAATGCAAATTGATTTTAAAGAAATCCACAATAAAATTGAGAGTATTATGCAGTCCGATCTAACCGGTTGCGAGACTTTATGAATGAGAAAAGGGCGAAAGTTTAGCAGGTGTTAGGCATCTGCATGACAATGCCCCGTCCTAACAGCATTGTTTTCTAAAGCCGCTGTGAAGGAACGCGGATTCCAAGATATCTCTGCATATATCCTACAGCCCACACTTGGGCCCTAGCAAGGTATAACCTGTTGTGCAAGAATATTTTTTAAGTAAAGAAGAAAATTGTATAAGAATATTTTTTTCGTGGAATAGAAATTTGCACAATCTTTGTATTTAGTGTGTAGTTTAGAGGAGAAACAATATCACAACAATGTAGTTTTGTTTTCCTTTTAATTCTTCGCCTTCCTCAGTCCGGAAATTTATAGACCTTGCAACTAGATCATAGCACGACTTGGGTGCTCTCTTATGGTTACTTATTTCCGTGCTTTAGCATTATCAGATTGGCTATGTGCCAGGGTTAGTCATGGGTCGTTCTGCTTGGAACGGAACTTGGAACTGTTTCTAGCTTTGAACCGGTTTGGAACTAAACAAACCCCATATTTTCGTTTCACCTGCCGTTTTTTATCGTTTCACCTGGAACGAAAACCAACGCCAAAAGATCTTTCGTTTCGTTCCCTCGGTGAAGTAAAGTTGAGATTGCATCTCTGGTTTCGTTCCACCCAAGGTCGTTCCGTCTGCTTTGTTGCGCAAATCCTGCCACTCTTGGTTCCCTGTACCCCTTCTCTAAAGGGCATCTTCAAAATAAATCGCTTTCTTTGAAATTTCCTGTTCTATCCCCAGAGCTCGGCTTCTTCTTTCGGATTCAGATAAATAAACCACACAAGGTTTTACTGCATGTGTAATTAAATGATTTTTTCGCTATTTGATCAAAAATTAATGGAGCTGTCACAAGAACTGACTCCTTTTTTCTCGGATCCAATGTAATTGAAAAATTCTCGCTTACTTGGGCACCATAGTTGAGCTATACACTATACAGGTGTTGCGTTTTTCATTTCTAAATAAATTTCCGAATAGTCAATGTTAACTCTATTACACTCAGTAAAGCTATTGATGTTGCGATATATGGCGACTCCACCGGCTATGCGACTTGATGATGATGATACCGCTAGCGATATCAGTAGGTTGGGTGGCGCCATGTGGTGCCTCAGATACCCAGCTACGATGGCGATATATAAAGGAGTGATACTTGGTATCCTACGGTATGCATCTCCCGCCTGGTACCAAAATCTCTCACGCAGACAGATGAGTAGGCTGGCAACAATTCAGCGAAATTCTCTGCTGCGAGTCACCAGGGCGTACCGATCAGTGTCTCATGAGGGGGTCCAGGTTTTAGCAGGAGGGGTACCTCTTGATCTTGTACTGCAAGAAGATGGTTTTAAATTTAAAATGAAAAGGGAAGGCTCGGTGGGACTACCAAATAATCTCCGGTCTCTGATCGACGCAAATCCAAGGAAATGGTTGGAGATTATCCGGGAGTACACGATAGAAGAATGAAACAGGCGGTGGGTGACAATCCCGAAAGGGGCTACTCTTAGAAAATATTTCCCTACTGTTAGGTCACGTCTTCAAGGAACTTGGGTCCTCCCGGATTACTGAATCTCACAGTTTCTCACAGGGCACGGGGGCTTTCGAGCCAAGCTCCAGAAACATGGTAAGAATATTGACCTGCTTTGTCTCAGCTGTGGTGTACCGGAGACCGCTGAACATGTGGTAATTTCATGCACTGCCTTTGAGGCATTGAGAGCCAAGCTACAGAGAGAAACAGGGCTGTACGTTCTAGCGGAGAGTGATTTCCCTCAACTAGTATCAGCTGACAACTACCCATATTACAAAAGTTTTGTGTATGGTTGGAAAACTGAAGTGGGGGTAGAGCAGTTCAATCTAGGAAGAAGGGGCCACGCCCCAGAAAGACCCCTGGACAGAAATGATGCTGACGACAACCTCATCACCGAATAAAGCCTATATAAACGTAAATTAAAATAAACGTAAAAAAATTTTAATATAGGTATGTTGTTATTTTAATTTAGTATGTTATAGTTATTATTTAGTCATTATTATTATTATGTATTATAGTATGTTATAGTTAGTATGTAGTTAATTTTAATATAGTATGTTGTATTAAATATAGGTTGTTGTATTAGATATAAGTTCTATTGTATTAAACATAAGTATGTAGTTATGTGAAGCATTTAATGTATTTTAAATGATGTTATTGTAAACGTGTAGTGTAATCTTGAAATGTTAAATGTTAAATGTAATATTGAAATATTCTGTTAAATGTTTAAGAAAATTTATTCTTGCAATGTTAAAAGTAATATTGAAATGTTATGTTAAACTATTAAAACCAGAAGTGATGGCTACAAGCCATCCCTGCAAAACCCGTGTAGCCGAGAGGCAAGGAAGGGAAATAAATAAATAAATAAAAAAGATACCGCTAGCGATGCTGTAGTTGCACTTGTCTGTTCTCAGCGGTATTAGAATATGATCTCTGATCAAAGCTACGGATATTCACTGGCAAGGAATTTTCCATCCAAGTTTCGCTGATTGCCAAATAATCAGATCGGTTGATGATTGTATCAGTAGAGATGTCTTCTGAGTGCGCAACCAAGTTTTATGCATTAATTGCGGTGATAAGTATAAAACAATTGCTGATTAGGAACACTACCACAAAATTCTGATAATATTTTTTTTTTTATTCTAACACCTTATTATATTCACTATCACTACTTTAAACTAATGCTGTATATACAACCGGTAGATTTTGGTGAACGCTGACGATTAAAACTTAAACGAACATCGTAGCTTCTCCGAGTCAAAGGTTATACCTATTGCAAATCTCGATACAAAGCAAAATACCTCAAAATGTAAGTTTCCGGCACTGCTTGGCTCGGTCATATGGTGTTTCATTATTACCATTCGATTGTTCTTCAGAAGCCCTTTCCAACCGTATGCGATCTCAGTATTTGGTTTTGACTTTTCGACGCGTATAGGCCGACTTTATATATTTTTGATAATATGTTTTTATTCTTACACCTTATTATATTTACTGTCACTACTTTAAACTAATGTTTTATATGCAACCGATAGATGTTGACGACAGCTGACGATTAAAACTTAAATGAACATCCTAGCTCCTCCGAGTAAAAAGTTATACTAATTTCAAATCTCTAAACGCAGCAAAATAACTTCAAAATTGCGGGGCCTCCCCCTCCACCGCACGTGATGAGTCACTGTTCTCGCTTATCGTAATGAATTCTTTGATCCTTTAGCTAC
Source organism: Euschistus heros (assembly GCA_003667255.2). NCBI lineage: Eukaryota > Metazoa > Arthropoda > Insecta > Hemiptera > Pentatomidae > Euschistus > Euschistus heros. The sequence continues at coordinate 497,520 of RCWM02000059.1, forward strand.
CCAGTGGTATGATTTAATTTAGAATGCATAGGATAGATTCGAAATTACAACGCCAATCTGTATTCCCTTAGCATTAGGTTTTTTGAATTGCTCCCATATGGTAGAAAATTGAAAGACGTATTCTCGTTAAAAACACCATTTCTTATTGAGTGAATTCCAAATATTTGAAAGGCTGTATTTCTGTCCACAAGAAGCTACAGAGCTTATTTTCTGCTAAAATTGTATTAAATTCAACGAACTTTGAATATAGCAAGCATTTCTTTAGAACCAACGAAACAGATATTATGGGGATATGTACTTTTATGTTTATGTACTTATGTAGTTTGAAATATTTGACGCTTTGACGCTATCACATAGAAAACGGTGGCGCTTCGAGATCCAAAACTTGGATTTTCGAAAACAAGCACAATACTAACAGCATATAAACAAGAATTAAAACTCGACTTTTTGCATACCAAAATGTTTACTTTTACTGGACTGTTAGGGATAACGCAAAAATATTGTTCCTCCATTCCTCCATTCCTCGAACTTCGCCCAAGAGAGGGTCTGATTACCCTGAGAGTCGGACAACAACATTGTTTTCCAAAGTCGCTGTGAAAGAACTCCAAGATTCCAAGAAATCTCTCCATACATCCATCTACTCCATAAAAGGAGTAGGATTGGTGAGATTTTACTGTACTTGAATTTTTCATCTAAAATAATATATTTAAGTTTATTCACAAATGTTTGTGTATAGCCCAATATTATTTTATTTTTATTTTAACTATTGATACCCGTAAATTGCATACTAACTGGACTTGTGACCGTCTAGTATAGTCGTATTTCATTTACCTTTTAATAATACTTATGTTCGAATGGATTAATGTCAGGAGTCAGGAAAAAGAAGGGTAATTAATATTAAGAAAATTATTTATTAACATGAAATCGCATCATTCATTCTGTTATCTAAAATTAACTTAACGGAATTTTCTGATTCCAAATGATTAAAGTTTCAATTTTCGTAGGAATGTAAAATAAAAAACAGAAAAAAAAAAATTAAAAATTGTATATTTAAAAAAATACAAATCATACAAGTGGAAGTTTTTCAATCTTCTGAATAAAATATATATCACAAGAGAGATAAGATAGCGACAATAAAAAAAAAAAAAAAAAATACCTAATGGCAAAAATAAATTAAACAATATATGTACAAATATATACACTTATATCTATATATATCTAATGTCAGTCAATATTCTATATATTATGTTATCGATAATTGTCATTGTAATGGCTGTGCCTAAAACGGCACTCTTGTTGACTAGCTGCTGATAGAGAAGGCATTGGATCAAATTATGGTAACCACTCTCACTTCTGCTGCTGTGCTAATACCTTCGATCTGCAACAAATATTTCCATGATACATCAAACAGTAAATGTTTCGTTTTACTACTACCTAATTCAATAGTGTATGTGTATTTATGTATATATGTGCTCTTTCGCTTTACACGTTGTTATCAAAAAGCAATCTAGATTACAGCAATATAATAATTAACAAAATAAACTAACGTAGGAAAATGAACCAAGGCAGACACAGGTGTTAAAGCTGTAGTTGAGAAATAAGTAAATTATACTTCCTCCGTGAGGAGGCTCGGTAGCTCAGTGGGTAAAGGCTACCAGGCTCCCGGGCCCGGCTTCTCGATTTCGACTAAAGGTAGAAAATTTATTTTCTGTTATTTTGGTTATAGCTCGACTTCGAGTTCGGGAGACCCCCCTGGGGCACACCCAGCCTCAACAAAGTGGGTACTCTTAATTGGGATAAAACCTGGCAGTTGAGCGTGATTCAGACCAAATCTCCTCCTTTCACAACCGTTGGCCCAGAAACAGTACATCCTTACCTAAGTACTGAACCCAAGATCCTTCATGGGTTGTTAGTAGTATAGGTTTTATTTTTTATTCTATATTTCCTCAGTGATTTTTTCACGCAGATCCGGTAATTATAATTAACCCCCAATCTTTGCATTGCTGAACTTCGGATCCTAATATAAACAAACTAGCTAAAAGTACCCGTGCACCGCTACGGTTTAATATCATTGGGATTAAAGACAACTTAAATTAGCAAAAGTTAAGCTTAACTTTGATAATTATTATTACTTAAATAAACCTAAAGAATTACATTCTTAGAATAATTTCAATAAGTAAATTTGACAATTTGCAGAAGTTAATTTTTTTTCATTTTAATAGTCGAGCTGTGAAGGTGTATTGGTGTTTGTGTAACGCAGAGGGATGTCATCAATCATCAATCATACGCTCGATAGAACTCACTGATTATCATCAGTTTCTTGTCCCTGCTGTGGAGAATAATGTCTCGCTTTGCAAACACCTGGCCAACAATCAAAACAGCAACTTCGTTAATGTTAGAAGTATTGTAACACCCTTAGTGAGCATTTGAAGGCTTTTTGCCATCACTGATAGCCACCTGGAAATCTTGTAGATCTTTGGGAACAGACTCAACTGCAGCTCTGAAGTCCTTGATATACTTGTTATGTTCATGAACAATTCTGGAGTTGGCCTACCAATGCAGGCTTGACATTTTGAAAGTACCCATAGCAAATGTCTCATTCATGGTTGTCATCGCCAACAAAATTTATCTGAATAAAAGACGGCTCCTGTTGTGTTCGAGGAATCAAACTCCCTATTCTTCCATATAAATTGAAACTGAATGCTAGCAAATCCAAGGCTATTGTGTTGGGCTCTAGGGTTCTTCTCAACTCCCTACCTGGAATCTCTAATTTCTCCATAGATTCCAAACCCATAAACTTCCACGCTTCCGTTACGAACCTCGGCATTGTGTTTTACCAAACCCTTTCCTGGAAAGATCATGTTTTCCTTATTATACGCCGAACAATTTCCATTCTTCGACTCCTAAACCGCTCCCGTAAATTCCTCCCTCAATCAACTCGTCAATCAATTTCTTCCCTCATATTTCCCCATTTTGATTTTGGTAGTGTGGTGTACGGAGGTCTCTCTGCATCTCAGGATGCACGATTTAAGAAGCTCATGAAATGTTGCCGAAGATTCGTTCTACGGATATCACGTATTGACCATGTATCTCACCGCTACACAAGATTAAAATGTTTATCTCCCTCCTTACGAAGACAATATTTCCTTGGTTCGTTCCTTTACAAATCACTTTCCTCTCAGTTACCTTCCTATATCCTCAAAGCATTAACATTAAAGTCATCAGTGAGTTCCCGCAAAACCAGATCCGTTCCTCAGACCTCTGCCTAACTACCTTTAACACAACATCCTTCAAACGTTCCTTTATTTCCAGAGCTTCCAACATCTGGAACTCCTTCTCTTCCATCATTCGCCACTCATCCACTCATAATAGTTTCAAATCCCGACTTTTCGTTTACTTTTCCGATATTCAATCTAATAGCCATATCGATGAAGAAAATATTTTTAAAAATGAAATATGAATATTCTGAATATAATATTGATTTTGTACTATTGTTCTAAATTTTTATAATTGGTTTCGGCATAATTATAAATTATTCCGGATAATTTATATTTCTTAACTTTGTTTACTGTATTTTGTTTTCATTGATTTTTTTTTTTTTTTTTTTTTTTTTTATTTCCATTTTTATATTTTCGTAGCTTATTTTAAATTCTAACCTTAAGATATAATTTGTTTTTCGTGTGATATTTTAAAACATATAATATTACTTTTAGTACTTCATATTGTTATTTAATATTTCTTTTAAATTCCTTAACTTAATTTCAATTGTATTTTTTCATGCTTTACTAAAATTATACATACGGCAACTAGGCCGCCGTTAATTGTTCATTGCAATTATTCTTAAGGAGCAATGGCCCCAGAATAAAATTTATTTTCATTTTCATTCTGTGATATAACTGTCCTCACATCTTAATATTTATTTTCATTTTCATTCTGTGATATAACTGTCCTCGCACCTAAATGTTGGCATGAAATGTCCCTCTATTATCTCTTTTGCTCCAAACGACATCATTTGGAAACAACCGTTATATTTCCAAATATTATTTAGAAAATGCTCAGCCTCACGATGTTCGTAAGTAAGGAGGTTGTGCAAGAGTTCAGTATATTCTTGAAATGGAGGAAGTTGGACTTTCCAGTTACTACAGCACATGACAGGGCTCTCGTCCTTCAATTTTACAGCATAACACCAATAGTAAGTAAACCGTTGTCCTTTATCGTCTGTTTTATCTTTTGCAATTCAGTTTTTGGGTCATACTTGTAACCCGAATGCTTCTTCACTGTCCATGGTCGTAACCTTAAACGTCTTTCATCATGCTTTGTTACAGCTACACGTTTAACGTGAGGATAATTTTCTGAGTAGTATCTTGAAGATTTTTTATGGATTTCAGGATGGGTTTTCTTATATTTTTATGTACTACAGCCCCTCTATGTACATTTGGGTGATTCTCTGTATATGTGTGTGCAGCATTTCTTTTAACTTTGGGTTGGTTCTCTTTATGTTTGTTAACCACTTTTCTGCTAATTTTCTTTCAGGATGATTTTTCCTGTATTCCATAACAACTTCCCTGTTAACCACTACATGTACTTGACTATATTTTTGCAGCCGATTCCCTTAGTTGCTTTTTGAGAACTGAATCTGTGAATCATTTCCTACGTTATTCCCATCTGAACTGAGAACAAAGGTAGATTCAAGGTTCAAGGAATTAAATTCATAAGAAATACAACTTGAGCCTGGTTGAGAAAAGCCGATTTGAGAAGGGCCAGGTTCAGATAAATTATCTTGTGACCGTAAAGCTGAAGGAAGAGTAGTTGGGAACGACCACTACTGATGAAGCAAGGTTGGTAGGCTGCTCCTAAGGAATAAGTACATCGAACTGTGCCTTCCATGTCATCACCAGAGAACATAAGTCTTTTAACCCCCTCAACTTCCTCTCCATAGCAGGCTAATAGCTTCTCGTCACGATACAACTTTACCTTGTAAGGGTGCGCCTCTGCAACCACCATGAGTTTACAGAAGGTACCAGATGATAAGGTTTCAACATACCAGTAACGTATTTTTGTATGTTTACTACTATAAGGAACTTTTTTTTTTTTTTTTTTTTTTTTTAATTTCTTTATTTCTTATATAATTTGTTTTTACAATTCAAAAAATTACATGCTGTACCAAGAAAATAAACCAGACTCAACTTAAAGTACAATACTAATAATCAACTTAAATATATGTAATGTATTAATAATTTATAATGAAAGAAAAATATATGAAAAAAAAACTTTCAACAAATAAACAGAAAACTATAACATCCTAGTAATAAAATAAACAAAATTGTGACTACGTTCTTAAATAATATATATATATATATATATATATATATATATATATATATATATATATATATATATATATATATATATATATATATATACCCACACACATTGTATAAGGAACTTAATTTATGGTCAAAGTGTGTGGCTTAAGCATCTAACCTATTTTGTAACTTAGCTTATCACCATATACCTTACAACAATAAATCTATTATTATTCACCCACTAAGAATTGTATGAATATTGTAATTTTACCCCTTTGTAGTACCGATACAGGACAAACTACTTGGAAAATAATTGTTATCATGCATCTAACACCTTATAAGAAACAATGTACTAAGTTTCTTTACGATCTGTAATGTTATTTCAAAGAATTTTCAATGCGTGAGTAATCACTTTTTTGCGAATTAGCCGCGATTTAGGCCGATTTTTTTAAAATTCCTTTCTTAGCGAGCAAAAATAAATACAAAAAAAACTCAAGATGTTATCATATTTAGTCCATTTCAATGTTTATATGATAATGGATGTGATTTGATAACAAGTAAAGAGCCTAATTATAAACAATTTACTCACATGTACTTCTGGCCTGTGAATAGTGATAGGTTTGAACTCTGGTAGAAAAGTGAGAACCATGAGACTCTGAGTCAAAGCAAGTAGCCATTCTGAGCTAGTACTAACCAAATGCCAAGAATAATCTGGATCCAATGGTGTCCAATGGAACGAGTCATCTGGCCCTGCAGAAGAAATTGAATCAATATGCAGTCTCTTTAAATGCTATTACTTTGAACGAAAATGAATAGGTGCACTAGAGAATATTAATATAACAAAAAAAAAAAAGTTTTAACAAAAGAAAACACCATTTAAATGCTGATTTATCAATTATTTGTTTAATGTTCAAGATTTTTTGTTTCATTTACTTAGTGATGATATTGCTGTAAATTAAAAAGTAAAATATTCATTATTATAGAAACGAAATTGTGATATTGTCAATATGCTAATACATCACAATGCCTGTAAAAACTTTAATAAAAAACATGAATTTGGCATTTTAGGAAGGGACAAAAAAAAATAAAATAAATAATAATACAGAATACAGAATATAGTAGAAGCGGCAGAGACAGCAAAGCCGTACGGTCCCCGTGGCTCCAGTTCAGCTGGCTCTCCCCCCACAACCTCCACCCCGGGCTGCTCCACCTCAGACTTATTTACAACTTTATCATGTAATATTTAGGCTTCAACTCTTACGAATTTTATTGGATTCCATCTAATTGTTCAGAAATTTATCACATTCATGCATAGGTAGGTAAGTTAAGAACGAAAATAAAACAGAATATTCCCAAAAGAAAATTACTAATTTCTTAATTTTCGATCTTATTTTATTTTTATGAATATTATCATTGATATTTTTCAAAAAATGGTGGATTCGGACTTTAAAAAATATCATTCCGATCGATCTTATTAATAATGAGTAATGAGAGCCATCTTATAAAAAATGTGAAAAGCTAGAAAAGAGTTTCTCCCAAGGTATTGTTTTAGAAGTAACAAAAGCAAGTTTTCTATTCTATATTTAATTAGTAATTTTCTTTTTCTTCGCACGGTTTAGTAGACTGTAATTGTAGGCAGTCTTTCTTCTTATACTGCAAAACGTTTCGGCGTAGGTTTAAATTTGTTTTTTCTTTTCAATCTGTATTTTTTTTTGTGGTTAGAAAGTGAATTTTCAGTGAAGCTTAATGAATCAGCTGTATTTCGAAGCTGTACAGATCTTTCATCAAGTTGTTTTTTTGAGCTCGTTTATGTTTTTATTAGTGATCTCTAACATTTTTTAAATCTCTTTTTATTTGGAGACCTAATATTTTTCAACGGGGTCGCAAGCCTTTTTATTGGTCCCCTTTCCTAAAAAAAAAAATTCAAAATTAAACTGAAAGTTTAAATACCTACGTATGTTGGTAAAGCAGGGGGAAAACGTAAAAAGTTATATATACCTTTATAATCGTCTGTCTCAAATGATCTGGGAAATCAAAAAAAACCGACTGAATCGCACCTTTCTTTAGATTTACTCGAAATGGAGAAGATCTGTCAAAATCGTCATCTTTAAACTGTTTTGAACAAATAACACTTGTATTTGTTGGCTTCCATTTTTCTTGCCTCAGGGCTTGAACCCACTTATTTCGTTCCTCTTCAGCTGAACGGAAGCTGATGAAAAAATATAAGGTAAAATTGGAACTGTTTACCTTTTAAAGATTTATTCAAATCTAAAACTATATTATTGATGTAAAACGTCTTCTTAAGGTTTAATGTTTAACATTCGAAACTAGTTTTCAAATAAATATAATTTCAATAGAATTAGCAATTAATTTATCAATCCTATTGAATTTCCAATCCAATCCAATCAATCCTATTTATTATCCAATTGAATATACAGAATATTCTGTATTATGTGGTTACAATATCTATTATTGTTAATATAGGGGAGTTTAACAATAAAGTTAAAAAAGCTCCACAATAAACATATTTTTACTGTGGCGAAAGGGAAGGAAGATTTGTTTCTCAATTTATTGAAAAACTATACTGTGTACGTTTAAAATGTACCGGTGACGCGTTATTGGAGGGTTTAAATCCTTGTTGGACTGTTTCCTAGAACATCCAAACGCGGCACAAGACGACATTATTTAATCCAATTGAGAAATAAAAAAAAAAAAACACATACACACAACAGAGACCTAACAATTAGCAATTGTTCCAAAAAAACACGGGAAAAACAGTGGTACTGATAGGGATAGCCGGGGTTGAGGTGGTGGGGATAGCGCTCCTTGCTGGGAGCCATCTCCCCCCACCTACCCACCGCTTCTATTATATTCTGTATTCTGTGGATATATATAATTCAAATAAAATTATTTAAATATCAAACAGAAAATTAATTTACATATTTTATACATAATTTATAAAATTTACATACATGGAAAAAGGATTTAAATTCGAGGAGGTGAGGAGAGGAAAAAAAAAAAAAAAAAAGAGTGGTTCTTAATGGGTGAATCAGCTTTACAAGCTGAAATTGGGAACACCAAAAAGAAGTTGAACAATACATTAATGATTTATGAATAGCTATTATGTGTGTGGATGGTTTCTAGAGTTAAAATGATTAGAATAGAAATGCTCCAAAATATATATATACAATATGTGCTTAAATATATGGGCACACCTTAGATTGGGATATATTTTTAAGGATGATTTTCATTTTATGTGACACTTTCAGAATAAAACTCTTAATAGTTGTAAATTATGAATTAGCAACTTGACTCTCATTTACATTTCAATAACATACTTCTTCCAAACTTAAAAACTTTGAAATCAATCAAAACATACCAGGTGCTATCCCAGCTGAGATGGCTGCCAATAATAATACAGTAGATAAGGTGCAGAGAACGCACCTACAAATGAAGATCGTTTTCCCATCGTACAGCTGGGCCATGTAGTAGGAAAAGATGGTCTGTAATTATAAAAAAATCAATTAAAGTCAGAAAAATTTCAAATTTATATATTTTTTTTAACGTTAAAGCCAAAAATTAAGTCTTTAAATAAAGTCAGCCTCATGGAATATCAGGACAAAAATGAGTTTGCAAAGATATAAATACATCAGCTCATTGAACAGATACGAACAGAATACGAAACATTTTACTATCAGATAATAATTCAATATTTTTCCACAAAAATAATAATATTTAATAAAGTAGGAAGTACCATTTAAATAAAAATACAATAACAGTTTATTAATGTGGTAATTAATTATTAATTCGGATAATTATTTATTTGAATTTGTTGAGGTTTATTAAGCCAAATTAAAAAACATTAAACATAAAAAAAAAAAAAAATGTATACAGTAAGGCTGTGTTTATGACACATAGTTTGATTCAATTTTAATTTTCTTAATTTCTTTATTTATGCTGTTTTATTTTGTCTTTATTCACTTTTTATATTTTGAAATTATTTAATTTATAAATTACTGTATGTAAATAAATGAAATGAATGAATATTTTTTTTTTCTAATTCTTATAATAATAGAAATTTACAACTGTATATACACAAATACATCTTGTAAATAATCAGTTAACAATGAAAAATGATGATATGTTAAAAACTTGTAGACGAACCCTTTGGTAGTTCTCTAATGAAATATCTTCAAAAGAAGATGATCCCGAGGCTATCCTCTTTTAAGACACCTCAGAGGATTGTCAGGAATGGAATGGAAAGCAAGTTGTGCAACAAGTGCATTTGGATGAGAAGTAAGTTTATTATGAAAAGAAACGTATCTGATTCATGCAAAATCAGCAACAAATGGGTTATTAAGGGCATTGTTCATTGGGCATCAGTTCATTTGTAAAAAAGTGAAGAGCATTAAGGATTTTGGATTGGAGTAATTGGATGCAGGAAGAATTTGATAGTTAGGTAAATGAATAAAAAAAAAAAAGTTAATTAAGTTTATTTCCCTTTAAAAAAAAAATATTGTATAATGAAGAACATAAGGGAGGCTGCTAGCATATTTATGGATATAAATAAATAAAAATAAATAAGGTTAGTAATGATACAATTACACTGGTCTACATCAAAATTGCCTTTTACATGGAAATGTACTATATCTATAGTATTTGATTCACTGAATCTAAATTTGGAACTTAAAATTGATAGTCAGTCTTATTTTCCATCTATGTCAAATTTAATGTAATGGCGGTTAGCTTCATAGATTTATCATATTAATGATTTATGAGTTTTAAGGGATTCCTAGTGTAAGCATTGTTGTTACTCATTTGTATTTTGTGCCTAAGGCAGTCTGTGTTTTGTTTTGCCAGTTAAAGGTCGTGTTTCATTAGAAATCTTAACATTTTCTGCATATTTTTGGTAAAAATTCTCAAATGTTCATTATGTCACATAATTGTGTTAATAGTGAAGACAATTTTTATATGTAATATATTTTTTATATGCTATATATGTTGTAACGTGAATCTGAGTAGCCAAAGATGTCCAATAACTCAGCATTTAGAAACCCCTTAATTCCACTTTTTTGGAATAAGAATTAAAAAACGAGACAAATCCTGAGTACCACATTTTAGTTGCAGTACTTGTTCAACTAATTTGATTAAGTAGCTAAACAAAAGTAATGTACTGAGAACTTTGTCAAAGCTCTCAACAATGATGGACTGGCATTCAAATACCTGTGAGGTAACTTTCCTCGTCTAAGGGCCTCCAAAATAAAAGAAGGAATCTTTATTGGTCCCCAAATTAAATAGATTCAAAAGGACCAAAACTTTGATTTGATTTTGCAGAGCTTTGAAAAAGAGGCGTGGGAGCCTTTCAGGGCAGTTGCTTATGATTTATTAGACAATAGGAGAAATGAAAATTATGTTGAACTTGTAAACAACCTCCAACAAAAGTATCAGCATTTGGGTTGCAATATGTCCCTCAAAATTCATTTTGTTCACTCCCATCTTGAATTTTTCCCTTTTAACTGCAGTGAGGTAAGTGACAAACATGGAGAACGATTCCATCAAGACATATCAACAATGGAAAATAGATACCAGGGCAAATGAAATGCTTCAATGTTAGCGGACTACTGGTGAAACTTGGTTAGGGACAGCCCTGACACTTACTATAAAAAACGAGAAAGAAGAAAAATTCTTGATAAAACTGGTCAATTATTGTGTAAATATTTCAAAATTATCAATTTCATGTAATAAGTAAAATTAAAAATTAAATAAAGTATTTTTTTATGCAAATAAATTGTTTTAATTCTTCGACAATTTATACTAGGCATATTTTTTAAATAAGAGCTAACTTTAAATAAATATTTGTATTTTCGTATTCAGTGACCCCAAATTAGTATTAAAATATGGCATTAATATAAAAGGCACCCTAAAAGTTAAATTTTGTAGACCTATTATTTAAAAATCAAAATAATAATGTTTTAAAATTATATTTAAAATAAGAAAAAAAGAACAACCGAAAATAAAATAAAGGACATAAAGAGTTTAATATATAAAAGCAAATAAACAATACAAATATAGTTTAAATGGATACATTTATCACCACTTCTACCAAAAATTGCTTTTTGAATCTCTTTGATGTTAAAATAAAAACAGAGGTTAAATAGTTTATTCTTCATTGATTTTTAAAATATTAGATTTATTAATAATGTAAAATAATATTAAGTATATAATAAAGTAGATTAAACTGAAAAGGGTAATCTATAGTATGAATGATAGAAGTCTGTTATCAAAATAATTTCTGCAATCCACTAAACCAGTGGTTCTCAGCCCCTTGTAGTCCATTGCCCTCTGGATTTTGACTAACACCGCTCCATTTTCATATTCATTGTATGCCTAATTTTAATTTGAAGTAATGTTTAAATAATAAAGCAGTTTTGTTGTTTTAAACAATTTTATTACTATATATAAAAACAACCAAAGCAGTTTCATTTGCTCATTGAATGGAACCAGTGCACTAACCTCCCAGGAACAGTTCAGTTTTTAAGTTAATTTAAGAGCAATAAAACTTCAGTTAAATGTGGTTGATGTGTTGCATTTTGAGGAACCTAGCAATGAGTGTTTTATGAGATAAGATATATCCTGTATCATGACAATAGCTTTATTATTTTTGGAAATATTTAAAAGGTTCACCTGTAAAACAAAGTAGATAGTTCCACCCAAGAAGCACAGGCAGGCTCCCATATAGTGAACCGACTTCATTTTATTCACCTGTTCACAATAAGAAATATTATAAGTTTATATAATTAACTTTATTATTTTCGTTATTAATATACAAAACTAGTAAAAAACAATTTTGATCCAGTATGAGCCTTGACTCAGTATTATTATGAAGATTAATCTCTAACTTAATATGTATAAAATATAATTAACTCATAGGCCAGACATGATAATGCTGAATGCTTCAGGTTCAATCCCACATATTAAGATCACAAGAGTTAAGTTACAAAAAATTCACAAAACTAGGATTATTTCCATAAATACGGAAGCATTCATGAAATATTTAACTTTGCCTCCTTCAGCAGCTTTTACCCATTGTTCCAGTCTTACGCAGATCCCATGCAGTTCTTTACCCCCAAAGTATTGCTGTCACCCTCAACAAAAACATCAAACTATATTTCTTTTATACCATAACTTTATTTGGATTATCTTTACTTGTCAAAATATAGTCAGTAGATTGTCTATCGATAAAATTAAAAATGATATGGAATGTATCTCTCTTTTTCAAAATTTATAAAACCTTTGTAAGAATCACGCAACAGTTTTTTTTAACCTCTTCCTTGTGATTTTGGGTGCTAAAGGCATGGCCATAGTAAATAACATTAATCTAGACATGAGTAAATTCAGGCAATGTCCATCAAACAGAAGTTAAACATCTTATGGAAATACATCACCAGTTTAGTCTACTGATCAGATTGCTTTAAAAAATGAGCTTTTTCCTATAACATATGGTTCTTTCTAAATGTTATTTTGTTTATTCGTTGAATACAATGGAATTGTAATTCAGTGATCTTTTCTCTAATGCAGTTTATAGCTGATTATTAGCCATTGTTATGTTTGGGTTTGATTCACATCTGGACATTTAATAATTTAGCATGACTATTGGTATAATTAAGTATTTGACGGAAATAGAAAACCTGAAATTTAAATGAAACTGGAGCACCTCAAGAGTGCATTTTAAGCCTTCTGCTTTATTTCTTTCACACCTCTTATGTCCCTGAACTATTTAGCCCCACTACTTGCAGCTTTGTTTACATCACCCTTTTTTCCAGAAATAAGAATCCCATTGCAATAGTAATCACATTCAGAACTACTTATTTGATACAGAAAAAAGATTCCAAAAACTTGTAATAAAGAATTGACTCATATTAGATTTTTACCCTTGGAAGGCTACATGCCTATCATTAAATTTTTTTTTTTTACTATAAAAAAAGACACCCTGGAATATAACTACAAAAAAAACAAAACAAGAACTATCATTACAGTACTATCAAATTAATCAACTTTTTGGGCTACAGATATTCCACTTATGCACAAGATGCTTATCTATATTACTAAATTAAAATGTCTATTACTAAATTATGTATAAACATATGGAGTATGATGCACTTATAAGTATAATAAATGTTTTTGTTACAAGTGAAAATTATGCATATTAATTTAATCTATATTAATTCTTTGTTACAAGAGAAAATTATGCATATTAACTTAATCTATAAGTTTACCTGGAAGTTTGCAACCATAGATAGACCAAGGCATGACCCGTATCCAATCCAAGTTGCTATGCAATGAAGACGCAAATGTGGGCCTATTTTGAATTTGAAGTTAGCAAACTTTGCTACCTGTAGTCCTCTAATGTAGACACAACCACCCACTGAAAAAACAAAACAATAAAATGAATGCAATTTGTGTAAATTATAATTAATCACATACTTATATTAGAACCAAAGAAAAGTCTATTCATTGTGAATGTATCGTCAAAGTTGAAATTTCCATTATTTTTACCCTAAGAATCACAAATTATTATAATAAATATATGATCTATAATAAGAATAGTATAGTTGACTATAAGAAATACAAGGAAAAGATAATAGTTAAGATAAGATATCCAGACTGCATCCCAGGCCATCTTCTTCTAATAAATACATGATTTTCTTGCTCTCGTATTAAAATAATAATTATTAAATCTGTGAATACTACATTAAAATTAAGTTTACTCTTCAAAATTGTTGATATATATATATATATATATATATATATATATATATATATATATATATATATATATATATATATATATATATATATATATATATATATTTTAAAATTAACTAACTACAAGCTGCCTCAATTAAGGACAATGAGTAATATGGCTAACAAAGAGTCTATCTATACACAATATACCATGAATGTAAAGAAACAATAAAATAAATAATGGCACAGTTGCACAGGCTTAACAGAGAAGCTGGTCATTGCCAGGACTCCAATAAAATTAATATTTACAACCTCAGAGCCACTGCCGTTTTAATCTGTGAGGTGGGTTATTCAAGGATGTGTGAAACTGGCTAATGAATGAGCTAGAGGGTCAGGGTGGTTGGAAAAGTTTTGATAGAATTTTGAGAATTTAAGGGGTATGACGTCATGGACAAAAGGTATATTGAGATCATTATGTAAGGGCTTGTTGGAGACATAATATGGAGCATTTACAATAGTACAAAGGATTTTAGTTTGGAAGGATTGGATATGTTTGATATTCGATTGCTTTGCCGTCCTCTACAATTCAAGTCCCTAGTCTAAATAGGTTTAATGATGATTTACTATATAATACTCTTCAAAATAATAACCTGAGCAATTATCATCATAAAAGATTTAGGAAACAAGCATTCAACTCAAAGATCTGGTTTATCCTTATAAGATTCAGTGGTTGAAAATCAATCAGCAGTGCAGGCCCACACCTGTGTTTTGTATTGCATTGAAATATTGAATACACCATTTAGAATTTTCAAATTATATTTTTAATGTACAGAACTATTTTGTGGCGATAAAAAAATCATTTCTGATCAATTTTTTTTAATTTTCCTCATCGGTTATTATTTCACCCTAAGGATTTTCAAAAGATTTCAATATGTTATATTTTTTCAGTATAATTTAAGATTTGATTGCAGACATAGAAGGGGTCAAATTTTATTAAGAATGAACTTGAAATACTTGGATGTATTATGAGATTTGATTGCCGAACAAAGTTTCATTTTACATTTAATAATTCTAACTTCTTCTTTTATTTTGAAATATTAGAATCTACCGCAGTCAAGGACAATAAGTATTAGCACAATAAATTCACATTTATGCATTGCATAGAAATGAATCAAAGAAATAATAAATTAGAATAATATTATGATATAAAAAGGGTAAATAAATAAATGGATACAATAAAAAAATAATTATAAAAATAAATTAATAATTAAAAAAGAAAATTATTCACACTCAGGCTAAGGACCCTCCCAGCCATCTTTCTCCTCCATGATGTGAGGAATGAAGATGGGCTCTAGGAGAAGAATAACTAACTACGACTTCTAAATAGTATTAATTAGTTATAGTACTACCAATTTTTATTTTTTCTAGAATTAATGTATTATAGAAATAATTGTATAACAATATTTTAATTCTTGATTGCAACATCCTTCCTCTTGATTGCAACAATATCCTTCCTCTTGATTGCCTCTTATTGTAGGGAAACGTTTAACCAGGACTACCAATCCTTTCTGTTCCTCTTAGGATCCTGATCTAGCAATACTGACGATTTGCATTGCTGACTATTCGTATTGAATGTAGGTCATAACCAGTCGTTAAATCGACGTCATCCGTTTTAAAAGTAACTCCTATAATCGGATCCCTTCCATTTTGACAATAATAACCTCAAAACAACATTAGTACGGGGGAGCATTGCACGATAAAACGGAATACGTGATGGACGCCCAAAACACCGCATAACCAGGCTGAAGAGAATACGGACGTAGAACCTCCATCCAATACTTCGTTGTACCTATATATACTCTTCTCTTCATTTACCGATTTTGTTTTTCCTGTCTGTTTAATCCTATCTTAGTCTAGAACAACTTTCGTACTAAAAGGGGTCAACATGGCATTATATATCAAGTTTATCTAATAAATAAAATATTACTTATTATTTATTATATCTTGATATAAATATAAAGGTTAATTCACAATTTAAATTTTCAAATAGCTAGTTTATACTTACTTTTACAATATATCTTTAATGTTTCATCAGAAATATACAAATTCTTGAGCTATAGTATCTGATAATTATATTCCAGTATTCTCGGTTTAACAAATCCGCTACCTAGCAGGTTCAAGCGGGCATAGAGTAACATCATAATTGGCTCTGTCCTTTTTTAATTTTGACTTTGGTGTCTCTTTATTTTTTAGTCATTCTCATGTGCTGACATCTTAAAGAACGTTTAATAGTCAGCATATTGCTGTGTAAATGGAGGAATAATCGAATTTATGTCATTTGTGAACAGTTTGGCTAGTGATGTTTTGTTCTTGTTTGAAAACTAAAGATTTCTGGTGAGCAAATGTATGTTCTGCTCAATCTTCAATTAGTTAGTGTTCGAATAGTGAACAAAGTTATGATGAAAAAGAACCGATTGCTTACCGAAGATGATTCATTTAAACATTCCAAGTTCTAAATATTGACTAATGCAATAATAAGCGAGAAAAATAAGTGCTTTATTATCATATTACTAACTTTTTGTGAGTCATTCACCCTATCTTTCGTTATCCAGATTTAGTGAGTAACTCTTAGATTCAAGATGTTTATGTACAGCTTTTTCTTTTTTTTTTTTAAATCTCATGGCGAAATATAAGCAGGGAGTCTTTGAGGATGTGAACAAAATCTCAGGAAAGGATCATTAGGACACCACATTACCATATCGATTCCTCCTGCCTTATCGCTCATTGGAATTCACAACCAAACAATATTTAGTGATATAATATGTTCATAGATTTGTATTTGCTTCCTGCCAAGTTGTATAGAAAAATATTTCTGATTAAGGAATACATCACTAAAAAGGCAGTTGAAGTTAAATTTCTGTAGAGAGACTGCAAGTCTATAGCTCTGAAAAGCCTAAAACTAATAAGTCTATAGCAGATAATATTTTTGTAAACATTGTAGGAATCCTAGCTGTTAGGTAATTTGTGGGGCCCTGGGTGGCAGAGCGTGTTAGGGCGAAGGTCTCAGAGGTTGAGATTTCGAATTCCATCTCGGTAAGTTACAATTTATTTCGTGACGGGCCCACTGAATGAATATTGAGCTTCACACTCAGGCTAGAATAGGAAGGCAACCTTTAAAGTAATTATAGAAATAAAAATATAAAAAAAGAAAAGAAAATATAAACATCCAAATTTCTAATCTCTCCTGTCAATCAACTTGCAGAGGTTCACTTTTTTTTTTTTTTTTTTGCTAGAAACTAGTCAAAATTTGCTAGTGATTTATGTTTAGTCCCATGGTAAATCTCTTAAGTTAGGATGCTGTTTATGTTAGTACAATGTAAAATCGTTGGGAACATATCTGGAAGAGTTTATCCACCGTGATGTACTGGTTTCATCGTGTATTATGTAGAAGAATGTTAAATATAAGAAAGTGTGTAAGCCTGCAATATGTACTATGTAATGGCGATTATTTTTTTAATAGAATGTTTGGTTTGTACCAATGTGGACCAGGTGATGTGAAAGCAAGACAAAACAGCAGAACATATTTCTTTGGTATAAACTGTGCTGATTGTAGCAGGAATCTATGAAAGTTCAAAACATATTAGTGGTTTATCAGGCAGTTTATCATTTCAATACATTGTATGACTCTTGATTTCAGTTTTTTAATTTAGTATGTTGAACTTGGAATCCACATACAAGACTAAAACGACAGGAAACTGCTAATCGTTTTCGACTTCTTCAACATTTAATAGACAAACGTTAAAAACTTCCGTATTAAAGACTCATTTACATGACAGCTATCAGACCAATTTGGTCATATGGAATTGAACTTTGGGTCTCCACTAAACCATCTAACTCATCTCGTATCCAATCCTTGCAATCCAAAATCCTTAAAACTGCTTACTTTGTCGCAAAAAACTTATCCATAAAGACCTACGTTGCTGATTGCGGCTAAACCAGATACCTGTCAACTTGCTTCCCATTCTATTCCTGACAACCCTCCAAGGCATCTGAAAAGAAGATGGCCTCGGACCTTCTCAAGTAGAACTTTTATTGAAGTGCTAACAGTGGGTAGATGCTTTACAAGCAATTGTCATTTTATTATTTTATGTTATTATCGCATTTCCTGAATATATGTTTTTTTTTTTTTTTTTTTTTTTTTTTTTTTTATGTACAGTTGTAAATTTCGATAAATATATAATAAAATAATTAGCATCTTATAAAAGATTTCACAATAGACTTAAAGGTCGTCCTAATAAACTCATTCATGACATGTCCACAACAATGATACCCAACAATATCCGTAGTATGTTGGAAAGAAGCTGGATCTCCTACAATTGAAATATGATGGACACTAAACCTACCGATATTTCATGAACACCTATTTCTACCACAATTTCTCGGTAAATAACAATAATAAGAGAGGGGTGGATATTGAAAAAATACTTTTGATCTCTTTTGCAATAAATGTAGAAAAATTAAAAAGCAAAGGAATAAATGTTTTTTCCAAAAACTTCTGCCAAAAAGTGTCATTGTAGGTTTAGTTTAGAGAGATCAAGGGGCCACTGGCACTCCTCATCATGCCTCTCATACCAGAAATTTCTCATATTTTTTTAATAGCCATCACATTCTCAGGTTGTCATTTTAAATGTTGGACAATTGTAAATAGAGATTAATAGAAATTACAACAACAAAAAAATTTCGTTTTCCTTTATAACTTGGATAGTTAGAGGTTATTATTTTTTTTTTAATATATAATACATAATGTATGAATTACCATCCCTATCACATATTGTCCTTGAGTTAGGCAGTCTATCGCCTAGCCATTAAAGGCTCTAATTAATTATATCCTATATAACATATGACCTTTCTTGAAAAATACCGAAAGGAAAGTCATATTTCATTATACAAAATGAATAAATATACTCACATAACAGAGCAGAGATGTTGATGAACTGAGAGAAGATTGAGCTCTCTGGGCTTTCAGCTCCTGTGTCGCTGATGTAAGGGAAAATAGGGTAGACATGTTGGTAATAGACGCTCAGGAGGTACCTGCGTGAAACATACAATAATTATGCCTGTATATATTATTGTAAATTAACTATAGAGAAAACTATTTATTTCATGTTACATTTGTTAAATATAATTATTCATGTTTATCACGATTTCCTAACAACATTCAATCATCTATCGTTAAGCTCTCTGACATCCAATGTCCTGTAAGCATCTTTTTTTGTGCTTCCTTCTTTCACCTCTATCTGTTGCCCGATAGTGGAAGCTTAATTATGCTCAGTGTGCCTCTGGAATTCATTGTAAATGATCATACCATTTCGATCTTTTAATTTTCATTACAAAGAAGATAGTTTTTTTTTTCTCTACTTACTGTATGATGATAACATTTAGTATTTGCTGGAGTTTTCAGGGAATTTGACAATACCCTTTGGTAATAACTACAAGACTTTCAGAGAAACAATTGGGTGGCACTAGAACCGCGGATAATTCAAAACCTCGAATAATCCACAAATCGCACTAAAAAGGACATACATCTACTACTTATTTTAAACAATTTATATTTAGAATGGAATTACTTAAAATATAATTATTTTATAAGTAAATAAACATTGCAGTCACATATAACTCATACACTACATGTCCATTTAGGACATTGCAGTACATTTAATTGTAGAACTAATTACTTCGCTTACTCTACTGTTGTAAATATAGTGAAAATTGAAGAAAAAAAATCTATTAATGTAGATTTTATTACTTTAGGAATACCATGGATAATCCACTAATCGGATGATGATAATCAACCAACCATGAACAATAGTTAGTATACTGTAATTAATTTACAGATCAATATAAATATACCTACAAGATTTATTGATAATGATTATGATGGTTAACGAATGTTCATATTATAGGTGTAAGATGTAATATAATAGTAATTGAACTTCTGAAATCAATTCCATTCATGATATTTCTTCAACGAAGCTCTAATTTATTTCTTCATTTTCATTTTCAAAAACCTTGGAATCACTCAAACGGGAGGTCACAATATGAGTTGTGGCTTTAAGACACCGAAATTTCGAAGAAATACTGATAAAAAGTTAATCGAGACTTTTCAGACAATTAAATAATACCACTTTGATGAACAACAAATAAAGATAATTTTCAAAGGTGGCCGCCTAAAAATATATTACCTAATCTATGTAACTGGACGTGATATTAAATTACCTATGTCGAGATAAGATATCTCTTGGAGTGGTGACACCAGAGATAAGAGGGGGATTTGCCGTCCTTCCCTGAAACATCTGTCATTGCTCATTTTTATTTTGAGCAATGAAGAAGTGAATATCAGGCCTATGATTTGGAATGAAGATTTCGTTTTAACCGACTGCAATCATGACTAGAGACGCAGTCTCTGCACACTTTAACACAACCTCAACAAGATAAAAAATGGAAAATAACACTAAACTTCACCAAGACAAACTCATGGTCACATCACTTATGCCTTAGAATACCAGGAGACTGAAAAGAAACTGGATGAGAGACCTACACTGGACAAAAAAAAAGTCTGGAAACACTTACCAGTTTTACCCTTACGCTCCTCTAGTTTTGTATTTCCAATATTTTTTTCACTTTTCGCTACACTTTATGATGGGCATCTGAGCCAAAAACGTTAAATTGACTTTCGTCAGAGAAAATAACTGATTCCCAGAGCGATGGAGGCTTTTGTACAAACTCAATAATTTCCAGATCGCACTAACCATTTAACTTGCTAATGAATAGTTTCTTCCTGGCGATTTGACAAAATAAACCACTTTTCCGTAATTTATTCGCCATAGCCGTGAGATAAGTTCGTATGACAGTTTTTAAAATTTCCTGCTTAAGCAATTTATTTATTTATAGTGAACGCCCGTTCTGTAGTCTGCTGATTGCATAGCCTTGTTCTTTATATGTTAGATACTGTATCCACGTGTTTCGTAAGGAAACTATTAACTCGTGAATGGCTTTTGGCACTTCCATCATGAATGCTAATCACAAACTAAAAGGATTTCTAATCATAAGACTTTATTTCTGATCTTTGTCCTTAAAGCCCATAGTGAGTATAATTTGTTTTTATTGTTGAAATGTTTTGTTTTCTATAATTGCATAAGTGTTTCCAGACTTTTTTTGCTGGAAGGGTATATATTTTTTTACTACAACGTTTTCTGTTGACTGCAGTTGATATGCATGCAATGATATATTATGTTAAAATTAAAGATTAATGTTTGTTGGGCAAAATAGTAGTTTCACTATAGGAAATTGCCTAGTTTAGACAGGAGCGTAAGCGTAAGATTTTGGCAAGTGCTTCCAGACTTTTTTTGCCCTTTGTAAGTGTTAAGAAGGGCCTGTATTATGATAGTGGACTTTGTGCATAAACTACAGAAAATGAGGTAAATAATGAGCTATACTGAGAATTGCAGAATTAATTAAGTGTAATTATGTTTATTAATGTGCATGTACAATTTAAACAACCTGAAGACGGTACTAAAGTCACGAAACATGTAGTTGAAAGCTAAATACATAAATTAGAAGTTATGCCAAAATAAGTTTGAATTTAACTCAATTTATCTGGGATAGCTAGAAATTGAAAGTAAATCAATGATAGTAATGTTAAACAGAGATCTCAAAATTCTACAAGCTTACTTTTTTAGTACAATAATAAAATTTGTATAATAAACCATACCTAGTATAAACTACGTTTTCTTTAGAATCATAATAAACGGATAATAATCATGCCATATCAGATAATGTACTTTTAAATTTGATGATTTTAGGTCAAAGAAATAATACTTAATCGCTAAATAGTTTGATTAGTATCGATACAAATATTGAAATATAGAACACCCGAGGTGAGGAACCGCACATCTGCTGATTATTGGTGTCAGCTTGTTGAGATTAGTAGGCGAGGAACAAAAGAAATTAAATAAATAACCAGTTCAATAAGTAATCTAATGTAGAACAATAACAAACAATAAATCGATTAATGAGTACCACTCAACAACTGATTAGAAAACAAAAAGAACAGGTTCAAAAGAATAAATGCTTCGACAGACTTGTAGTTTATCTCTAGTTCGACGAAAGGTGTAGCATTTTTGTTTTTGTTTTTTAGATGTAACTTCCTTATGTACTCCAACTAAATTGCTTATCCTACAGGTTACCAACCTATTCTAGCCAGGGTGGTAAGGTCAAGGTTTATTGTTTAGTTCAGCAACGAAATACAAGTCAACGTACCCGAGCAATATTCAAACTGGCACCGTTTGGCCTTCAATAATACTCACACGAGAAGAACAATAATCCGTAAAAACTAGATTTATTGCGTCATTCAACCTACTTTTCATTAAATAGTGAAAAACGTAATAAATATATAAAAAGTTTTTTACTCTGACTGATCCAAAGTTCAACAACGGCACCTCGAAAAAATAAAGCTGCCGAAAAATGGAGTGGCAAAGGAACTGCGGCTAATCCAATTCCTATTTTCAATGTATATAAGATTGTCCATCTTTGATTTGATTAATATTGTTATGACATAGCTGTGAAATATGTTGAACTGTGAATGCAACCGATAATCACATAATCCTTAATCAACGACCAAGTATTCTTAAGAATTTTATCCTATCTGTTAGTGAACTTTATTAAGGAGCTTAAGAGGGTGTTGTTCCTCTTCTCCTAAAAGTAATCATATATAAGTAATCATAATCTAAGATGCCTCTATAATATATTTCAGAATTTAAAAAAAAAAAAAAAAAAAAAAAAAAAAAAAAAAAAAAAAAAAAAAAAAAAAAAAAAAAAAAAAAAAAAAAAAAAAAAAAAAGTGAACATCCCATTAAAGGTCTATATTAAATGCCACGATTATTAAATATATACAAAATTGTAAACTACATTTCTATGTATGTAATTGGTTTATGAAATGTAAGGTAGGTTATGATAAGGGGTCTTACGAATCAGGGTAAGGTGTAATCTAGCACATTTGGCAAAATAAAAGATAAATTAATAAAAAAAAAAAATATATGCTTACTCTAGTAACCTAATGAAGAGAAAATGAAGAGTTCGAATTCGGTCGTGGAAAGCTGATTATTGCTGAGACCATGAATTCCATGGCCTTTTCAGGAAGGAAGTCATAAACATTTACACATGAGAGAGAATCCAAGCCACTAAAATAAACTGTTTATTTTGTTGCTTTGAATTAATTTTGAATATTTCTAAACCTTGACAAATTTTTATTGATCATTTTTTTTTTTTTAAATTATAAACCTTCCAATTCTTACCGTATCCAATCTTTAGAATAAAAATATCTTCGTAAAATCCCCTATGCTCCTTATTTTTTCACTTCTAAACTAAATCATTGACCTAAATGTCACATTAGTTGGAAAATTGCTCCAAACCATTTACCCCCCAATAATATACGTTCATATTAAAACTCCATACCCACTGGAATTCACTTGTCTCAACTTGCTTCACACTCCTTTCCCTATAACCCCGTGTTGTCTGAAAAAAAAGATGGTCTAGGGACCTCATAATATAAATTTTATTGAAGTGCTACTAATGGGTTGTTTCTTTACAAATTACTGACATGTTATTGTAATCACTTTTTTGGTCAAATTCATTTGATGTATATATTGTATACTTTTGTAATTAACAATAAATATATTTTTTTTAAATATAAAAATTGATTTAATTTTAGTTTCTTACGCTGTACTTAAACTTATCCAACATTTATCTTTAAACGTAGCGATACTTATTGTAGCAACTTTGCTGTATTTGACTCTCAAGTCCGATTAAATATTCTGTTGAACTATTTGAATCAATTAACCGAAATATTTAAAATTGTTGAACACTTCATATATGACATGGCAATTTAAATCAAAGTATACTTTAAGTTATCAACGTTTCAATGAGAAATATTTTCTTAAACATTAATAATTAATAATTACTTATTACTTATAATTAGTATTATCATATCGAACCAAGTTACAGATAACTAATGACTAAGATCGGTAATTTAGAAATAAGGTTTGCGTGACATTCAGGAGCAATTTGATTTAAGTTCGCGCTAAAAGGGGTTACAATAGAAAACAATTTAAAACAGTTTGCTTCTTTATTGCCCAAAAGATAAAAGAATAACTCGGGTTTTGCGAAACTTGTTAATAAATGGCGAATTATTCTCAATACTCATTGGCAGGATGAAAAGGCCACTCTATGAGAATACATAAAGGTGTGGATATTGGAAACTGTTCACGTGGGAAAAACAAATAAATTTAAATTAGAAATATTAGATGATACTTTAAATAATAAAAGATAAATTGTGGAGTGGTTCTTTAACGAAGAGAGGACGCCGACAAGAACATACATTTTTTGATAAACGTTAAACACCTTTATTTAATACTACCGCCCCTAAGAATATTTTGCCTAATAATTAAAGTTTTATTTGTTTATCGATAAAAAATATTGTATTAAGTAGGCAGTTGAGCATTATTTTTTCAATATTTTCACGCATAACAGTAATTTTTAACCTAATTAAAATTGCACTGATTAGGTGCTTGTAGATTGCGAAAAAGCATAATTGGACATCTAAGTTTTAGTTTTAATGTGAGTAGGTTATCCAGATGGACAGAGAATATTAAGGAACTCTTGCGGACATAGGACTCCATTATCAGTGCTTACGACTAAAGGCCATTGGATCATATTTTTACTACAATATCAAAAAGAAAGGTAATAAATTTTATTCCACAGAAAACATTTTTTGATTTCATCTGGTCAGATTTTAATTTCTAACCATAAAATTATATGAAAGTGTGACAAACCTCGTTTTTCCCACTCTACATTGTATATTTAAATTTGTATTTTAAATTTTATTAATAATATTCCACTAATCCATGTTGAACAGATCCGCTACGTAGGACTCCACTTGGACAAACGTCTAACTTGGAATCCACATAAAAGACTAAAACAACAAGAAACTGCCCGTCGTTACAGACTACTTCAACATTTACCAGACGAACGTTCAAAGCTCCCAATTAATTAAAAAAGACTCATATATATGACTGTGATTAGACCTATTCGGACGTACGGAGTTGAGCTTTGGGGCTCCACTAAACTATCCAATTCATCTCGTATTCAATCCTTACAATCCAAAATCCTCAATGCTCCTTACTTTGTCACCAATAAACTTATCCATAAAGATCTTAATGTTCCATATGTTGCTGATTTAGCCCACATCAGATACCTATCCTTTCCTAGTAAGCTCTATAATCACTCAAATCCGTTATTTTCTCAACCATTCTTGATAATCCTCCGAGGCGTCTGAAACGAAGATGGCCTAGAAACCTTTTAGTGTAGAACTTTTAATAAAGTGCTACTGATGAGCAGCTCTTTTCAAGTTTTAACATGTCATTATTATCGTTGTCAATACATTTACTTGATGTATATATTTTGTACAGTTGTAAATTTCAATAAATGGATATTTAAAAAAAAAAAATTATTATTGTTAAATCTTCCTAGAACTATGAATTTGTTAAAATTTGGTGGGTTCCGCAGCTATACTAGTGTAAAATGTTATTGTGGAATGATGCTAACTACATATCTGTCGATGATCAAACTTTACTAGGATCAACATGTCACACCACATAATTAAATATTTATTAATAATAATTTAATTGAAAATAAGTAAATAATAATAAAGAATAATTTTCAAGCTCTGTATAACTCCTTTGTAACTTCTCATGTAGAATGCCACTCGGCATTTGTCCGTCAATTTTCGATCTTCTCCTTTATTCACATATTAAACCTTTTTTTTACAATGAATTATTTAAAAATCAGAAAATTTAATTATTACTAAACCTTCCTTGAACTATGAAGATGGTGTAGCTAAAATTTGGTACTGATTGGTTTAGTAGTTTTCGTGGTTATTTATCACAAACAAAAATTGGCTTGTCCTTTGATATAATAATATAGATATAGATTTTACGAAGAATACAGACATGGTATTCCAAACCCTAGATAATGACTGCAGATTAAGTAGGCAAAATAATAATATCTAGACTTCAAAACTCGAAGTATGCCTCACTTAACTTGTAAGATAAAACAGTAACACTCTCTCTTACCGAATTACAACAGACTCATTTACATGACTGTGATTAGACCTATTTGAACGTTCGGAGTTGAACTTTGGGGATCTACCTACTAAACCATCCAATTCTTCTCGTATTCAATCCAAGACTTCTTCGCCCTGTACTGCCCGTTCTCCTGATACCATGTACTTCGTTTTCGCGTCGTTTATTACCAAACCCATTCTCCTGGCGTTCTCAGCAAGGAGAAGGAATGCATTTGAGACAGCCTGAAACGATCGTCCCATGATATCAATATCATCGGCATACCCAAGCAGCTGAACTTATCTATATAGACCTTAATGTTCCATATTATGTTACTGATTTAGCCCAAACCTGATACCTATCCTACCATAGTTCCATCCTTCCATGACCTCTTCAATCCACTAGTCTCCCAACTTGCTTCCCCTCCATCCCTGATAATCCTCCGAGGCGTCTGAAAAGAAGATGGCCTAGAGACCTTTTAGTGTAGATTTTATTGAAGTGCTACTAGTGAGTAGTTCTTCACACGTTATTTACATACCATTGTATTCACTATCAACACATTTACTTGATGTATATTATTTTGAACAGTTGTAAATATTAATAAACGAAAAAAAAAAAAATGAATTTTAAAAATGGTGATATCCCCAAAACGGCAACAATTTACTGAGACTATCCTTGCCTTAATTTCCTTAGAGTTCATTTCTCGGTGGAAAAGACTATTACATCAATAAATATATAAATATATATATAAATTAAATTGGTTGCATATTTGGTTACATATTAGAACGTTTTTTGGACAAATATGTACTTCCTAAGAAGGTTTTCACTTCAAAATTACTCACAAGGGGACGTTTGCAGTTGTAACGCACAGATTTGAATGCCGATTTTTGTGTGGGTAGTAGGGACCTATAATAGTGCAAAACTAGAGTTATAGCCGCCAATGGGCATTAGGAGCCGAGTAAAAAAAAAAATATGAAAATCACGTTTTATTTTTTTTTCTCAGCTCTAAGTCAAGATAGAGAAATGATTCTTTCACGTTTAATTGTAGTTATGTATGCTATTTTAAATAAAAATACTTTTGTTATGCTCAAAACACTACCCGGCTTTAGAGTACTCAAAACCTCCCAAAAAATGACAAAATTCCAAGGAAATCCGCTGTAAATCAGTAGGAACTGATTTTTTTCATGAACAACTGACCTCAAATCTTGATTTATCGCACCATAAAACCCTTATATGTGAAATTTTATCAAAATCAAAAAATATTGATTTTTTACTCCTTTCGAGGAGGTTAAAATTTTGAAGTTGAGATTTCATCAACATTTTCTACCGGTCATAACAACTGCTGTGTTCAACCGATTACAATAATAGCATCACTAGAATCAGCATACATTCTGCTTTTTATCCATGCGTATAACACTGCGTATTTACTCCCGATTTTAGTGGACAAAAACTGATGTGAATGAAAAAATCCACGGTCAGCTATAACTTGAGATATTTCAATAAGGGGAAATCCTGCGACCTCCGGACTTGGGCTAACCTATGCAGTTTTAAGGCTTCTAAATGACCTTAAAATTTTGTCTTAATCGGTTGCGAAATATCTGAGATTGCGCAAATTATTTACATTTTTTCAGAAATTGACAGCCCCCTTCCTTTTTGCCTTCTAAAATCCTACAAAACTTTAAAGGTAAAAAAAAAAATATTTTTGATTTCGACAAAATTAAGTTTCCACATGTTTTTTGAGATGAGGAATCTGGAAATAATATCAATTTTTTGTTTAAAAATTGTCCTCACCTATATTATATAAATAAGATGTTTTAAAATGATCTATTTCTATTATTATTTTAATTTTGACACAATAAATTTCAAATAAGACCATTTAAAAAAAAAAAATTACATATTTTTTAACCAAAACCAGATATTAATTTTAGATTATTCATCAATCTTAGGATTTCTATGCAGTTTGAAATAAAAATATGTCATTTTAAAACGTCTTATTATATAATATAGGTGAGGAAAATTTTTAAACAAAAAACTGATATTATTTCCAGATTCCTCATCTCAAAAAACATGTAAAAAAAAATGGTAAAAAAAAATTATTTTTGATTTCGACAAAATTAAGTTTCTACATGTTTTTTGATATGAAGAATCTGGAATTAATATCAGTTTTTTTTAAATTTAAAATAGCATACATAACAACAATTAAACGTGAAAGAATCATTTCTCTATCTTGGCTTAGAGCTGAGAAAAAAAAAATAAAACGCGATTTTCATATTTTATTTTTTTTACTAGGTTCCTAATGCCCAATGGCGGCAATACCTCTAGTTTTACACTATTATAGGTCCCTAATACCCACACAAAAATCGGCATTCAAATCTGTGAGTTACAACTGCAAACGTCCCCTTGTCAGTTGCCAGAATAAATTTATCTTATGAATCTATTATTTTATACTATCGACTATAAGAAGACTAAAAAACAAAAAGCGGAATCTACAAAGTGCTGTCTTGTTCAAGTCTGACACTTGTAGTGCAATAGATACGACAGGCGGTCTACAGTTTATCGGTTATTTGAAAAGCTGTAGATACAGAGTTGTAGAAAAAAAAACATAGCTTAATGGAATAAAAAGATTAAGGTTGTTTACATATTCTCATGACGAGTTAAGGTATATTTCAATACAGCATTGTATAACACCCGGGCTATTTATAGATATCCAACAAAGACTAAGCGAAAATGGAGAACAAACTGAACTAATCTTATGATTGGATATCCACCATATCTTTGCCAGCGGGAGTATAGAGCACGTAGGGCAGCAGTTGGTCGGAGGGGTTCGCATCTGCGCCAATATTTGGGTCACTTTTACCGCAGCGTTCGTTGATAGTGTTGTTCAAACTGTCCACTAGAAACAAGGACCTTAGTCCATCAAAAACAAAAAAAAATGGAAAATATCAGATTAATGTTTATTCAATTTAAATTTCCTTATGATTTGTTTCTATTTAAAGTGCGCTATATATATATATATATATATATATATATATATATATATATATATATATATATATATATATACACATGTGAGGTATTGGAGGAGAGCAGCTGGTGACAAAAACAAATGGAGGGGAATCGTGGAAGAGGCCAAGGTTCTGCATGGACCGTAGCGCCATTGTTATTGTTGTTATATATATATATATATATATATATATATATATATATATATATATATATATATATATATATATATATATATATATATAATTTACGTATATAAAAAAATACATACTAACTGACTTGATTGAGGCATTTGCAACAATCTACTAAAGAACGACCATTACAGAAATACATTCCAAATATAACACCAAAAAACTATCAAACACCCAAAAGTACTCTTCACAAACTATCTCAATTACTTACATAACACGGACCAACTAACCATTACCCAAAACGATTTCACTTACGAAACTCAGACGCTTGTGAATGTACCGTACTAACTCCACAAACATTCCTGTACATTTTAAATGACTGCCACTTATACAAAGACAAGAGACACAAATTAGCTAGGCTTCTCTAATGGAAGGGGGTACATAGAAGCTTTATACCGGAAGTATAGAAAAGAACTTCTGGAATACAGCAATATTTTGAAAATACACAAAGGCTAAATGAAAAATTTTGAAGATTTAATTGTGTATCAACCAATAGACATTCGAAATGTTTTTTATTTTATTTTAATTTCTTCTAATTTTTTTTTCCAGTTTATTCATTTATGAAGTTTTAGTTTTTTTGTTGAAAGTTATAAAATATTCATTTGTATTAGAAGAAAAGCTATTTAAAACATTGTATGCATATAATATGCTTTTTGCATGGTGTATGCACAATTCTAAAATAAATGTCTCTTCTGCAAGGTTACTACAGAAGAGAGAATTAAAAAAAAAAAAAATATATATATATATATATATATATATATATATATATATATATATCAACATAAATACAGTTGCACGTCTATAACAAAAACCGGACCAAACAGCTATCACGACACATTACAGGCAAACAAAACATTCTTTTAAATTTGATTCCCCCTAAATTATTCATCATGAACAAAAAAGTTTTAAATGAAATATCAAAGAGATGATAAAAAATTTAAAAAATCGTGCAATAAACAAAAAAATACCAGACATCCTAAATCGCAACAACTCATATTCCAATTTAATACATTCAGACTAATACTATACATTTATAATAATATGCAGCATGAACTGATAGCCGTTTATCCATTTATATTCACACAGAAATAAGGAAATTCCATTTACCTGTACCTGGGAAAACCTTTTGGAAATTTCCATTCCTAACCTTTTTTCAGAAATTCTCCAGTTCAGTTGTGTACTAGAATTGTTATATGTAGTAGTAGATAATACGAGTAACATTGTAAGTAGTTTCATACTCCTCCATATTTTGTAGTTATATGTAGTATATATTCTAATGCATGTTTTTATATATTTATATTTTAGCTAACTTTATGTTTTGAAATAACCTGTGTAACTTATATATTTTATTGTATATGTTTTTTTTTCTGTAGGGCATGATTATGAGAACAATATAGTCTCGAAACGACGCCGAAAGATTTGTTTTTATTTATTGACTGAACCTCAAGAACCTTACTAAACATACTAGTAACAGTCAAGAAATAAATTTATATATATGCATATACAGGGTGTTCGGAAGATTGTTGGCCAAAGAGGTATCTCGGGTAGGGAGGTTCATTTTATTCATTTTAGGTCACTTACCTATATACAAAGTCTTACGGGTTTTTTTTTTTTAATGAATTTTTTTTAAATAATGGCCAAAACCAAACATCTATGCCTTATAAGTTCAATGTTTCCTGATATATCAACGCCATTTTTTTTTTTATTTATTTATTTTTTTTTTTTTTTTATTTTTTTTTTTTTGCGATAATTATTAATACATTGTCCATGTAAAATAAAAAATATTTGATACAAAAAACATATACAAAAAAAAAACAACGGGAAATCGTGAAATCTTGTTAAAGGCAAAAAAAAAAAGAACTAGTTTAGGTTAAAAAAAAATTAAGCACAACACCCAAATCCAAATTATTTTAAAAACTTCCCTAGTTAATTGATGTTTTTTTTGTTGTTTTTTTTTTTTGACTTTAACAAGATTTAACGATCTCCCGTTTTTTTTTTTTTTTTTTTTTTTTTTTTTTTTTGCATCAGATCTTTTTTATTTTTCATGGCGTTTTTTAAAAAAATGGCGTTGATATATCAGTAAAAAACGAAGTTATAAGGCATATATATTTAGGTTATATTTTGGCCATTATTTAAAAAAAATTCATAAAACAAAACCCGTAAGACTTTGTATATAGGTAAGTGACCTTAAATAGGTTCAAAATGAACTTCCCTACCCCAGATAACTCTTTGGCCAACGATCTTCCGAACACCCTGTATATGCATATATATAAATTTATTTCTTGACTGTTGTTATTATGTTTAATGAGGTTTTTGAGGTTCAGTCAATAGATAAAAACAACTATTTTGGCGACATTTCGAGACTATATTGTTCTCATGCCCTACAGTGAAAACAACACGGTACAATAAAATATATCAGTTACACACACAATATAAGTTTCCTAACACCTTGTATATATAAATATAAATTGCAAGCTTGCAAAATATACTTAAAGTTTTTTGTCTTGTTTTTAAAAAAGAGCAGCAAAGCTTGAGAACAAATAAAAAATAATTTATCTTTACTGAGAAAAATAAAATAGCAATTAATAATCGGAAAATCCAACTAATGCAGAAATACAAGTCAATCTGTTGGGACAGATAGCCAGTTGAGCAGTTTTAAGAATTTTTTCATAGAAAATAAAATTCATAACTCACATAAAAAATGTACCAAAATATTTTGCTAATGGCTTGAGACAAAGAGAGACCGTTGATAAGTTCAAGTATCTAGGAAATATAATCCATAATCATGGATCCGAGAAGATTGCCTTAAAGGGAAGGATACACAAATAGAAAAAACATTAGGAATAAAAAAAATGATAACAAACTATTTATTGATATTTACAACGGTATACATTTTATACTAAGCGATTTGAGGAAAATGATTTCAATGACTTGTAAAGAACTAATTACTCGTATGTACCACTTTAATAAAAGTTTCACATTAGAAGGTAGCTTGGCCATCTTCTTTTCGGACGCCTTGGAGGATTATCGGGTAAAGAGTGTTGGAAGGAGACTATAGAGATAGTGGTTTGGCCCATATCAGCAATATGTGGAACAGTAAGATCTTAATGGATATTTTTTAGTGACAGTAAGGAGCGTTGACGGTTTTAGGAAGGGTTTTGGACTATAACTATAACTATAACGAGAAGAATTGGGTCTGACTGTTGTCAGGTAAATAAGTCGTTTGTAATTTATTAGGAGCTTTTAACGCTTGTCTAGTAAATGTTAGAGTAGTCAAAAACGACGAGCAATTTCTTTTCTATTAGGTCTGATATATAAAAAATAATTAAAATAAAAAGTGCATATCAAAGAATGCATAAGTAATGTGGGGGCTCGATGGCCGAGCGAGTTGGGGTGAGGTTCTCTAATGTCTAAAAATTCGTCCTTCGTGACCTACTTGCTGTACATATTGACATTAAGTCCCAATAAACAAACTAAAAGTAATGTATTACAACACAGTAGTAAAACTAGATCTTGCTTTTTACGCAAGTGAATACCTAACATTCAATTATAGAGACAGTTAGATATACTTAAGAGTTAGACAAGCCAGAAATATTTAAGAGAAGAATTACGAAGAAAATTTTAGTTCCAATAAAAACACAGAATCCAGGAAATTAGGAAGAAATAATGAAATATTTCAAAACATGCAAAAAATAACCGAATCAAGAAAAAGGAGAATGTTTTATGGACTTTTATACGGAATGGATGACAAAAGGCAGTCAAATCAGATCTTCAAGTATCTCTGGGAAAAGAAATTAATAATTAAGTGGATATGGAAAATAAATAAGATTTAGAATTACACATATTATAAGAATTAGAGACACACATTCAGAAAGAAAGTGATTGTTTATCTTAGGATTCCAAGTACAAAAAATAAGAGAAAAAGTACAAAGTGGTCGAATAAATGGAAGAGACGTGGTGAAAAGATGAAAGGAAATTGGAGAAAAAGAAAGCAATAAATTAGAAACAATTGATATCAACACTTTGTTTCTGGTTGGCCAAACCAAAATTTTAAAAAATTAATAAATGTATTAAATACAGATATGCATTATGTGGCCTGTAGTTAGATCTTAGAGCAGATCAAGTTTAGACGTCTTGGTTCTTAGAGCCTGATACACAAATCTAGCCATGTAACATACAAAAAAAAAAATCATAGGGTCAAGTGGAGTACAGAGTAACAAGGGGAACAGTGTAACATCAATATCAGCTCTGTCATTCTTTAATTTGACTTTGATTTCTCTATATGTTTGTCAATCTCATGTGCCCTCATCATGAACATTGGTCATTGGTCGTCAAATCGCAGGATAAATAAATGATTAATCAAATTTATGATTTTTGTAAAATATTTGTGAACAATTTGTTTTTTTGTTCTTGTTGGAAAATTTATGATTTCTAGTGTGAGTAAGTATATGTCCCCTTTTATCTTAATTTAGTTGGTGTTGGAATATCAGATATAATTTCTAATCAATATAATTTTAACGAATTTCGGTTTCAAACAGTATAGTGTGGTGTACAGTGTGACGTAGTCTGTTATTCGATACCTCCTTTGATTATATATTTTTTTCTAGGTGTGTTACAACAAAAATAGTTCGGAATAGGAAAAGGAAGACGGACATTGGTGTACACGCTAAGGCCTTTAAAGAATAAAAAATAATTTTCTCGTATTATAAATTTGCTTATGCTTAATTTGGATTACCAGAAAAGTGTTATGGAAAATAATTGAGGTTGTACGTGTTTCGAATTTTCCTATAAAATTGTTTATATGCATATTTGTCGAACTTTCAGCGGATTTCGAGATATATGTTATTAAAAATCGATAATTTAAAAAAAAAGTTAGTCAAACATTTGCTTCTAGTGCCTTCCATGATCGTTTCTCAGAAAAAATGAGAGAATCAAAGTTGTAGACCATTAAATTTACTTTAATTTCATGTATACCTTTCTGGCACTTGAAGCAAATAATTGACAAAAAGTGAGGTAAAATTTTTTTTTTTTTTTTTTTTTTTTTGCGGAAATTATCGATTTTCAATAACTTATTTCTCGAAAACCGTAGGAAGTTCGACAAATATGTATAGAAACAATTTTATAGGGAATTTAATTAACTATAAGTTTTATATGCTACATATTTTTCTAGATTACACCGTTTTCGAGATATAATCGAAAAAGCCAAAAATGGGATCTTCTCCCTCTCCCCTTTTACTTCACCCCCCAGGGGCGGGGACTTTCAGTTTTTTTATCATCTAACTACTCCTAACGAACCCCTGGGGTAAAAAATAATCGCATATCTCTTGCACACTGCTATATGTTTATTGACTGGACTATATGGTAGTTGTAAGCACTTGACTTTGTCAGGGTATAATATCATTATTCTTAGGGATTCAGTTCCAAGAGTAGAGTATATTATCATTATTCGGGTTTTAATGGATTCCATATTATATATTTTAATGGATAATTCACCTTAAGTCAGGACAAAAAATATGGTTTCATAGTGTCAAAATTACATCATTCAATTTAAATCCAATTTGTTATAAGGAAAACCATTTTGTCTTATTATCTAAACAGCTCCATTGTGGGGGAGCACTCTCGCCGAGTCGAGTGTTCAACACGTCACTTCCCAAAGAGTGGGCACTCGATATTTTCTTTATTGCCAAGAGGTCTGGTTTTCCCATTTGAAAAAAAAATGTAATCAGGATAATTTCCTTTCATGGCTAATTAAATAATATAAATACCAATAGGTTGTGATTCCCCAAAATTTTGATTTGTTTAAATTTTAAGAAATCTACAAATAAAAAAAGAGGCAGTCAAGATCCAGTGATAGATTGTTGTGCTCAGGATGATTATGATGATGACAAATAAAAAAAATTAATAAATAAAAAAAATGTCTGACTGGGAAAAACAATAGGTCGTGGATATGTCTACTATAATCTACTGATTTTCCCAATTATCATTTTAGAATAAAAAGGATCAAATTACTTAAATTAATATTTAAATTAAATTAAAAACCAATAATTATTTGAAATATACAAAGTTAAGGGAAAACACTTTTCTTTTTTCTTTTTTTTTCAATTAAATAAATATAGTTCCTAAAACTTGGGTCCAAGTGACAAATGTTATATAACAAAAAATGTCTCCATTAATTTTTTAATAAGGAAACTGTCATCAGAAATAGGCCCAACACTTTCAAAACGTAAGCAAACATGACTTTCTTCATTCTAACCAATATATATCCTAAACGGTAGGTGTAATGTATGTACAGGACAAATCTTATGTAAAACAAAATAAAAAATCCATTAGATAAATTTCTGATCAGGAAACCATCGTCCAATATTCGATGCGAGAAACACCAACCTAAAGCGTGTTAAAATGAATGAATTGTTCGAATAAAAAATGTCACGTTTGAAAACCCTATTTCCTCTCATCTTTGTTTATTTCGACAATCTTTGATTGTTAATTTATTGTAATTATTAATTTAAGTAGCTCTATAATGAAACGGATATTGTCACTGTTGTGATAAAAAGCGTGGTTGCGGTGACTGGCTCATTTAGAGAGGAGTACCAGGATGAGCAAGAAGAAGAGGCAGGCCCAGACAAAGATGGATGGATGATGTTGAAGGGGACATAGAGCGGCTAAATATCCAGAATTGGAGGAACGTGGCGACAGAGAGGAGTAGAGAAAGCTGTGTGCAGAGGCCCAGGCCCTTCGACCGATATAAAATAGTTCAGCATTTGACGACAGTTTCCTGATCTGAAATTTATCAAATGGATTTTTTTTTCGCATTTGTCGCAAGAACCTACCGTTTAGGAGCTATATTGGTTTGAATGAAAAAAGTCATGTTTGCTTACATTTTGTAAGTGTTGGGGCTTTTTTTTGATGACAGTTTCCTTATTAAAAAATTAATGGAAAAAATGTTTGCTATATAACATTTGTAGCTAGGACCTAAGGTTTAGGACCTATATTGGTTAAACTGAAAAAAAAAAAAAAAAAAAAAAAAAGAAAGTGTTTTCCTTTAACTTTGTTTATTTCAAATAATTATTAGTTGTTAATTTAATTTAAGTATTAATTTAAGTAATTTGATCCTTTCAATTTTAATTCTAAAATGTAAATTGGGAAAAGCAGTAGGTTATATATAGACAAACCCATGATCTATTGTTTCCTCAGTCAGGGAGTTTTTTTGTAAAGTTTTTTATTCTACTCCGTTATTATTATTTCTTTACTTTTTATAATATCCATTTATTTATTTACCTTTAATGTATCACAATTTTTTCTTTTTTATTACTTCTTAGATTTTATTGCACATGAGGCGAGAACATTATCAAAAGTTTTAATAAAATAAAATAACACACTATATAGAAGGCCCTGATTCTTTTTCGCATTAGTTAATTGTAAACTGACTTATTATAAAATTCTGTTTTAATTTTAACACTGAGTCTCTAGTAGCTCACGAATCAGAATCAAATAAGTGTGATATATATCCTGGGAGGAACTTGGTTTAGAATTCCTCAGGCTGATTTTACATGTAAAATATGTATGAAAGTTTATTATAATATT
This sequence comes from Euschistus heros, assembly GCA_003667255.2. Lineage (NCBI taxonomy): Eukaryota > Metazoa > Arthropoda > Insecta > Hemiptera > Pentatomidae > Euschistus > Euschistus heros. The sequence continues at coordinate 534,525 of RCWM02000059.1, forward strand.
GTATCCATTTATTTATAATTTTTTTATGTCACAATTTTATTTTATTTCTTAGGTGTAAGTGTTGTTTATTTAATTCGCTCGTTAATAAACATTATAGGGAGATTAAATATTATCCTTAATTATGGCAAATATATGTAAAATCAAAATTAATTAATGCAATTTTAAAAATCAATAACTGTTGTTATTATTCACATACCACATTTGAGTGCTTATGATAAAGGTGGTTAATTTACATTTTTTCCCTGAAATTGGTAATTATTGTAGCAATCATTTCTCAAATGTTTGACAAAGTACAGTACAATCTTGATAACCCGGCCCTTCAATAGTCAGACTCTCCCCAGTAATCTGGCCCTCTTGAGAGAACCTGCTGTTGACAGCGAGCGATTGTTTGAATGGTTCATTCAAGAACGGCAGTGGTAAACCGAAAAAAATGTCAATGTCTGTAATGAATGGCTAAATAAATTTAAAAATCTTATTGGGATGAGGTTTCAGGATATAACAGCAGAAAAAACTGTCATCAGATCATTCAGCTGACAAATGGAATATTGTCGTCTAAAATTCAATAGTTGGGTCCAAAACAAGTCTACAACGTCGAAAAGAAAAAATACTATAATAATAAAAGTATAGTTGGCCGTTAAGATAAATGGAGAAGAAGATAATCAGGGATGCATTCAAAAAGAAATAACATGCTCAAGTAAAAATACTATAATTATGCCAGCGTTTCGACCTGCCTTGCAGGTCTTCTTCAGGGCCACCGATCCACACTGGAGAGGAGATGAACTGACAGCAAGGATGGTCGAAACGTTGGCATAATTATAATGTTTTTAGTTGGACGTGTTTCTGCTTGACTGCTTCTCTGATTTTAATCTTCTCCAGAAAAAATACTACCTGTAAAACGGAACAAAATTCCTTTCATAGAAATGAATATTCGGTTCCCGGAAGATAATTATCAAATGATAATCTAATTTTCTTGTCGTATGCTAATTCCAGTGCTATAAATTAGATCTGCATATTTTTTATTTAGGACAATAAAATAATATTTTTAATATTTGTTAAAAATGATATAGTTTGTGATTTTTTTTTATGGGGAGTTTTCCTTACAACCAGTAATTAGCCATCCGGCACACGTCTGGTCCCATATATGTCAGATATTGGAGGCTCTACTGAAAATTATACATTATAGTAAAAATCCTAAGCAGCATTCAACGTAGCCTGAAAAATGATTCACTACGTTAATATCGCTCTAATTTATATAATACCATTTGGTGCTGATTGAGCGACGCCTTATTATCTTTGTCATTTGTATTCGTGTTCATCATATTCGTTGCTTTTTATTGCAGCAGCGAATAAAAATTAAAATCCAAATAAACTATTTTTATGGGAATTATTACAAATTATTAAAAGGGGAAAGTTTGAACTGATTAATAGATCAAATAGGATAGAAGAGAGCAGGTGGGCGAGGGGCGCTGACATTTTATCTTCTATAACATAAACAGAAGGCTTTGATCAACAAACATTTGTCGAAAACTGTTGTCTTATCTCCATCCTTCATCATAAAACTGTCACTAGTTATTAACAGTAGGTCAAACATAAAAGTGTAAACATAGCACTAACCGTATCTTTGTTTCCGTCATTCACAAAAATAATGTTACGGATGAGAGGAAAGACACATTGTTATGTCATTATTGCAAAAATATATATATATATATATATATATATATATATATATATATATATATATATATATATATATATATATGTTTCTCCACTAGATGCCAATTATCAAACGGTAAAACACATATAAAAAAAAACTTAATTTTACCCGACTTAAAAAAACAATAAATCATGGATATGTCTGTTAATAATCTTCTGATTTTACCATATTTTAGAATTAAAAGGATCAAATTACTTGAATTATTAATTAAATTAAATTAACAATCGATGATTATTCCAAATAAAAAAAGTTGAGGGAAAATAGGGAATTCAAACGTGATTTTTTTCATTGGAACCAATATAGCTCCAAAACCCTAAGTCCTTGCGACCAATGTTCTATATCAAAAAATATTTTCCATTAAATTTCTAAACAGAAAAAGAAACTTTTTCGACAAAGTTTCGATCCGAGCAACAACAGCACTATAGTTAAACATGGAACATGTTTTACGCGTGGCCTAGTTGGTCAAAAGTGCTATGTTATTGGACGCGGTGGCATTACGCGTAGTTTGACACGCTCTTGCTCTTTTGGTGTTGCTAAGAAAGGAAATTTGACGTCTTTTCCCCTATCAGAAATATATTGGAGAATATTTGTTGTTAAATAACATTTACCACTAGGACCTACCGTTTAGGAGCTGTATTGCTTTGAATGAAAAAAATCACATTGGAAATCCTTATTATTAACACCTTTCTTTATGCTATTTAATTAAAAAAATTATATCCTACAGAAGACTGAATTATAGGCAAACAAAACCAAAATAGAAAACATATGAGCATCGACGGTCAAGGAGGTAACCCATAATGTTCCATGCTATTCATTCTTTAACCGACAGGCCCATAGAGCCCTTTAATTTTTGTAAAACTATTGAAAATTTGTTATTTAAACTACAATATCGACAAAGATGACTTAAATAATGTGTTGGCATTTTGGAGTTAAAAGCAATGCCGGTTGGAATCCGGACTTCTATTCAAGATATCGGTTTGCAACATAAACGGTATTCATTGTGTTGAAGGTTTACGTATCATATTTCATTCACAGTTCATCTGTTTAAGGTTGATATTTAATCAAAACATTAATCCGGAAAGACATAAAGTTCTTCCCTCTCTTCTGTAAATAATAACGGAAAAGGCCGAAAACCGAGTAACACAATGAAGGAAAAGTAATCAGGGCATAACTATATTTTTATTACTTATATTTATTTTCGTTATAATAATTTTATTCATACGGGACCAAGTTTCAAAATAATCTTTATTCTATTAATTGCTCAATATGTTTTAATATTTATTGATCACTGCCTACAGACGGAAGGAATTGATAAAAAAACCTTTTTATAAGATAAAATTAAGATACAATATGAGTAATTGCAAAAGTTAAGAGATCCGATAGCAGAAACCACTTCAGTTCCAGTGTCAATAAGTGTTCTGACTCAGAGATGGGTCATATCTCCACTTAAATGAACGTTTATCTTTAATAATTAATATCGTCACATTAAAAAGACATTTCCGAATATAGTTTAAATTTATATTTTGTATTATATAGTTATTTTTGACGAATTCTAATTAAATGTGTGAATACTTATTATTCCTGTACAGAGAGTATAGTTTACAGTTTAACGATTAACAGGTTATCAAGCTAATGTACAGAGAGGATGTTTCATGTTTATGATAAATAAAATATAAATATAGTTGCAGTGGTATTGATTCACTTTTGATGTATATATAAAATTAATTCCGAATCTAACAATTGATGCTTTGAAGTTTTGAGTTATAGTAATTTTTTTTTGTCCAAAAAATTAAATATTTATTTCATTAGAGATACAGTGAAAATGCTTACGTTGCGACGAAGGTCAAAGGTGTAATAAGACAGACAAGCGTTGGTATTACATGGAGGTTCCTCCTGGCGAGATTGGAAGACACTCCCATCCCTGGGCGGCACCGAACTGCCTTATCGTTCTCGCCCGACTGAGAAGTCTCCTCTGGGAGTGGGGTCGGCCTGTAGTGGGGTGCTCGAAACTTTTCCGAACACTAAGTGCTTTTAAGAAAGAAATTCTATTATGGGAAGGTATGTCAAGTGATTTCCTTTCGGAGATAACTTTGTTTGTCATTGGAGTTGATAGTACAAGATATAATTCGCGCAAGGTAAAAGTAAAGAGAGTAAAAAAAAAAAAATTATTTTGGTTCAAATTAACATTTCATTCCAGGTATTTTATGTATCAATAATATCTGGAGAAGTGAAAAACGGATAAGAAATAGTAACAGATAAATAAAATAAAAACTAGGAGTATAATAATCCCCAAAATCTTATTTGTAAATACATAGATATAAAATAAAAAATCATCCTGAAGAACTTAACAGCCCCTTCCGACAGCTTACGGAGTTTCCAGCGAACGTTCATAGCCGTGTATATGTATGTATGAATATCAGTCTTATAAAGTGGTAACAACCCCGGGTTTGTATAACGAAGATACTAAAATAAATACAGGTAGCAGAGGTGGAGCAAGGCTGGTTAAGGCGGCCATCGATCTGCAAGTTCTGTAGAGCCAACCGAAAAAATTTATATATAAATATATACTTCGATTACTTCGATAAAATAAAAACTACTTGAAAAAAAAAAAAAGTTTATTGTTAATGATCACAATTTAAAGTGGAAGATTATTTGGAAAATATGATGTTTTCTAAATGTTGACCATTATGCTGCTGGCACTCTTCTAATCGGGAACGAAGATTGGCGATCACATGCTGACACATAGCTCTCGATATTGCTGCCATTTCTGACCTGATGTTTTGCTTCAAATGCGTCAGGTTCGTCGTATTATTCTCATAGACCTTACTTTTAAGGTATCCACATGCAAAATAGTCAAGTGGACTAGAGTCGGGGCTTCTGGGAGGCCAGTTGATGTTACCCCTACGCGAAATGACCTCATTAGGGAATAATTGTAATTCTTGTAACTCTGGACCCAAAATGTTTCGCAGCAGATCGCAATAACGGTCACTATTCACATTGAGTGGACGGCCTCGTCAATCTTCAAGATAATAAGGACCGATTATGCCTCTAGCAGATACAGCGGCCCAAACAACTTTTTGGCTTTGCAGGGGTCGTTCATGCTTTCGTCTCGGATTTTCCTCTGCCTAGTACTGACAATTCTTTTTATTAACATGACCATTCAGATGGAAGTTAGCTTCATCACTGAAGATTATGTTATCAAAATTGTTGAAGTAGTTTTTGTTTTATCGAAGTAACAAATACCCGATACTCTTTTTGGACACCCAAAAACTCAAGAACGTAGTTTCAACAAGATGGGGCCACTACACACAATATCAACAAGCAAAGGATCTTTATTTTGATTTAATAATAGTAATTATTCGGCAAACATTTGATTTCATCTGTTTGTATTTTAATTTCTGCCACACAACATTGTACATTTAAATTTTTATTATTGCAAATTTAATTATTGTTCAAGCTTCCTAGAATTATAAAAATGATGTTGCGATTTGGTAAAAATAGGTTCAATAGTTTTATAACTGCAACTCTGTTGCAGAATGGCGCGTCACGTATCATTCGAGTTTTAAACTTCACTGGGATTTCACTAAACTTCACACCAAATATTTATAGCTTTTTTCATAACAATTTAATTGAATTAAGCAAATTTTATTATTAATTTCCAACACTGAATAACACCGTGCCTTTGTAGCCTCGCATGTATAATGGCGATCGCCACCTATCGGTTAATTTTAAAACTTCACTGCGCACCACATCTTTATCCATTTTTTTTAAAGTTTAATTAAAATATGTGTTTGATTACGTCAAAGCATAATTAGACAATTTTATTATTGTCAAACCTTCCTAGTACTATAAATATGGTGTGGTTAAAATTTGGTACTGATTGGTTCAGTAGTTTTCGCGGTAAGTGATCACAAACGAAAAATGGTTTGTCCTTTTCAACCGACTTCAAAAAAGAGGAGGTTCTCACTCTTTTTTTTTTTTTTTTTTTTTTTTTTGTTACGCGATTACTCCGTCAATTCTGAATCAATTTTGATGGTTCTTTTTTAGATCGGTAGAGCATACTTCAGCATACTTTTTAAGAAAAATCAAAATAACAGTTAATATTAACGAAAAGTTAAAATTGATATGCAAAGTGCAGAAAGGAGAAAGAAGTTGGGCGTTTGTTGCTAGTGAATTCCGAATTCCGCGTAGTTCTCTTTCAACCGTCCTAAAGATCGCCACTGGTGGAAGACGGTAAGTCTACTTTTAGGCACCCTGAGAAAAAAGCGCAATTCAGTTGAAAGTTATAGGATAAATTGGTACCAGGAATTTAATTTTCTATATCAATGATTTTATATGTATGTATAAACAACATACATATACCCATTAAAGAAAAATATACGTAATGATTTCAACTCCGATTTTGTGTTTAATTTTCCCAATTTCATGAAGGTAAGTGAATGATAACCTCGAAAAGGCTTTTTTCAGTAAGTCAAACCATTTTTCAGGGAAGCTTGAAGATCGAGAATTGGCTGTATAAACAAAAATACAATCACCACTAAAAAGTGAAAAATAAAAATAATTTTTAGAGAAAAAAACAAAACCGACTTCAAGATTAAACCTACATATACAAACTTGAACTAAAAAATTAAAAATAACATTTTAATTGCTTCAAACCAAAACCATTAAATGAAAATCAACGAAATTATCGATACTTATAAACCAATTCACAATTCATAATCAATTATTTTGGGAGTCGGTGCCAACCAAAACAAACAGAATTTAAAAAGAAATTGTAATCGTAAAGATCCTCCCACTGTTTCATCACCGCCACACCGCTGTCTCCGGCCATTCGAAAGTTTATTGTAAAGGCAGGATTAAACTGCCCTTCTTGGCTGGCACCGACCCCAAAGATAACTGGTCATAAATTGTGAATAGGTATATAAGTATCGATAATTTCGATGATTTTCATTTAATGGTTTTGGTTTGAAGCAATTAAAATATTATTTTTAATTTTTTAGTTCAAGTTTGTATATGTAGGTTTAATCTTGAAGTCGGTTTTGTTTTTTTCTCTAAAAATTATTTTTATATATAATAGTATAGATATAGAATTTTACCAAAAAAGAGTTGTGACTAAAAAAATATCGTAGTGGTTTTTCTTCATGGTGAATAAGTATTAATCGTTGAGGAGCACAAGAATCCCCTAGGGCCCCTAACTAAATTGAAATGTACGATTAAAATCTAAAAAAAACTAAATTGAATACAATAAAACTAAACTGAATAAATTAAACTAATATGTAAATGAAGACTAAAATAATTGGCTCTATTTTTCAGCCCGTCAAAGAACTTGACGTGCCGGCGACCAATGAAAGCTGGGATTGTAGGCATGCACAGTTCTTCGAGGATGCGTGTATTTTTAGCCCTCTCTAGGCGGGTACCATGGACGATTCGCCGAAGGACGGTGTTCTGGAATGTCGGGAGGGCGCGAAGTGTGCTTTTGTGCATGTGATGCAGCAGTGGAGCACCGTGAAGGAGGGTGGGTCGGATTATAGATTTATATATTTGGAGTTTCAGGCGGAGGGGTAACTAAGGAGAGGTTAGGAGGTGATGGAGGCGGTATGTCCGCGCCCGGGCTTGCTTGATCCTGCTTCTGACATGGGTCGAGAAGGTGAGGTGCTTATCGAAGCAGACGCCTAGATATAAAATAGAGCTAGAGATGGGCTGCTCTGTACCATCGACTGTAAAATGCTTCGGCAGTGTTTGAGACTTGCCGCGTTTACAGAACATTACTAGCTGTTAGTTAGTTCTGTGCTCTGTGCTCCAGACCTATTCAGAGGTATAAAGAAGCAGGCAATAAACAAATGGTAGGAGAGGTTTTACTGGGAGTCACAATCAAAGGGCAGAGATTATTATCAAGTTTAGCCCAAAGTATGTACCCAAAGTAAGTTTAGCCTAATCCCATGGTTTCGAACCATCGGTATCAATATTGATAAAAATCATGTTGTGAGAATAACGAGGCTTAGGACAAAAGCTTGGATGTACAAGGAAATATCTCAACTTGATGAAAATAGAAGCAAATGGAAAATGTAAGACATGTGACTGCCCGGAGGACCTCAGGCATATAATATTCAGGTCTAAAAAAAATCAGGTCTAAATTGAATTTTAATTTTTATCCCCAAGAAGAAACAACAAACTTAAAAGAATTGAGTAAGGGTAAAGTAACTAAATTAACTGAAGTTTTAGATAAAATAGAAAGTAGACTATAAATGAAGAAGAGAGGAAATAATCATGAGAAACAAATGAAGCTAAATTTAAAAAAGTATAAACTTGGTTTAGTAGTGAAGAAATGGTCAGGGGTGCAGTCAGATAAATTTTTTTACCTGACTCCACCCCTGACCATTTCTTTACTATTACATCTCACACTCAACAATAAAATCATCATTATAAAATTGGTTGTATAAGATTTCGCAACAAATCTTAAAACAAGGTTTTTTGTTATACAGCATGCATATTAAATTTCAATCTACTATCTGTGATTACAACGAAGTATTTAAAAGATTCTACCCATTATGAAATAAATTAATTTTAGCTATTCATTTTACATTTTAGTGTGTGCTTATTTTTTTGGAGGGGACCGCCCAGCGTTCACCCCCTAAAAAAAGAGCAGCGCACATCTGCGCATATAAAACATAAATGAGTAAATAAAAGAATTATTCTCAATATACAATAAAATAAAACATTAAAATAAATGTATGTATGTACACATGTATGAACATCATTAAGCTAATTCGTTGGTATCAGTTTAAATGTGTTACTAGAAAATTTAACAAGCTTATTAATAAATTATTTCTCTGTTAGTAGGGATATGATTGGACAGTCGACAAGTGTTGAAATAAGAGATCTTTGAATGGGTACAGAGAAGGAGCCTCTTCGAATTTAGGAGCGAGAAGCTATTAAAGATTATAAAGCAATGTAAAAATGATGATGTTCTAAGGAAAGAACGGACTTGAACCTACAGCCTTCTTGATAAAGGCGGTTTATACTGGATGGAAAGTGCCAGCCTAAAACAGTGTAAAGTTGTGATAAATGGGAACGTCCTCGGGTCCCAATAACAAATCGGATTAGTCTATACAAAATGCGCTAATAAAATTAAAATAAACACGATAAAATCATACTACCAATGCAATATATGAAAACAGGGAAATACTAATATTAGAAATAACAAGAAACTGTTATCTTCTAATTTCTCAAAGTAAGGTGAGTTTCGGTTATTAGGGCAATATCCGTTCGTTTCTCTGGTACGTATATTTCAAGTTCATTTTTATATTAAGGGAGTCCGTTAGTGTTCCTAGAAGAATGGACAAGGAACCCGCAGAGAATCAGGGCACATATGATGGGAATAAGGCTTGTTTTACATCAGAAATCTGATACAGAAGGGTTAAAAGAGGTCACGTAATCCACATAACAAAGTTATTAGTTTAGGTGGCATATTTTTAGGAGGAAACACCTGCCAAGTAGTTCTTCGCTTCATATCTGATTGATCTGCACATTGCTGATGTTCTGTAGCTGATTATTGCAGGTGGCTTGAGGATCCTTGCAGCTGCGGTAGGTTGACTGGTCCTCGTGGAGCTGTTTCAAAATACTGCGGTAGGGGGGGGGTAGTCCTGGAATGAGAATAGGACTGCTTGCTGAACTGTCATAGGCCAAAAGGATTTAATATTTTTCAAGTTTTTGCGGTTAAATTTTCCGCTACAGAAAAATTTCGTAATCAAATTTACAACAATAAATTGATTAGATAAATAATAAAAAGATCTTTACAATTGAAAAAAAAAACTTTGCTGTTCTTGAAGTTGCTATCTTGGCCAGAAGTGACTCCTTCCAGATCCTCATTTTATTTGTTTTTATTAAGTTAAAGAAAAACCAGTATCAAAGTCTTTGAGAGCCTGGCAACCCCTATAGTTGACAGGGTGCCCTCCTTCATAGTTTGCCCAGGTCGCAGGGGTTTCCCGTTGAATAGAAAGTCAAACGTTTATTTTTAAGTGTAGAAGCCTATTTGACATGCTCTAGCTCAGGTGGTGCTGCTCGCATCGAAAATTTGCTTAACTTTAACTTATCAATAATTACAAAGAAAATATTTTTTGTTATATAACATTTGTGGCTAGGACCTAAAAAACATGTTCCATGTTAATCTTTTTTTAGGGGACAGTTTTTTTTAATACTAAATAATATCCTTTCAAAGGGCAAATGAACAAAATTATCTTTTAACTTTCAGGATGGAAGCAATTGAATAAAGAGGTAACATGAAAATAAGTTAATGAAATAATATTTTTCTTTAAAATTAATTCAGTATTTTATCAAAGTTTATCTAATATCCAACTGCTATAATTCAAAACTGGAATGTAGAATATTATAAGCCAGAAGTCATGCAAGCCGTTTTTATAATTAACCCATCTAGACCACTTATCCAATACATTGAAGGTATATAAATATTTGCCAGTCTTTGTGTTTTCTTTTCATTTATTTTAGACTGAATATCTTAACTTTACAATTAATTTTACTACTAATTTAAGAACTCAAAAGAATAGCACAGCTCAAATGATTTCAAAATAATTTTTTATCTATTTCTTGAATGGACTGATGAGTTGTGTATTTTTTTTATTAAAAGAAATAATAATCTTATTCCAACAAAGAGAATTATACAAGCTCCTTTCACTGCCGAGCCAGATAATTAATGAAGGTTAATTGTTATTAAAGTTATTGTCATTATTAGATTTATGGCCATTCAAGAATTATAAATGTTGAAATCTAACTTCTTTTACAAACACTTTGAACCAATTTTTGGATTTGAGAAAATGTAATTTTCCCATTTAACAGTTTCTAGTTGCAAAATCTATATTTTTCCTTAAGTAATAAATGGTGTAGCTAAAATTTGGTAAAATCTTTCAGAAATTTATGTCCCAAAAGCCTGTCATATTGCTAAAAAATCTATACCAGATGAAAGGCCGTATCAAGAAGCTTTACTACAGCATTTTTAAGTCAAACAAAGTTCACTTACATCTACTTTTAACATTTATTCAGTTTTATAATGCATATAAAAGCAACCAGATTCCACGAATATAAGTTATTCAACACATTTGTCTTATATCGTTCCAATAAACTAAGAATTATTTTACACCAGCATTTCAGCAATAATTAAACATCAACCTAATTCTTAACTATGAAATGTGATTAAATTTTAGCTCAAAATCCAACCAAAATAGTAAGTACGAACATAACAGCCACTACATTCATAATTGAAATTAATCAAAGAAAAAGAAATAATTTAATTAGACCTGTCCAATTTTCATTCTCAAACCTGAGATTACCCTCTTTTTCATTATAAGGAATAATGCTTTTTCGTTTTTCATTTAAAAAGAGAAAGGTTTTGCAATTTTACATAAAAAAGAAATTTTTTAGTAAAGAATTGTACCATTCAACATAATTATTTTATTTAAAATTAAATAGTTACTATATTTAATGATTTTAAGATGGTAAACCAAAAAGGGCAAAATACATTTACATATTCAGGGCCAGCTGAATAATTGCCATTAAAATGGTTACACTGAATATACTAGAGCATAACACATTTAACTGTTAACATTTTTATAAATAAACATTTCTTTTCATCAGTCAATGTTTTTATTTCTACTTTTAATCTACTAGATTTCAAATTGCTATAGAACCTTTATTTAGTCATGGTCAGCCAATAAACCATGAGCTTGAATTATCATTTCATTTCACATCTTTCAATAAATACACTCAACTTGAACATGAAGTTTTTCAGAACTTTAAATTTAACTTAGACAAATAGTTTGGTCTAAGTTGTATCCTAAACAAAAATACAGGATATATTTGTTTTGTTTCTAAAAATAAATAGAATTATACAATTAAAATTTGTTTGAATTTTAAAAACAAATTTAATATCAATTAACTTATCCTATTTAGATTTTAACATTTTGTTGATTTTATTATTGCTATAAGCAACAGATTTGCTTAAACCGGCCGTGAAAATACCTTTAATACTCTGAAGACAACTTGATTTAAATACTATTTGTCTCAAGCACATTGAGAGCATATCACTTATTTCAGGGTTTTTAGAAAGATCTCTAAGTACATCTTCTGTGTCTTTCCTTCTTCCACCATGACTTCTACAGTACTTCACAAGAGCTTGTTGAGGAGTTTTTGGTAACTGAAATAAATGGTACAACCTAGATTCTGAGCTTGCATCTTGCGCACATAGTTGATCAATGGCTTCTCCATCGGGCACTTCCACATAGTCACTTAGCTGAGACAAGATTGGCCGATATAATTGTCTAAAATGAATGACTTGATTTTCCACAATATTATTTACTTTATTTTTATTTTCTCCCACTACCATTCGAAAATCACCATTGTATGACAATCCTGCTATGGTTTTATAAAGTTGCCATTCAGAAAATGTTTCTGGAAGAATTAATAGAGCAGCATGAACAGCATTATACAAATTTTGTAGAAGAGATGATTTTAATTCACCAGTGGCAACACCAACTTCTAGTACAGGTTTATGAAGTCTACCCGCTAAATAAATGTAGTCCCAATCATAAAGATCATCAATCAAGTCTACACTTTTGACAACTCCATACTTCAACAGTATACCCTCTTCACCTATTGGGATCAATGTGTTAAAGTACACTTTAGCTGGCCAAAGTTCTTGAATTTTGGTAACGCAATTATGACCTAGATACTTTAATGATGAATAATGAGTGGGATTCAGTAACACATTTTGTCCATGAAAACCAAATGGATCATCAACTACAAAAATCATATCAATCATCGGATTGGAACCACATGCATCACCTTGCCTAAAGACACCTGATCCATAGGCAAAGCAATACCTGAAATAATCATGTGGAAAAAGAGATATAATCCTCTTAAATAATGGTGGAACAGTCGGTACAAGAGCTTTGGTTGTAGCAGCCATTTGATTTATTGAACATTATACTGTATAAAACAATAATGATGACATTTTAAAACGAAAAGTAATAGAATGAAATAAAGATTGCTTACTACAACTATGAATTTAAAGGTTCATGAATCTCAAAGTCGTTCACTAACGAACATCCAACACTGTTTTTTGTACATAGCACTGCAATTTCTTTAGTTCCAACTATCATTCATATTTTCACAATCACATACGATTCATCTACTTTTTTTTTTTTTTTTTTTTTTTTTTTTTTTTTTTTTTTTTTTTTTTTTTTTTTTTTTTTTTTTTTTTTTTTTTTTTTTTTTTTTTTTTTTTTTTTTTTCCCTTCCATGTCTCCTTTGTGCCGTAAGGCGTGGAGTAGCCCCTCACCATCTTCTGTATTGTTCGCTATTCCAAGCCATTTTCTTCATTTCTGCCATAAAGCAGCCCCTTTCGCCTCCGAGCCTCTCCATATAACCCTCGTTCTGCCAACTGGTCGCTCCCTCGTGGTCGTGCTTCCAATAGCTACCTGGGTCTTCGTTTATCGCCCATTCTCTAGACGTGACCGAACTGCTTGAACTGCTTTTCCTGAAGAATTTATTTGACCGGTTTATATTCCCGGTAGCTAATCATAAATCCTTATCCCTGCCGTGTCGTTGCCGTATTGATTGTCCAGTTCCGAGGCTAGTATTTGTACTTTGAATCATTTATACTCTAAGAGGGTGATTGACCCAGTGTTACCTGCGAGGCCCTATTACCTAGGAGCAAGTGGTCTCCCTAAAATATCCCATGGAGAAGTGGGTGGGTTATCAGGAAAGGTAAGGATTTATTCATCTACGTAAATGTTAGCACGTTCGGTTTCAAGACTTTAATATGGTACAATTGAGCCAAGCTCCTTTCATGACCCAACGAGGTAATTCTTATATTCTAGTTAGAATAGCTTAAAAATTTAAGAATCAGATACCCTTCCAGTCTTAAGAAGGACCCCATCATACACAATCAAATAAATTGGGCTACAGTATCCGTTGTGAAAAATGTTAATATAGTATGTCAATTTTTTTATGCTGCGCAATGCTTTGATGAATTTCACAACAGTATATACTTACACAATCCGTTGTACACTGCTTTGAAGCTGTTGTGGCTGAGCTCTCTTTGTCTTCAGCTATTCTTTCAATCTCCAATTTCTTTCACTTTTTTTTTTTTTTTTTTTCTTGGAACGTCATTATCTACTACGCATGCGTTAATAATTGATGCAACAACACTTGAAGAAATGCTTTCCTTGCTACTTGTGACTTAAAAACGGAATAGATTTTAAAACTTAACATTATGTAACGTCCTGTAGCCCAATTCGTTTAACATGCATGGGCCCCGTTAGATAGAGCATTTAAGTTTATTCAATCAATAAACGGAACCAAAACAGTTCCCATTTTAAAGAGAACTAGGGATGGAACGTTCCGAAAATCAGTCTTTCTTTTTGAATGGTTTGGAACATAGCGAGTCTTGATTTTCTCGTTCCAATGGGAAGGAAGACCGGTTTCTGGTTCGTAAAAATATGCACATATAAATAATAAATAAAGGCTTAGCGAACCCGAAGGTTCCAACACCACCAACTGTTAACCAGGATCTTTCCAACAAGACCTTTTCTCTTGGAGACTGGGTAATCAAATGATGGCAGGAAGAAGGGAAGAAAGAAAAGTGAAGTAATATTCCAATTATTTGAAAAAGGGAGAATAATATAAATTAATCCCATTAAACAAATTCAAGAGAAGCAAATGAAATCGAAAGTTCATGCAAAGGGAAGAATCAGCACCTGGACAAGCATAAGCTTATTCATTATGCAGAAAAAAAAAGAATAGGAGTTCCCGTAGCAATTTTTCTGTTGTTATTTATATATATATATATATATATATATATATATATATATATATATATATATATATTTATTTATGTCTGGTCATAAACATAAAAAAAAATCATAAGTCAAATGCTGATATGCCAGATATGTAGTTAAATATGCAATTACAGTACACAATAAGTATTTATGGCAAAATATGAACAAATATACAAAATAAAAATACAGGATATGTAGATAAATATGCAATTACAATTCAAAATATATAAAAATATGTATTTACAGAAAAATGGGCACAAATAAGCAAAATAAAAATGACTCAAGCTGATTCCAAATGCCTCAAAACATATACATTTTGATGTTTAATTTGGCTAGGAGAAATACGCAAATGCATATATTTCACAGCCCTGGTAATAATACATGAAAAAAAAAAAAAAAAATTAAGTTGTAGTTCTTCTGTTAATGAAGTAAAAACCAACTGTGAGAATAAAAATATAAGAAATAAATTTTTTTATCATAGTCATATTTGGATAAAATATTGAGCATTATTACTAGGTTTAGTTACTGAAACAGGTCTACTTGTAAAATAAGTCAGAACATATTTACGATATAGGTCAAAAGGTTAGGAGATCAAAATATAACTTGGAACACTTCTTTATCAAAGACATACATAGTATATAGAAGTAATAAATCTATATATTTAAAATTAAATACATATTAACAAAATACATTCAAGTTCACAGATAAAACTTCTACGTAACTAACAATAAATATACATTTATATATACAATAAACTATTCAACTAGGATCATAACGAACAGACAATAGGCCATTTTTTTTTTTTTACTATATCATTAAGTAAAAAAAAAAAAAAAAAAAAAAATTATAAAATAGCATATAATTGAAGTATTTTCTTTATATCATTATTAATGGTAAAGTATGCTACATTTATAAAGATACATGTACCTACATATTAAATATAAGTTATCTGCAAAAATAACTTTAAATTTAAATATTCTTCTTACTGATCTTTGTTAATTAGAAAAATACGGCTAGCATCAATGTTAAAAATCTTGCATGGATTTCCATTATGTTCAAGTTTTAAAGTAATTTAAAATATAAATCACAGAATGTTCTAGCAGAAGAGCTAACAGCACATAACTAAATAATTAATATTATATAATTAAACAATATTGATTAGTCATATCTAATCACTTCTAAAATTAATATAATGGTTAAGAGAAAATATAATGATGCAATTTAAAGGTAAATCAAACATGAGCATGTAATAGATATAAGTATATAATGTTTTTATAAAGGCAAAAATATGACAAATGAATAGCCTCTTTATCAAAGTACACGAAGACTTTTTAAGAAAATCTTATTTTTACAGTATATCGATCATTAAACCTACGTTAAAAAAACATTCTTTAGGCATTATCTTTCCTAAATAACAATATAGACTAGCATATCAATTAATATTCTATATTTAGCCAGGTATTTAATAATGAAAACACATTTTTTAATTATATTCTTTTTTTTAAAAATTATATATGTATATATTATAAGACTAACTATAATTCCATTGGACAGCAGCAGCACTTAATTATTATTTCATTAGAAATGTCTTTTACAATAATTGAATTAATACTGGTAATTAATTGATTAATTCTATATTATTTGTCAATGGATGTTATAAAATTAATGGAAGAATTTCTGAAATCTTATAAATATGCTTATAACTAATTGAAAATCAGTAAGATATTTGTGAATGCCAGTTAAATGAAATAACATGATAGTCCACTAATCAGAGAGTAATATACTTCTTTTTTTTTTTTTTTAGAAATATATAAAGTGAACTGAATAAAATCAAATATATAAAATTTAATTATACAAACAGGTTTGTAATAATATAAAATGGGAAATAAATGTTGCATCATTTCAAAACCAAATCCTAATTGTATACTTAGAAACAACTTTGGCAGTAATAATTCAAAGAGATATGAAACCTACTATGAAAAAACAATGGAAATAAAGTGCTAAAACAAACTGCCAAATGTCACTAAAAAAAAAATAAAAAATAAAAAACTACCAAATTCAATTACTGTATGAAAATAAATTCATGTTACAGTTTAATCTATGCAATTGACTTCACTACATTACCCATATCTACACTAAAATCACCATCTCTATGACCTAAAAAGTCCAAAACCTAACCTTAATTTTTAATTCATACTGTTCAAGACAGAATAAAAACATATTACATTAGAAATTAAAAAAAAAAAAATGAACCTATAACAAATATTGATTCATAAAAAGATGAATTTTAATGCAAAAGCTCCTAATTTTAGGCAATTGACATAATATAATGGAACGGATAAGTTAGCTGCTGCATATTGTCAAGGAATGTATTCTAAAATGAAGGAATGAAAGACAATAATTTTTTTTTTTTTTTTTTTTTTGGTAGGAATAATTCATGTTTATAGCATTATCAATATACCAGTATTTATATTATTACAATTAATGATACATAAGAATATTTTTTTAAAAATTATCAATATTACAAAATAAGAGGATATCAAATAACAAAATTTAATGATAACTAATCATGAATTATTTATTGTATTATTTATTAAAAATGAAATATATAGTATGCATCGTATTCTGAACTGATAAACTTATTTTGGAATAGTTATATATATTTTTATAATAATTTTTTGATAAATAAGTAATTCTAATGTTATTTTACTGAAATGAAAACAAGAAAATTAATTAAACAACTTAATTTCAATAATTATGAGTTTGACAAGAATTAAGGACATCTGTAGCCATTTACTTGGGAGATCTATCATTATATATATTTAATGAAAATTTTCACTTTTTCAAAATTATATATATATTTTAAGCATAACGAAGGAGTAGAATCATTGGCTTGATTTAATAATTTAACATTCACCCTTATCCTAAAAGTTTGTTCGATTGGTATTAATGATTACCATGAAGGTTATGTTTTAGAGAACAAAACACTAAAGGAATAATTTAAATAAATATGTTCTTATTAACTAAAATCATAATAATAAAAGTTATTTTATAAAATAATAGATCATTCATAAACAATTTTCAAAAATTAAAATACCAGTTTACCTACTAAATTTAAATATGGAATATAAACATTAATAAAATATCACAGGCCGGAATACTGAGGGCTGTTAGTAGTTGAGCGAGGATAAGTGATTCGAGCCCTTCTTTCTGTAGGAGAATCATTTGGTTCCCTACAAAATTGATAAATATATCATTACAATGCTATATCTACAGTAGAATATTTACAATATCATACATAAAACATCCTCAAAATAAAAAATAAAATACATTACAAGAAACAAACTAAACAATTTGTGTTTTGCAGAAGCTTCTTGAAAAATAAACAATACAGTAGTACCCCATTGATCTGGGCTTCACCTGGTAAGTAGTTTGATAATAATACCGTATATAAATGCATTTACAGTACAAAGCTGAGCAAGAAGCTAGAACAAACGATAGCTATAAGCAGACAAAGAAGATCAATGTTAACAAATTTTAACAGAAAAAGTGATTGTTTAAAGTGCAATTATTAGAGTATTTAAACATTAACATTAAATGCGACAAAGACAATAATCATAAAAAATACATGCATATTCTGAACATTTTAGATATCTGAATCAATTTTTAAAAATTCACTACTTGCATCAGCTGCAGTTAGTTACATTAGTGTTATTGAGAGATAATGATCGATTCCCATGATTAATCTGTAACAAACTTAAGTGTTTGGGGGACCATGATGGCTTACAATGGTTGTAAACATTATATAACATAAATATTCACAAGGCACCAGTGAGGAATATGAAAAAAATCAGTGATAGAATCTACGAAATGAATCTACAAATCTGTAAAACATTTCTGTGTTTAACACATTGACTGCTAATGACGACACCGTATTGTCAAAGCTACTTCCTTTCCATAGACAGGTGTCGACAGGTAGTCGTCATGTCCCTTTTTATTTTAAATGGTGCCCACCAGCTCTTGCATGGAAGAGACCTGTCTGCCTTTGTCTGTAGTATCAAGTAATAGCTTTGAATTAGTTCTACATTTTCTGCCGCACAATTCTTTCAAAGTAAAGTTTCACAATTATTATTATTGCTTATACATATGTATATTATTGATTACTATTTTAATTTTAAACAACTTATGTTCATTATAAAATGTTATAGGTTAAAATCAAAACTTTTTAAAAAAAAAAATTTTTTATTTTTCATAACTGTAGTGCCTAAGGAAAAAAATCGGCGAATCTTTAGAGTGGTTGGAAATGAATGGAAACAGCACACAAATGTAGAGGTCTACAGACTCTATGATAACCTTGATGTGGTCTCAGCTATTAAGGTTGGAAAACTCCAGTGGGTTGGACTTGTGGCGCATATATATGAAAAAGCCATTAACAAGATTGTACTTATTGAAAAAATACAGGGAAAGGGAAGAATTGGAAGGCCCAGACTGTGATGAATGGACTGCGCGGGTGGTGAAGCAGGATCCCTTGGCATCAGAAACTGGATAGTGGCAGTACAGGACAAAGATGTATGGCACTTGTTTTTAGAGGAAATCAGGGCTCGTGAATGGGTAGTAGAATTAGATTAAAAAAATATATAAAGGAAAATTAGTTAAAAACAAAATGTTTGGATGCTAAGATTAGAAAAGAATGAATAGTTTATTAGGATTGATGAATTACTACATATGTAAGCATATATTAACATTAAAAATATAATTTATTTTTTTTAAATCCAAATATTACGAATTCCCAAATACCCAAGATTACTTAGTTTATTAAAAGCAGGTGATTTTTTTCTCCCTCGGGTCTCAGTGGCTAAGGGGCTTTATTCCCTTTCTAATAAGGGAAGGATTGAAATGTTTTCCAGGTCAATTTCTTTATAACTTCACTTAGCAATCTTTATGTAAAACTTAAATAATTTTTATTGACAGATGGTTTGCCTCACCTGAGGCAAGTGATGACACTGTGTCGTCATTGGTTTTTTTAAATAGAAAAATACTAAACATTGTGAAGTTATTCATAGTAATTATAAAACAGTGCCAAAGTGAAGTATTTATGATATAAAAACTTTCAGCGCAGAGAATGGACCATGGTCGAAAGACTTAGCAGTCAACGTACTAATCAAGTAGTATCTGTAAGATCCAATGTGCCTAACAGGGTACAAAGCTAAATAGCCAAACTTCATTTAATTACTGGCACATCTTTTTTTTATCCTCTTCTTGAAATAGAAAGGATTGCAATCTTGACCAAAAGCTAAAGAACTTAATGGCAAAAGAAGACAACAAAGCAGCAGTTTCTTGAAATCAATAAGCCCGTCAATTGAGATATTGAACGTGTGCCTTGATTGCAATGTTCTAATTCTAAACTGCGATTCATAAGGTCTTATACTGAATTACAATATATCTAGTATAACCAATAACCTTTGTATGCATTTCTTAAATTTAAAATACATCAAAGCTATATTTGCTGAATATATTGTGTAATCCTAACTATTATTAATTTGAATAACCTATGTTAGTTCGGATTAATGAGGTTATATTGCATTTTTAAAATTTTATAAAAAGTCATGAAAAACAAATATACCAAAACACTAATAAGTTCTGGTGAAAAATGCCAATAGATCTATAATAGCAATAGCATAATATTGTACATAGAGATGAATAAATAATAACAAATTAAAGAGCGTCAAATTTACAACTTGGGGTAATGCCTTGAGTCAACTTGTCACATCAAAAAGACTGTTAACTACTAAAACAAAACTCCAATCCTAACATCAATTTATTGTAAACAAAGGGTGCTTATAATTTCATATAATATAAACATTTCCATCAAGAAACTTCCCATAAAGTCTACATTTCATAAAGAATATATTTACCACAAATAAATTAAAATATTTTGGATAGAATAGAAGAAATAATAATAATAATTTAAACATACCCAAAGAGAGGTATCACCGATGTTAAAACTGATTTGTTAGGTATACTCGTCAACTGAGGATTATTTGCTACAATGTGATTCAACAACCTCCTTAAATATTGCTGCAGTTTCAATCTCCTCTCTTCGACGAACTTAGTGTCCTAATCAAC
Source organism: Euschistus heros (assembly GCA_003667255.2). Lineage (NCBI taxonomy): Eukaryota > Metazoa > Arthropoda > Insecta > Hemiptera > Pentatomidae > Euschistus > Euschistus heros. The sequence goes on from RCWM02000059.1 coordinate 555,216, forward strand.
AGTAAACATTAAATTAGAATGGGACCATACATAAAAAATAAGGGTATTAACATCATGGATAGTATAAGGTTTCTTCATAAAAAATTAACATTTTTATTTAGTTGGAAATTTATAGAGGAATAGAGTATGAGCTCACCGGTTGTTTACAAAAAAAAATGTTTAATATCTATTAGTATTGTATCGGTACCTAAAGTTTTCGATTATCAATACCGATACTAGTACCAAAAAATCGATATTTGGTATCAACACCTAGGTTAAAAAATAAATTACCATTGCTAAAACTTTTTTGATTTAAATTAAATTAAAACAATAGTTTTTTTAAAAATAAAATAGTTGATAGCAAATAGCATTTATTATCTTACACAGATAATATCTGTCATTCCAGTGAATAAGTGGTTAAGTCGAATATTGACCAAAATGAGTTAAGTGATTCAAAATAAACATGAAGTTGTTTTCGTCATGGTGAATAAATGTTCAAGTAAGATGTTAATTTTAAATAACAATGTTTTAAAATGAACATGTTACTTAAGCACTTATTCACCATGAAGGAAACACCTCAAAATTTCTTTTTAACCACTTAACTAATTCTATACAGCAATTCATAAGGTATTATACTGAATTACAATATGTCTAGTATATCCAAAAATCTTTGTATGTATTTCTTAAATTTAAAATACATCAAAGCTATATTTGTTGATTATAGCTTTTGGTCTTTTAAAATTATTCATTTTTATAATTCTTATTTGCATTTTTAATCATAATTGAGTTTATAATCTTAATTTTGGGGTAACTGAAATCCCTTTGTTGGGATAACAAAACTGTACAATGAAAAATCAGTCTGTTATAAAAGATAAAAAGAATAGCCTATGTAACAGTTGTCTTTTTTTTTTTCATTTCAGAGTAAAATCGATGTGAAATAAATAAATAATTATGCATCATAAGACAATTATCAAAGTCACTTGTATTGATCGGTTCCTTGGAATTGACTTGGGACCATCGATAATCAATAGATTCTTTTCACAAAACTTTTCTTAACAAATCTTTGATGTTCTAATGTTTATAAATGATGCAACTTACCCTATTGCCTATAGTCTTCTTTGGTGGAAATTTAAAAGCAGATATAATTGGATACTGTTTCTTGAAATCTTTGTGTAAAGTTAAAAACTGCGAATATCTACGATACACATTCCATTCTTCTTCACCAACTCTAATATGAACCTGCAAAATATTATTTAATCAATATTTAATATAATAATACTAATTATATTAATTATAACTTCACCTAAACTTATTTTTATTAAGTTTATTTTATAAATATTTTATAAATGTCATACCTGATACACATGGTGCTGCTTAGGTGACCCCGTTAAAAAGACAGATGGAACCCAAAGACTTATTAGCTGCGAACTGACATCTATTTCTGAAGGCCCTAGCGGCCCTCGCAATGCTTCAAGCTCCAAATAAAGCTTCTTAATCGTGGACTCTTTACTTATTACATTCCTTTGTAGTCTCTCATTTAATTCCATTAGTTCACTATGCATTTCAGCAACCTGCAACAAATAATGGAAAAATCAATAAACATTTTAAAGATTCATTTCTAGGATTGAGACAAGTAGTGAGTTATAAATGTTATAAAGTATAACTTATCATAAACACAACGTAAGCATGTAAAAAGGACAAAACCTGAACTAGTTTCTGCTGGTAAAGTTCATCTCCTTCAAAGTCATCACCACCTTGTTTTAGCATTTGGACGGCATTAACATATTTTCTTAGCTGATGTTTAAGCACCTCATTCTCCCTATAAGAAAAATAAAATTAATATTTTTTTTTTTTAATATATATTACATTACTTTTAATGAAGAAAGTTTTATCTTTAATGGGTAACTAATATGGGATCAGGATATTAAATTATAAAAATACCTTAAAAGTAATAAAACGCTACCATGAAAATCAATGATCTAGGGACATGTTAATATAGGGCTGGAATCATAAATTGGTATTTGTTAAAAATCTTAGCATATCCTTCAAACAATTCTTATTACAAAAAAAAATAAATTAACAAATAAAATTTGTACTACTACAATCCATGAGGGGTCTTGGGTTAAGTCCTTAGGTAAGGATGTACTGTTACTGTGCCAACAGTTGTGAAAGGAGGAGATAGGGCCACAACCACGCTCAACTGCCAGGTTTTTCAATTAAGGGTACCCACTTTATAGGGGCTGGGTATACCCCAAGAGGCCTTATTACTTACAGCTATTTATAATTTATTTATTTATTTTTTATTCTTAATATAGGGTAACAAATAGATAAAAAAGGTAAACACTAAAGATGTAAATTTATTTATATATATTTTTTATATATTCTTCCGAGTACTTAATTTTCGCTTACAAATTAAAATGTACAAGAAAAGATGAAAATATAATACCTTCCCAGAATAAATAAATAACATCAAATATAAATTATTCATTGATAAACAAGACATGATTTTGCAACATAATAGGGGAGAGGAAAAAGTGATGTGGAAAGCCATGTTTTCATAAATTAGATTTAAATAAAAATGAGGAGGCATGTGTATCTAAACTAAGCATTGAAAATTTTTGAATATCAGTTGGGAACTGGCCAGTAAGTGAACATGAGTTTTGGTGCATTTCGAGCATAAATAAACCTTTTTTGGAATAAATAATCAGTATGAATTTATATTTTCAGTTGTCTTTTATTCAGATGTATTCAATGTAAAGAAATCTCATAGCAGTTCTCACCTGTTTAATTCATTTATTTTAATTTCTAATTGCGTAATTTTTTGCTGGTGCTGCTGTGCATTTTGGACGAGTTGATTAGTGAGAACTGAATTCAATTCTTTATACTTCTGAATCTGAATGAGAAGTTGTTCGGTACTTTTTGATAGGCCATCATCATTTGCTCCACCTGAATAATAAAGATAATAAATGTAAATATAGAGATGTAATAAAATATGTGTGTGTGTGTGTGTGTGTGTGTGTGTGTGTGTGTGTGTGCGTGTGTGTAATTTTTGATTCTCAAGAGAGCAACTATAACCTCCTCTTTGACATTTATTGTGTTAGTTGTTAATAACTGTTTCACTTACAAATGTTGAAAGATTAACATGTAATTTAATTCTTTTATACAGGTAGATTACTTTATTTGTTTATAATGTATTTTCTTTTTTTCAATATTTGATTCTAATTATGTTTGTACTTTTATACAGAGAATAAAATCATATTTATAAAATACATTAGAAATGAAATTACAAGCTTCAAGGAGTAAGAAGATGGCTCAGCTATTTGTCAAAATTGTGAAGAAAGAGGAGGAAAAGTTTGTAGCCCAAGGTATTTCTACCGATAAAAATATTTGGTATTTATTTCCAGCTGAATTGAGAAACTTAAACTTTCACACTGTTTTATCAAGTAAAAAAAAATTTGTAATGCAACAGCTTCTATTAACATTTTGAATGGTTACAGAACTGTAGCTATTAAAACGGACAATGATATTCACAAAGAATATTTTGATGAAGCAGGGAATGTGTGTTTCCAAGAATTACCATTAAAAGAATACATCCCTCCTCCAAATCCACAATTTTTCGAGCCTCTACAATTAGAATTGGAGGATCGAATTAGGCAATTAGAGCAACAATTAAAATCTAATTCAGCTCAAAACAAAATTAAATTGCTTCAAATTGAAAAAAAATTATTTTGGATAAATTTGAAAAGAAACAAACAGATCCAACTGAATGGCTATGTAAATTTAAAGAGGAGATTATAGTTGCACTCATTAAAATCGCATAGTCGCCCATATGTTAGGTGGTAGCCAACATTACATATATATTAATAATAAATAAATTTTATATATATATAAGAATATATATAATTTTTTATATATATATATATATATATATATATATATATATATATATATATATATATATATATATATGTAAAATTATATATATTCTTATATATATATATATATATATATATATATATATATATATATATATATATATATATATATATATTATATATATAAATTATAAATATATTTATATTATAAATATAAATATATATATATATATATATATATATATATATATATATATATATATATATATATATATATATATATATATATATATATATATATATTATGAAATAATTCTTGATTATTAAATATTTTTTAAATATATTTTTTATTTTTGAAGAGAAAAGATTTGACCCCGGTTGGGATTCGAACCCAAGTCTCCACCTCTCTAGCGTGGTGCCTTATCCACTAGGCCACCGAGCTCGTATATATATATAAAATATATATATATATATATATATATATATATATATATATATATATATATATATATATACATATTTACAAAACAGGCCAACAGTTGGACAAGCTCACTTTTATTTAACAAGATTCTATTTCTTTCTAGTAAGGTTTCTTCTTTATTTTACAAGCTAATATTTTTAGACTTTAAATAAATGAAAAATAAATTAAATTGTAAATAATTATATTAATCCATTAATAGCCAAAGGTATAAATAATGTAAAATTTTATAAATTTATTCTTAAAAACTTTTGTTATAGTGCTATGTATCAAACCTATAAGTTTTAAAATAACAAGCATAATATTCGCGTGTTGCCAAAAGGGTAGCACCTCCACAGCACCTCATGGGTGGTCCGAGAATTCACATCCTTTGTTGGGTCATACAATAAAGGATAGTTTCTCTACCTGCTTGTCCCATACCTTTTAATATTAGGGGTAAACATGATATTTTATTTTTTCTAAAATTCAAGAAATTGAAAAGTCAGTGGGCGTGTACTTGGTCCAGGGGGGCGGAGCCTATACTTCAAAAAAGGCCGGAAAAATATTTTTAAGGAAGGGGAGTCTTTGGATCTTGTCTGGTTGCTTCTGAGCTCGTTCCTGGAGGGCTTGGGTCTGGCCTGGTCTCCCTGGTCGGCCAGCCCTTATTATGATGACAGCTCACCGACAGCTTCCACTTCTGCTGATGACGCCTTACCCACAACATAGCATCGCCCTCGTATTAAAAATAAGTCTAGGTTAACTTGTAATGTTAAATTTAAGATATCAGATTAACTAATGATTCTTATTTTCTGTCTGTAATTTTATGTGTCAACCCTTAATTGAATATTTTTAGTTCAACCGTCATTCATTTACTATTTATTTGCATTTAATTAATATATTGGATTATTCCTTTGATTACTCTTATTTATAATTAACAAATCTTAATCATTGGCCCCACAGTAACCTTCTGGAGAAGAGATTACATTGATTTAATTAATTAATTATTTAAAAAATATCATTTATAATTTGTCAGGAAATTAACTCCTGACTGGCATCCCTAAATTTAGACAAATGGGTGATCCAGACTCGAACAGAGAACGGATATAGTAATATGATAGGAATAGGCCATCATAAAAGGCATCAAAAAATTTTTTGAACCTCGGTGCAAAATTTTGACTGTTGCGAAAACACAATGTTGGCCGAAAAAAGTTAGAAAAATATTTTTTATAATGATGTTAAGAATAAAATAAAATGCCAATGCTTATTTATTATAAAGTGTTTTATTTTTGTAAGTAAAACCAAATAAAATCATAAAATAAATTGTTTTCTAATAGTCTTATTTTTATAATTATTGTGCATATTCAATTTATCTATTTACCAGTATATCAATTTATCAATCAATTTGTCTGTATTTTGTATGGTATTTTAAAAACATTGAGAAAAAAATCATCAGTGAGATTTTTAAAAATTTATTTTAAAATATACAACGCCAAAATATCTCGTCCTTGTGTCCAAAACTAACCAAAAACATCATAAATGATTGTATACTGTAATTATTGAGAAAATAATACTTAATAAATGGTAAAAAAAAAATTCATTAAGTTAGTGTTGCGTTTTCGCAACATTGGCCGTAAATGGGTTAATGATTAAATTAAGTCCATCTAAACAGTTCCCAGGTTCTAAGGTATGATTCTTTTTACTATTATAAATGAAAGCTATAATCCCTAATAACAGGACCCCAGGCTTGTAAAAATGATGCTGAAAATGAAAAGTGTTTTTTTTAATGAAAAAGTAGTTTAGATCATAACTTTATAATTTATTATCAGAAAAAAAACGTCAAACATTTTTTTTATTTTTAAAGTTGTCGATTTTTAATAACGTATATCTCGAAAACCGTTGGAATTTCTACGATTTAGGAAATTTTACTATTTTTGATTGATTTTCATTATTTAAGGTTTTTTTGTATTATACTGGGTCAACTGTTGCAAGAATTATATGAATAATAAAGAGTTGGTAATAAATATTTGTTTTTTTAATGCTATATCCAAACTTTTGGCCTGTAGTGTACAATAATTATCTTTCGACTTATGTTATTACCATGAAGCAACAATTTACATTAGCTTTTCCAAAAATAATTTTAAATACCAAAAGTAATATATATCTTTTAAAGAGTTATCGATGGTCATTTTTATTTTAAAATATGTGAAGCTAATGTAAAAGTATTTTAATTTATATTATATCAGACTTTAGAGAATTAGTTTTCTATCGATATTTATTAAGTAACTATATTTACAAAAAATAATAATGCAAAATAATAATAATAATTATACAAAGCTCTTTCAATCCAAGAATTTAAAACAAGAGATGTAAAAATTTACAATTCTATTTATGAATCAAAATGGTGTATTCAGGCAGTATTTTGAGAACACTTAGGTTGGTTTGTTCACTAGAACAAGAGATTCTCTAGTGAAGTGATTAAAACAAAAAGTCTTGTGTACCAGAAGAGATAGCCAGCTCAGGAAAAAGAACCAAAAAAAAACAAACATTTACATCATCTATTAAAGAAAATGCACTTTATAAACTTAGATTGGAAATATTTGCATCAAAAATTAAAATTAAAATACAATTCAGGATACTTATAATGAACATAACATAAATGAAACGTTTTACTTACTCGATTCGTTTAAAAAATCAATGTTGTTTGAAGTATTCAATGCCTGCTCATTTTCCTACAAAACATATAAATGTACTGAGATTAGTTTATCAGGCATAATAGCTATTTTAAAAAACATCTAAAATTATGTTCTACAACTATACTATTAAAATAATTCAACATTACAGGCAAGAACTATCTTTATATATGATGGGCAAATATTTTGGATGATTTAATAATGATAAAGTCTTACTTCAGAAAAACTTGGTACAGATATTGAATCTTCTGAAGAATGTGTTTCTTCTGTTACAGGCACAGGAGTAAGCTCACCTATGTTTGAATTGTTTACTGGCATTAAGCCTGAACTGAAATTTACACCAAACATCCATTATGAATGCATAAAACACATCAAACCTTAATAAGTAATACTATACATTTTTTTTTAATTATGAAAGAATAAAATTTTTTTATCTAATATAAAAATTTTTAGAAGTCAAATAATTTAGCAATACTTTAAAAGAAGTTTCTAATCATTAATTGATACAAATCATCCATTTCATATTTTAATTAAATGTTCATATATGAATCATTTTTATACAAATCTAAACATAAGATGAGCAATAATTTATTCCTTCTGCTAATGTAATTTATCATAAAAGGTTAATTTTATTGGTTCATTCTTACTTTAAGACTTTGTTTTTATTAGTTTTTTGTTAAAGAATTGAACAGATTTAATCTTGTAAATGAATATGATAGTAAACGTGAAAAATATTTAAATTCTTACTTTATGCCAAGGTAATTATCAGTATTTGTATACTGAGAATTATTTTCTCCTTCCAGTTTCATATCGCTATCACTTTGAGAAGAATCATTGTCACAGTTTACACATGTAGCTTCTACTGCACATTCAATTTCACCGAGAATATCACCATTATCCTGCAAAAATAAACATTTAGTAGCATAATTCTCATGAACCCTAAAGGACTGTATTGAATAATCTTAAAAGTAATGATTATTTTAGGAAACAGTCTGTTGTAAATATAACTAAAACCATAATGATTTTATTTAACAATAATAATCAAACAAGTATTTAGTAATGTTTAATTTATTTTCTCAGGGAAAAACTTATCTCTCTTTACATTTTACAATAGAAATGACCAGCAAATGAATTCACATTTAGTCATGGGAATTTAACAAAGGAGAAAAAGTGGCTGCTATGTCTTGGAAAAATTAAGGAAATCTTTGGTGACGACCTTTAATAAGACTGACCTATTGTATTAAACAAAAATTACATAACAGCTGCTGTAAAAGAAAAACCAGTTTTAACAGTTATTGATGAACTAACTAATAAACATTGGCAGCCATTATAATATCCATTTATAGGATAAGTCAAATTGGCGAAAGCCAGAAAAATGGCTACCACATGAAATTCTTGAACGAATAAGGCACAATTCAAAGAAATATTTCTACTTAGGCTAAATATTAGAGACAAAATATTACATAAATATTTAGAAGCCTACTAGTGTATTCTTTTCACAACAGATGTTGATAGATAACAATAAGTATCAATTATTTTATCCCAATACTTGAAGCTCTGCCCAAATAAAAAAGGTCAAAATAAAATCATCTGAAGTGCCTAATTTGTAACTATGTCACCTAGTATTATAATTAAATTTGAATTAAGACTTTTACCAAAGGTGATTCTATTTCATGAAAATTATTTGTACTTCTAGGGCACATGAATAGTCTTTGTTGCAATTCTCGATTATAGGGTTATATTCTACTTTGACTTACAAATAGTTATACTATATTATTATGCTTATGATTTTTTGAAAATATCAATACAATAAGGAATTCATGAATTATTTGACACTTATATGATATTTATTTAATTAGGAGACTATTTCAAATGTTAGACATTCATCATTATTTCTCAAAACATACAGACATTAAAACATCAGATATTTGATATAAAGATTAATTAAACTTTTAGAAATAAAGATGAATGAAAGCTAATCTTCTAGTTATAATTCTAAACTGAATATTGTGGAAGTGCCAAATAATTCATCAATTCCTAGTTTTCTAAATGAAAGACAAGTGTCTAAATACACTTAGACAGCCCATGAAGATGTTTTAGGTTTCTAAACGGTATTACAATCTGCTCTACGTATTACAATCTGGCATCTAAATGGTATTACAATCTGCTCTACGTATTACAATCTGGCTACTAAACGGTATAGAATCTGCTCTAAGGTGCTTAAAAGTTGAGAAAAAATGAATTTCATTGATAAAACTGAACCCTCCTTTTATAGAACCCTACAACTATTACTTATGAGTTTATTTAAAGAGGGTATTGTCCATGACAGTGCTTAGAACAGTAGGCTACAAAATATTTGTAAGGATAACATTAAATAATTTACTAAATAAAGAATCAAGCATACATGTTGAATTAAATCAGTAGGGGAAGCAAGGAATGTATCAATTGGATCTTCATTCTTCAACGTATTTTCACAAATTTCTTCATCTCCAAATGAAATAATTTTCAAATTGGCTTTCTTATGTTTTTTATTATCTGGCTTTTTTTTACCTGTAAATTGAAACAAAATAAAATAATCATTTAATGATATATTTTACCCAATAAACAAATGTTAAATACTAACAAGAATCGGGTTTTGCCTCCTGAATAATAGGTTCAATTAGGAGTGATGCATTAGCAAGTTGCGAGTCATTTGGGGCTTGATTCAGCTCTGGTCGATCAATACTAAGAGCAAATAGAATTGATGACAATCCTAAAAAAACAAAAATTATTCAGAATGAACATATTGAACAACAATAAGTAACACATACATAAGCTCTAACAGTGTGAAAGACATATCAAATTTTTAACAAGAATAGGCATTCCTATAGCATTGGCGATAGCTTTGGATCAAAGGTCACTTTACATTAAAATTTGTAACCTAATTAGAAAAATAATTTTCATCAAAACCATCACACCAATGATGATAAATTGGTATCATGCAAACGAAGTGTGGTCAAATGAACTAAGCACATTGAGTTAAAAAACAATTATATCAAATGTGGTAAAAAATGATAATTAAAGAACAATATGATTTAAAACATACTTTTTTGTATATGGCATCGCGCTAACATATAGCTAAAACATTAATTTATGGTGCATGATATATATTGATTGATTATGATACCTTAATACAAAATAAGAAAAACTTTTCAAGATAACAGTTTTAATTGCAGAGAACACAATGAATTTATAATATTTTTAGGAAAGAAAAGTTAAAAAAATATCGTAAATAAACTACAACTGATGAAAATAACCACAACTAAGCCGTAAGGAAACAAGATCCACTATTAAAGGAATGGAACACCACCAATATTTCTTTGATTCTTATTAAATCATACAAAAAATATATAATTAAAAATCATGAAAAATAAAAAGGATTCTAAATCCGAGTAAAACCACAAGGTATTCATTAATTAGTTTGGAAAAAAAATTACTAAAATTTATGAATAGATAGATAGAAAATAAATTTTATTCTGTTGAATACAAGTTGAAAACAACAAAAACAATAAAACAAGATGAAACAATAAAAAAGTCGGTAAAGCCTTGGGTCACATCAAGTCGTCTAAATCGCAGAGAGGAGGTTGTCATGACCAGATTGAGAATAGGCCATACAAAGTTAACCCATTTACATATCATTATGAAACAACCACCACCTAAATGTCAGCATTTCAATAGCTCTTTAACAGTTAACCACATATTTCAGGAATGTTTCTTTTATCTACCAAAACTAACTAAATTAGGGCTTACAACAATTATTGGCAATGACGAATCTAAAGTTAAATCAGTTTTAAGTTTCCTAAAGGAAAATGAACTGTTGAACAAACTTTAATTGATTTTCATAACTATTATTAAATTTCTATTTTTATTTATTTCCTATTTATTTTTATTTTATTTCCTTCTTTATTTCTTTTCGGAAATTTATTTAATTTCTTAGGGTTCGGATGGGGGCTGGGGGAGGGGGGCGCTTCCTGGGGTTGGGGCGGATCGGTCCCGCTTGGTGGGAAATGCGACATGGCTGCTTGGGCTAGTTTTGCTCCGAACCTTGTGAGGATTTGGATTCTTCCATGTAGAAGAAATGGAAATGGTTTTTATCCACATCCTACTTATAAGCTTCGTATATAATTTAAATAGAAGAAAATATGTATTCATATAAATAAGCAAGCCATGACGCATTTCCTGCTCGGCGGGTGCGGCTTGTCTCTCCTTGGGGGTGCGCCTCTGTTCGTGGCACCCTTCCTGACCCTAATCTTCTGTGAAAATATAAAATATATATATATATATATATATATATATATAACTACACAGGCATTGATGACCCTAGGGTTTTATGCCTATATACCCTAACAAACAAATTTTATTCTAGGACAAAGTCCCTTAAGAATAACTAAAAATGAATTATAAAAGGTAAATCACATCTGGCCAAAATATGTTAAATAATATTTTTAATAATAATAAATAATATTGATTCTGGCAGATAAATAAATAAACAAGCAAGAGCTTGGTGAGGCTTGCATTAACAATACAAATTTTATTAATTGTAAAATATCTTTAAAAACAATGTCATCATTTATAATATTGTATGCTTCCATATGCAATAAAGAGATGAACTTTAAAAATGAGACACAATAAATTTCTATTTTAAATTCAAAACTCTTTCATAAAAAAAAAATTGTAGAGAACAAAGATAATGTCACCACTTGTGTTTTTTAAAGATTAATTTTAACTTTAAAACCTTAGCAAGGTTTATATTAAGAAATATAAAAATGAGTTACCTGCAGCCATATTCGGTAAGATACTACTGGATTCTTGATTGAGAAGAAAAGACCAATCTTCATAATAGGTACTAAGGTCAGCACTGTTTATAAGAGCAGTCATATATCTTTCAAGAGAACGTTCATTGATGGCAGATCGAAGCCAAGCCCTTGCACGACCACGATCCGTCCATATTTGGCGCAATAGCTCATATCGTTCACGCTCATGGTGTGTAAGTAAGCCTTGGATACTATCCCACAGAGTATACTGTTCTGCATTTCCCAACACTAAATCAGTTACTTGCCTGAAGGATCAAAGTATATCAGTCATAAGAGGTAAAATTACTACAGTAAAGGATAGAAAATTAAAGACATCTAATACCTTATTGTTGAAGATTTTTTTTCTTGGCTTCTGTACTTCAATCCATGGCATAATACCTGTTCCAATATAGTACACAAAGTTTTAACATGAAAATCCAATTCAGTTGCCAATAAACTTCTACCACCAAATTTTGTTTGGCAGCTTTTGACAGCTACCAGCAGCAATGATTGTAAATGTTGTCGTTCTGAAGACTTCAGGTCGTTTTTAATGACTTCAGATTCCATTTGATCAATAAATAGAGACTTTTTACTTCCAAGAAAAAGTAAAAATTTTCATATGATAAAGGATGATACATAATCATAATCAGTTATACTTTTTAAACCTCGAAGGGCATGCTGTAGCATACTTTCTCACCATCATATTACACTACTGTGACAACATTAAGGATTTTTAAAAGGATGAAATTTAAAAATACATAATTTGAATGACGTAACCTTCCTTCCATGGTCCAAACAAACACACTGATAGGGACTTCCGAGTTTCCTACATAGAGCGCAGTATATTCTCCACAGTTTCGTCATAAGCAGGTGTAGCAATTTTCTAGGAAGTTTAAATGGTTTAAAAGTTTATGGGCAGAACGTATAAAAGGGATTTTACTTGACCAAAACAATCAAAATATATCAGAGCATTCAAAATTCAAAATATATTAATCCTATTTACAGTTATATTTAATCTAAGACATTTTATTGAAATTAAAATGAAAGCCACTTACTGATTGTTGGGTATCAGTGACCTCAAAGCCCAAGGTTTAAGCGTAATGATGGCGCAAAACTAAAAGTAGATTACATTTACATTTAAAGTTGTGGAAGTTTATTATTTAAGTTGTTATGTGTTTGGGATTCATGATCAGAATTTTAAGTCTGTCATGTCTGAAAGAGCAGAGAAAAAAAAAAAAAAAAAAAAATTAAAAATCTACAAAAAAAAATTATTTTTCTCCTAAAAATGTAAAAATGTTTATTGTAACAGCTTGCTATGTTTGTGGTAAATTGCTTACTTTATGCGTTCACTTCCATTTTTTTTTTTTTTTTTTTTTTTTTTTTTTTTTTTTTTTTTTTTTTTTTTTTTTTTATTGGTCATTACATCCAATCTTTCTTATAAATGTATCTAACTTCAGCTATCACTCAACAACTTTTTCATACAGGGTGTCCCGAATTCTTCTATTGATGTATTGGGTTGGGCATTTACAATGGATACCCAAGAACCATTGTTAAGATTTCTATACTGCTCACTCAGAATAGCCACATCAACCCTTAGGTCCCGCACAGTCTGCCAGATAAATTTAAATAGGGGCAAAACTTCAGGAACTTATACCTCCGCGGGACCGAAAAACTGGAGTTTTATAGTCCCATGATGTTTGAACGCCTTGTGTGTCTTTGTCCTGTGCTCAGTGTTGTGTTGAGTGTGTGTGTGTGTGTGTGGTGTATTCCTGCATCTTACCAATAGTATTAGAAAGCGCCAACCACTCTTTCTGACAGTGTGTAGATACCTCAGCGGCCAAGTTGTGCTGCGGTGCGGTCGTATGATGACGTGCTGGGAGCCCGCTTTCTCGTGCGGTACTGGGGCGTGTAAGGTTTGCGTGACTCACCATTATTGGTTTATAATTCGGGGTTCCTTCCCCTAGCTGTTTGGTCCGCGGGAGGTATTTTATTTCCCTCCTACCCTCTATATCTAGCGAGTATTCCCCTATCCGCCACCCGGGGACGCGCCACGTATGGGTTACAGACTCCCACCGCAGCACTATACATATACTATACATATACGCGTGTGTGTGTGCGTGTGTGTGTGAGTGCGTGTGTGCGTGTGTGTGTCATATGAAGGATATTTTTTTATGTTCTGGTTAAACTAAAACAAGGAATGGGTGACGTTCGAGACTATTTAAATGAAAATCATAGTTATCGCTCCACTATTTATTTGATCTTATAATTTTACGATTTCGGCAAAGCGCTTTCCTTTTCAATCCTTGTCAATGGGTTATCATCAGTGCCTTAGTTGAAAGCATTAAAACGCGATGGAAGAAACTTTGACTTATGTGTTATGGCTTATATTGTTTGTCGTCTGGCGGGGGGGGCTTCAATCCCCCAAGCCTCCCCCCCTTGGTTGCGCCATTGAACCTGAATGAATTGCAGTAATAGCTACAACACATATGTAAGTAAAGGATTAGTCAAAGTAAACAAGTATGCATTGTTGACATCTGAGGTGAACAACAATGAAATGAAGTATACGTTTCTATATCGGTTACTTTTTTAAAAAACTATCATTTCAAAATTCCTATCATACTATTTTTTTATTTTTTTTATTTTTTTTTTATTTTTTATTTTTTCTTCTTTTCCTTATATGGTATCCCCATATAAGGACCGTTTATTTGTATATTAACATGTTCCATGCCTTACAGGAATGGAACATGTCAATATACTATTTGAAAATAGTATATTAACATACTATTTATAAATCATATACTATTTGAAAATCAATAGAAAACTGTTTACTAATTTCTACAAAAGGGGCTTTTTGTTGTTAATAATGATATCACCAGTACCAATTTTTTTTTTTTTGCTTCGGTCATGTTGATTGACTTCGGTGATTTTTAATTCAAATGTACAATTATTGTTTTTTTAATTACTTGATGGCCAAAAACGAAAAAATGTTACATCGAACCACAAATAATTTCAATTTATTCTAATTGGGTGTAGTTAATATAATTTATGATTGTATTAATAATAAAATATTTTTGGTTAATTATGTATGTAGATTTTCAGACTTCTTTTTTTATTTTTTATTTGGTTACTCGAAAGAAAAACACTAGGTAAAATTTTTAAGATGTGACTCGATTTGAAAGCATGAATAACCTTGGCATTGTTACAATAAGAAGAATATAAATAAACTAAGGCTAATTCGTTAATGATTGCTCTTATCTCTGATGTTTTTCCTTCTCCCTAATCAGACGGCATCTCCATCTAGACTCTTCATCTCTTCTAATCATTGATTTGAATTTTTCCTAGGAAATAATTTAAGGCGTTCCTTAAAAATTTAGCTAGATAATGAACTTCGTATACAAGAATTAAGAGGCTACAGCAACTGTCAGTCAAGAAGTTAAGTCGACTGTTTTTTAGTACATCTTTACAGTTCAGATGGAATGTTTAAACGTAAAGGCATAACTATTATTAACTAGATATAGAATTTTACTAATAATGTACCATCAAGAAGTAAAGATACAGATTATTTAACGAATTGTTTGATTCCTGCTGGGCGAGCGTGTTAATTTGTCAGACAATTAACATTCGTATATTTAGAACACTGGTATGAATACAGCTTGTACGGCTTAACGTTAATTTTGTGGAGACACCGTGGAATAAATCTCTAATTTTCCACTCTGGAAAGAAGATGTTGATAACTTGTAGGAAAACCTCTCCTTCCTGCTCTACTACATAAAGATGTTAAGCCCCAACATGCAAAAAACAAAAACAATAACAACAAACTTATTCCTATTTACGAGAAGTCCTACGAGAAATCGTCGTAGTTCGTGGTTGCGTGAAGCCTAACCTGCTCAACACCAAGTTTGCTGATGATTCATGGGTAGGTATAAAATTTCCGAGTCATAGATGACTCACAACTGAATTTCTCCAGTCTCTGAGAAAGCTCACTGGAACTCGTGTTTACGTATTTTAATTTTTTTTTTTTCACTGTTTTCAGGTTTTACCTTTCCTTTCTATTAAAGTATAACTTGTAATGTTACATTTTTCTGAAATCTTAAGAAAAATATTTTGATCAACCCATATTGGAGTCCTAACTCATCATGTATAAGTAGGCAAGATGTAATGTCAATTGTATAAAAGGAAACCACTTACATTACAAATTGCCTACTTTTACATGATGAGTAGGACTCCAATATGGGTAGCTCAAAATATTTTTCTTATTCTGAAAAAAAATGCCTTCTTTTTTTTCTTAATAAGAACAACATATCCATTAAGTGTTTTTCAAAGGACTGGAGCATGTACAGGTGTTACAAACATCCTTGTTTATGAGAACAACGCTTAGTTCCAAAAATTCCTTGTGAATAGAGTTGGCCTAATGGAGTCGTTTTCATGTAGAAAGTACTTTTTCTTCGTTTGGCCTCAGCTCGAAGGCAGTGGTGAAGAAATTTGTGCCATAAAAGAAGAGTCAGTTATCACAGAACATTGAACAGACTAGAAGCGCTACCCGGACCTAGTCAAAAGAGTGAGAATGGCACCATCCCCCACTCCTCCGACCCCGTCATCTCACCTCATACCTCCGCCTTTATATTATTAATCTTTTCATCGAGTTACAAACAATATCTATAACGTATTAAATTTATTTAGCTACCGCAAAAACTAACATTTTGCCATTGCTTAAGTGTAATATTCAATGTTTATTTAATAATATAATGATTTTATAGTTTTATATTGCGTTTAGTTCGTCATATAAGTTCATATGACAGTTTTAAATTGGGATAAGGTGGTCTATAACACTTTATTAGGTAGGTTTTTTACAAATGTTATATTACTTTTGTTTGATTCAATTAATTATTGACCCTTAAATAAAACTAATTTTTTGAAAAAAATCTAATTTTTTGAACGCTGACATTTTCTCAACATAATGGTACATTCTTGTTCTAAAATAAAGCCTCCCTATAGACTTTATTAGAGGAGAATAATGAATTTCTTCATCTAAAAACTGTGACTGTGGAAAAAAGTTTTTTTCCTAAGCATTCTTTTATTAATATCGAAACATAATCATTTTCTGTTAGTAGAGAAACTTCCAAGCGGTATTACTCCAACCAGATGAAAAACGATTGCTTCTTGGGTACGAAGAGCTTCCTCGTTATCCATTTTACAGCCGAAATCCACGTATCTAAAACACTTTGATCCATCCCAAACAATGCGTTTCCTGATCGTCATCCCGTCAAAAATCAGGGCGAATATCCATTTTTCCTTTTTTGTATTTTTCCTTCCGCACTCTTAAGACTTCATTGCTAAATCCAGCAGATGCATTGACAGTAATGTGCTAACGGCCAATCGCTCGCCGGTATCGGTAGGCATGTATCAAATTGGTCTCGAACGAAATGGTAAGTTTTTGCAAAAAGATAATTTAGTGTGATTGAGAACGCCCTTAGTCTCTCGTCATAAATTTTTACAGGTTTGGGACTGGAGGACTTCAACAACTGCCTTTAATAAAGAGTATAAGATATGTTTGACAAATTCTCAAGCATGTCGGCATATTCATCAGCCAGTAAATTCCTTTTTTTTAAATTCTAATATTATTTTTTAATTTAAAAAAAATCTTTTTGCCTCTTTTTGAAGCTTCTTTCTTTTTTCTCATACAGTTTTTCGTATAGCATTAAAACTTTAAGCCATTTGTTCAAGTTGGGGAAATGTTCGATTGACTTTATTGTTCATTTCACTCAGTTTATCGTTCACAAATTTTAGCATTTTTTAAAATTTCCTTTAGTCGAGGGATCGATGCCTTTTAATTGCTCGTTTCTTCTTAAAAAAACAAACATAAATATAAAAATACATAAATCTATCTTGCTCAAAATAAATGAAAAATATATTTACTACGTGAGTAACTTTAGGTTTCAGATATTCGTGAAAACTATAAAATACTTGAAGGAACAACGCCATTTTTTAGTTTTGCGTAAAATGAATACGTTCTGTCAAAATCCTCTTCTTTGAAATGCTTGGAGCGCAAACGGCTGGTTTTCTCGTGGACAAACAGCTAGTGGACTTTCAGTTCTATCTTCTTAATACTTGTACCCACTTTTTTCGTTCATTTTTTTCTGACAGTAAGCTAATCCGAAAGAATAAAATACCGAGGTCAAATTAAAAAAACAAAACAAAAAAAAAACGACTAATTTTGTAAAAAAAATTTCCTATGAAATTTTCCGCAAACTTTTTTAGGTACTTAGTCTTTACTTTGCAATTTTATTGAACCACAACAAAGATGTGGGTCGAATTTCAACACAAAAAATGCAACACGTATTTTTCTTTCTTCAAGATAATAAGTAATTTTTATGAGGTTTTTTAATGTTCTTTAAATCCTAACAGAATATTATTTGAGAAAAGATTGCTTTATGTAATGAAAGGAATAATAAACGTTTGAAATGTTATTGGAGGTACTACTTGTTTATCGGTTTTTTTTTTTTGTAACCGAAGGTGACACAACAAGGCAATTGTATTGAAACTTATACAATAGTAACTCGAAATTTAATTACTAAGGAAGCAACAAATATCGAATGTGAATCAATAATAGAAACCAAGAAGTGTACTAACAATAAAATGGTCTGATCGTGGTTATAACTAACAGCGGAACAAACAAGCAACCCTAGTTGTCGAGCTCAATCAAGGGGGTCAGTGGAGAGGGGGGACTGTTCTTAAAACTGGTGCCATCCCTTAACTAGCGTTTGCCGCTTCTAGTCTATTCAATGTTCTGTGATCGAAATACTGCCGCAATATGGTTCGTTCGGATCGGTTAGGGGAAAAATTAATGCCTTGTGTTTGGTAAAACTTCTGAGGCGTTTTCCATTTTGAGATTCTTCCTGATGGTCGGCTATTGGACTCAAACCTTTGAACAGCTAAACAGAGTTTTATGTTATTTTGAATGTAAAGTTAGCCCGCTTTGGTCTACAGAGATCATGTCATTTGATACACTACAATATCCCTCCATATCGCTCTCGTTTGGCCTAGAAAAGCCTACCGGAACTGCAAGGGTATTATGATTTGTCTAGATCAATGGCTCATTTTTAAAAAGTTCAAAGCTTTAGTTATTAGTAGAACCTAAAAATTGGTCGTCAAGAGTTATTTGCTTCAAAACCAATAGAGTGGAACAGGCATCAAATCCATCAACTGGCAGAAAAATGGATGAAAGCAGTTGAAAACAATAGACAATAGAAACAATAGAAGATAAGTATTCAATAAAATTTAAAATGTGTAATCTGAAATAAAGCTACATTTATGAACAATGACTTCAGTAACAACAAAGTACTATTGGATCAAATTTATTTTACTTAGTGCAAGATTATTTTATGAGACTGTCACCTGATCAAAATTCATAAATCTGTAGTTGCAGGTTAAAGTCTTTTGGTAAATCTCAATTGATAGTTTTTAAAAATTTTCTATTTTAGGAGGCTGGGGATTTTAATTATTTACTAGATTCCGCTATCATTTTTTTCCTAGTGTGAGCTGTATTTCCAGTTTTACATTAAATCCAACTCCTTTAAAAATATAAAATCAATCCTCCAAACACAGAATTACCTATTAATACACTTAAACTTATTTTTGTATCGATTGTACAGGGGAGTGGTAAAGTTATCACATCGTGCAAGCTCTATCTTTTTAATTACTAAACAAAACGACGCAAGAATGTTGATAAAAAGCGCATGGCATGTCATTGTTCATTGTTCCATTGAAATCTAGGTATGACAGGACATAAAAAAAAAGCTGTAAATTAGTTTTTACAAGAAGTGATAAACATTTATTTATTTTTAAAACTATATACTGATATTTATAATTGTACACATTATATACAACAAGTAAATATAAGGAAAATGACACAAATTTACAATCACATGTCAATAACATGTAAAGAACTACTCACTAGTAACGCTACCATAGTTCTACGTTAGAAGTTCTCTTGGACAAATTCTTATGGCTATGAGTGCATCTTACTATAATGTATAAGATATTAAATTAAATTCAGTCCATTTTTTTTTAAAGTATTAACTCTATTCTATAGTCATGAATGCGGTATTATAGATGTTTAAATGAAATAAAAATGCAGTCAATTCAAAATTAAATGAAAGTAAATAAAACTAATATTTGCGTGCGAATACTTATTACTCTGTAAGACTGTACTTATCAATGCTTTGTCAATGACTATGATTCTTTATCGGGATTGTACTTCGTTACTAACAAACTATATAAATATGAATCAGAATTAAGTCTCATATGTATTATACTTTATTTGAATATTGATAATTTCATTGTTTTTTTTTCAGTTTATTTTTTTGTTATTTCACAGATAACTCTTATCCCCAAAATATCGAAACCCTCACGACATTTGAAGTTATTAGGAAAAATTACAACCATAAATGAACAGCGTAGAGCCTGGATCAAGTGGAATCAGCATAAGGATGAACCCAACTACCAGGCATTTTTAACTCAAGGGAAAATAACTGCAAACATTATCCGCAATACTAAGAGGAACTACATCAGATCCCTGATACAACAGGTGGAGGAGGACTTCAAGGAGAACAACTCAAGAGACATGTATAAGGGACTCAAGAAACAGATCACGCCGTACACAGCCCCCCCTCTTCAACTTCGTGGACCTGATGGGAAGCTTCAGCTAAACAATAAAGACTGCACTAATACCCTTGCACAGTACTTCCAAAAGCTCCTTAATGAAGAAGGACCTGGAGAAAGACTCACTTTCCATGAGCCACCTTCTAGGTATCCAGACTCCATGCCTCCAACCAAGGAAGAAATAGAGAAGATCATCAAGAACCTGAAGAACAACAAGGCCTCAGGTGAAGATGGCATAGTAGCAGAAATGTGGAAAAATGCAGATGAACAATCTGTATAAAGTATCCATCAGATTATACAGGACATATGGGAAACAGAGACATTACCAAAAGAATGGACCTCAGCTGTGATCCATTCTCTTCACAAAAAGAGTAACAAGACCAACCTCTACAATTACAGAGGCATATCTCTGATTTCTGTCACCTACAAGATTTTCTCTACAGCCCTGTTGACTAGAGTCACGATGGCCTCTCTTGCATACTATTCAACTGCGTACTGGAGAAGATTATCAGAGAATGGACTTGCACAATGCCATCGGGAACTGGAATAAGGATTGGATACAAGAAAGATAACCTTAATGTACCCTGCCTAGCCTTGTCTTGTTATCCAACAATATAGAGGAGGCTACTTACCAACTACAGAGCCTCTCCAGCATAGCAGTTAAGGCCGGTTTGAGGGTCAGCATACAAAAAACTGAGTTCATGACTAACATAAAAGAAGCCCCATCTACAATTCCACTAGAAGGCACCACCCTTCGTAAAGTGCTTGCAGTAAAGTATTTAGGAGAATGGATATCAGCAAACGAAAGTGAGAACTTGGCTATAGATACCAGATGTACCAAGTTGGAGAGCGTCTACCATGCCTGCAAGAGCATTTACATCTCCAAGCACCTTTCCAAGAAACTTAAAGTCCAACATTACAACTCAGTAGTAAAGCCCTCTGTACTCTATGCCTCCAAATGCCTCTTGATGAACAGAAAGGGTCCACTCAGGAAACTAGAGCTCAAAGAACGGAAAATCTTAAGGAGGATACTAGGGCCAATACGAGAAGAGGATGGCACCTACAGAATCAGACACAATGGAGAGCTGTACCACCTCCAAGAAGACATAATCACCTCAATGATAAAGAGACGACTAACTTTCTATGGACATTTAACCCGAATGAACACCAACAGACTCACAAACAGGATCTTCACTACGACAGACACTGGATCAACACAGTGAAATAAGACCTGTACCAACTTAAAATTCCACTGGAGACCATTCAGGATCGGTCCAAATTTCGGCAGATTATTTTACAAGGAGTATTCCCAGTGCACCTTACCAGTAAAAAGAGCTCCAGAACCAACGGACCAAAGTGGACAGAGGAGAGAAAGCTTGCTCATAGCCAGAAAATGAAAGCTTTCTGGGCTAAGAAGAAACAGCAGACCCATATAAGGACTCGAAACGAGCCCCGTGGTCCTAAGTAGGCCCAAACGAAAAGAAAAAAAAGAAATGAACATTGGTTTGAAATAGCTGAAAGTAAATTAGATTGAATAGAATTTCAAAATTATTCATGCGACACTACGGATGGATTCAGAATGTGAAGATGAAATTATTCTGTATAAATCTGGAAGAGAAAATTGAAAATTGAAATATATATTTTTTTAGTCAGCCTAAAACGTAGGTTTTAATTTCACCACCATTGTAGGGTATATATGTATTTATTTTTACGTCTAGAATAATAAAAACCAGCGGTACCAATAAAAGAAAGTAATCAAGTGAGTAGAGCTTGCTAAAATTCGTCAATAAAACTTTGTCAATTTACGAAAATGTTTATAGTTAATGTCCTATCCTGAGCTATGTTTTGTATTTCGATCAGAAGGTAAGAACTGGCATGGCCCACTGCCCTGGAATAGTAATTGTATAAAAAGATGTTTTTAAATAAAGCAAAACACAACCTTAAAAAAAAAGCGATAAACTGGTTGGTCTGGCTCATATAGCGTGATATAGTTATAACAGTGGTATAAGTATATAGAAAATACTTTGTCCTTCATAATGTATATTATATATATATCGAATGGACTGACTATACTACTATGTATGTGTGTGTATAAACGCCCAACCACAATTTGCATTGACTTGGTGTTCTTAATAATTAGTGGAAACTCATCAAGGTAAAACTTTTTAAAAACAAAGAAAAAATTACAAAACCATAATTTTTTTTAACACGAAATAACTGTAAAACATTTAAACTGAACTGTATTATCAAAAATATAATTGTATACATTATTCACCAAAACACATTGTTAAAAATACAGATACTGTATTTTAACATACTTTACAATATCCCTCCTTGTCTAAATAAAAAAAAACTGACACTTCACTGCATTCAACTCTTCCTCACCTTTGGCACTTCCGCCTCTGTCTTTCTCTGTTTTAGGTGGATTCTATTTCGACGATATCTTCTATGCTTTATTTTTATATACTTTACAACAAACACTTAACAAAATAATAAAAAGGAGACCAAATATCTGAAGCATAAAGAAATATGCTAAATAATGTTTCCAAAAATTATCTATTTAATTCTATTTGTTTAGTAAATTTTAATGAACCGGATTTCAATTTGGTTTTATGTCTCTGTCCTGTTAATAGCCAAATTCCATGTTTTGATGTGATGTTCTAGATCAGTTTTGCTGTAATGTTGTCATGTTCTTTACAATAGTGTGTCCATCAAGTATGTAAGTGATAATTCATGTTAACTATTGTTTGGTCTATTTGAATTCAGAAAGAATTATTGCCAACTTCTTATCAGTTGTTTACGTTAGTATAAATATATACGTATTTGTTTAATATTGTACAAATATTGTCTAGTAATGTCAAGTTATTTATAGTCAAACTTGTCAAATGAACAGCTTAAACTTCTAGTTAAAATTTCACCCGGGATGAAAAAAAAAAAGTTTTATTTTTCAGGAATAATGCTTCATTTCTTCCGAGTTTCTCGCATATAAAATGGAAACTTGTTTATTTCTTTATTTCCCTGGCTGTCTTGAATAAGTGGATATGTCAAAAGTCTGCATCTTTTTTTTTTTTTTTTTTTTTTTTTTTTTTTTTTTTTTTTTTTTTTTTTTTTTTTTTTTTTTTTTTTTTTTTTTTTTTTTTTTTTTTTTTTTTGAAAAATAAATCAGAAAGATTACATAATTTCATAATCACACACACATATCTGGTCTGTTTTGCTTCCTTTCAAGGATAACATGTGAATGATCATTTGTAGTTTCTTTTGTTTTGTTGCTTCTTTCATTCTTATATTTCCTGACACTGCTACCTCATAATTATTTAAAAACGATCCGAGCGATAGGAATATGGATAGAATATTCCATTTTATTGACCAAAACCTTTCCTGAAATTCTCAAATCGCCCAAATAGCCCGAAAATCTATAGGAATTCTCAAATTATTTCATCGTTCCCGCCATTTCCTTCCTCAATCCACACGAAAACTCCTAGTTTCCTCATTCATTTTTCCTCAGTTTGATTATGGGTGTGTGGTGTATGGTGGCATCTCGATGGATCTCCGGGACAGATTACAACGAATCATGAACAGTTTTATCAGATTTGTTTTTGGAACCCCGAGACGTTCCCATTTTTCGCACCTCTACACTGCCTTTGAGTGGCTCTATCCATCCTCCCGTAGACAATAGTTCCTTGGCACTATCCTGTACCAAGTCATTAATAACCATTGCCCACCCTACATCAAAAACCTATTGAAATTCAAGTCTTCCATCCACTTCCAAATCACAAGATAACGTTCCTCTGACCTATATACTCCTCTCCACCGTACAGCATTATACCAACACTCCTTCCAAGCTCGATCCACTACCCTATGGAACTCGATCGCTCCTGAATTTAGACATGCTCCTTCCTTAAACTCATTCAAAACTCTCCTTTTCCAATATCTCCTTAAATCCCCTCTAGATGCCGCCAATATGAGTGATGAATTAAAGGTCAAGTTGATGAAGCTCAGCATATCTGCTGATGCCAATGAATTTGCCTCAATAAGTATTCATTTTATAAATTTAAATTCGTTTTTGTTTTTGACATTTGTTTCCCTAACAATCGTTTTTTTCCTGTTGTTTTTTTCTCACATAAGTATATATACATGCCATTGTATAGATTAATAGGTGTACACAGATATATGTGAACACCTATATCTACCTAAGTTGGAAGAAGATGTGTGAATATATGTTTTTATGTATCCGTAAATATTTCGTCTTATCAACATTCAAGTAGTTCTTAAATTTTTTCTTTATATTTTTCGTGGCTATTTATTATTTGTACTTTATTTGATTGATTTATTTTATATAATTCTTTACTTTTCTCACATTGTAATTATATAAACATATAATTATTATATCATCATATTGTTATCATTATTATTTCTTTTCCCTTTCTTCTTAATATATTTATACCAAAAGTGCCATTTTCAATTGTATATACATATATTACCTTTTATACATATTATTATCTTCGTTTGGAATTAATATAGCCAGATTATTATACAGCCTTATTATACATGTTTGTTATTCTTAGGGGACAATATGTCCTAGAATAAAGATTATTTTTTCATTTTCAGTATTCATTTCGTAGAATATTATTTTATAGTGGACCTATCTTCAATCTGTTAAAAGTATTTTTTTGATGTTACATATTTTACAGAGATATAAAGATAGGTTTTGACATGGCATTTATTCTCATTGCACTTAAATATAAAATAATACATATACCCAAATTGTTAGTTTCGTGTAACATTGTCCTTCGTGTATTTAAAGGGGCTTGATTATATGGATTCTAAATTGTAAATAGTAAATTTAGCCAGCTTTAAGATGAAAAAAAAATTATCTTGGATTTCACTAATAGTTATAGCCTTTATTATTATTATTATTATGTTGGCGCAACAACTCGGCGACGAGTCCTGGCCTCCTCCACCAGCTTCCTCCAGTCATCTCTGCTCAATGCCGCTGTCATCCAGCGACGGACTCCCAGTACATCTCTAGCGTCTCCCTCCACTCCATCAGACCATCTAAGCTTCGGTCTCCCCCTTCTTCTAGTTCCGTGGAGAGTTTCAGTAAGGAGCTTTTTAGGGATTGCCTCATTGTCCATCCTTGCCACGTGGCCGGCCCATCGCAATCTTCCCAGCTTCATTGTCAGAACAATATCCTTTTCATTAAAAATAGAATAAATTTCGTTATTCGTCCGTCTTCTCCAGTTTCCGTCGGTATGGACTCCTCCAAAGATCCTTCGAAGAATTTTCCTTTCAAAGACCAAGAGGTCTTGTTCTATTCTTCTACTTGTAGTCCACGTCTCTGATCCAAACAATAGGACGGGGCGGATCAATGTCCTGTATAGGTGGAGCTTGGTCTGTCGCGATAAAAGGCGGGAGGTGAATTCCTTGTGGAGGCCAAAGTAGCACTTGTTCGCCATCAATATTCTTCTCTTCACCTCAGCCGCAGGTGAATTATCTTGAGTAACCAGGGACCCCAAATATGTGAACTGGGCCACTTTCTCAAAGTTGAAGGGGCCGATATTAATTGTCTCCCCAGGTCGAGCAGCTTCTCCTGTTACCATATATTTAGTTTTCTGTTCATTTATCTTCAATCCAACCACTTTGGCGGCCTCTAATAGAGCCAGAAATCCTTCTTTAACTGACTCCAACGATCTCCCCACAATGTCCACATCGTCTGCAAAGGCTAAGAGCTGGACCATTCTATTATAGATTATTCCTCCTGTCTGCAAGCCAGCACCCCTTACCACTTTCTCAAGCGCCAAGTTAAAGAGAAGGCACGCCAGTGCATCTCCTTGGCGAAGTCCTTTCCTTGAGGAGAATTCTTCTGTTCTTTGCCCACCAACCTGCACAGTGCCCTTCACATTTGTCATGGTCAGCTTTACCAGTCGTATCAGCTTCTCTGGGATGTTAAACTCTTCTAGTGCCTTATATAGTTCTTCCCGGTTAATGCTGTCGTAAGCTGCCTTGAAGTCCACAAAGAGATGATGGGTTTTTATCTGGTGTTCGTTTCCCCTCTCAAGAATTGTTCTGAGGGAGAAGATTTGGTCTGTGGTGGATCTTCCTTGCCGAAATCCACACTGATAGGGACCAAGCTCCTTCTCTGCGTAGGGTAGTAGCCGCTGGAAAAGTATATTGGATAGAATTTTATATCCACATGAGAGAAGAGAGAATAGCCTTTAGGTATGAAATTATAGTCTGGGTTTGAAGCCGACGGCTTCCGTGGTAGCAAACTTCAGATTAGGATTCAGCATCCCAAAAAACATTAAGATCCGTTGAGAATAAAACTTCGGCAGTTTTTTCTTAGCCGAACCCTTATTTTACCGGACTATATGGCTAGGTTTTTTTTTTTGGTATTTTTTTTTTTACACCAGTGACGCAGCTGAGAGAGCAGCTTTGGGATTTCTATGGATCTGGCTTCATAACTACGTGTGATTGTATTTTTAACATTTTATTTAATCCTATTTTTGTTTTTACTATTATTATTATTATTTGTTTACATATTTTTATTTGTAATTTAATTTATTGTATTTTTTTCACTTAATTTAATGTATTGTTTGAGGTTCTTTATTTATTTATCTTGTTTTCACTTTATTTGTTATATATTATGAGATTTATTTATTATTTTGTTTTTCGCATTTTATCTGTTCTCCTTGTGTAAATTGTGTGAATAAATCCGTAAAGCGATCCAAATTACTTATTGCCCTCTTTGAGGCAGATTGTAATACTCAATAAAAGGTTTATTATTATTAAAAAAAAAAAAAAAATGCTTGTGTTACACTTCCTTACTAATCTTCCTGCACCGTACCAATTTCAGCATTTGTACCACAGAAGCAAACTTATTTATTTACAGTTTACAGAATGTTGAAGCATTTAACCAACTCAGAACAAACTACTTGACACCTCTCTTCTGTTCTTATTATCTGTAAATCAAGTCGCTTGCTTCACGCATGTATTGAATATTCAATAAACCAGATTCAGAGAATACAAGGACGCATAGAGGATGTGGGGCTATCATATGGAAAAATAATGCTCACTAGCTACTTGTCTTTATTTTCTAATTTACATTATTATAATGATTTACTATTTAATTTTTTTCCGTAAGTTTCAAATTTATTTTTCTTCTTTATATTATAAATGCTTTATTATCAATATTATTGATTTATCAGCTATTTTTATCTATAATATTTGTCATAGTTATATTTGTTAACAATACGGCACCTTTGTATGGAATCGGTTATTGGAAACGATCTATTTTATTTTATTAATTTAAACCCCCTTGAATATATTAATAGCTCTTGAAGATGTTTTTAACAAATTCATTTGATTTTCCTCTTCCTTATTTTGTTTCTAAACAAATATTATAAAAATGGAGGGTGTTCATAGGTCATCCGATTTTTTACTAGGATTGCTGCACTTCTTGGCTTGCATTTGATAGATCATAATTATATATCCGATTCTTGTAACTCTGGAAATCGATTCTTTCCTCCATCCTATGGTTTAAGAGCCATCCTAGTTTTAAATATTGCAAATTCTATAAACTGATTCCAACCTAGTTCCCAACAATTGCCAAGAAATATTGCGATCTATCGTCAGATTACAGGTTTAAACGTGTAAATACATTCTTAATGTATCTTTTTATCTATAACTTGACACTCCCTTTATTGCTTATACTCTAAGGATGGTTTAAAAAAATCTAATACAAATATAAGATATATTTAATTTCTTGCACAATTTAAGTCATCTCAGCACAATTACAAATATTTTCGTCAAACTAACTATTTAGATGATAGCTTTGAAGTTATAGTGTAGTAACTTGATAGTCAGACAGGGAAGAATCCAGGAAAAAAAATAGAGATTTTTTAAAAATTTAGTGTAATGTCTCTTGGAGTGCTGATTTCGAAATTTAACCTCGAAAGATGAGGTATTCGGAAAAAATGCTTCCATATGTTTTTTATGATTAAAACAATAATAAAAACTACAAAAAAACAAGATAAATTAAATTAAATCCTACCATTTTTTTTGTCAGACCAATTATTTAGGTGCATGTGCGCATTAAAGTATTATCATCGGATTTATTAGGTGACTTGTCAATGTCTATTGACTATCGTTGACTTAAAAAAAAATCTTAAAAGAAATACAATTTAGGAAATGTAAGGTAATTAGTTTTTGTAATAGATTGTTTTTATATAATCTGATCTAAAGTCAAAAAAATTGGATTATTGTTCACGAAATCCAACAACGAAAATCCATATATTTTTTTTCCTGGATTCGCTTTCTTTTCTTCCCTAGTGTCTCAACTACCAGATATTTAATTTACAGTTTTTGACAGACAAATCCATACACCCTGGTATACTGTGTTTTTTTTTCTAACCTCCAAAATTTACTCTTCTGCATTAAGGAAAAAACTCATCTACATTTTTAAAAAAATTACGTCAAATAACAATAAAGTGAAGTTTGCACAAGCCAACATTTTAAGATGGTGAAAGGATATTCTTGACCACATATATATTAGCTTGTATCCTTAAGGATACTATTTTGAGCTCCGTCAGGATTTAATGATTTTCAAATTATACGAAGTATATTCCGCCATTATAGTCCTTTTAGTTTTTGTCCTTAAGAATACTATTATGAAATATTCCAGGATTTAACGATTTTAAGATAGCGGAAGGATATACCATTGTTGTCCGTTGAAAGAATTAATAGTTCGTCACAATTTTTCAGTATCCACAAAACAGAGAGGTTTTTACTTCACATTTGTGCTAGCAAAACTGAATGTGTAAACATTATCGACTTGATTTGCACAAACTGTCTTGCACAAGCCAGTTAGCGCAAATGGCTTGAGCGTGTAAACCGGCCTATAGTGTTTTAATTTATGCGACTTCCATTTTCATTAGTTTTAACGTTTAAAAATAAAATCTAATATTTTCAAGGCAAATCCTCTCATTCTAATTACTTCATGAAGCCGCTTCGTCATTGGTTCTACCAGTTTTCTAGTTATTTGAAAAAAGTTTGATGTTTTGCAAGTGATAGTGGAATTATTTTATTGTTTCCCTTAAATAATAAAATTCTTACTCTTACCAAACAATTAGCAATCCCTAATAGATCTTTTAGTTTATATAGAACATTAAATATAAGTACATATATTTATTGCAAAAAAAAAAAAAAAAGAAGAAGCAGAAAGTGCAATTAATGTATGTAAATGACTCTCATTAAGTATAATCCAAACTTGATTTACGTAAATATCAGCAAAACTGCAACATTGCAACGTACATTTTTGAGGACGTAAAAACGAATTGCTTCTTCGTCCGATTAGCCATAGCAGCATAAAGTGACGTTAAAGGAAATAAATAAAATAAATAAACGAATTGCTTCTAAACTTATAAATTAGTTCTCCATAACAATATCTACAAATATTTTGATTCAATATTGGTAACAGAATCTTTTTGTAATAAATATTATCCACATGAACGTTCTACAAACAATAAAATTCTTTAAATTTCCATTCTATTGACACGACTAAATAGAGCTTTCACGGGCCCCGCACACATTAACCCAATTTGGTCACTAGGGCAAGGTCGAGGTAAGGTAATTTCATTGGCCATTCCCTTCCGCCTAATGTGAAAGTAAATATTTAAATCATTTAATTTTAAATAATCCTTGTGTTTATTCTTTATATTTTAACCTGAAAATAACTTATTATGTCACCGATCTGTAAGTATAGTATGCTTTCCATTATATTGTTCTGCATCGAAATACGCCTTTCAACAAAAATGTCGATTTATAATGTTTTGAAGTGTTCTGAACACGAATCCAAAGTTAGAAAATCTCAATCAGGCACCATTTTTTGTCAAATTTGTGATTTAGGTCTAAAAATGAGATTGAAAGGTTTAACAAAAAATAAAAAAAACTATTTGATTTTGAAACTTTTATAATGTATTACAACACGAAAAATATTGGAGAGCATAAGTATTAGAGTTTGCTGCATAAATGACATTCTTGAAGAATTGCTTTTATCATATAAGGCCATGGTTGCAACATGTCTTCAAAAAAATATTTTTTGCATTCCCATTTGAATTTCTTCCCTCCCAAAATGGGAGTAGTTCTAGATGAATACGGAAACAATTTTATCAAGAGATATCCCAAATGGAACAAAAGGTAGCGCTAAATGCAATGAGAAGTTGCTTGCCGTCTACTGTTAGACACTACAACGGGAGACTTGCGATGTAGAGTACAACAGGAAAAAATATACACATTCATTATGTTCAGTATTATATATTATTATTTTATATATTACTGTTTTTTACGGAAAAAATGTTATAAAAATATATGGATAAAAGTGCTATTTCAGTTGTTGTTTTTTTTGTTTTTTTTTACAACCTCTAATCTCTACAAAATGGTGTTTAGTAGAATTTTTTTTTTTTTTTTTTGCTGTTGGTTTGAATCCAGGACACTTGTAAATATAAAAGTTACAACAAATGTTTATAGGAGTGAAAAAAAAAAATTAAAATTAAAAATATGTCACAAACAATTTTATCCATAAAGATCTTAATGTTCTATATGTTGCTGATTTGGCGCAAACCAAGTACCTATCCTTTCATAGTAAACTCCATAACCACTCAAATCCTCTAGTCTCTCAACTTTCCCACTCTATTCCCGATAATCCTCCGAGGTGTCTGAAAAGATGATGACTGAGAGTACTTCTAAAGCAGAACTAATGCAATGCTACTAGTGAGCAGTTGCTTTATTAGCGATTGACAGTCATTATGAGTACTATCTCCAAAACTAGAAGTATTTTTATTCTCCTCCTTTTTCGATTTCGGCCATCTTTGGACCACGTTCAACAAATCACTCCTTGATACTCCTTCCCTTCTTCTTCTTCTCCTCCCAATACTTCCTCATCATTTCCGAATGGTGCTTCCTCCGTTCCTTCGACCACTTGCGATTCTCACCTCTCTCCCTCCTTAAGATATCTCAAGATATCTCATCCACCTTCTTTTCAGTTTTCGTAATATAAAGTTTTTTTTTCCATAAATAACAAAAAATTTCTAAATATGTGTGTACTTATTTATTAAAAAATTACATATCATTCATTACACAGACAGATTCAGAATAATTAATTTTATTGACATAAAACAAAATTTAATTGAAAATGATAAAAATTTTTATTCTATTGTATACAGTTGTAAATTTCAATAAACAGTTGTTTTTTTTTAAACGAATACCTTCCACAGTAAATAGAAATGATTTAAAATAATTTATGTTTTGAAATTTTCCTTTGTTTTTTTTTTACTATTTTATAACTGCTACCGAATCAAGAGGATGATCGGGAGTTCACATAGATGCTATTTGCAGTGAATAACATTTTTCACGAAAAATCAATCAATTTATTTTTTATGGTTATCTGTAAAGCCGTAGCAGGTTAAAATAGTAGATTATTTTCACATTTTTCGTATTTGTTTACCAGGAAATTTAATGTTTAACTTTATTTATTTATCCACATCTGTCAAAAATTCAAATCAACAATCAACGAAATGTTTGACATTGGAAAAATGTGTAAAAAGTAAAAAGTCAGGCATAAGGAAGAATGTTAACGAGCGGTAACTTTACCTCGGTAAGAAATTCTCTGACAAGATATCTCATCCACCTTCTTTTCAGTTTTCGTAATATAAAGTTTTTTTTTTCCATAAATAACATAAAAATTCTAAATATGTGTGTACTTATTTATTAAAAAATTACATATCATTCATTACACAGACAGATTCAGAATAATTAATTTTATTGACATAAAACAAAATTTAATTGAAAATGATAAAAATCCCTTTTTATCAACTTAAAATAATATAATAAAATAGACATAATGTTACAAAGCTATTATTAATGGAACGTTTGGTATCATTATTAGGTGATAATAACACAAAGGAACTATTGTGAGATATTATTATCTAGAAATGGAGCGAAATAAACATTAAAACAATTACATATTATCAAGCTTGTAACACTTTTGCAATATGTATACTTGATTTATTTTTAATTATTATGTTTTTGATTTAAAAAGTATTCTCGTGTTTTCTTTTAATTTGTTTAACTGGAATCATTCGATTTATCATTGCTTCCTAATTTTTTGATATTGTATGATAAGTAACTAATGAATGTGTGGATGCATTCATTTCAGTTTTTTTTTCTTTTCTTTTTTTTTTTGTATGCAACAGTCACTTTTCTTGGCGTGATAATATGGACAATGGTGGAACAAAATTATTATATAAATGAGAAAAAAAAAATTATTTAAACAGATCTCTAATCCAGCTTCTTTACAGCCATCTGAGAGTATTAACTCAGTCGTGAACATTGTATGAGCATGCTATTATTTTGTATGAAGTTTGTCATAATATTAAGGGTATGTATATTTGTTTACTGTGGGTACATGCAAATGTGAGCGTACTGTGTGGTTTGTGATTTTTTTTCACCATGCCGTTAAGTTTTGTGGCACATTTCCATATGAGTTTAAGTAAATAAGTGTATATATAATTTAAGAACAAAAAACTAAAAATATAAATAATTTTTTTTTTGCGTCAACATTGAGTTGCTCAACTTTAAAAACCGAAAAACGATTTTAATTAAATTATTTTCATTTTAAAAAAATACAGACGAGTTGAGAACCTCCTCTTTCATGGAATCGGTTGAAAAATCAAATATTAAATCAATCTTTCACCAGTTTAATCATCGAGTTCTGAAATTAAATCATATTTTAAATCATAATTGACTTCGAATGCAATATTTTTTAATATAAAGGTGCGTTTACACTGCCCGAACATCCACGAGCTTCGAGCATCCAGCATTCACATCGAGCATTCGCCGATTTTCAACGAGCACGAACGCAAACGAGCCCTCTGTTCACACTGCACTAGCATTTCTGACGATCAGTTGCTCGTGAGCATTCGTAGCGAATAGATGGCCCCCGGGCTATTCAAAATTGTGGTTTCCGCGGCGGCTATTCTCATTCTAGACCATCTAGAGGAGGAAAAGCGAAAAAGGAAAAGGCGTCGCATGTGGGAGTCTTCATTTTTCAGCAATTTCCTTGAAGGAAAAAAATACAATAAAATCAATTGCGATTTAGCCAAAAACAAAACTTATCAAAAAAAGGATTCAAATTGAGAATAAATATAAATAATAGAACAAAAAACTTAAATAGAAAATTAATAGGTACGATTATTAAATTTAAAATAATAGAACATACATTAAATAAACATTCATTCAAAATAATCTATAGCTACCAAACTTAAAATGGGAGGAGATATATACCATTCGACAGCTAGGCGAGAACTAGATTCGGCGAACACAATGCGGGTGTTTACACAGAGCGAGCGGCGAACGAGCGTCCCTTTGATGATTCGCCGGAAAACGGACATTCGAAACGGCGGATCAGGGCCGAGCTCGAACAAGCATTCGTTTGGGCCTCGTTCGGTTCGCAGCAACTGTTTACACTGCCTAAGCCTCGAACGAAAGCTCCTTCGTCATCACTGTTTGCGACGAATGCTCGGGCAGTGTAAACAGGCCTTTAGAATTCTTTGATTTTTCAAGAATCGATTCCAATGTTTATTATGAAATTTGGATGATTATCCATTTTTTTTTTTTTTTTTTTTTTTTTTTTGTGATTGAAAAAAAAAATCAAGTTTTAAAACATACTTGCAATATTAATACTCAACTTCTGACAATTATTCGATGAATAGAATTCGTATTTAATGGCAATGATACGAAATGTAGGAAAGCGGTCGCACATAACAGAAATGAATGGATACAGAATTGATAGAATTATGAATTAAATGGAATATAAAATAGAGAGGATAGTAAATGTAACAAAATGGGAGATAAGTGTGTTCAAACCTAATTAATAAACCTAAAAAAGGATACTTACCTGAATTCAGGCAACAATAATCATCTTATAATATGCAAATGTTAAGAGATATTACATAAATGTTTCCATCAGAATTAATGCATTATTTGCCATTTTTTTTGTTTTTATTTGAATACTGGTTTTGAATGTTAAAATTCAACATCAGTTCTTAAAACATGTTGGGATAAAAATGTATGTTCCTAACTACCCTACTCTTCATTTCGTCTCTTTAAACAGTCTTCCATTTGTCGTATGTTATCAAAATGTTGGATTTCTTATTTTATTTGTTACTTCGGTAAAACAAAAACTACACAAAAAAAAAAAAAAGTTTATTGTTAATTATTACAATATAAAGTGGAAAATTATTTGGAAAAGATGATGTTATCTGAATGGTGACCGTTATGCTGCTGGCACTCTTCTAATCGGGAATGAAGATTGGCGATCACATGCTGACACTTAGCTCTCGATATTACTCCCATTTCTGACCTGATGTTTTGCTTCAATTGCGTCAGGTTCGTGAGATTATTCTCATAGACCTTACTTTTAAAGTACCCCCATGTAAAATAGTCATTTGGACTAAGGTCGGGGCTTCTGGGAGGCCAGTTGATGTTACCCCTACGTTAAATGACCTTATTAGGGAATAATTCCCTATTATTCCTGCCCTCGTCTTGTTGAAACCACTTTCTTGAGTTTTTGGGTTTCCTAAAAGAGTATTGGGTATTTGTTACTTTGATAGAACAAAAACTAATTCAATAATTTTGATAACATACTCTTCAGTGATGAAGCAAACTTTCATCTGAATGGTCATGTCAATAAACAGAATTGTTTGTACTTAGCAGAGGAAAATCCGAGACGAAAGCATGAACGACCCCTGCACAACCAAAAAGTCGTTTGTGCCGCTGTATCTGCTAGAGGCATAATCGGTCCTTATTTTCATGTGTGAATAGCGACCGATATTGCGATATTTTGGGTCCAGAGTTACAGGAATTTCAAGGTTTCAACTCAAGAACTTGGTTTAAACAAGATGGGGACACTTGTCATACATCAAATCAAGCAATGTAAGCTGTTAACGAATTATTCCCTAATAAGGTCATTTCGGATAGGGGTAACATCAACTGGCCTTCCTGAAGCCCCGACCTTAGTTCACTTGACTATTTTGCTTGGGGATACCTTCAAAGTAAGGTCTATGAGAATAATCTCACGAACCTGACGGAATGGAAGCAAAACATCAGGTCAGAAATGGCAGCAATATCGAGAGCTACGTGTCAGCATGTGATCGCCAATCTTCGTCCCCGATTAGAAGAGTGACAGCAGCATAACGGTCACCATTTAGATAACGTCTTCTTTTTCCAAATAATTTTCCACTTTATATTGTAATAATTAACAATAAACTTTTTTCTTTTTTTTTTGAATAGTTTTTGTTTTATCGAAGTAACAAATACCCGACAATCTTTTTTGGACACCCTATATAAGTTACTAACATACCCCGTTGCGGCTTCGCCCGCTCTCATAAATAAAGAACTTAGATAGTTTTAACTAATAATTGATGTTTTATTTGTTTATCGATTAAAAACTTGTATTGTAACATCTAGCAATCATTTAAAACTGCAAAGATTCAAAATTCAGACCATTTGCGTTCGATAGTGTTGGAGCATTCTCATAACCTTAGCAGTACTGAATCGAATCCGGTTTAAACGAATTTTTTTTTTTTTTATATATATCAATTTATTGAAATTTACAGCTGTATATATATATCAATTATATATTGGTACCTATACCTATTGGTCCAAATAGGTCTAATCACAGTCATTTAAATAAGTCTTTTGAAATGAATTGGGAGCTTTGATCGTTTGTCTAGTAAATGTTGAAGTAGTCTGTAACGACGAGCTGTTTCTTGTCGCTTTAGTCTTAGACGAATTTTAAATTTATTTTGTGATGGACCAACGGAATGAATCTCAAACTGCCCCACTCTGGTTACAGTAGGTAACCATCACATTCGTCCAGCCTTAAACAGAGTTCGTAAGAACGTTTAGCCCTAACAAACTAAATTGGAAAATATTAATTACTTGATGGATTCTATAACAGTGTATAATATATATATATATATATATATATATATATATATATATATATATATATATATATATATATATATATATATATCACTTAGAATAAAGGTTTAATCATAATTCAAAATTACACATATATTAAAAATAAATTTATTTTTTTAACTAAGTTTTCGTGAAGTAAGCATTAAAAGTGAGTGATATGATTTGTGAAAAAACACTGGTTTCGAAACTTGCAAGCCCATCTGAGATGGGAAAGTCCTGTTCCGTGCAGGTTCAGTAACACTTAAACAAAAATAATTTTTACAAAACATATACATTTGTTTGTTTATTTATTTACTAAAAAGAATATTGTTTACTAAAACTCAATTACTGGAAATTTAATGTCAATATTTGACACGTTCTTTTTAATCCATTCATTAGCTGCCTTGTTCATTTCTTCAGTGAACTCAGTGTTACCACCAACTTTTCCTGAAAACGAAAATTAAATAGTGACAACATTTTCTAAAAATTAATTTATTATAACTTTATTGGAAATAAAATAAGCCACTGTTTTAATAATTTCAATTAATGAAACAGTAATTTAAGGGAAACAAAACTACCTAATGGTTTTTCTTTCAAATATTTAAGAAACTGTACAATTTTGACAAGAATAAAAATGAAAAATTATTATTACTAGCTTAAAATCAAGAGCAAAAATTTAGGTGTTCAACTGATTTTTCCTCACTTTTTTTTTAAATTTCTGTAGGCCATTAACCAACAAGAGATAACCATAGGACACAAGTTAAAAAGGATGGAAAAAATAACTGGTTGTTTGAACCCTTTAGTTGATATCGTCTAGCATGACAGGAGCACTATATCCTAGCTCCAAAATACATTATTTTGAAACCTGTGCTTCTATTTTTTATTTTTTCAAAATAAAGTAACAAAATTGTGTGTATGAATTTTATATCCTTTGTTCTCTCCAGGAGGATCTCATGACCCATGGGTCAATCCTCGGATGATACAACAGAATATCAGGAGGAGGAACCCAGGATTCCAACCTGGGTCCAAGAGTTAAGATACCTTAAGTATATTACAATATATATAAAACTGAAAATTTAACGGATTTTCTTGTTAGCGAGAAAAGTCTGCATATATTTTAAGTTTCGTAAAAAATGGTATTTGATAAAGTAATGATGACCTCTCCAAATTTTCAATTCAATCAGTGTCATTCTAATATGATAATCTTCGTTAGCAATAACTCACTTTTATTTTTACCACACGCTTCACACAAAGGGGCATTTTATAAACGTCATGCAACAGACTTGAATTCCAAAATTAATGTTAAATTGGTACAAAGTAACAAAAATAAGAAAATGATCGCAATGAAGATCTTCCTTCATTAGGAATGTATGGTTAAAAGTATTTTATAATACAGCAAAATAGTTAGTGCTGGTCAATAATGCTGGTTTTAAACCTGGTTTTATCCAAAAAATGTACGTTCATCAGTGAGTAGTTATCCCTCTCCTATCTGTCATTCATTAATCACCCATATGATAACAGCATTCATGAAAGTTATTATAAAACCTCTTAAATGAAACATAAGAATAATCCTGTGTAGAACTTGGTATGAATATTGGTATAGCATAGGAAGACTAGCAAAAAGATGAATCAAGTACTGCAATGGATTGGCAGAAAATGCTCTAAAGGACATTTTATACGTTGATGAACTCTAATATATAAACCTAAGGGCAAGGTTAATACCTAATCTAGGGGTGACAAAGAAGATTTAGTTTGTGAAGGAGTACTATATTATGAACACTACGACTTTTTTTACAATTATTAACTAAAAAGAAAAACTGTAATGGAGAATTTTATAAGAACAAATTAATATGTTTTATTCTACCTTATCTTAACTTTATATTAAAATATTTACCTCTTCTAAGGAATCCTTGCTCCCCTGTGTTTGCTGCACCTATTATAGGAATATTTTCATGGACTGTAACCGCTTTACGGAAATTATCTATGTTCAAATGAGCACACAATTTCTCGACATCTTTCTCTGTGATGGTTTTGCCAAGAAATTCAGCTGTCTTCTTTATTGTATCAGCCATATTCTAGGGGTAAGATACATATAATAAAGTTATAAATTAGTTATTCGTTTACTGCTGATAAACTTTATAAATAAAAAATATATATATGAAGAAAATAACTTAATACTTTATTTGAGGTTTCAAAGCTCTATCACTCAAAAGTCTGATACCTATAATATCACTCAATTGCTAAGCAAGATCATTCAACCATTCAATTGCATGACTTACAATTTAGACTATATTTTAAAATGAGTTGCCACAAAGAATAATGAAATGATCTGTGATAATCAATTTCGGCTTTTTCAACATTTACAAGACAAACCCTCTAAGATGCCGATGAATTACAAAAGACCCATTAACATTTCAGTATTGACCTATTTGATAATATATCTATAATTTATTATATCTTTTTTTTTTCTTACACAACTCAGTATACTGGATTTCAGATATTGACCATTTTGCAGTTGTTTTTTTCTTTCTTTTTTCTTTTTTAAGTGAATTGAAGTGAATTGATTAAGTGAATTGAAAATTATGAATACTGTATGACGATAGCATGCTGTGAGCAAAACTATTAAGAGAATAGCTTTGGGTCAGAATCATTTTCATTTATACAAGTTATTTTTGTTTTCATTTCATTTTATTAGTAAACTGTGAATACATTTCTATCTATATTTTTATATTTTTTTAAATAATAATTCATGATTCGTTTGCAAAGAGATAATACTCGACTGGTTCAAAGGAAAGAAGGGGAACACGAAGTTCAGCAAAAGCGTCTTTATTGCTGTATGAACTTAGGTGTTTCTAAATAAAAATAATGAATTAATTATGCAAACTGTTCAACAAACTCTTCATCTTCTAATCCCTTGGTATCATTACCCATCTTCTCAGCTAGTTAAACAGTTTCAAAATTATTATAAGCAATAATATTAATAGACATTAAGCAAACTGATTTGTTAAATCTTAGTCAATGTTTCATTAAGATAACAAATGTGAGTAACAGAAACTTAAATGTGAATAACAGAAGTGCCCTGCCATTCGCAGAAAACTGAATCACGAATAGTCCAGGAAAATAAGGCTCCAAAAGGCCGTTTTCAAGAAAAAACTGCGGAACTTTTATTCTCATCGAATCTTTATGTTTTTTGGGGTGCTGAATCCGAATCTGAAGTTTGCTACCACGGCAACCATCGGCTTCATATTCAAAATCGCAAAAAAAAACTCCAAAAAAAACCGTTATTTTTGTTTTTTTATCTATAACACGATAACGAAGCTTTTTTCGAAGAAAGTCTTCAAATATTAATTGTACCTGGAACTAGTACCTACAAAATTAAAAAAAGAAATCCGAAATCGGACCATTTTTCGCGAAGTTACGTAATTGGGAAAAAATGGAGAAATTGGCCTACTTGTCGTCAGCCCCACAGCTCCGCGAAAACACGTTTGTCGTACTCTTTTGGCTATAACTCTGAAACTATTTGTCCGATACAACATTACTTTTTTTCATCTTAAAGCTGATTAAATTTACTATAAGAATCTATAAATGAAGTTTTAATCAAACTCCGTAAAATGTACATGCCAGCCCGCTAATAAAAAACGTACTGTTGTACAATCCAAGTGTTTTTTGGCACGTTTGTCGCTCTAACTGCTCAAATAATTGTTCGATCCCAAATTCCTTTTTTCTATCGCAAAGTTGATTAAATTTGCTATTAGATGCTATATACGTAAATTATATTAAATCCTTTAAACCACCCAAGCTAGCACGCTAAATATGTATGTTTTGGCAAAATATGTAAACTATGACATGTTCAGTAGACTGGTGTGGGTATTTCATGGTGTTAATTATAAGTTACATATAAAAGTTATAATAGTAAATTTAACCACCTTTATGATAAAAATATTAAATTTTGGATCAGACAAATGGTTTTGGAGTTATAGCGAATAATGTGCCAAAACAAAATGTGTTTTACAAAAATACGTGATTTTCAGCGCAACAGCTTTTGTATTTCAAGAATTTTGATACAACTTTCATATATAGGATCTAATTGTAAATTTAACCACCTTTCTTATAGAAAAAAAACATTTTTAATCGGACAAATACTTTCGGAGTTATAATAAAAAATGTGCCAATAACCATGGATTTAACAACAATACGGGTTTTTAGGCGTCTGGGATGCATATTTTAAGGGACTTGATTATAACTTCATATATACATCCCAATAGTAAATTTAACAAGCTGTTAGATGAAAAATGGTAATTGTAGATCAGACAAATATTTTTGTAGTTATAATGAAAAATGTACTAAAAAAAACTTGGATTTCACAAAAGTACGGGTTTTTAGCGTACTAGTATGTGTTTTTGGCCACTTAATCTCTTTAACTCTAAAAATATAGGTCCAATCCAAATTCTTTTATTCATATTAATGCTAGTTAAATTTATTATCAGATCCTATGTATAAAAAACTACCTTTCTGATTGAAAAAAAATACATTTTGAATCGGACAAATACTTTCGGAGTTATAATGAAAAATGTGCCAAAAACCATGGATTACAGTTTACACAATTACAGTTTCAACTGTCTATTATTAGTTTTTACTACTTATATTCTTATATTATATATTCTTTCTATCGTTATATAATAATACATATTATTATCCATATCGTGATTCTTAACGTACTATTGTTATACAATAATATGAAAATATACATATAAAACATATATAAAATATATATATAATTGTTTTATATATATTATATATTATGTTTTTTTTTTTACCTTATTTGTTTTTTCGTTATTATTTTTTTTGTAATTGTCATCCGTTTTTACGGTTGATTAGCCCAGTGTTAGTTGTTAGTGATGTTATTATAATAAAATATATGTTATGTTATTATAATAAACATGAACTAAAGATCAGTTTTTATTCATTACTACCAACTCCTTGTACCAGCTGTACCTGACAGAGTGGGGTCAGAAAATCTTCACTGACGTTCGGCGTGATCAAAAGTGATCAATTATACAGTCATTTCTATAGCAACTAGATTTGATTTTTCGTTGAGATTCGAGAAAGGGAGTCCTTGAAAAATACCAATAGGTGAGTTTATAAAATATTTTTAACATGCATATTATCGTATTTATTATATACTACATTCCTGAAAACGGCCTTTTATTTTACGGAAATAATTTCATGAACGATTTTATACATAGGATCTGATAATAAATTTAACTAGCATTAATATGAATAAAAGAATTTGGATTGGACCTACATTTTTAGAGTTAAAGAGATTAAGTGGCCAAAAACACATACTAGTACGCTAAAAACCCGTCCTTATGTGAAATCCAAGTTTTTTTAGTACATTTTTCATTATAACTACAAAAATATTTGTCTGATCCACAATTACTATTTTTCATCTAAAAGCTTGTTAAATTTACTATTGGAATGTATATATGAAGTTATAATTAAGTCCCTTAAAATATGCATCCCAGACGCCTAAAAACCCGTATTGTTGTTAAATCCATGGTTATTGGCACATTTTTCATTATAACTCCGAAAGTATTTGTCCGATTAAAAATGTTTTTTTTTTCTATAAGAAAGGTGGTTAAATTTACAATTAGATCCTATATATGAAAGTTGTATCAAAATTCTTGAAATACAAAAGCTGTTGCGCTGAAAATCACGTACTTTTGTAAAACACATTTTTTTTTTGGCACATTATTCGCTATAACTCCAAAACCATTTGTCCGATCCAAAATTTAATATTTTTATCATAAAGGTGGTTAAATTTACTATTATAACTTTTATATGTAACTTATAATTAACACCATGAAATACCCACACCAGTCATGTCATAGTTTACATATTTTGCCAAAACATACATATTTAGCGTGCTAGCTTGGGTGGTTTAAAGGATTTAATATAATTTACGTATATAGCATCTAATAGCAAATTTAATCAACTTTGCGATAGAAAAAAGGAATTTGGGATCGAACAATTATTTGAGCAGTTAGAGCGACAAACGTGCCAAAAAACACTTGGATTGTACAACAGTACGTTTTTATTAGCGGGCTGGCATGTACATTTTACGGAGTTTGATTAAAACTTCATTTATAGATTCTTATAGTAAATTTAATCAGCTTTAAGATGAAAAAAAGTAATGTTGTATCGGACAATAGTTTCAGAGTTATAGCCAAAAGAGTACGACAAACGTGTTTTCGCGGAGCTGTGGGGCTGACGACAAGTAGGCCAATTTCTCCATTTTTTCCCAATTACGTAACTTCGCGAAAAATGGTCCGATTTCGGATTTCTTTTTTTAATTTTGTAGGTACTA
The DNA here is from genome assembly GCA_003667255.2 of Euschistus heros. Classification (NCBI taxonomy): domain Eukaryota; kingdom Metazoa; phylum Arthropoda; class Insecta; order Hemiptera; family Pentatomidae; genus Euschistus; species Euschistus heros. Next base: position 598,097 of record RCWM02000059.1, read on the forward strand.
GTTCCAGGTACAATTAATATTTGAAGACTTTCTTCGAAAAAAGCTTCGTTATCGTGTTATAGATAAAAAAACAAAAATAACGATTTTTTTTGGCGTTTTTTTGCGATTTTGAATATGAAGCCGATGGTTGCCGTGGTAGCAAACTTCAGATTCGGATTCAGCACCCCAAAAAACATAAAGATTCGATGAGAATAAAAGTTCCGCAGTTTTTTCTTCGGCAAACCCTTATTTTACTGGACTAGAACTTAAGCGAGAGTGTACTGGGTCGACTCGCTTAACGTGAATTACCGCACTAATACTCTCAACGATTCTGAAGATTTCTTCCAAGACCATAAATTTCTTCATGGCCTCCTCCAAATACGCTTTTAAAAAAGTTTCTTGCTGCCACTTACAATGATGTTTGCTTTAAAGTATGAAAATATTGTTCAATTAATTTTAGTTGGAGTCATGTTTCCACCGCCATTCTCACCTATTTTGTTCAGAATTGATGTTTTTTTCAAGTTTCAGCATACCGCGTTACCTTTACACTAGGGTTGTGCGATAGTCGATAGTTAGCACTATCGATAGGCCGACACTATCGGTTGAGAACTGTCGATTGCTATCGATAGTTTTTTGATGGTTGCTTCCTTTTTTTCCAAAGCTATTCAATAAAGAATTTCAACCAATTTAATTAAATTCAATTATCTGCTTATTATTTAAAATTTGCAGAATTATACATTATAAGATTATATCATGAAGATGAGAGAAAAAAAAACTAATTTATTTGAATTTTAAGAAGTTTTTACAATTTACATGGTTACAACAATAATGAACAAATAAAATCTTTAAAAAAGAAAAATAACAAAATAGTTAATTTCAAGAGTCAAGTGTGCTTATATTTCCCGAAAGAAAAACTAGAATTTCTGCTTTCCTTTGGCTTATTCTTTGAGAGAATCCTTGAGCTCTAGGAATTCCGAATTCAATTTTTAAAAAACTCGACACTGGACAGAGACAGATCAGCATAATTCCGAGAGTTTCAAAACTTGAAGGTAAAAAAGATCTATCGATAGGCATGACGTATCGATATATCGTTAGTAACTATCAACTATCGCCCAACCCTACTTTACTCTCCATTTTTTGAAAACCAAGAACCTTTCTGTATTACCCCATAATAATTAAATAACACATCTTAATCTATCGACCACATTAGTTCGTTAGGAAAATTCTGTCCTTTCGTCCTGCCTTGTCCTTCAATACTTCTCACATCTATAAAGATTTTCTTCTTTTTACAAACACCATTTGTATTACTGCCTGTATTACTGTATATATATATATATATATATATATATATATATATATATATATATATATATATATATATATATATATATATATATTTGTAAAAGCTTATTTATAAGTACACAACTGTTTAAGTGCGGGGAGCAAAAACTGCCCAAAAAAAAAAAAAAAAAAGTTTGAGAATCTGTAAAACCCTGATGCGGGAATAGTAGCGAATGAGGTAAAATTAATGTTGCAAAAATTTGACACTGAAATACGTCAGAAGTTTTATGTTTTAGCAAAAATACAAAATTTTCATGCTTAATAATTATTGGCAAAGCAATATTTTTCAGTCAAAGCGTTAGAAAAATTATTCGTTAAATATTTGCTCCTTTCGATCATTGTCCTAAAGTGGTGTGTTATCAATATTGAGAATTTTTTTATATTTTTATTCTTACATTGTGGAAGTTGGTTCATGGAGTTTATTCGAGTTCTTATGAATCCGCCCATTAACATATCCCACTGCTATAATTATTTCATTTACAGTTTGTGGGGTCTCACAATTTCTATTGCATTAGAATCTCTTTTAATAAAACTAAAAAAATATTTTCAATACTATTTAAAGAGTCTAGGGTGAAGGGTTGCTATCGAATAGAATACACATTTTTTTTTTTCCAAATTTCGACAAAAGGAAACTTAAAACAATTTGTGCTACCTCAAGAAGACTCAGGACGAAATGTTTAAACAATATTGTTTTAGCCAATTTCGCCACTTTTCCTGTACCAGGGAATCCCAGATTCTCAATTTTTTTTTTTTTTTTTGGCCCCACCATCCTGATTAATTTTTATTTTAACATTCTATACTTTCGTCTTTCGTTGCATGATCCCCTGATTTTTTTTTCTGGATTAAATGCAGCAAGGCATACCGTTTATCATGATTTCATGTTACTGGTAGGAAACCATGTGCCACAAAGTAACAAGTTGTGGACGGAAAATAAATCAAGAAATAAAATTAATTCTTTCTGCTTGAATAAAAAATCGGAGAATAATTAACATAAATATAGATACTTTAACGAGATCTTCATAAAACAAGAATAAAACGTTTTTCTTGTGCCTCGCTTCCCATCCTTCCTTTATGTGTTCCCAATACGGCGAGAAAACCACTGTAACAAATCCAAAAAGCAAATATGACTTATAATTACTTATTAATACTTCTAAGTAATGTTTAAGTAATTTTTAATAAACACTTTAAACAATTATATTTACTCACATAAATTGTCTTGAAAATATCTCCAGTATTTGTGGAAGTCTCCTTGGTAGTCATGTACCCTGAGGAGCCTGTTGTGATGGTAATAGGACACGGCGACATCTTTCGGGTTCCTGGCGACGTAAATGACTTTGCATTTATCGGTAAGTCCCGGCGGGAGGAGTGAGAAGGGTAAGTGCGTCTTGAGGTGCCTTGGTGATCCCAAGTCCATTTCGTAGACTGGCTTCTTCCACAATGCCAATTGCTTGTTCACTAAAGGATCATTCTTGTTCAATTCCCTCAGTTCAGCATGAAACTTCTCTGTATGCAAAAGTGTAAATCTGCACAAAAAAAAAAAAATTAAAATATGACTTTCGTCATGAATCTTTCCTTTATGAACAAAAGTTACCAGTGAACCATAGATCCCCGCAACCAGATTGTTCAAATTGATATTCGAGGTTATTCGGCTGTTACATATGTTGTTTTCATAATATTGAAGCAATTCCACTGTTATTTTTATGTATTATCACCAGGGTTGTGAATTATATGCAATAAAAACAGAAAAATATGCAGATGCAGATATATATATAATATATATATATATATATATATATATATATATATATATATATATATATATATATATATATGTATGTATGTATGTATTTGGTAATATTAAACTACTTTAGTTGGAGTCACGCGTGTACTGGAGCTACACTGCTTTGAGTAATTTGTGTTTATTAAATACAAATATATACAGCTTTGCTATTTTTCTATTTTATATATACAGGGTGTCCCGGATTTAAATGGCAAAACTTCAGGAAATTATAGGGGACCGAAAAACTAAGACAAAAAGTCCTTTAGAGATTTGCTCGTTTTTGCTTAGTTTTAGAGAAAATCGCAAAAAAAGAAACAAAACATGTTTTAATTTTTATACTTATTTATTTACATTTATATTTATGCTATGTTCTTTTTAATGTAAATATTGCTCAAAATGTTGTCCTCTTGCACCAGTGCAAGCATTACATCTAGCACTCACTTGATAAATTGCAGCTAAACATTGTTCTGATTATATTTGGTGCTCTGCATCTATGATTCGGTCTCTTAATTGCTCTCTTGAGTTGATTGACACCGAATAAACTTTCTGCTTCAAGGTTCCCCATACGAAGAAATCCATGGGTGTCATATCAGGTGATCTGGGTGGCCAAGGTACTACTCCTCCACGTCCAATCCATCGTTGTGGATAATTTATATCCAGCCAAGCTCTGCTATAATGAGCTGGACATTCATCGAGTTGGAAACACATTTCAATCCGCTGCTGTAAGGGAATGTCATCTAAATAATTAGAAAAGTCGTTCTCCAAAAAATGTGTAAATGTGATACCATTCAATCTTCCAGGTAAAAAATATGGTCCCACCAGTAATCCGTTCCAAATTCCAAGCCAAACGTTAATAGCAAATTCATGCTGAAACTTATTCTCTCTAATTGCTCTGGGATTTTCAAGAGCCCATACATGATAATTTCTTTGATTAACAATTCCTCCTCTTGTAAAGGTAGCTTCATTGGTCCATATAATTTTTAATGGAAATAAATTATCATCGAAAATTATCTAAAACTAAGATGTTCATTCAATCAAAAAGTCGCGAAATCATCGTAATAATAAACAGCTATTAATTACAATTACTTTTATATGTAATCTAGAGTCCTTCTTAAAGCAAATAATTGTACCTTGGTAAAGTTATCTGAATTTGCTGTACAATAATTCCACTTAGAGGACAACACCATTGGTGCTAGTCTGGGGATCTGTTGTACAAAATTAACCAATATAATTTCATCTATACATAATTTTTCTGTTTAAAATTACGATTGTTTAAATCGATATAGAATCATAATGGCATCATTATTATTATAGACGTCCCCCTTGCCACTATAATTATCACGTGCCCTCACTTAATGAGGACGACATTCCAGCACTCCTTGTAATATCTAGTAAGGTAAGTAAATGTTAAATAAAACAGGATCATTCATGCTGGTTTCGCATGTATTTTTCTTTGTCTGGGAGACAAATAACATGTTTACTATTGCCATTGGAAGATGATCGGGGTCGATCCCTATTCAGGTCGATAAATATTTATTTACTGATGAACTCACAAAATCAATCTTAATGCTTGCAGATGGATAAAACTGGTGAGGTTGTCCAATGACGGAAGTTGAAGAGATAAAAAACGTTTTCTTCGTTCCAACAATTAGCGTAATGTTGGATAAATTTTAATATCCTATTTGTTGTTGTAGTATATATAGGTCCTAACGTATTTGTGTACTCCAACTAGGGCTAGAAGAACGCGGTTTCCTTTAAGTTACCAACAACCTATTCCAGCCAGAGTCGAGATTTATCCGTGGGTCCGTCACGAAATTAATGTCTACTCACCTAAGTACGAGAGTGTTAATGTGTTTATTAAATACCATCAATACCTCTTATATTAGTTGTAAATAGACTGAGAGACGGATGTATATTAGAACGGCAGAATTGATATTTAGGAGTGATGCTGACAACATATCCTGTTTTGTCATTGATTTTACTTATCGATAACTAGACCAAAGTTCAAATACAAATACTTTTTTTTTTTTTATAATAATTTCATATTTAAATATAAAAGCTAATATTTCGGTAGTTGCCGTGAAAAAGTGGATGAGCCAAATTAATTTGAAAACGAGTTAACTATTCGCCTTCAAAGCAGAATTTTTAATAAATGCGTTGTGAAAATAGTTGTTAATAATTGCGTTGTGTATTGGTTAAATTGTGCTTAATAAGGTCTTAAAGTGACTATTTTGGCGCAAATGTTATTTTAGAGTAATTACACGTTTCAGAAAAACGATCAAAAATGCCCCAATGGAAATCGCTCAATTTCGACTTAACCTCTTTACGGTAGCCAGAGCTATATACACCTAACGACGGTCATTTTCATATACTACATCTGTATTCATACTAATGATTGTTTTTCCCTTTTCTAAAAACATATATTCAATGTTAAATATAAACTAAATAAAAGATCTGATAGGAATTGCTAATTGTTTAGTAAGAGAACGAATTTATTTTTTGAAGGGAATTAGTAAAATAATCCTAGTATATCAAGAAAACAGTAAACTGATTTCAAACTTCATATACAACTAAAAACGTGTGAAATCAATGCCATAATCGCGTTTTTTTAGTATACGAGGGGATACCTAACAAAATATTATATTTTTACTATACAATATATCAATTACTAAGGAGAAATTAATTAATAATAACAAAAATGTAATAGAGCATGCAAAGAATAATACAGATGCAATAGACAATATAAATAACACAACAATAATGAGAAATAATATAAATAATCCAAAAATGTTCCATAGAATAACATATATACCAGGACTCACAAATAAAATAATTCATAAACTCAAAAAATTTGATTTTAATAAAAAAAACAGCCCCAATAAATAAAAACAAAATCATTAACATAATAAACAAGAAAAAAATAAGATAATAGACCCAATGCAAAAAAGTAATTTAATATATAAAATAGAGTGTAATACGTGTAATAATATATACATCGGAGAAACCAAGCAAAAACTTGAAAATAGAATCAAACAGCATAATGCAGACACCAAAAACATAAAAAATATCAATAAAACAGCATTATCACAACATGCAATAAACAATAACCACAAATTCAATTTTAAAAAAACCAACATTTTATTTTATGAAAGAAACAGTTACAAAAGAAAAATTTTGGAATCCATCTTCATAACAAAAAATTTGGACACAGCTGTAAATTTCAAAACAGATACACAAAAAATAGGAGCCCACTATGCACTACTAATAAACAAACTGAATATATAAATGATAACCTTTGGACCTATTGCAGTAATGGACAGTGATAATGAAGGTGGAAATATGAACAAAAATTTTAGTTCTAATAGAGTTTTTATTTTTTATTTTCTCGTTATATTGAGGTAATTATAGCAATTAACAATAGCTATACGATAATAATAAATTTTGCAAAATCATAGATGTGCAGTTGAACATTGTACTTTTTTCATATATTATTTATTACGATTTTTGTATTTATATTGTTTTTATGTGTTATTCATTAAGTTTTAATGTATATAGATTTGACATGATACCAGTGACAAGACTTTTAGTCGATTAAAGATTATTGTGGAAATGGATCTAGTAATTTTGAAAATTTTTAAGGTAATTCATTAGTTATATAAAGTACATGGTCGGATATAGTTGCACATAATATACCTTATTCGCAATTTGCCATGCATGTGTGTTTTTGCATGTTTCTGAGCTTGATAATGTGGCAATGACCATGAAACGTCGCAAATAATGAAATAAATATTATTATTGGACAATCATGTAACATCATATGATTTTTAATAAATAAATAAGGGAGAATTATTGCTTTTGTAATTACACCTTAATATTATATTTTATTTTTCTATGCTAAAATTATGAATTATTGAACAGTAAGAAAATAAAAGTCAAAAAATTAAGAAAATATTATTTTTCATTTATTCAAATCTAATATCTATACTATTATATAAAAGGATAAGACATTTTTCGTTAGTGATCACTAACCGCGAAAACTACTGAACCAATCTGTACCAAATTTTAACCACATCATCTTCATAGTTCAAGGAAGGTTTAGCAATAATAAAATTTAAAGATTTTCGATTATATTGCCATAAAAAAGTGACAAATATATGGTTGCGCAGTGATGTTTAAGGCTAAATATACCCCTTTCAGTCAAGCGTTGGAAACAGTAGAATTTATTTCCGCAATTTCTCCGGAACGGAATGTCCAATTTTCAATCTGTAAAATTCTTTGGGTATTTGGTAAACACAGAATTCACGCTACGAAGCGTTTTTTTTTTTCTATAAATTCAATAATTAAGAAAATAGAACGTAAAAATAGGTGTTAAATATATATTTTTAAAAATATGAGGTTATAGTCAGTTGTAGAAACGTTTTCTGAAACGAATGACACATTCCAACTAATTATAACATGCATATTACGATCGTAATGTGAAAAATACGAATTTTGTTTACAACCGGATGGAATTGCGTCACCGGCTGAAACGGTCTCTTCCTTACCGAAATGTCTCTCCCATAGGTATTCCTCGATTTGTGAAGAACCAAAGAAAAATTGTATGATTTTGTTTTCTTGTTATTATTATTTTTTATGTGTTGTTAGATTCATTCTATTAACAATTTCTCATTTTAAGTAAAAAAGTAAGTAAGAATAAGGCTATTAAAATAAATTCGAATTGACAAAAGCTGAATTCAAGTTTAATATATATTTTGATAAATTTATTAAATATTTTATTTGTCCATTTATTACCAAATAAAAAAAAGACATTTTGTATATGCAATCCTTATTTTATTGCGGTATCTATAGGAAACATTGGCCGTTTTCACTGACTAATTATTAGGAACAAACAGACCCAGCTACAATAATTTGTAAACTTTTATTTTCACTTGAAGCGTTTGACGGTCCAACAAGTTGAATGTCAACCATAGTAATTAAAATATATTAAAAAACAAACAAACAACTTTTACTATAATGTGTTGTACACAACTTTGATGATCCGAAAATCTGAAAAATCATGAATTGATAATAGCTGCATAGTTAACTTATAGTTGTGATAAATATGTCTTTTTATAAAGTCAATAAAGGAGTTATTGTCTATTTATTTTCAAATAGAGAAAAGATTTTGTTTATTTACTGCAGGAAGTCTTACACTAGACCCTTTTTACCGGTAATGTATTTGGGACAAATATTATAAAATATTCCGAATAAATTCCATAAGTTACCTAGCCGATAGATACCTATGTAATTATATATGAATTTACACATATAAATACATATGTAAATTTATTACCTTGTACCTAATATAAATTTATGTAGCATGTCGGTATATGAAGTCAATCCGATAGTACAGAAACCAGGTAAAAGATATTCCGGAAAACCCAATGACAATTGAAAATATTTCCTGTCCAGAACAAATTGTATTTCCGTTCAATTTCTATAGTTGTAAAGATAGAGCATAACAAAGAAGAACAATCTATTGGACGTGGAGATTTTTATATAAATAGTTTTAATCGAAAAAGAATCTCCGCGTATCTGCTAGACGAAGAAAACCTGAACTGAAAAGAAGAGCTGATAATGAAAAAGGGTTCGTACCCATATAATATTTACTGTGATGTAATTTGAAAACATAGTGTTGTTTCGCTGAGTTGTTCAAATTCAACTTTGAAAATCAATAATTTTACATTAGTTGACTGTAAAAATCTTAAATAAAATTAAATAATGGCTGATAAATAAAATCAGTTTTATAACTGGCTCCTTGGAAATGTTTTAGAATTACCGTAATATAAGGTAATTTCATTGTTCCCAAGTCTCGTGGATATGTAATTTTTCCATAGCGTATACCATAATAATTAAAACAACCGGGAAAAGTAATTTTAAAATGTAATTTCCTACTATAGTTTGGATATAGGTGCCCACAAAACGGTTTATTCTTTTATATTTGTATGATTTGATTTATTTTGGTTGTAAATACAAGTAGTGGAAATCAATTGAAGAACGTGATTTTTTTTTTTTCTGATTTCTTATGGCCACATCACATTGTGGGGTTCGTTATTTTTTCTTAGCAAAATATAAAAAAATATATCAATAATTTGTATGAAATCGGGTATAAAAGCTCATGAGTTGACATTATTACAGATGCCAGGACTATAGCGGTAGTCAACATGAATCAGATAATAATAATCCATAAATGAAATTTATATTTTTTAAAAACTAGTTGGTTCATTTTGTGGTTTTCAAATTTCAGTGATCCTTATTGTAACTACACTCATTTCATATACTGCAGGTGGGAAATCCCAACACTGGGGGTATGTTGATTTTTACAAAACAGGGGTCTTAGGCCTAAAGAGGCCAACTTTTCTCTCGATTGGTGACAGGTATATGGAGTACAACAAAACATAATAAAATGAAAACGAAACTTCAAAAGGGGCGCTGCGGTGAAATTTCCCACCGGAGATATACGAAATGAATGTAGTGATAAACCAAAAAGGACCACCCTGTTCTATGATATATAAATAATATTTGGAGTTTTAATTGAGTTTTGAAGTAGGCTATTAGTCCAGTCAAATAGTTTTGAAATAAGGCTTCAAGTGGAAAGTTTATGGCTAATTTTTTTTTATGGCTTACTTTATATTGTTTGGGGTGCTGAACACGAATCTGAAGTTTTCCAACAAAATTTCCACCGGCAAATATGAGAAAAAATAGAAAAAAGTAAGAAAGTTTTAATTTTTTTCATTATTTGGCTTGTAACTTGCAAAGAAAACATTTTAAGCAAAATACCTTTCTACATTAAAATAAAGAGGAGAAAATGACCTACAATTTATGTCCTTATGTTTTTTTTGTCATACGTAAGGTATCCAAAAAGGAATTTAGCCAACTGGGGGCCAGACCCACTTCTCCGCAAAAATATGTTTGTCATACTTTTTTGTCAATAACTCCGAAACTATTCATTTGATTAAAAATTACTTTTTTTCATCTTAAAGATGATGAAATGTACTATTTGACTCTTTATATGAAGTTTTAGTCGAATCTCTTGAATAAACATGCCGAAACGCTAAAAAAAATCCGTACTGTTGTAAAATCCACGTTTTTTTGCACATTTGTCACTATAACTCCGAAACTATTCGTCCGATTAAAAATTACTTTTTTTCATCATAAAGATGATAAAATGTACTTTTAGATTCTTTATATAAAGTTTCAATCGGGTCCCTTGAAATACACATGCCAGAACGCTAAAGATCCCGTACTTTTATGATATCCACGTTTTTTTGGCACATTTTTCGCAGTAACTCCGAAACTACTTGTTCGATTCAAAATTTCCTTTTTATATCTAAAAGGTGGTCAAATTTGCTATTGGACTATATATATAAAGTTTCAATCGGGTCCCTCGAAATACACATGCCAGAACGCTAAAGGTCTCGTACTTTTATGAAACCCACGTTTTTTGTCACATTTTTCACTATAACTCCGAAACTATTAGTTCGAATCAAAATTTCATTTTTTATCTAAAACCAGGGTAAATTTAATACAAGATCGTGTATATGTAATTTTTTTTTAAATGCCGTTAAAACACCCACGCCAGCCCACTGAACATGTCATAATTGTCATATTTTTCCAAAATATACATATTCAGCATGCTAGCGTGGGTGTTTCACGGGATTTAATATAAATTACATATATATTATATAAAAGAAAGTTTATATGAAAAAATGAAATTTTGATTCGAACAAATATTTTCTGAGTTATAGTGAAAAATGTGACAAAAAAGCGTGGGTTTCATAAAAGTACGAGACCTTTAGCGTTCTGGCGTGTGTATTTCGAGGGACCCGATTGAAACTTCATATATACAGTCCAATAGCAAATTTGACCACCTTTTAGATATAAAAAGGAAATTTTGAATCGAACAAGTAGTTTCGGAGTTACTGCGAAAAATGTGCCAAAAAAACGTGGATTATACAACAATACGGGCTTTTTAGCGTGCTTTTAATGGACATTATTAGAACTTCATATTTAATATTCTAATAGTAAATTTAACCATCTTTAAGATGAAAAAAAGTAAGTTTTAATCGGACAAATAGATTCGGAGTTATTGACAGAAAAGTACGACAAATATATTTTTGCAGAGAAGTGGGACTGGCACCATTTGACCAAATTCCTTGTGGATACCTTACGTCTGACAAAAAAAACTTAGGGACATAAATTGTAGGTCATTTTCTCCTCTTTATTTTATAATAGAACAGTATTTTGGTTAAAATGATTACTTTGCAAGTTACAAGCAAAATAATGAAAAATATTAAAGCTTTTTTACTTTTTTCTAATTTTTCTCATATTTGCCGATGGAAATTTTGTTGGAAAACTTTAGATTCGTGTTCAGCACCCCCCAAAAAAAATATAAAGCAAGACATAAAAAACAATTACCCATAAACTTTCTAGTTCAAAATACCTTTTTACTGGACTATATGTAAAACATCTATTGGATAAAATGCAGTTGTTACCAGGCAACGGTTTGATGAATGGAGCAGTAAAAAAAACACTAGGTTTTTAGTAAGTATAAATCTCACACTTTGCAATTTTTTAATACTTTTTCTTGGTGGCGTATTAGATAGTTTTATTAAACAAAACATTTTTTTTTTTTTTTTTTTAATACAATTTTTTATTCATTGAAATATTCTTATAAAATTAAAACCAAAATTTATAACTTAAAATAAATATTAAAAAAAAAAAAAAAAGGTGATATGATGTTTGATAAATCATAAGGAAGAAAAAAGCTTTGAACCTTACTGTAAACTAAGTTTTTCTCAATTCCTACCGAACCCTAATTCATCAGGTTCCAGAGAATATAAGAATCCAGGGCATCTGTGGTATTGGAAATCAGTAAGGAATTATATGCAGTTGGTTCAGTAGCTGAAAATTTCAACTAAATGTAGAAAACTAAACACATGTTTTGGTCCTAATGATTACTTTACACTTTGACTTCCGTTATTCGAATATATTAATCAGTGAAATAAATTCCTCTTGAACAATGCCAAAATATTTGTTTAGGGTATTTTTAATTACATAAAGTATTCATATGTTAACTCGTTATTTGTTCCAAATATCATTTTTTTGTTGGTTTTATTATTTTTAATATCTCCTGGGTTTAAAAATGTTTATAAATTTCATAGATAATCTAACTAAGCTTTAAAAAGAGTTTTTTTTTTAGTTTTTTTTTTTTTTTTTTTATAAACTACAGAAGAACATATATAGTTATTTTGAAATTTGCACACAGGTTCATTTTTTAAAATATTATTTATATTCTTAAATGTACATTAAATTTTGTTGGCCTCTATTCTATCGGTTTTTTCACTATTGGGGAGACGTTAGATCGGTAGCTGACTGGGAGCTGGGTCCTCACAGCCCTTCCCCACAGCAGGTAGCTTACTAATCTAATCACCCGCTATTGTTGAATCGTATTTTTCATATTACGATCAACCTATGTAACCGAAAATGAATCTGTATACATAAATGTGTTCAATTAACTTATGACTAACTGACTATAACCAGCTTTTTTTAAAAAAATCAATAGTTCGCCAGATAATTTTTTTAAATTCTAAAATAATTGACAAAAAAAAAATCGGAAAACGTAGCGTGAATTTAATGGGGTTTTAATTACCAAATCCGTTTACAGATCTAATATTGATGAATCTGTTCACAAATGAGAGCGAAAATAAATTTGCCCCAAAAGTGCTGCCATCTCTTGAAAAAAAATCTTACTAAAAATCGGGATGTTTAGCCTTAATAATCGACCGATAGGTGGTGAATACCATTCGAGAGAGTTTACATAGAGCTAGAAATGTACTATAAAATTTACTTATTTTCAATTCGATTGTTATTTAAAAAGCTATAAATATGTACCTATACATATTTATACTGTACCAAATTTTAACTACAAGTTCTTTATAGTTTTAAGAAGGTTTAGAACAATAAATTTTAATGTAAAAATAATTAAAATGCATAGTCTTGAGTGCCAGAAACAAGGCTTATCAAACTATCATATACTTTTATGGTTACAAATTAAAATCCACTCAGGTGGATCGATAAAATTATTTCTGGCAATTTGGATGTCTAATTATGCTTTTACGTACTCTTCAAACACCTAATCAATGCATTTTAACTAGGTTAAAAATTATTGCTACTACTGCTATATCACTGAAGGTATTATATCTTCAATGATATAGCAGCAGTAGCATACTTCAATACAAAATTTGTATCGATAAACAAAAGAAATTCAATTATTAGATAAAATAAACTAATTTCTTTATTTATAAGAGCGGGCGAAGCCGTGACGGGTATGCTAGTATTAATATAAATTTATTGTTATTTGACATAAAGTAAGTTTCTTCTTAAATGTGGGTGTTTTTCTTTCTCTAAAATCTAAAAAATGAGGTTAACAGGTGAGAAAAAAAACCAGTGGTGTATGAATATGACTGTCACTAACTGTGTAGTTATTTAAGAAATTTATTATAATAGTATTACTTTATTTATAACTATATCATTATTTGTGAATAATAAATTACCTTATTTTACATATTACATAGTCATTCAAACATTATGATTTGAAATTGTGAAAATATTCCTGTGAATTTGAATGAAGTGAAAAGATTCTCGTCAAAGACCTTCATTAACAGTAAAAATATGTTTTTGTTGTTTATATAACTTTCATGTTTTGCATAACAATAAATCTAAAAATAGATGCAGCATTCAAGTAAGTAACTTGTTTTTTATGGGTTCAAATCGATAAGTTAAATTTTCTTATTCGATTTTTAAAGTGATATGATTTTTAAAGGAGTATGATCGGTGTGCGGGAAAAAAGTTTAATATAAAAGTTACAATTTCAAGATAAATATTCAATTTGGACTTTCTGGGCTTAAGTAAGTTAGCTTCAGAACGTTTTATTTGAAAAACTGGAGTGAACATATCGATCAAAACAATTTAAAGTCACATAATCTATATTCATTCCGTATTTAGGAAACACATGTCTGTATCTTCTCCTAATTTATAATTATTAGGAATCATTTTCAAGTTTCTACTAGATGTTTGTACTTTGGGGCTTATCGTTATTTTGTACTCCAACTTGGAAAGGATAGAGGGGATATCCTACAGGTCGACAACTTATTCTATCAGAGGCGGCAAGGTCAAGATTTATTATATGGGCCACTAAGAAATTAATTAACCTAGGTCCAATATTTCATATGGACAAATTAAAAATTAAATTTTGTTTCGTGTTTAGTTCTATGATCCCCATCAGTACAACATATATTTAATAATAAATAAATAAAAATTCTCACTGTCTCAAAAGGATTGCCAAGCCAACGCTATACGTGACAAATAAAAATATAGATAAGCCCCAGCCAAAAGAAATATTCATATAAAAAAAAATTACTTGAATCAATCAATAAACCCCTTATAGCTCTTAAACGGTAGGTTCTAGAAACACATGTGTTCTCCATTAAATTTCTGATACAGAAATTATCATCACATTTTCAATCCAACCAACATCGACAGAGCTAGAGCGTGTAAAAACGTTATATTTTTGGGTGTGAAAAAAAAACCTTACACATTTTGAGGGTGAAAACATCGTTACACGAGAAAACAATAGACCTCCACCAGAAAGGCATATCGATGTCAACATTTACAACATCTTAACAACAATAAAACTGGTTGTTACGGACTACTGATCTGTATTTAGATGTACAAAAAATGCTTGAATGACCCATACATATTTTAATCTACTAATGTTATAAAACAATTAAATACAACCTCTTTGCTTTACAAAAATACCGTCGTTAATCGAGTATCTGGAGCAACCGACTTCGAACTGGAAGAAAATTAAAAAATTTATTTCGTTCTACCTAACCGTCATTATATATGTTTAATATATCTACAAACTTTATGAAGAAAATTATCACTAAAAACAGGAAGGATTCATTTATGAGATCTTAACTGGAGAGCAAGAGGTGATTCCTGTTTGACAAGTGGAATGTCTGGAACTGGTTTCTACTACGTCACTCAGGGCAGATGTTGATGAATCATCCAAATGGCGTTGCACATTCTACATCTGCAGTATCTCTAATGGATTCAGTTACTTGACACAGGACTAAAATAAAGATGGCAAGCTTTTTGGAAATTAAAAGAAAATGATTCCGCTGATTGTCAATGTATATTTTGACAGGTGTGAATGAATAAATGTTAAAAAAAAAAATGAAGAGATGCTTCTATTCCATTCTTCAACATCCATAGAATTTTATGATATGTTTAAAAGAATCAGATATATCAAAACCGTCGTAATCGGACTTAGACCTTAGCCAGTTATCCGTTTGGCCGATTAATCCGACGTTTCTGTGAAAAATTTATTTTCGTTCAAAAATATAAGATATGAGATATGAATAAACAAGGTATTGAGACACTAAAACTTCTGTATAAAGCTGTCCTCGTCCTAGACTTCCTCATGGAGCTCCCCTCTTTCGACGCTTAGTCAAGATGCCATCAATAATTTAAACAGGCGCCAAAACAAAACGATAATGACTATAATAAGACAGTCAATCCCCTTAGTGTACAGACCGACTGATTTTGCATCACGATTTAATTTTGTAAAACTATATTTAGATATATTATATTTTAACGATATAATGTAGTAATTTAGTTGTTTTTTTAAAAATAAAGATGTAAAAAAAAATGTGGGATCTGTGGACACATGGGCTCAATTTACGCCAAAGCTGAATTCCTTATACGACGAAAAACAAACTAACTTTTATTTCTCCCTCACAAGGAAAAACAATAGATCATGGATATATCTATTTATTATCTACTGATTTTCCAAATTTACATTATAAAATTAAAATTATCAAATTACTTTAGTTAATAATTAAATTAAATGAACAATTAATCATTTTTTTTTTAAATAAACCAAGTAGCTAGAATGTATGGGTTTCAAACATGACTTTTGTCATTCAAACCAATATTCCCTCTAAACGGTAAGTCCTAGGGACAAATGTTATATAACAAAAAATATTTTCCATTAAAGTTCTGATAGGAATCTGTCGTCAATGTTCAGATCTAGTAACACCGACAGAGCTTGAGCTTGTCAAAATGTTACATTTTCGAGTGTGAAAAAAATGTTACAGATTTGAGTGTGAAAAAAATGTTACACATTGTTGAGTGTGAAAAAATCGCTACATCCAAAATGTATAAACCCCCAGCCTAAAGACAATTCCGTGTCAAAAAAATAGTAATAATAAAGGCCGTCAAACAACCAATTTTTTAATTATATTCTGGCAATTGTAATTATAGTGGCAGAGAGAAAAAAAAACTCAAAAGGGTTGACCCAGGAACAGTTGATCAGAGGGAGGCTAAGAGGGATTCAATTATACTTCAATAGAAAAAATATCTATGAAATATATACATCTATTTAAAACTCTATGGCCAAAGAGGTATCTGGGGTAGGGAAGTTCATTTTGAACCTATTTAAGGTCACTTAACTATATACAAAGACTTACGGTTTTTTATGACTTTTTTTGAAATAATGGCCAAAACCAAACTTTTATGCCTTATAACTTCGTTGTTTACTGATATATCAACGCCTTTTTTTTTTTTTTTTTTTTTTTTGCTGTAATTACTAATACATAGTCCATGTAAAATAAAAAAGATTTGATGAAAAAAACAAATTAAAAAAACGGGAGATCGTTAAATCTTAAATAAGGCAAAAAAAAAAAAAAAAAAAAAAAAAAAAAAAAAAATTAAGAACTTCTATTAACTAGAGAAGTTTTTAAAATCATTTGGATTTGGCTGTTGCACTTATTTTATTTTAATTTTTTTTAACCTAAATTTGAAGTTCTCAATTTCTTCTGCCTTTAACAAGATTTAACGATTTCCCGTTTGTTTTTTGTTTTTTTGTATTTGTTTTTTGCATGAAATCTTTTTTATTATACATAGACAATGTATTAGTAATTATGGCAAAAATAAAAAAAAATTGCTTTGATATATCAGTAAACAACAAAGTTATAAGGCATGAATGTTTGGTTTTGGCCATTATTTCAGAAAAATTCATTTAAAAAAAACCGTAAAACTTTTTATATTGGTAAGTGACCTTAAATAGGTTCAAAATGAACCTCCCTACCTGAGATACCTCTTTGGCCAACGATCTTCCGAGCACCCTGTATATTACGATTCTAAAAAAAAAATTAAAATAGAAATACTGTAAAATTCAATATTATCTTACTCAAAGAATGGAAACCGTTTATCCATTGCGATATTTGCAGCTGTTTCGAAATCCAAATCATTGTTCAAAAGCCACACAAGCTCTTGGCATAACGTCGTTCCTAAAAAGCAATTCAAATTATAATTTATTTGTCAAAATAAACTAATTTATTGTTTGAATTAAACATACCTGAACGAGGATATGTGATAATCCATATATCATCACTTCTCAAATCATATGTATAAAATTTCTCAGCGTGATCAGAGTATGACGCTGGTAGCAACCATTTCTTGGGCCCAACTTGCACAAACCCTGTTCGTTCACCTTTGAAGTCATCCATTAGTTGCCTGTTCAAGGCATCTTCGACAGGTACAATATCGTATGGAAACATTGTTCTTCTTTAATTTATCTGGAATAAAATAAAACATTAAATAACTTATTCAGAAAAATATATAATAAATAAATATTCAACGTCATTTAACTTTGAATTTTAAATATATTCATGAAAACGATTTTTTTTTTTCCCAACTCCGTGGTGATCCTATGGGAGCGTCGTATATTTATATTTTTTATAATTTCCTTGTAAATTGACACTTCTATTATAAGGATGGAGCAATAATAATAGTATAAGTCATAGGAAAAATAATGAAAAGAAACAGAAGTTAAAAAAAAAAGTGAAAAAAGATGGGAAAATGAAAAGAAAAAACAACAATAATATTTGCTGAATAAATGATTTTAAATTATATTAAATTACAAAGAAGAAATTACAAAAAATCATTTCAAATAAAAATTAATTGAGAAGGCAATTGTGAGTCTTAGTATGTTAATGATTATTTAAAAGATCAACCTTCTGATGTATAATTGATTGTTCTTAAACTGCATTAAAATGCAGGAAAGAAGTTAACTGCTGGTAGAAATATTTTTAATACATCATAATTTAATTGTATGAAGCCTAGAATTTTAAAACCAGGTAAGTCCATTTTTTAGGGGTCAGTTGTGGTGTAGTGGTTAGCATAGCAACCTACTAAACCCAAGATCGCGGGTTCGTAGCCCGGCAGATGACCTTAGGATTTTTTAAAGGGAGTAAAAAATCCTTAGCTATGCCGTCCTTCGGAAGGGACGTAAAATGGGGGTCCCGAGCCTGTGCGATGTCAGGTACTCATTAAAGATCCCTATCCTAATTATACCTGGATGGGCAAAATTTAGGACTCCCACCGTAGCATCGTCCGATTAGCCATAGCAGCATAAAGTGACGTTAAACGAAATAAACAAACAAACAAGTCCATTTTTTTTAAATGTTCCTCAGTTGGTCGAAGAAGGTAAAGGTCAGACTGGATTAGGAAGGGAAATCACTTTTAGTAAGGCCATTTTCAATGTGATTTAACAACTTTTTTGAGAAAATCTTTCACCTAAAAATAGTCTTCTTGAAAAAATGCAATAAAAAAATAAAATCTGAAAATTGGACTTAGCTGGGGTTTTGGAATTCAATGCCTTATACACACTATTCAATCCTATTTTGAAACCAGATATACAATAAAATCCAGAAAGTTTTTAAATTTATTTCTTGGTAGGTTTGTTTTTTATTCTTTTGTTTGTACAAATACTTGAAGATATGTATTGTAAAATTTAATTTCTACTTTCAAGTCTTTTGTTTTATAATCTTATGATGTATTTTTCAGTCATTAGTACTATCTCACTATACTTTTTTGACTATTGTTTGGAAATAAAGATAAAGATTATTATTCTGGCAATAAAGGACTTCCGTTGACAAGTTTTGAAGCCAAAAAATTTTTTTTTTTCATTTTCTTATTTTTAAAAATTTTCACATAAAAAAAAATATTACTCAAATTAATCATTAAAAACCTTTATTTTTTTTTCTGAAACTATACAATGCAGATTAAAAGTTAGTTCGTGATTAAAAAATATTTTATGGTTAGGCAATAACTTATATATTTATCTGTGTCAAAGTTGTAAAAGTCTGCTTTGCATCCATCTCAAAAGATGTAAGAAGAATCTTTCAATATTTGTTTGTTTTTTATGATTATGGTATTATTTATTAATTCCAAAAATACACCATTAATTTAAGTTAAAGAAAAATAAGTATTGAAATAAGTTTTGTTTATGAATTATAAACAAAAAATAGTTTTCAGTCATATAAAAATGATAATATGAACCACATTTCATATTGTAAGGTCATTACACATTTAATCAATCTCTGGGAAGTGATTTAAGTTGAGATTTCAGGGGAATGAGGCAACTCACTTTTATTCAAGAAGAAGAAGAAATAAAATAAAAGAATACAAGGTTTGTTTTTCAACCATCTTATTTTGACAAGATATCATTATATCAAACATAAAGTAGGTGATATACTGAACTAAATTGCAATAATAGTACAAGATTTATCATTATAAAACAGTAATTCAACAATACTTCTATACAGATGATTTTTTTTCCTCGAAACTATTAGTTTTCCATAATGACTTTTGATTTTGTTACTTAATGACTTTTATCTCAAAGCTGGCGTTATACAAATGGTATATTTTTTCTGTAATTTGAGGAATCAAATTCCTTCACTCTACCTTCTCCCTTTATACAACTATTATTATTTTTATTTTTTTTTGTTTATTTGAATTTATAACATACTTAATTTAGGCCATGTTACCAATTAAATAAACAATCTTTTAAATATTTGATAATACTTATTAATATTATTATATAATCCTCATTTGTAATATTATTCCCATTGCTGATCAGATCACAAATATAAATTTATTTTATATTAAATAGGACTTTCCTATAAGTCACTACTGACAGGTAATAATACGCATGCTCTGTTATAGCACCTTAATAATAATTTTCTTTCAATGGTAAATTAATAATTGAAAATTATTTCTCTGTTCAATTTCTACGTGGAACTCATTTTCTTAATGAGCTTACAGAAATTATAACTTTTTCAGGTTTACTGAAAACCAGGTTTTATCATTGGTAAAACCAAATATCATTGGTTCACTTATTTATTCAAGAATGCATTTGCATCAAATATAATTTTATTTGTTTATTTTGTATAATTTCTTAAGTTTATATTTTGTATTTCTTATGTCATACAAATTCGGAAAGAAGTTCAAATTATTTCAAATTTGTAATCTAACTTTTATTTGTTTTTTAATTTCATTAATTATGTATTTATTTTTAGGAAATCTGCAGTTTCGAATTTGTTGAAAAGAATCTTATCAAGATTATACATATATATTTTTGTTTTTAATTATAATTTAAGAATAGAAAATGAAATAAAATGACAGATGATCTTAAAAAAACATCAGAACTTGTTAATATTTCCAATCTATTATTTAAAAATAAAAATAAATAAAAAATTTCCTCTCTCTTGACAATGAAGATAATGATAGAATGATTACAATTATCAATATTATCCAGTGTAATTATTCTAAGAAAAAATATTTAGTCTGATAAAACATAATTTTTAAATAGTTATTTACATATAATTTAGTAGTCATTTAAATTATTTGTTACTTCTACATAGAGCAGAAATTAGAAAGGCCAGGGAGCAATGATAAGATAGTGAATGTTTATTGACTGACAGTGAAACTAGTCTCTAGTGCATATAATTTTAAACTTTACAATCTCTTGTCATTATTCAACTAAGTAACGCTCATAATGGTGAATAGATTGCATACTTATTGATCATTATGGAGCTATACTTTTCATTATAAAAGCATTATTAAATAAAATTTTAATCGGCAAGATTTAAATCTGATTTAAGATTTTAATTTAGTTGTCCTTTTAATTGATTACAAAAGGCTCATAATCAGACGTTTGAACATATTTATATTCACTTCGGGGCTTCAATAAACCATCCAATAACTACTGTATTGATTCCTCGCAATCTAAAATTATTCAAAAAATCCGCAACTCTACTAATTATTCCACCAATAAGCTTATTCATAGAGACTTTAATTTTCTATATATTCTCAACTAATTGATACCTATCCCATTTATGACAGATTCAAACGTTCTAGTCTCTAAACTTTGCTTTCGAATCAAATATTGATTACTCTCTCAGGCATATAAAAAGACAATTGCCTTAGAAATTTTAAGATAAAACTTTTATTGGAATGATATTAATAGTTAGTCTCTTTACAAATCGCTGTAAAATCGTTAGGTTCATGATTTCTCTAATTTAATTGATGTATGTTTATTTTACCATTTTAAATATCAATAAATGGATATTTAAACTAGTCAATAAAACTTTATATTCTCTAAGCTAATCAAATTTAATGTTAATTAATGCATTGAATATTATGTAGTTCTTATTTAAAGTGCAAAAAAAAAAATATATATAAAAGTTTAAAAATGAATAAATTTATAAATGTTTAATTCTTTATTTAGATATAAGTGAGATATATTAATTTTAAATAAATATTTATAACCTTAAAATATACATTAAAAAGAATATATTAGAAATTCATCAATTTTTTTCATTACTATATAGAATGTTAATTAAATTAACCAATACATTATTTATATTATAGTAATTAAATCTCCAATAAATTTAAGTATTTCTCAAGAAACTATAAAGCCTTTTAAACCCTATACATTAACATTAGAAATTTATCAGGATTTTCCGGTTTGGAAAAAATTAACCATTAACCAACCATTGCAAGGAACTTATAAAGAATACTTTAACAAATAAACTTTATGTAAATCTTTCACCATATTTTTTTTTATACTTATTGTTTAGAATAGTAACAAACTTTGTAATATTTCTGTATTTTGGGTGTGGTGAGAGGGACAATTTATCCTTTTTCTCAGATCCCCTATATAAAGTTATATAAGCTAAATAATGTCTTTAGGCTTGGCGAATAAGTGGTTGTGCCAAACTTTACAACTCTACAAAAGAGTTTGTAAATTTGAATATTTTTCAACATTTTAAAATATATATTACATTTCAAAAATCAGATACATGGCGGACAAATTTATAAGTGGAAAAGTAAATTTTGCAACTAAATTGCGAACTTAACTAATTCTTCTGTACATCAGGTACAGGTAAATAACTTGTAATATAGGTAAATATAATTACTACATATTACTATATAATTACTATATTTATAGGTATAATATAATTACCTATAAATATAGGTAAATATTTATTTACCTATAAATATAGGTAAGTACTAGTAATATCGATACTGTTGTCAGCTATTAGAAAAAATTTCTTAAATTCATTATATTTTATTGAAAGTATTATTATTCTATCTCAACTTATGATTATTAGTAAATATTTATTGTTTCACAAATCGTTAGTTTAGATTAATTACAATATATTACAAATATTTAACACAAATAAAAAATAATTAATTATTATGAAAAATAGAAAAGTTTTTCAATAAAAAAATAATGAATTTTGGAAAAACATGCCCTAGTTTCAAAGCTAAAACTTACTTCATCAAGAGATTGCCGTAATGACTTATACCAAATAACTCAGATACTTATAAAAATAAATCGAAACGCCAAAAAGTATTTCAACACAAAATATTTTTAATTGTTCTAGCTCTTACGAAAAACAAGGAAGAACTGATTAAGAAATACGATAAGGCAGCCTTTAATGACAAATAAACGGTGGCATAAACGTACCTACGCTGAACACTCAAAATCGAACTAACTTTTGTCCATAAAAATTCAAACTTTAATATTTTTATTTGATATTATTGCTTTCATGCAATTTAATTTTCGTGTGCAATGTAAAATATCGTGTGTATCGTGTGGTTCATTGCAATATTCAAGAGCCAGATCTGTTTTCATTATTATTAATTGGCACTAAGTCACAAATTGAAACTCAGCCTTGAGCTTTTTTCACGAGAAAATAATTTTTTTTCGCCTTTACTTTAATTTTAATAAGCCCTAATATAATCAAGAAGCAATCCTGGAATCAAACTCCTACCTAAGTAGTTTTTATATCTCTAATTAAAATAACCCAACTGTGTGATCAAGTACAATAATAATATGATGGTATGGATTATAAAGTATTTGTTGTAGAGTAAATATGCCTTGCATTCATTAAAAGAAAATACTAACAGATTTTCTGATATGAGTCCCAATCACTAAGATAACTTCTGAAACTCTTAGAAAGGAATAAGACGCTAGGAAGGAGTGATCAGCGTTGCCAAATTAGGTGGACTTCGCACAATATCGATAGTGCAGCAATTCACTATCATCTATACTATGATATAAATGGATAAGCCACTAACCGCGAAAACTTCTGAACCAATCTGTACCAAATTTTAACCACATCTTCTTTATAGTTCGAGGAAGGTTTAGCGATAGTAAAATCTACTGATTTTTCAAATAATTTGTAATTAAAACAACGATAACATGTGGATGACAGTGAAGTTTGAAAATTGACCGATAGGTGGCGAGTGCCATACTTAATGAGAAGTTACAAACGAATGATCTTATATAGAGGTTGAAATAAATAATAAAAATTACATAAGTTTAATTAAATTAAAATAAATTTGTGGTGCGACATACGTGGATCCCTGTGAAAATTAAAAATCGATCGACGTGTGGTTAGTGCCATTACTCAATAGAGTTAACAATGGTAAAACTACTGAACCCTCTCTACCAAATTTTAACTAAATCATTTTCAATAGTTATAGGAAGGTTCAGCAATAATGAAAATTAGAATGTACAATGTTTAGTGGCAGATTTTTGCCATACTGTCGTGTACTTTTATGGTCAGAAATTTAAATACAACCAAACAAAATCGATAAATTTATTTCATCCGAATAAAAGTTATTACCAAATCAAAATGTCGATCCTTTCCTTTTCGATATTGTATGTAAAAACATTATCTATAGTGCTCTGAAAATGCAGGTCATTATCCGCAAGAGGTTCTTAATAGTCTCTGTTCATTTGGATTACCAATTCATACTTAGAAAATTAAAAATTATTTTTTAAATTATATTTAATTTAATTTTTAAAAAAATTGGGTATCCAATTATGCTTTCACGTAAACTTCAAACACTTAATTAATTGTAATTTTAACCAGGTTAATATGATTAATTTCTCACTTCAATACGATATTTTTATCGGTTTACTTATGAGAGTGAGCGAATCCGCGGAGGGGAATGCTAGTTATTTATAAGTTTTAATGGTAAAATTATTTGGAAGAGAAAATTTATATAAGTAGACTTTATTTGTATTCAAGATAATTGGAAAATATTTAGACGAAAACGATCATTATTCAAGTCTGTATGAAAAATGACAACAATGCTCTCTAATGATGGTTAGCATAAAATGGTTTTATATTAATTTTTTTAAAGTTGTAGTTTTACCAAGTTTAATCTTTAAACAATGGAAAATATTAAAATCCTTTAATGATTTGAAAATAACTTAATAAAAAATTAAGTCTCCAAAGAATTGTCAATGATTTATAAAACGTTATTAATTAATTTATTAATTACTTATGAATTATTCATAAATACGATCTTTGACTGGTACATCAAAATATCAGATTAGTTGTAATATAACATGGTGCTGATGGACATAATTCGTTTATGTGAAAATTTTGAAACGATACGGATTACTAAACAGATGCTTAGTAATAATAATAAAAAGGAAATTACCATATTTTAAAAGATTACCATATGCTTAAAAGTTTGATAAGGAGAGAGACGAATGTATAAATACTACAAAATAAAACCATTATACATTAATTTTTTCAATTTTTTTTTTGTTTCATTATCTTGTATTTCTTTACGTATGTTTTATTTTGTTTTTTATAGGCTGTTTTAGGTACACTAGTAGCCCTGTTGATGCTATAGAATGTTTGCGACAAAACGCTAACAAAATTCTGGCTATTGTAAAAATATTATGAATTTTGGATGTTTTCCTTCAGTTATGTGTTAATTAAGGAAAATACTATAGATTTCTTAAATTTAAAAATTGTAGATTATCTGATATCATGCTTTGCGGAAGGAACTGAAATGCGGAGTTCAAATAAAAAAAATTTAATATTAATATGTATAAATGTTAATTATACGAATTCTAGATCAGAAATGGGTTACATTAAAAGTAATATAAATAATTATCCCACTGGTTTAATTACAACCTGAAAGATTAGTCTAAATAAAAGTTCATTCTTAGAACAATTGAACGCCCACACATAATTATTATATACTTATATAATTACATATTATATAATTATATGTCTAAAAGTTTTAATTATTTTTAGAGCTATATTACCATATACTATTTCAACAGTTGAATTAATTCAAGGCAGACAAATTTCAACCTAAAGGCAAAGTAATAATCTTTCATTTAGTTGCCCAAAACACCACCAGATGTGGCTAATATTTAAGTAACGATTTTTTGGAGGGCGCGGCTGTTTAGATGATATTTTAACAAACGAATATCACTTTTGGATCTATATTCATAAACAATAGATACTTAAATTAAACATTTAAACTGTTACTAATAAAAACATATTCTGGAACTACTATAACTATAAAGATTAATACTCACATTTGGGAAGCTGGAGAAGATATGCCGATTGGAGCTGGGGTTTTCCCATCGATCCCACTAAACATACAAGTGAAAGTAACAACCGAATCAGTGGCTGTTTCAGCAGTAGCCTATCTCCTCTAGCTACATCAAACATAGAGCGATTTACAGGTATTGAAGATTAATATAAGGTAGGGTGCCCTATTGTGGCCTACCTAAGGTTTGAAGGACTGTAGCTCTGAGGCTATCGATTCAATTTGCATCAAATTGATCCACACACAGCTTAAATCAATCTATCTACTTTCATAACCACACAGAAATGTTTTTAGAAACAAGGCTTGTACCATATTTTTGTGTTCTTGTAAAAAGTTGCCTTTAAGCCATATATTGACCCCGTGTTCAAAATATGGCCTATGCACTAAATTTATTTTTGGTTACCGAGGAAAACGCAAAATTGAAAATCAAAACATGATTATTATGAAAAAAAAAACTATATTCAAGTATAAATTATCAAATTTAAATGATATAATAATATAATTATTTTAGTGAAAAAATTCCTAATAGTGTCCATTGACCTCTCTTTTTTTCCTTTAGGAGGAGCCATCTCCACAAAAATACACCAACAATGGAACAAGCAATTAAGTATAAGCACCTAATAACAACATTGGTTTGGCAAAACATGATCGAAATAACTAGAGTGTCCTTATATAGCCTACCCAACAAATAATAGGCCATACAAGGGCATCCGATATTTTTTCATAAACGCACACAAAACAAAACCAAGGAACAAATTTGAAATAAAATCTGAGCAATGATTTAAAACTACAGTTTCTTAGCTTTCCAAATCATCAAACATTTTAAATATATTCCAAGTATTACATTCAAGAGAAGCTTCTGAGCTTACTTCGAAATTGAAGATGAGCCAGGTGTTGTCCTCTACATATGGCGTCCAAAAACCAACTAAAGCCTTCCGACTCTAACCTTTTCTTGCTGTGACATCCTGTCTAGATAGGGAATCACATGCTAACTTTATTTTATTTTTAAATATCGCCTTTATTTGATTTTTCGTCAATAGACCGTAATAGGACGCAGGCCGTAATTGGGCACCCTATCTTATATCAATAAAAGCCGCACTCATAGGAAAACTAAAATCTATATAAAGCTTTCAACTTCCTGGTGACTTCTTCAGAAAAATCCCTTGAAAAGTGGGACGAAATAAAAGATAGAGAAATTGATATCCGTGGAGAGATTAGCCAATACAGTCCAGATATTATATCACAGTTAATGTGGCTAAAAATATTTATGAATTTATTCATAAGACTCGTTTTTGAGACCACAACATATCTTGCTGGTATTCCGAGTTAAGGTGGTTTTATTCTAATTCCAGAAGACAATAATTCCTCAGCACTTTTCGTTTCTAATGTTTAAAAATTCAAAAATCTTACCCACATCATTGATTTCACTTTGAGTTTCTCCTTCCAATACCAGATCTCTCAACAAACTGCTACCGTATAAATCTCGTGGTGGGATTTCTAAACCAACTTCGTTCGTAAAACTTCCTCATTCATTCCTAATAAAATATCCTCCCCCCCCCCTCTTCCTTAAAGATAAATATAATGAAATG
Source organism: Euschistus heros (assembly GCA_003667255.2). Classification (NCBI taxonomy): domain Eukaryota; kingdom Metazoa; phylum Arthropoda; class Insecta; order Hemiptera; family Pentatomidae; genus Euschistus; species Euschistus heros. The sequence continues at coordinate 625,613 of RCWM02000059.1, forward strand.
TAAAAAAACAAAACAATGTATATCTGTATATATAAATAACAAACAAATATTAACCAAATTGTATCTAAAAAGATTTAATTTTATAAATAAAATTTACGACTGCCAATGACAGCGACTCAAACTAATTATGACTGTGCTTTACAAAGATGAAAATTGGCCAGTATCAGAATATGACTGTATAACTAATACTGACATGACTTTTCAAAATTTATTTATCGTTGGACTTCGACCAAATGTCCAAGGGCTGAGAAGGTGGAAGGAAATGTTCGTAACACACTAAAAGTGCTAGAGCTAAAATCAGCCCTAAACCATGTTACTTATTAATTTTTCTTATTCAATTTATAATGTTCAATTTTATTTTTGCCAGATAAAAAATATTTATGTTTTAATAACAAAATTCTTTTGTTAATTTTATTGTAAAAGTTTTCAATTAAAATGTAAATATGAATATTAAGGTACGTAATATACATTTGTATTGAACCTACTAATTAAAATAAACGGTACTTTCAAAGGGTTACTTTGAAAGAAAAAAATGAAAAATTATATAGAATTAAAAAATATATAGATGTACCTATATGTTTGTAAGTTTGAGTATAAGTGTTTTTATATACACATGTAAATCTTTTTTGAATTCTAATAGCTACATTCAACTTCTATACATCTCTTGTTTTATTTCCCGCCCCCTCTCCGTCCACAATTGTCTTAGCTAGACAAGAATGGATACTATCAATTTTTTGGGGGATTTCGTGTTATTGTTAGAGAACAATTTGTCCCAGAAAATCAGTACATGCATTGTAATATTAGTCTCTACATTAATATAAAATAAATTAAGAAAAAAACAGAGAGCCTTAAAATATGAGTATACTATTTTTATCTATACATAAAATGAATATTATTTTTTTAATATACTATACATATGTTATTAAAAAAATAAAATTATGGAAAAAATGTTTCATATTTATTTATAATATATTATTAGGTAAAATAACTAAAAATTAAAATATTAATTGATCTTAATAATATCCACTCACCTAGGAGATACGGGAAACAATATCACTACAAAAATTATTACTTTGGTTGTAACAATTTTATAGTTTTCTGATAACAATGAAACTGATAAAAGAAATAAATATGAGCGATCGGTAAGGCACTGGCTGTGCAGCACAGAGCGATTATAAAACAATGAAAGCGATTACAAATAAACCAGCCGAACTAGATAACTAATCTATCGGGTCACCTTTCCGTTACTCCTTTCTGCGAAGCGATTTCAAAATGGGGTCTCAACTGTTTGGGTATAACTTGGATGAAATGTTTAAGTCTCACGGTCCACCCAATTTTACCTTTACATCGGTATTGTAAACATTAATATTTAAAATTATACCTTCTCTAACCATCGCAAAACAAAACACTGGCATGGCGTACATTATGTATCGTGTAGTATAGTACAGTATAGTGTATGTATGTATATACACACATTCACAAAGAATATAAGACCTCAATCATATTTAATAGAACTTCAAAAATCAATTTAAAAACATTTGGCAGCGACGTAAATGTTTTAACTATTAAAACCCGTAACTATATATGCAAAGTGTTTAACAATTGCGCTGAACAAATATAAGGACCTTATTCTTCATCAAGAAAATAAGTAAAAAAATTATATTAACATATTCCTAAAATTAGTTATTCCATGACCAATAGAACATAAAATGATTTACTAAAAGAAACACATAGAAATACAAGAAGAACGAAATATTTGTTGAATTCCTAATGAAATTTACATAAGGTGTTCTTAATGCCCCCCCCCCCTTCTTCAGAAGGTCTAATCCATGATTTTTTACTTTGTCTTTAATAATTTGAAGGTTTTCCTTGATTGTTGTCCAAGCTTGAATTAAACAAGTATTTAATTCATCTGGTGTTAATTCTTAATGTATACACAATGGATTTAATGTGACCCCAAACTCAAAAACTTTTAAAGTATAATGTCTGGTTAGTCCAGTAAAATAAGGGTTTGCCGAAGAAAAAACTGCGGAACTTTTATTCTCAACGGATCTTTATGTTTTTTGGGGTGCTGAATCCGAAACTGAAGTTTGCTACCACGGCAACCATCGGCTTCATATTCAAAATCGCAAAAAAACCGCCATAATCCCGTTATTTTTGTTTTTTTATCTATAACACGATAACGAAGCTTTTTTCGAAGCAAGTCTTCAAATATTAATTATAGCTGGAACTAGTACCTACATAATGAAAAAAAGAAATCCGAAATCGGACCATTTTTCGAGAAGTTACGTTATTGGGAAAAAATGGAGAAATTGGCCAACTTTCCGTCAGTCCCACAGCTCCGCGAAAACACGTTTGTGGTACTCTTTTGGCTATAACTCTGAAACTATTGGTCTGATACGACATTACTTTTTTTCATCTTAAAGCTGATTAAATTTACTATAAGAATCTATACATGAAGTTTTAATCAAACCCCGTAAAATGTACATGCCAGCCCGCTAATAAAAACGTACTGTTGTAAAATCCGTGTTTTTTGACACATTTGTCACTCTAACTCCTCAAATATTTGTTCGATCCCCAATTTCATTTTTCTATCTCAAAGCTGATTAAATTCGCTATCAGATGCTATATATGTAAATTATATTAAATCCTGTAAACCACCCAAGCAAGCACGCTAAATGTTTTTTTGGCTGTTTTGATTATGAAGCCGATGGTTGCCCTGGTAGCAAACTTCAGATTCGGATTCAGCACCCCAAAAACCATAAAGATCCGTTGAGAATAAAAGTTCCGCAGTTTTTTATTTTTGGAGCCTTATTTTACTGGACTAGGTGACTAAGGCAGCCATTTTATAGAACTATTACGGCCTACCCATTTGCAATTGCAACATATTTTATCGTTAATAGGTATATGAATTTTAAAAAGATTTCAGATTATCTTTGGAATTGTTTGTCTATTATATAACTGTTTTGTAGTTTCTTTCATTATAGTCGTTTCATTATTAAACTTATCATTTTCTTTTTTTAACGATAGCTTGTGTGGAATGATTCTTTCATTGCTTCCGAAGTATATTCTTGTTAATACATGAATTTTTAAAATTTGGCGAATTATCCGTGGAATTACGAATATTCAGTATATCATTTCTTGTAAGACACGATTCGTTTGTGATCAACACAGTTTCAATAAATCCAGGCTTTTGTTAATTCTCCTAATAACCATTGCCATTAGTTCGAGCGTTTCACAAATTCAGTTGGCAAAAAACTTGAACACGGAAACGAGTATGGGTTTAACTGTTACCGTAATGTTCTCCATAAGATCGAGATGGACCAATGGAACTGTCTTGACAGCCTTGACATTTCTGGAAGTCGGAAATCGGTCCACGACATTAAAATATGTCTTTCTAAACTGTTGTTTTGTCGAAATATCTTCCTATCTGCTCTAAACTGTCTATTAATCTGTCGCTCCAAGTCATATTTCAATGGCCATAAATGTTTTACTATTCGAAATCCATCGATTTTTTTATATTTCATATCTTCTAGCTGCTGCGACATATTTTTTATGTACTGGATCTATATCTGTTGATTCTGAACAACGTAACAGATGTATGGTATCACCCACTACAAAATATAAAGAACATTTCTAAAAACTTCAAAAGGTACACTTAGCCAACAAATTAATAATTAATAACTTAGAGCCAACTAATCAATGCATTAATAACTGTATTAAACTTAAATTAAGGAGTTTCAATTTAATACAGCTGATTAAGTAAAACGAAAGATATATATTTAAAACATGTATTAAATACTCGTATTTTCTTTTTCAGTGAACAATTTTAAGACTTATATTTGTATAAAAAAATCAGTATCCAGAATGGAAAATCCAAAGTCGATGAACCGAACGATTTGTCTTAGACGATGTCGAATGTTTCGTGATATCTAACTATGTAACTATTATACATTACATCTTCTCCCTAATGATAAAACAAAACGATATTTGTTTATCTTTAATAATACTGCTGGTTAAAGAAGTTAAAACAATGAAGCCATTGCTGGAAGAAGGTGTTAACTCAGTTTTTTTTCAAAAATCATCTTTCTTTTTTTTTTGACATTTTCTCACCTGAATTTATCGTTTTAGTTCACAAAAATGCAATAGATATGGCGAATTATCTTAAATTGCGCATTAAAAGATGTGCTAACTCAAGAGAATCAATTTCGGAAATTGCTATATGATGTTAACTCAATTATGTGCAGAATAAAATATAGAATAGAAATGAAATAATATAAAAATACAAATAAAGACAAATAAATTCAAAACAATTTTAAAAATAAAATACTAACTTCCAGAAAAGTTCCAAACAGTAACACTGCTTTTCCAGTAAAATCCTTCTCTTGAATATTTTAATTAAAATTAGTTAACACCTTCTTCCACCCATAGCTTCGATTGTTTTCAAATATCATGTAAATATATAATATTTTTGTAAATTATAAATGAAAATAGTCGATTTCATGTGTACATTCTTTCAATATGGATGTACTATAAAATAAAAATGAACACAGATTATTCATAAGATGATTCACTGAATTCGAAGTTGAGATAGAAACAAACTGTGCAAATATTTAAGAAATTTTAAGATTACATACCGAGAAAATCAATCATAGTGAGTCAAGAGGCAATTAAATCGAAGCCTAAGACTTTCGCTAAGGCTGAACTTTCCTAAGTCCTACTTTCTGGCCAGATTCCTATGTCAGGGACGTAGCAGGTGAAATAGTTAGCAATAGGCGGTATGTCTTTGTGTTGGAAATCACCTTGCGTATTAAAGCAAACACGGCCAAAGCTTTGTTTTAGTTTATCGGTTGCATCTGATAGAAACATGTGGAAATATATAATAAGTAAGTACCCTTTTAATCGCAAACGGTTATCCTAAGAAATAAAATGTATCCTGCCTAGTAACTTCCTGTTCAAAAGAAAGAAATTCTATTGATAACTATGCTAAATAAGGCAACTTATCGAGTAAAATAAAATAAGCAGTTATGTTATTTATCATTATTGTTATGTTACCATTTTACATGATGTTCAGCACTAGACTGCTGTAACTTCGAGGATCGATTCTTGACATCATTTACAACAAAAAATCCGTATAAACTATAGATCGATTCTCATCCTTCCTTGCTGCCTAAGTACTGTTTCATAAACGAATGTTATAACGAAGGTGATGAGGTCAGCATTCAACAGATTCCTAACCCATAGATTTCCTCATCAACCCTAAGAAACGCTACAGCTGTCCACTTTAAAGAGGCTAGGTGGATGTCCCGACCTCATCGTTAGCCAACAGATGATAAAAAACAAATTATTTCCTGCCAATAGCCATAGCTAGTAGAACTGAACCCTTCGCATGAAGGTTAGGAAGTCCAGTGCCTTACCCACTAAGCTATCCCATTTCCAGTAAATTCTAAAATGTTTCTTTAAAATAAAAAAAAATATATTACGACTCCCTTCAGTCTTACTTTTAGGGTTTCGAATATGTTTTTGTGGAAATTTTAAAAAGTGTTTTAAATAAATTTCGGTTAAGAATTTAAATATTTGATTTAGCAACTGGAAAATAACAGGATAAGGTTCGATACCAAAACCAACTACAATTTTTGACTTTTACCTCCCACTACTAAAGACCGTCCAAACCAAAATCAGCCTTAACGGAATACACCCTTCATATCTATCTTTCCATAGAAAATTTATTCGTCCGATTTTTTCGACTGATTGCCTTTTTATATTATTTAAACATCAATTCTAACAAATTAACGCGCTTATATGAACTACCGCCATGTTATTACTTAATTAAACGAATCGGAAATATATGCAGATTTTTCCGGCTGATATTCTGTTCCATATTTTATTAACGAAAGGAGTTTTTGTTCATATATCATAAGCGGTGTTTATCGCCAATGAAGAATTGTGGGTAGCATAATATAATTGCAAATTCTAATTTTTAGTTCCTGGATATAAACAGGAGTCGAGTAATTTTGTGGCCGAGAACTAACTATCCTATTCCACCATTAGCCTTGCTTCTATTACCTCTTGCATATCGTGCATTTGGTATTGTTCCAATAAACGGAGCGTCAAGATCTAAGTAATGAAGAGGAAGAGGAGCCAAGTAATTCGATATATAACAAAATAATCTATACCACTCCAACCTGTGGAGGTTCTTGGATTCAGTACTTTGGTAAAAATGTACTGTTCTAAGTCAACAGTTGTGAAATAAAGTGATTTAGCAAAAATTACGCACAACCACCATATTTTCCTTGTAGTGATTGTGAGTTCCCATTTTAAAGAGGCTGGGTGTGCCCTAGGACAATCTCCTGACTCGTAAGATATTCTGGAATAAATAATTATCTTCCTCAGCCGGATACGAACCTCTGATTCTCTTATTTTTTCGGATTTGACGACCTTAGGTCATACACCCAGACCCAAAAAATTCCTCTTGTTGCAATTACCTTCTCAACTCCTTGAATCCATGTTTTCCTTGCGTGGCCTCTATTTCATCTTTCTTCCCGGACATAATTAAACATAAACTTTGGCTATCTCACTGGCCCCAATCTTCTTAGATGGCCGTACACAGCAGCTATTTGGTTTCAGCGATGTGAACTATAGTTTTTTCAGCCTTGACGATATTTTGAATGGCAGAATTAGTCACCCGTTGAATCCTGGAAATGCGACAGCTTCTTCTCCAAAAATCCATTTTGACAGCTTATAGCCTCTGTGCATCTCTCGTCCCAACCACCCACATTTCCGACCCATGAAGGGTTGCTCCTCCAAAAAAGGAGTGGAAAATCCAATATTTGGTCTCTAGTGAAACATTTGGGCTCCGCAGTACAGAGTTCATCATGCCAATTACCATTCTTCCTTTCTTTATCTTTTCTTTTATGCCGCTCTCAAGAGTTCCCCTGTTATCGATATAAACCCACAAATACTTGAGGTACTCCGATTTAGCGACCAATTATCTAATAGCAGAGAAGCTGTAGAGGCGTTGTAGGCCATGTATTCTATCTTTTCTTAGCTGATTTCTAGAGTCCATTTACAATAATTTTCTAGCTTCCTTAGCATGTAACTTTGACCTTCTTCCTCGGAAGCTATTACTACCTAATCATCCGCCATTGATTATCTAAAAATCATAATATTATAGATCATTTAATTCTTGCTTAAAATCTTTCTATAGAGGAAAAGATAAATAAATTAATCTTAAAATTGTTTATCTAATTTAGTTAGTTTTCGTTTGTTGGAACTTAACTAAAACTGCCGACATTTTATATGTTCATATATCTACAACAATTTCTTGGTGAAAAATCATATTAAGAGAGGGGTGGATATTGAAAAATCACTTTTCATATATTTAATAACTAAAGTAGTTAAGTCAAAAGGCAAGGTAATGAATGTTGTTTCCTAGAACTTCTGCCAAAATTCCAAAAAGAGCCCAGGTAGGCTTAGTGTTAATTACTCCAACTAGGGCAGGAAGGACGGGTTATCCTACTGGTTACTATAACATATTCAAACTAGAGTGCAAAGATCAAGATTCCATAGGCGGTTCCGTGATCAAATAAATTTCAACTCACCCAGGTAGGACAAAGGTATATCGATGGTAACACGGCAATATATCGCAACCCTCAAAATTATAATGTTTAAATAAAGTAACTAAAATATCGTATACAACATTGTTTTTATTTTAACTACAAAGCCTGATTATTATTTTAGTAATCTCAAATCACAATATATATTCAAAAAGTAATTGTAAAATCTAGTTTTGTAGAAAATTAATCATAAATTTCTTGTTTCCAAAAATTTCCCTAAATTGGGTTACGGCATATTTGGTGTTACCAACGATATTTAAACATAAAGAATATATGTTAGAAATAAATCAAAATATTTTTATTACTTTATAACGTGCAATCAAAATGGATATATATATATATATATATATATATATATATATAATATATATATATATATATATATATATATATTATTTAGATCATAGAGGTTATATGCCCAATAAATTAACTCCTATCAGTGAAGTCGTTTTATATCTAGGCTTTTTTTACAGTCAATAAATTTTAATTGTTATAAATACCATCTTTAAGATTTAAAAAAATATATATTATTCCAGAATTAAAACTAACCACACACCTGTGGTAGGCATCTTATGCTCTATTTTCTATGGATCAATACTTGGTATTTAAATCTTTCAAGAAATTTAAAATAATATTTAAGAATATTTTGAAAAAATATATGGCTGCAATACTAATAAATATAGTAATTTTAATATCATCCATACACCAAAAATACAAGTTACTCTGCATTACTTCAATAAAGGCCTAAAAAGAATTTTCGTTTGTCATTTTGGTCATATCCGACCATCAGATATCTCGTAGAAAAAAAAAAATAAAAATAAAAATAACAAAAAAGCGGATATCTCCACTTAACAACGTTTATGTTTTCCATATGAACCTACTTATAAAAAAAAAAAAAAAAAATTAAGTTACTTGTTTAGATATATAGATATAGCTATATTTTTGAAATACGAGTAGATATGTCTTTTCTTTTGGGCCTATACTTCTTTGATGTAACGTTTTTTTCACAGTCAGAATTGTAATTCTAGATTTGTTGTTGCTACTCGGATTAAAAATTTATCTACAAATTTCTTATTATAAATTTAATGGAGAATATTCTTTTATATGTATATAAAAATTTGCCACTAGAACCTACCGTTTAAGAGCTATAGTGATTTAAGTGAAAAAGTCACGTATGCATACTTTTTTTAATTGTAGGGGCTTTTTTGACACTCCCTAGCTGTGTTGGTGATGCTGGCTGGGTACGAAAATTTACCAATGGTTTTCTTTTCATAAATTTAATAGAAAATGTTTTTTGTTTTATAACATTTACCGCTAGGACCTACCGTTTTGGAGCTGTATTGCTTTCAATGAAAACAATCACGTTTGAAACCCTTAATTTCTATCTACTTTCTTCATTCCGAATATTCATTAATTATTAATTTAATTTAGTTATTTAAATAAATCCAAACAAATACCATCAAATAACCTATAACCTTCGTCGTAAAACTACGACTTCTTGTCTTACATTATCCTTTAACAATTCTCCATTGTTAGAGTCCCGTAGCGGAACAGATCCGCTACTTAGGACTCCACTTAAAATCCACATACAAGACTAAAACGACAAGAAACTACTACTAGACTACTAGCAGGCGACTTCAACATTTACTAGACAAACGTTCAAAGCTCCCAATTAATTACAAAAGATTCATTTACATGTCGGCGATTGGACCTATTTGCACCTATGGAGTTCAGCTTTGGGGCTCCACTAAACCATCCAATTCATCTCGTATCCAATCCTTACAATCTAAAATCCTTCGAAAAATCCTCACTGCTCCTTACTTTGTCACCAATAAACTTATACATAAAGATCTTAATGTTCCATATGTTGCTGATTTAGCCCAAACCAGATACCTATTATTTCATAATAAACTCCATAACCATTCAAATCCACTATTCTCTCAACTTGCTTTCCACTCCATCCCCGATAATCCTCAGAGGCATCTGAAAAGGAGATGGCCAAAGGACCGTCTAATATATTTTTTTTATCGAAGTGTTACTAATGAATAATTCTTCACAAGTTATTCACATGACATTATTATCATTATGATCAAATTTACTTGTTGTATTTGATATCTGTAAATATCAATAAAAAGTTTTTAAAAAAATAATAATAAAAAATGGTTATTTATTTAAGTAATTTGATACATTTAATTCTAATCGATTAAATTTACCTTCCCACCCAACTATACGGAAGTGAGAGCTGGGTCCTTCTCGACCGATTGAAGAGGAGAATCACAGCATCAGAAATGAAATATTTAAGAAGAGTTGCCGGCCGAACACGGAGGGAACATGTCAGGAATAGCAGAATAAGAGAGGAGCTAGGGGTAAAAGCACTAACAGAAATTATAGAGAAGAGGCAGCTAAAGTGGTTCGGACATGTATGCCGAATGGATGAAGATCGCGGACCACGCAGGTTCTTCGAAGCCAGACCAACTGGCAAAAGAACAAGAGGCAGGCCAAGGATGTCATGGTTGGATGGTATGGCTCAAATAGGAGAGAAAAGAGGAAAGTGGTTGGATCCTATGAAGACATTGGCGAGGGACCGTGACAGTTGGATTTCTTGGATCGAGGCACCTCCACGCTGAGAGGCACTAAGGAGGAAGGAAAAGAAGAAGAAGAATTCTAATCGAGAAAAGCAATAGATTATAGATATACATATCCATGTTCTATCGTATTTCCCAATCAGTGAGAAATTGGTTGTTGCTTGTTGTTTGTTATTGTTTATAGGCGTAAAACTACAAAGGTCATAAACGCCTGTGGTTTTTTATAAACTTTTAACTATTTATTTTTATTATTACTCTTTTCTATTTTTTCACTTAAATTCTTTTTTTTTTTTTTTTTGGGGCTCTATATTTTATTAAGTAAATTTTGTGCTTTTAAAAAGGTGAACAGAGTTTTTAAATTTTTTTCATTATCTCTAAGAATTTGAAATATGCCGGGTGCAAGTCCTAGATTTTTTAGTTGCATTATATAGTATGGAAATTCTTGGAATATAAGACACAGTGATTATCTCACCGCAGTATTGGCATTTTGGCGGTGGCTGCTTGTTTATTAGATGGGAGCGTGTAAAGTTAGTGTGACCTATCCTTAGCTGCACAAGACTACTTCCTCTCTACGATTGGATCGAACGGATGTCGTCCATGGTTTGACTGGTTTTTATGATGGGTTTCAGTTTACTAGGTGGGCTCTCGTTCCACATGGACTGCCATCTATCATGAACTTAATTTTTTAAAGGAGAGCTAATATCTTGTGGAGTCAAGATGGCAGTTCCTCTGCTTGGGAGTGCAAGGGCTTGTTTAGCAGCTATTTCAGCGGGGAAATTGGTTTTATACTTTTTCTTTTCATTTGTGCCTAATGAAATTAGTTATGATGATGTTACAGAGATGAATACTAATTTGTGAATCATTTAGGACATTTTTTTTTTTCAAAAATATTATTTTTACGCTTAATCGACTATTCACAAGTGCCATAGACTAATCGGTGACCAAAAATATCGATATATCGTGATTATTTTAATGAAATGCCATTTTAAATATTTCAATCACGTTTAATGATATTCCTATTACGGTATGTTTAATAATATCGTAAGGTACTATCGAAGAAAAAATATCGGATTATCGATATATCGTGATCGATAACCAACCTTAAGTGTAACTCCGGGTCTTAATACAAAATACCCTTTCCTTTCAGTTTTGAGGGTCGAAATAACGAAATGTAAATAGTGAGGGTCTACATGAGTGGCACTTAAAATAGTACATGACTATAGTGTCGCATTATTTATATATTTTTTTAGTTCTATGTTTAATAGAAATATACTACAGCATTAACCAAAACTTACAAAACCACCTCCGAAATGTTCACCGTATACAGTTAACTATTTGAGCGTCTTTAGCTTATAACAGCACTGAAGAGAGAGAAATATTTCAAGACTTTCACAAAGTTACGCAATTAAAATATAGAGATTGAGCTCCAGACGCCTAATTTATCTCAGATTAATAACGGGTAATTATTTTAAAACTTCTTTCTCAAATAGCTTCTCATCCTGATAAAGCACACTGCCTTTCAAACATGTAACATCCCAAAATTAATTGTACTTAAACTTCATGATACAAACTGGAAAATTCGGTTTAGCGTTAAAAACCTTCACCGGATGTTGGAAATAAATGTTACCTTCACGCTTGTTGCAGTCGTGAGAATTACACTCCCACTTCCGGCGAAATGCACTTAAGGTTCCTGAACTCTTAACCGGATTGGCCCACCATTTAAGTTTCTATTATATTCGATGTTGTTTTGTTTTTTTAATTGGATATGTCTTTTGGCTTGGGGTCTATACTTTTTTGCTGTAAGGTTTTTTTCACATTCAAAAATTTTAAATTTTGGCACGCTGTAGCTCCTTTGGTGTTTCTCTGATCGAAAATTTGACGACAGTTTCCTCGTCAGAAGTATAATCGAGAAAATTCTTTATTCTTTATTCTTTATATAACATTTGTCGCTAAAACATACCACTTAGGAGCAATATTGATTCGAATGAAAAAAAAAGTCATGTTGCAACGTTTTTTCACCATAAAATATAAAACATTTTGACACGCTCTTTCTCTGTTGGTGTTGCTCGGATCGAAAATTTAACAACAGCCTTCTGGTCAGAAATTTAATTGAAGATATTTTCTGTTATATAACTTTTGTCGCTATGACCTACCGTTTAGGAGCTGAATTGGTTTGAATGAAAAAAGTTAGGTTTTGCCAATATTTTTTAAATTTTGGGGCTTTTTTTGACACACTCTAGCTCCTTTGGCGTTGCTAGGGTTGATAATTTGACAACTGTTTCCTAGTCGGAAATCAAATGGAGAATATTTTTGTTGTATAACACTTGTCGCTAGGACCAACCGTTTAGGAGCTATATTGCTTTGAATGTTATTGTCGCATTTGATACCGCTGTTTTCTCTCCACATTGTTAGTTTAAATAATCATTGATTGTTAATTTAATTTAAGTAATTAGAGCCTTTTAATTCAAAAATGTCACTTTGGAAAAGTAGTAGATTATAGATAGTCATATCCATGATCTATTGTTTGTACCAGTCAGTGAAATTGAGTTTTCTTTTTTGTTTTGTTTTTTACTAAAGTTAATTAATTGTAATATTTTATTTTGCAATCCATTTCTAAGACTCAAGATAACTTTTTGAAATGATCATATTTGTTTCATTTAAATTAAGTATATAAATAATTGTCATCAATTGCAGTTTCATTCACAGTAAATTTATAAATTAAATTAAATAAAAATTAATTATGAATGTTTTTTCAAATAATTTTCTAATTATTAAAACTAAAAATAAATCTAAAAAATGTGAATTTGTTTTGTATTATTTCCATCAAATGTGGGAATGTTCAATTGTTCAATGTTTTTAAATTGCTAAATATAATTTACAAACCAAATTTAACTTCATTTCCCTGTTGAATATAGAATTATGTCTATGGTTGCTTTTCTTTCCTGGTTGTATATTACATTAATGAGAGCTTGATTACTTTATTATGTTCAATAAAAGGGAGAATCAGCAATAGTTTGTCAATTAAATAAACCATAATAACCAAAAAAAAATACAGAAAGAAATAAAAGTTTGTTTTCATTTCCGTCCCACTAACATATTTATTTATTTTTAACTTTTTTTTTTTAAATGGGTGTCATTAATATATCAGCAGAATTATAGACATGAATAAGGAATAAGTAAAAAAAAAAATTTTAAATAATATAAAAATAACGTTTGTATCATATATAAAATTAGTGGTATATTCATATACTGTTGTATACAATATTTCTTTCTCACATACAAAATTTATTTTTAAATTTAGGGGAAAAATGCACTAAATTAAAGAATAGCTTATTTAATTTCAAACATCAAATAAATTTATATTAATATATTATATTTGAAACAATAAATAGATAATATTTTTTTTTTTTTTAAATAGTGCTTTAATTTTGATATGGTCAGATAATTCTTAAGTATAGATTCCGTAAGTTTTAGGTTGTATCAGGAGTTTTAATACAGTTTATTGTTTTACTAGGATTATTTTACTAATACCCATCAATAAATAAATATTTCTCGTTCTCAATAATTAGTAATCCATATTGGATCTTTTAGTTCAAATGTAACATTAAACATATGTATTGATACCTAAGGAAATAGCAATAAGTACAATAAATGGAGATGTAGTGTATAAAAATGACTGTCATTAAGTGTAAAAAAAAATTTACAAAATATATTTGTTATTATGTATTAAGTTAATTCTGTGCAAAATAAATTTCAAATATTTTCAAGTTAAAGCTACCAATATATAGTCTACTATGCCAGAGCAGTATTATTATTTACGAGCCTTTAATTGTGATTAAATAAAATTAAGTCATAATGCTTAGAATGGCTAATTTAAAAATGAAATATTCATAATATGAACTTTTAACTTTAGCAAAACAGATGCCTGGATTTAATTTTCAAATATCTGAGAATGTATGCTTTATTTATAAAAAGCTTACAGAGATGATGTCCCATTTATGAGTAGGTATTAATACATTAAGTCGAAAATGGGTTGTACTTAAAAAAAACAACTAATAATTATAAATAAATACAACTGACATTGAGTATTGTGATAAATCCATTTCATGTACAAAATATTCCCTTGCTACACAACAAAAATATTAGCTGATTACAGCCAACTTGATTGATGTGGGAAATAATTAGCAATCCTGTAATTTTTATTGTGATCAATGAGCTAGTTAATTACACAGAAAAGAACTTTTTTTTTTCAAAAATATAGATATGGCTATTTCTTAACAAATCAAATTTTTGGGTATATCATTATAAGAAGTTACAATAAAAACTAGCTAAGAATTATTTAACATTTTATGTTAATCTAAACAGTCTTAGTGATTTTCAGTATTATGAGGAAGAGACAGGCTTGAGTTGACTTCAGTACATCTTTTAAAGAAATTTAAATAAATTACTAAACCAAAATAATGTTAATTTAATTTTTTTTATTGGAGGATTCAAAATAGATTAATTTCAAATGTTGTATAATTTAAGGATAAAGAAATTATGATATGAAAAATGTTTAATTTTTTTGGTTTTCACTTGTTTTTATTCAAACCAGTCACTAAAATTTGGAAAGTGAGTGCATTCATCAGCAATTAATAGTGCATGAATCTTCATTCTACAGCACTTTTCAACAATAAATAAAACTCTTAATTTATCAAACTTGAACAAATCATATCATATTTTGAATAAAATAATTTTAACTTTATTTATCAATGTAAAAATTATTCCTTTTTTCTATTCTATTTTTATATATTATGAATTTGACTAAATTAAGTTTATGAATATAATTTTAAATATATATGTCTAAAAAAAATTAAATGCACTTTTCTATCCATGGAAGTATTTTTATAAAACTTATGTTAATGTGGCCATTAGTTTAAAAAAAAAAAAAATTAAAAACTTAAATTTATTATTTAATTATAATATTTACCTTATATTTCCCAATGATAACTATTTTTGATGAGTGTGTTTTATTAGAGAGCTACTACTTGCTACTTGGATGTTCTTCCTTAAATTATAATGCACTAACCGACTAAGAACCAAGGAGGTTAAGGTCGTAACCATCACAGGACAATCAGAGTGCATTTTTATTTTCTCATCAAATAGGAAAAGAAAAGAATTGATGAATAGTCTTCACTTATTTTATTTTAAGTTTTTACATCTTTATAATTATTAATGAATCGTCATTTCCACGTTTTTAAAATTATGATTCACACAAATTATCAACGTGAGAATTTCACTTAAAAAACAAAAAAAAAAACAGATAAAAACACTTTTAATTCATTATTAAATTAAAACAATGGACTAAATCAATTTTCATTTCCTAAATATTCTCCTATAAACAACTACAGTGTATTTAGAATCCCTAAAATAGACATGTCCCAGTTATAGTGCTATGATCTTTTTTGAATGGGTGCCTACTGTTATAGTTACCTAAATAACACAATATTTGTATAAACAAACTAATAATTATTGTTGTTATGGTTTCAAATTATTAAAAAAATAGTTTATAAAACTGTGAGAAAATTTAGAATAACACCATTCTTTCATAATAATATTTATATTATTTTAGGTTTTTAATTTATGATTATTTATTGATAAAAAATTTATATATTTCTTTCATAACATAATTTAAATCTTAAAATAATGGATTTATTAACAACATTTAAAAAAAAATTGTATCTTGTTTTGTGAATCTGCTCCATTTAAGATATGTTCTCATTTAAATTTTAAATTTAATTTCTTTTAGTCACTTTCATTTGTTTTGTTGTTTTTTTTATATTTCTCTTTTTTTATGTTTTTATGTATCTTGCCTTTCAAATATATTGCACTCCAACATAAATTATTTATTATCCAACTGTAGAACACAAATATAATAAGATATGATCCAATTTTATTAATTTAAGCTTTGGATGTTGCAATCTTCACAATGAATATCTTTGTTCAATGAAACTTGGAGTTGAAAAATAAATATATTCCTGGAAAGTATTTCATATGATATTCAAGATAAGCAGTGATTTACTGGATGTTGGGAATTGAAGAAGTTTAATTATCAAACTTTGAGAGATTTCATATTGCCAGTTGGAAGAAGAATTAGTGCATACTTACATTTCAAAATTAAAATTCTTCTCCGGTTACTAATTAATTTACTTGTTATATTACTTATGTACTTATTAATCAATTGTTTTTCAATTTTTTTTTATCATTTTCACATCCAAAACATTTAATGTAGCATGAACTGTTAACTTCAGATTGTTTTTTTCTACTTTCAGATATCTGTTATAGATGTTGGTATATAAGATATAAGTTTGAATCTTAAGAACTCACTCTGAAGGGTTTTAAACTGGGATCCATTCAGCATCATGGATATAATTGACTAACTTAAATCTACTCTAGAATAATTAAGATCAGGTTATCTTGTAAAATAATTCTTGGAAAACCGATAATATACTGGATAAATCTGGTTAACGATTTAAATATCCAAGTTGATGAAATAAGTAATATATTTATTTTAAGATCTAACTTATAAAACAAAGTTGTTTAATCCTTTCCATACATGGCTCTGATTTATATACTATTCTTAATATGATTTTGTAAAATTTACATAGTGGCAGAAATAAAATTTGAAATTGTTGCAATACCTTTACAGAAAGTTATTATGTGGATAAGGAAGACAGTTTGTGGACAATGAGGACAAGTCTGGCATACAAAATTTTGAGAGACATAAAGCAAGTCTTGTTCAGGGAACCTCAATCAACCAATCATAGAAGAGCATTGTATTGCCTTAGAAGCGATTTAAAATAATGATTGACATTTTGAAGAGCACTTTTAGTAGGGAGAAGAGTATCTTTTCTTCCCAGATCATATCGGATTGATATAGCATCTGCCCTGTTTTTCTTTTCCTTTTCATTAACTATGTATGTTTATATTTATATTTATGCCTCAATCTTAATCATTCCTCTATTGCTATAAACTATCTAATTGTTTTACTTCATATATTTATGTATCGACTATTGTCAACTTCCTACTCTTATTCTTTATTTATGTATTTTCTCATTAACTTATCCACTTCTCTTTTATCGTAACATTTTTTTTATCTTTATAATAGTAAAATATTCAATTTTCTATCTAATTTAAATTGTATTTATGTTATTTTATTTATACATTTTATTTTATTTTTTTCCAAATTTACTATTCTTTATTTTCATACTGTTATTCTTTTCTTATATTTTTTAATACTTACTGCCTTTTTTGTCATATCTTATTGTTTGTTTTTCTTCTAGTCCTGATGAAGGCTAGCAATGTAAGCTAAAATGTCAGCACCATAAATTAACAATTTTTCTAAAATTGCTATTTGCTATGACTGCATACCAGAAAAACCTACATCTTTATTATTATTTTCATTTAATGACTACTTTTTTTTTTCTGTCATTTTAACGTATCTCAGTTACTTATCTTACCAGAAGAATTTTTTAGTATCTTTTATGATAGTTAATTTTTCAAATAACAAGGAATATGTCCCTGAATATTCTGGACACAATATAGTGGAGTTACAACTGAAACAAACTGTCAAAACCATGTTTTTTGACTTAGCGTGTTTCACATCCAACCCCAGCATATATAGTAATAACTGCATAGTAACATGATATCCATCTGTCATGGTCATCTCTACATTACTGACTTCCCCTTAGAGATTTCAGCTTCTTTGCTTCCTCCTACAGCCTGTGTACAATTAATTATTTTTAATCATTAAATTATTACAAGTAATATTTCGTTTTTTTCTCTTTTGATGGTTTTATTGTCCTCAATAATATTTCTTCTTATAAGAGGCATCACCTCTTTTTTTTTTTAATTTAAAATTGTTGAGTTTAACATGTTATATTCAGTCGACAAAGTAAATTGAGAGATGATGGAGGAAATGGACATTTGGTTGTAGCTCTACTTACAGCAACCCCATAAATAAAATATAAGGAGCCCAGTGGTTGAGAGAAAGAGAATATGGTAAAGATGATTTTACTTGCACACGTCATATATATTTAACTATGGAGTGAACTTAACTAGTTGTGATGTTTACATTGAAATTATATTTTGTCATTTCTATAAATACCTTAATAATATTTCTATAAATGAAACCTCTAAATTCCAAGCTCACGAATTGTATAAGCTATTTAATCATAGAGGCTCAATTGAGGATGTGGCTGCAATAAGAGCCCATATGCCAAAAGTAACATCCCAGCAATGAACATTCAATGTTTTTAATGATTACTGCATAATATCGTACTGGTCTTGCATTGGTTTTTTCACTTTCTGCTTTTTGGGCAACTATTCTATAAGAGGACAGATGGCAAGTCAATTTTAACCTTAAATTTTCCAATCACTTTACAAAAAAAAAGCTATAGGCCTTTTTTGCTTAAAATTATATTAATCATGATTTGCATTGAAGAAATAAGAAAATATTATGAATAAAAGCATAAAACTACTTCAAATAAAACAATACAAACAAACAATAGGTTAAAAAACGGTAAAATTAATATTCTTCTGCATCTTGGCTCTCTTCTGTTTTTATTAGATCACATTCATCAATGTAATCTCCTCCATTAGTTTCCTGAAGGCTGAATATTTTCAAAGCCCAATGCTTTTGTGAAGTATATGGAAGTAGGGACTTAACATCACTGAGTTTGTGCGGATTAAAAGGAACCCAACCTTGAAGGCTTGAGAACCAGTTCATTAGAAATTTTTTGCATTTACCTAAAAAATCAACAAAACATGAAAAAAGTGTCCCACATGAAATATATACAAAGAAAACAGCAATATAAACCTGTATCACATCATGACAAGAGATAAATAAGTGGAAGAACTGAGGTTAGTTTACAAGAGCCAAGAATTGAAAGAAGGACCCATAAGACCAAGTTACAAAACCCATTCTATTTTTTCACCTAATCGATTTATTGAATCAAAATTTTTACACAGCCATCTTAAATCGATAGAGAAGTGATTAGAATGTTTTTTCACAAAAAGGGCCTTTGGTACTTCAGGCCCTTATTGCAGCCACATCCTTAATTATTATAATATTCTTTACATGTTCCAGAATAACTGACTTGGTCTATAACACAATACTACTCTATGCCAAATTCACTTGCTTAATTTTAATTTTAATTTTATTTTTATAACTGAATGTTCTGATTAGAAATATATCCATAAATATTCTAAATTAACCTGATTTTTTTTTCCTTTTACTGAATTTATTTTCATATCCATAGGGGAGTGCATATTTGGATGTTATGTTATGTACTCCACTTAAAACAGAAAGGATAAGTTATTCTGAGGTTAACAACCTAACATAGAAAGAGGATTCAGGAAAATCCATATTGAGGGGTAATTATGAATTAAATTAAATGGATTGTTAAATACATATATATATAATGTATAATTTTTAATCAGGTAATAGTTATGATGTTTACATTGAAATTATATTTTGTCATTTTTATAAATACTAAGCGTTTCATAAATATTAGAATTATATTAGCTTTTCTTTTTCATAAATTTCATAGCAAAGTATCAATTTATTCAAGAAATAAACTGAGATGAATACTATCTCTATATTCAATTGACACATAGTTTTTTAAATAAAAAATATTGCAATAATTTAGGACAAAAGACAAACAATTTTAAGTTTTATTATCTAAAATAAAAATATGTATTGTGCTAATATTTATTACAATTCTCAAAACCCAATTAAGATATTGGTATTGTAAAAGAGTGTTATATGGAGCGATTTGTTTTTGACAAGATAAGAAGCCGGTGGAATCTTATTTTTATCTCATTGACCTGGTTTCAGACTATTAAAACACTGCATTAAAAAACTGAAATATAACTGATGCAATTTTATGATATAATTATACACTGTGGATTCCACAATTCTTAATAATTCTACTTTATTTTAAACAGACAACTGAAATAAAAACTATTGTTGGAACATGGATAACACAAGTAAATTTTTTTTTGCTTGTAAATATAACTTTTGTTTTTATTTAATGAAGAAAATGTCTCGAAAAATATAATACATGTATTTTTCTGTGATGATAAATTCATTCAACAGTGATTCTCAAACATGTAAGGGATAGCTGAAATGTTTGGTTAGATATGCTCCATCTAAACTCCTGTCATTAAAAGTTGAAGATATGCAGTTTTGACTATCCAAATAAAGGTTTTTAAATTATTTTTTGTGAATTTAGAGTAATAGTACTTTAATATGGACATGGACGAATCACACACACAAAAAAATAAAATAAATAATAATAAAAAACAATCTAATAGAAAAATAAACAAATTTCCTACACATTATGGTCTACAAATTTTTTTGTCAAACCATTGATTTAGGTGCAAGAGAGTGTTGAAGTTATAATGCAGTACAATGATAGTATAATGGACAAAAAATGTAGATTTTTCCTGATTTAGTATTCATTTTTTGGACAAACAAACTAATTAGGTACTGAAATGGACTGAAGTATGTAGCAGCTAATGAACAACTGTCCATTTTTTGTCTATAAAAGGTTTGTAAGGCATAAACTTTTTTTGAAATATGTAGATTATTTTTAGATTAGATGGATTATTTTTCGTTGTGTTTTTTCAAGGTATACATAAAATGCAACTTTTTTTACATTTGGAAGAAAAAATAATTATCACTTTTTTTTTTCTGAGCACTTGAGTTTTTTGAGGGGGCAATTTTTAAAGTAGAATTCTTAACCCTAAAAAATATAAAAATCAATTCAGGGCAAATTTATATTTTTCCTGCCAAAATACCCCATTACTCGAAAATACCAGATGTGGTGAACTAAGTATTGTAAACTATATACTTGAGGAATGCCAGATATTTTCATTCATTAGGAAAAGGCTTAAAATGTCGTCATGAAAAGCCACTGAAGCCATTGATGGAATTTCTTAAGTATACTGGATTTTATGGATAGATATAGGAGTAAGCATTGAATGAGAACTGTGAATGATCCAAAGAGTTAAAGGCGAAGTGAATGAAAAAATGAGGAGTTCTAAACATTTTCATCTTATGTTAGTTCAAAGTTGAATAAATATTCATTGAAGAGCTATGTTGAGTGACTCAGTGCATATATTGAAAGAAATGTTGGGTGGGATCAGTCATAAAAAAATAATTTAGGCAAAGCTAAAAAATTTAATTTATTTTATTTGCCAACATTTCGGCCAAATCATTGATGGCCATCATCAGAGCTAAGACAAAGATATGTTGAAAAAAGAAATAAAAAAGAGAGGAAGGAAACAAATATATACAAAAAAATTAAACAAAAAAAGAATAAAATATATAAGTAGATAAAATGAAAAATAATAGTTAATAAACAATTTTAAATTTAGTATGTAAAGAGTTGACATTGTATAGAGGTTACAATAAAATACAGTTAAAAAAAAAAAAGATATAAGATGATCAAAAGTGTAAATAGAACCAGATCAAGATAAGCAATATCAGAAATATTCCAGATGAAAAATTGGGGGGAAAAAACTATAGTATAGAACTTTAAGTAACATGACATACTGCCACGAAATGAACTTTCATGAGTTTTTTCATTTCCTCTCTTTTTATTATTTTTTTTTCAAAAAAAATTTTTTTGAGACCTGATGATGGCCATCAAAGATTTGGTCAAAACGTTGGCAAATGAAATAAATAATGTATGGTAACTTTGCTTCAGACTCGGAACAAGGGCGGTACAGGGGGGGCTTGTGCCCCGGGTGGCTAGATTTCAGGGGCAGAAAAATTTGAAAAGTTTATAAAAAAAAAATAATAATACGTTAGTAAAAATTTTTCACAATAATAATATCACGATCGATATTGCTAAATTTTATTTTATTTTATTTTTTTCATAACTTATAAATTTTATTAGCTGTATTATATTTTAATGGTGGGGAAGGTAGGAGGGAGAGGAGATGGAGGTAGTAAACAGATCATTGCTCCTCCTGACATATCTTTGATAGGCCCTGCTTTGTTAAATTTTTTTTTTTTTTTACTGATTCCACCCATCTCTTTCAAAAATAAATATTTAGTTTTTGAAAAAGGTATTTACTTAAAACAATCTTTGTCTCGGACTTATTGCTATGTTGTTATAATATCCTAGGTAACAACTTGAGGATTGATGCATATCTCTTGCATATTTGATTATAGGTTGCAACATTATTATTGTGCGAAAGTCCCAACTAAAATATGCTAATGCTGCTAAACCAATGCATAATGTAAATAGTGAGAATCTGTTGTGCTCAAGCGGAACTTTTTTTTTTAATAAATAAAGACCGTTATATTAAGGACGTCATTAAGGACGAAATCGTTCCACAGCTTCTTTGATAAAATGAAACTGAAAGGCAGTCCGCTATAACGACCTTTTACAGCATGAAACTTGCCTAATTAGTCATTGTGTGAGAGGCACAAATGCCCAGGGGCTTTCCAACACCAATATATTGGGTTGAAGAAAATATCTAAAGTTTCCCAACAATTTTTACCAGATCACACAATTCATCGGAGAGGTTCTAATTTAAGTCAAGATATTCGTAATTGCTTAAAATATATATTTATATATACAGAGCCAAATAAAAAGGCGCATATACCGAAACTAAAAAATTTCCAGCTGGAAATTTTCGGGCAATTACACAGACACCTTGGTTCGTTAATAAAATAACTTTCAAACATTTCGTAATCGACTTCAAGGTCATACTAATAAAATCATACAAGACATATCGAAAATGATGCCTAAAAGGAGCTTGAATAAAATGAAAGATCATTGACAAGCGAGATGGAGGTGCCACGGTGCATCATAACTCTCATTTTTTTTATTGCTTTCACGTTTGCTAGATATCTTTTTCATATGTGGACTGTTGTAAATATAATCAAGACAAAAAAAGTATTATCATTGTTTTTAAATTTGAGTATCTCTTTGAGTAAAACGTTTTACACGATTTTGCAGATTAAAGACATATACATTTCCTATTTGAACTCCCATATTATTGGTGAAGTATGACGAAATCTACTTACCATAAGTGCAGACGTCCATGCTTACATATCTTTTATTTCATAGTTTTAGTTACTATAAAAAACTACTATTTTTAATGAAATTTAAAATCCTTCACATTAGAAGATAAAATAATTTATTGATTTGTTAGTTGTTGTTTCTTTTCTTATAGTTTCTCCCTAAATGAACTATGATTTATATGTGACGAACATTGTTTCAGAAAACTTAAAATTTTCTAATATTTAAACGATATATTAAAAAAAAAAAAAATATTTTGAAAACCAGAGGCAATGACAGTAAATAACTGTGAAGATTTTTGTTTACAAGTACAACTCTCACAAATAAGAGATAAATTAACTGAATGTGTTCGGAAGAAGGTTTCTCACCAGCAATAAATTATAAGATTTAATCGTTAATGTAAAGTATTGTACATATTTCGATCAGGACGTTCAATTAAACAAATTTAACTTCCACAAGACCTCCTCTGATTACGACCAATATATGTATTTGTCATACTACAATGTGCCGAAAAACATAAAAGTTGTTCAAAAGATGATTGGAAGCGTCATCGATTTACTATGAATATTAAATTTTCCATGTGAAAAATATAGCTAATATTTTTTAAAATTTACAGTAGAGCGTCTATTATCCCGAATAATGAATGCCAGGCCTACTAAAATTGTCCGGATAATCGACGTAATTATGCACAAAGTAAAATTGGAAGTACTATAGCAGTAGAAGATGACCCAATGATGAGGATTAATCAGGCCATCCTTAAATCTCAACATGTTGCTCCGGAAAATCCTTAAGATTTAATCTTGGGGGTTTCCAGGTTGTAACAGTTCCAAGACTGATTGTGATCCGCTTCTGGCAGTTTTAGTAATCATGATTTTAATTATATAAAATAATAAAAATATTGTAACTAAATAAAATAATATTAATATTTTAATTAAATAAAAGATTAATACAATTTTAATTATACCTAGAAAATAAATCAAAGTTACCATAAATAATATGGAAAGCTTAGTCAATACAAAAATTAAAAATATTTCTAGGTACATAAGAGTAAAATTATAAAATAATCCATTTGCTAAATATTACAAAAAGTTTAGTCGAAAAAGAGATTTTAAAATGTTTATTGATACAACTGTGCAAAATTGTGTATAAAGGAAAGATTTTACATTCCGATAACAACCCCTAAACATTGTTGTTTTATTTTAATTAATGTCTGACAAATAGAATATAAAAACAAAAAAACAAACATAGTTTTTAATACGCTTTTATAAATTTCACCAGTATGTAACGGAATCATGCTTCGTCATTTTCACCAATTTTCAGCAATCTGATTATCTTGGAAATTTGCACACGTGTCAAAGACCGATGGCAATATAATAATTGCACAACTTGGTTTTAATATTCTTACTTAGTCCAGTCGAAATACCCCCCAAAAGGGGTCTGCCTTGCAAAAGGTGGAATAGTTCAGATTCTTATGTGATCCAGATGGGTCCTGAGAATAAAATATCAAAAATGAAACTAAATTTGATAGGGGGTAATATTTGGAAGGCTATCAGCAAAACGCAAACGTTTTGAATTGAAAAAAAAAAAATATATAGAAACATGCTTTCAATCGAAAAATACAAAATGTATGTACAAAATTAAAGTTTAATAAATTATGCGTCTAAAGACCTTAAGATGAATTTAATTTAGTTGTTTAGCCACTATGGATTGTCAAACATCGAAGAATTTTGCCAACTTTAAAAAGTTAGTTTTGGTCATGTTCAAGAGTCAATAACGCAGAAATGGCTAATTCAATCAAAAAATGTTATATACTAATAGTTGTAGATCATTAGATTTTTTCAGAGATAGGTTTAGTTCTGTTTGCTATTAAAGCGTGTTTTTTTTAGTTTTTTAAAGTATATATAAACATTTTTTTTTTAAATTTAAATACCAATTTAATAACAACAAAATTGTATTAAAAAGGTAAATTTTAGTTGGATTTCTCAGGTCGAACGGCTTTGAAGTTATGAAATATCCAAATCGGTCGAAATGACAAACCAATTAGTAGCTCTCAAAAATAATAATAATAATAATAATTAAATACGTACCCTTAGAGCATTGCCTATATCTATGCTCCGGGAAACTTCTTCTAAAAAGTCCTTACAACTTTACGAATTTTTAATCAACCGTAAGTACTTCTACTGCTTCTTCTTTCTCTTCCTCTTCCTCTTCTGCCATTTCAAGCTTGGAGGGGCCTCAACCTGACGGGGTCATTCCGCCCGATCACATCACATTCTCTTGATTTGAACAATTTTTTACTTCTTCTTCCGATCCTTTGCATGTTATCCACGTAAAGTGTTATCAGCCGCCTTTGAGATCTTCGTCCAGTTGGGGGCTTCCAAGATTTTTCTTTGTCTTCGTTATATAATGATGCGACTATTTTAGCTGTTGATATTTTTCAAATATCTTTAGGTCTGGAACTTAGAGTTGATATCTTATTTCAGATACGGCCTTTTCTTGTTTTACCGTAGCTATTTCATTTTAGTAATCCGGCTGATATTTTTATCAAGGACCCAGCTCTCACTTCTCTATGAAAGCAACGCTAGGTTGACACTACCTGAGGATTTTAAGGAAGTCTACATTCAAAATGACGGATACTGATAATAATAACATTTCATTTAGGTATGGATTCAGAGATAATCGATACATTTTTATTCTCTAAATCCAGAATAAACACCCCCAACCACCTTTTCGAGTTAACTCGATCGAAAACATTTGTAGCACCTGTGATGTGGCCGACATTTTTTCATTGTTTTCATTTATTTTAGAAGAGTTCACTACTTGAAGGAGTATGTAACAAGTGCCAATGTCTTAATTTGTTGCCAGTTTCTTAATTTCTAATCAAAATATTTAATCTTAGCCTAGTATTTGTTCTTCTAAAATCTTCTAAAATTAAAATTGTGGATATTACAGGAGATTTGAAAAAAACTAAAATAATTGAATGGCTCCGCCGAAAAACGTTCTGAGCGACAAAATTTCCGAAGTGGCGACTTTAAAGTTTATAAAATGTATAATAGTACGTCGTAGTATGATATAGTACTCCATTATGTTATAATACATGTAAATATAACAAATTAATTTGTGAATATAAAATATTACCTACAAAACTAACAAAAACTTTAGATTATGATTTTCTTTAGCTAATTACTCAAAATTTTATGTTTGTCGGTTAGAACGTTTTTCGGCGGACCCATTCAATTAGTGAATAAATATATATAAATTAGTTAATAAAGAATAGTAAAATAATTAATGAATTGTAAGGCATCACACGTTAGAACTAATAAATATACTTGGATGGTTCAACAAACAATTATTTATTTTTCCTAGAAAAGAGAGTCTCAGGAATTTATTTTAATTAGTCAACAACAAAGCAGAATAGTCATTTCTAGCTCCATGACTTTTATAGTACATTTAAATTGAGATTTAAAAAAAAAAAAAATATTTCGATATGATTATTTATTCTTAAATGATAAACAATTGATGCTCAACAAATATTATTGTATAATAATAGGTAATTTGTTGTTGAATATGGGAATATTCCAGAAAAACAAGGCATCAATAACGAACCATTTAAGGAAATAATGACAGCTGCTGTGTTAATACTTCAGGGATTAGTCAATAAGAAAATATAAAAAAGAACTTCTTATTTTTTGTAAAAATGTTCTAATTCCTTATTTTATTTTTTCTAACAAATATTTTTTTGTAGGCTTGATTGGATAACAATTATACATATTATAATTATATGTATTTGTAATATCCATATTGATATTATAAATACATATAATAATGTATATGGATACATAAAGATCTTTATTAATTTCAAAATTATGGCTGAAACGTCAGCAAAAAAGTAATGATCTATTAGTATAATCATTTTTATTTTTTCTTATTGACTTATTCCTGAAGTATTTATACAATCATATAAATTAGCAGGAAAAAAATCTACTTGTTCTATTAACAAATATTTAGAGAGCATCCGTATTCTAAAAAGATTTTTTTTTCTTGCCAGCATCCGACGTATTTCATTTTTATCTTTTGATCGTTTGAAGTTAAAGTAATTCAAGTGAAAATCAAAATAAAACAAACTGAAAGAAGATTGGATAAATAAATAAAATTAACAAATGTTGATCTAACAAGCGATCTCTCGGCTAGACGACGTAAAGGGTCGTTGGATGAAACTGCCTTGCAAGTTGCACATACTACTATATTTTTTCCTTTGTATAAATTTATCTAGGATTTAAATAATATAATTGTTTTTGATTTAACAGCCGAGAAGGATTGTTATAGATTCCATATTTTCCTCTTCCTGAAAAAAAGTGGACATATTCAGTTTTGAAAGACAAGTCCGCATTTATTCTATTCTATATTAATAATATGTAATACAAATGGTGTGAGTGTAATTTGAACTTAACCATGTTGCGTGTAATAGTTTCAAGTATTTTTAACCGACTTAAAAAAAAGGAGATTATGAATTCGACATGTATATATGTAATATTGTTGGAATTGGATAATATTTGAGTACGATGACCCATTAGGCTTCCAATCATATGTGCTTAATTTCGTGTGCATGTTTGTTTGTATGTATGTATGTATGTATGTATGTATGTATGTATGTATGTATGTATGTATGTATGTATGTATGTATGTATGTATGTATGTATGTATGTATGTATGTATGTATGTATGCATGTATGTTTGTTTGTCCACGAATTTCTCGAAAACTAAAAGTCATATCGAGATGATCTTTTTTTTATTTAAGTTAGGTACAATTCAACTTAGCGAATTGTTTAAGTTAAAATAAAAATAAAAGTAGTTTCAGAGATGTGGGTAAATTAAGAAAAATTATATTATATCATTATTGTTATATTATATGACATACGGAGCACGGATTATCGGCAAAGTCTTTAATATAATTCAGAAATTCTTCTTCGCCATGTATCCGACGACGTCGCTGCTGGGCGTTTTGACGCATTATAGAATGACGGTGTAGTCTCTCTTCTTTATTTTCTAGCAATCTTTGGACACGAGCGTTTTCACTCAGGGCTCTATGGTATGTCGCTCTATCTTCAGACTCTTGACACTGAATATTCCATATGTGTTCACTTTGAGATCGGCGTATTTGTACGTTTTCATCTAGTTGATTGTATGGTTTGTATTTCATGAATGTGTATAGATATCGCAGAACCTCAGAGTTTTAAATTAGTCTCTAAAAAAGATTTTTTTAAAATAGAAATTAACATATTTACTTTTCTTTGATTCGATTAGCCAATCGTGATGATCTGCATCGAATTGTTTAAACCATAAGCTCAATGTAGAATGTAACTATTTTTGATGTCTGAATCGTTTCAGTTATGAATAATAGAATATGTTGTATATTTATTTCCCAGGTAGGATAGATACGCTAGATTACAACATATACTTTCGGTGATTGTTTAAAATTACTATAAGTTATATCATTATTTTTGTAATAGGATACATTAATTAATAACGATTAATTAAGGAAATAGTGTTTCCTTATTATTCCCAACTAAATAGCAATTATTATTATCTTTAGTATTTAGATATATCTTATTGTTGTTTTAGTGCTAATTGCTTTTTGATGTCCGACTTTGTCCTCCAACCATACGGACACAGTTTTGCGATCAGTACACGTTGGGAACCAGAAATGAAAGGAAAACCATTGGTACTCAAGATAATAACTGATCAATGGTTCCATCAAGGAACCATTTACCTTGAGAAATGTACAAGGAAAGGTATCTCCTTGAGCCCGGCGATTTCATAATGTCGTTGTATAATCAGGTACCAGTCCGGCGGAAGCAGTGGCAACTATTATAGTAATAGTAAAATACCAACATTATAGTAACACAAAAATATCTAGCATGTTGAGCAATTAAATTGAAGTTCCATTTTTAAGATTGACACTTTCAATTAATTGCTATTACTAGAAATGTATTTAGATCCGGTTCAGGTAAATTCAACTTTAAAAAAACAAAAGAAGTTTTTATGTAGATGTTCTAGGAAATCATTAGTAGTTTGAAAATTTAATTAAAATCATAATAATTCAGATTTTCGTTCCAAACAACCAATTTTGTAACTGTAATTTTTAAAAGCCGCATTATTTCTCAAACATTAGTTTACTTTCTGGTTGAAAGATACAACTGTGTTACAAAAAGGAAATGTGAAACAAGATTATAATGACGTGGCAATAACTTATGAAGAAATTTCCCAATGGTAGTACATCAGCAACAGCTCTATAATTAAAGGTAAACCATCAAGTGTCTAATGTAGCAGTTTAAATCAGTATGGAGTTTTTCATGGAAGAATTATGAATCTTCTTTTGGTGAATGGGGGAGGGTGGAATAACTTAAGTCGTTTCTGAATTTATGCATTGCATACCATAAGAGTTTCGATAGTTTAATGGAGCTCCAAATCTGAACTTGGAATTAGTAAATAAGCCTGGTTTCAGTCATGATGTGGTATATCAAATATTAAATTAGTGGCAAACTACAACAAGTGTCTTGTAGTTCCAGTTTAGTCTTAGCATTCTACGATAATTGGAAATGAAAGACATATCTTTGAATTTCAAAAAGTTGAACACTCCAAAAAAGCAACGATTTCCTGATTCTTGCTGCAAATTCCTTCCAGAGTTCATTTGTCTCGGCGACTAGCGCTCCAAGATATTCAAAGGCCTCACAAACTGGGAAATTATGACCATTTATTTTAATAAAAATTGATAATTATTTAAACTTAATTTTGATGTAGTGATGGAAACTTTCATTGAGATTCAAAGCAGAGTTGGCAAATCTTTGAGATAATTTATTTGTAACTATTGTTAAACAGTTTAAGAAATAAAAAAAAAAAACTTTCCTCACTTTATAATAGAATGGCTTGAAGAAATGTCATCAAGAAACATTTTGATGTCAGATTACAGCACTCCCATTCTTAAGATAGTTTCATAAATCAGATAAAGACCCGTATCACAATCTCTGAATCACTACAATTGAAAGTTACATTTACATAGTATTGATGAATTAATATTCGATTCTAACACTATTTAACATTATATTACGTACATGTATATATATACATATATTATGTGTGTGTATACACAGACATACACTATTAGTTCGACATCTTTTTTTAAGGTGAAATACCAACATCTGTGGTAATATAAAAGAAAAATATATAAGTATATTTTTTAGATCTTTAAAAAATCTAAAATGTATCTTAGGAAATGATCCTTCTATACCATATACGTACCTCAGCCAAAATTTATCTTTTTGAAAATAATTAACAGTAATTAATAAGTTGTTTAGGTCGCTAGGGAAAGTGCACTGGTCGTTGACATTTTGATAATAAATGTCTTATAATAAGGTTTCTGTTTGCACTTTCGTTTTGTTTTAAATTTTGGCGGATAGTTCAGTTATTTATGTATGCAAAGAGTGACAGCCATGACTTCCTGGACGAGAAAACTGTATTCAACACCAAATTTGTTGTCACAACTGTGATGTTGTTGTCCAGTTGAGTTGACTAAACGCCTCCATTCTTATGCTATCGGCTAAGGATGCTCTTGTATGTATTCTGTTATTTCTCTATCAAATGCTTATATCTGTCCAACTTATGAATATACTTTAGAATAGTATGTATCTGTACTACATTTTACTAGATTCTTGTGGTTATAGATGAAAATTAAGAGGATTTTATTGGGTTTCAGCTACTAAAACATATTTATAAAACCTGTTGTTTAGTTTTTGACACCTCTGTCAACTACTAGACATTTCTCATTTCTCGCCTAATTTATTGAATGTGCGTTCTCTGCAAAGGAAAAATCAGGGGTAAAGGAAAGAACCAGATTTGGCTAATTTAGAGCTCAAAATTCAGTAGTTGACAGGGGGTGGGGTGTCAACTACTAATGCAGCATCTATCAACTACTAGCACAACACGGAATTAGGTGTTTTTTTTTTAAGTTTTAGAATAGCACTAACAAAAAAAACAACTTAATTATGAGCCTCAGGAAATGGAGAAGGCCCTTGATGACGTCAAAAGAGGAATTTCTGTTACAGCGGCAGCAAGAAGCAACGGAGTACCTCGAAAACTAGTACCCTGTCAACTACAAAAATTGGCATCCAGGGCGTGTCAACTACTAATGCAAAAAGGTGATTGGAAAATTAACTCTTTTTCAACGTTCTATTAATACTATAACAAATTTTAAAAAATATGATTACGGACGGGATTCGCACGTATCTGAGGAATGGAGAAAGAAATTTGTCACATGATCAACCGAGGAAATATTACTAAAAACGTGTGATATCTTTCTATAAGTGTCAACTACTAGTGCACTTACCCTAAATGTTTTCCGATTTTTTTGTTTTTCTTAAAACCCTTAGTGCTGCTTATTATGTCACACATGATATAGTCCATGGTAAACTTAATGTCTCATACTTTGCTGATTTTTCCCAAAACAGATACTTAACCTTTTAAAATCTACTTCTATCTCAATTTTCTTCTTATTCGGTTAAGGACTTTCTCCGGTAATTAATAACTACGAGGCCTCTGAAAAGAAGATGGTCCTGCAAAACGTTCTATGGCGTACTAGCAATGAATAGTTCTTTACAGGTTTTGGTCATGACATTACATTCTGAATTCAGCTTAATTCGATGCATTCTGTTGTACAGTTCTGAATTTCCATAATTTTTTTTCAATTTATACTAAGCTTTAAAATGTATAAATATAATTTTATTAAAATTGACAAAATCTAATTAATTATATCAAAATAATTATGTTTAATCTTAATTCATATGATGTGCTTATTAAATTGTGCATAGCTGAGCTTGGATAGTTATCAAAAGCTTTTCAATAATAATTGAAGATAAATGGATTCAGAGAATATTGATTTATAACCAGCTACATAACATTCCTTACTATTTACACAAAAAAATTGTATAAAAAGTTGTGTATATAAATAACCAAACTTTAGTAACGAACATTAAATAATAAAAAGAGAATGTGAGCTTTTTGGGGGGATTTAAAACACAGAGAGAATAAAATAAATAAACAACTCTAAATATACCACTGCTTGTATGATTATTCGAAAGTTAAACAGCTGTTTTATTGGATTATTATTTCTAATTTTATTTTCAGTGACTTTTAACGATTTTTGTTCTTATATTTATATGTACAATGATCTCAAGAAGTTGTCTATATCACAGAATTCTCCTTTCACGTACCGTTTTATGATATAACGTACTGTTGAATACATTATTTCAGTACCATCTCAATTTTCTTATTGGTCTAAACATTTTTCGGTCAAAAATACATGAAAACGTTGGTGTAGAATTGTGTTTTTTCAATTAGATGAATTCATAGATTCGTTAGCTTCGTCCTGCCCAGCTAAGAAAGAACGCCGTATTGTATCCACCAAAATAGACAAAATCAAGATTTTAATTTTAATCCATACATTATGGAATTGATATAAAGTATTAAAATTGTAATTAAACTCCTTAATTTGGATCTCCATATTACCATATATACACCATAAGGCAATTTAAATGTTTCCCAGTCATAATTTTCAGATATAATACATTTTTTTTTTCTCATTTATTGAAATTTACAACTGTACAAATATATACATGTAGTAAATGTGTTATTAATGATTACAATTATATGTCAAAACTTGAAAAGAACAACTCATCAGTAGCTCTTCAAGAACTATTCTACACTAGAAGAAGGACATAAAATGGGAAGCAAGTTGAGAGACTAGTGGATTAGTTTGGTTATACACTTTGCTATGAAAGGATAGGTATCTGGTTTGAGCTAAATCAGCACCATATGGGGACATTAAGATCTTTATGGATAAGTTTATTTGTAACCAAGTAAGCAGCATTGAGGATTTTTCGGATTTTGGATAGTAAGAATTGGATACGGGAAGAATTAGAAGGTTTAGTTGAGCCCCAAAGCTAAACTCCATACGTCCAAATAGGTCTGATAACTGTCATGTAAATAAGTCTTTTGTAGTAAATCGGAAGGTTTGAATGTTTGTCAAGTAAATGTGGAATAAGTCGAAAACGGCGAGCAGTTTCCTGTCGTTTTAGTCTTGTAAGTGGATTCCAAGTTAAACGTTTGTCCAGTTGGAGTCCTGAGACATAATACTAAACTGAATAGCAGTAGGTCTCTCTTTTTAGTGATTAACTTAATTTTATATATTTAACATTGAAAAACTCATATGTAAATTCTAAAAAGTGAAAAAAAAAATCGAGTCAACTTTAAATTTTGACAGAAAACGTAAAAAAATATCAAAACTTTGAGGTAATTTTTCTCTTTACGATAATGTCCGTTGACACGGCCTTCTTTATTAGCACGGTAGCATTATTTTTTTATCATATCTCTTCTAGCAAATTACTTTAGTATGTATAGTATTTATTCTGTTGAATCCATTTTTTATTCTATCATAATTTTCTGGTTATTTTGACTTTATTGTTATTTCTTGAATTATTCGTAAATAAGGGATTAATATTCACTTTATATAAATAGTATTTATTGCCTTCATTGCGGTAGATTGTAACATTTGTCAAACTAAAAGGTTTTATATCGATGGTTGTCGTGAAGAAGTGGGTTAAATAATCTTGAAAACGAGTTAAATATTAACTTCCAAGCCAGGATTTTTAATGAGTGTTATTGAAAAAATGGTTAAGTTGTGCTTCTTAATAAGGCCTTAAGCATATATTTTGGCGCAAATGGTATTCTTACAGTAATTTCAGTATATAGGAAAACAATTAAAAATTCTCAAATAAAAAACGAAAACTTTTAACTTTATTATCAATTTATTTATATAATTAATTGCATGCAAATATTATGTTACTACTGGTACAAATGCAGCAGTGCTGTTGTGCGATTGTGAAGGTATACATTAGAAATAACTTACAGTAATTTACAAGAATAATCGTTTATTTGTTTACAGTAGTCACGAGCTGATAGAATCGAATGGACCAAATGACAGGGGGCCTCTATTGACACCATTACTCCTTCCTCTAGCCTTGTGGTGAGCATTTGCATGAGCTCACTATATGAGGTGAATATTAATTGGAATTAATGCTTTATATTATTATTGAAATGGATACGTCTTTTGGATGGGTGACTATGCTTTTTTGGTGTAACCTTTTTTTCTGCCTCAACAAAAATATAATATTTTACAAGCTGTATACGAGAAGAATTGGAAGGTTTAGTTGAGCCCCAAAGTTTAACTCCGTAGGTCCAAACAGGTCTAATTACTGTCATGTAAATGAGTCTCTTGTAATTATCCAGAAGGTTTGAACGTTTCCTTTTTAATTCTAAATTTTTTTTTGTTTATTTTTTCTTTATCCATTTATTGAAATTTACAACTGTACATAATATATACGTCAAGTAAATGAGTTCATAACAATTACGATAGCATGTCAAAACTTGAAAAGAACTACTCCTTACATCAGTAGCACTTCAATAAAAATTCTAAACTAGAAGGTTTCTAGGCTATTTTCTTTTCATACGCCTCGGAGGATTATCGGGGATAGAGTGGGGAGCAAGTTGAGAGACTAATGGATTTGATTGGTTATAGAACTTATTATGAAAGGTATCTGGTTTGGACTAAATCAGCATCATATGGAACATTAAGATCTTTATAGATAAGTTTATTGGTGACTAAGTATGGAGCACTAAGGGTTTTCGAAGGATTTTGGATTGTAAGGAATGGAGATAAATTGGATGGTTTAGTAGAGCCCCAAAGCTTAACTCCATAGGTTCAAATAGGTCTAATCACAGTTATGAATATGAGTCTTTGGTCGTTAATTGGGAGGTTTGAGCGTTTGCCTAGTAAATGTTGAAATAATCTGTAATGACGGGCAGTTTCTTGTTGTTTTAGTCTTAAATTCTAAAATGTAAATTGATCAAAATAAGGAAAGAGTTGAGACCGATTTTTAAATGCCATCAGTAGTTGATTTGGATGTGATACATAGAAAATTCTAACAGAAAACCCTATTGGCCCTGTTAGGGAGACATATCCAGATCTATTGTTGTTGTTTTTTTTTTTGTTTTTTTTAATATATTATTTCTGCTCTAATAAATTAGGTCATTATTAAAAATTCATAATGAAAGAATTGTTTGTTTGTTTCGTTGAGGTTACTCACTTTATACAGTTAGGGTGATAATATTAAAAAATAAAATGTCTGTCCACAGCCAGACTGGAATTCGAACCCAGGACTAGGTGTGCTTAGCCCACCAAGCTACCGAGATCTTCAAAGTTCTTATATAGTTAATAAAAACATTTATGGATAATTTAATTTTTGAAACAGAAGAATCATTGAGAACTTTCGTAGTATTCTGATTTTAAAGATTGGACTAGCAAAGAATTTTATTGTTTTCTAAAAGCTACAACTTTTACTGTGTAACTTACTTGCTTAAGGTACGCATGATGTAATAGAAGGAATAGAAGGATCAATCTTCTATACCATTAATCCTAATTTTACTGATTATTTTCAAATGACCTTTGTTTAAAATAAAAATTAAAATAATAATTTTGTGTCGGATGATGTTTACATTGTTTTTTTAAGTAAATATTTAATATTTTAAGGCTAGCAAATAGTTTCTTCAAGTCTCAGTCAATGATGAAGATTTCATGCTAGTCTTTTCATTCGAAAACCTGAGCGGCTAATTTGTTCTAAATGGATAAGCGAAAGGCTAATAAAGTTGACTGTATAAAAGCATGTCGCAGGTTTACTAAGAAGCGTAAACGTGATTTTTAGTACTTCAGCATGGAAATAATGATTCAATAAAGGTTCAACGTTTTAATATGCAACTGAAGAGAACGGAATGCAATAAATAGGTCATTATTAACTGATCAAAGACTGGTGTCGTTAGTTTTCATAATGAGGCCGCTGCTTGCGTATTGAATGTATGGAATAAATTTAATTATTTAAATGTCATCTTGAAGGGATGTAATATGACAATGAATCGTTGAAAAATCATGTTAATATTACACTCAATAATTAAGATCTTAAAGGCAAACAGAATTGAATAGGACAAAAAAATAATTTTATTCTGGACCAAATCGCTAAAGAATAATAAATAAGTATAGAAATAAATAGAATTAGTTATATCTGGTCAAATACATAATAAAATGAAAAAAATGATGAAGAAATAGTATTATAACAACGATAATGGATACATAGATACTAATTAAATATGTAGAGAAGAAAATAAGAAAACATTTTACAAATGAAATGAGAAATAAATTTTTTTGGTACAATGCTTATTATATACAGATGTACCTAAATGTTATATTAAGAGTGAGAAAAAACTATATTGAGTGAAATCTAAAATGTGTAAATTTATTGAAAGTGAAATTTCCAGAAAGAGGTTGATATAATTTAATTGAGAATGTAGATTGTTAGCAAGCGTCATCTTGAATAAGAACGAGATAATGGAAATAGAGGTATTTAAATGTTTTCAGAGATTTCGTTAGTCTGATATGAGGAGGAATAGAATCCCAGAGGGTGGTTGAGCAGAAGAGAAAGGAGCGTTTGAATGCAGTAGTTCTGTGGGATGGGGTTTATAAATCGGAAAGACGGGATCTTGTGTGAATTGAATCGATTGCAGATCTGAACTGAAGCATATTATAAATATAGGAAGGGTAAAGGGTGCTAATAATTTGGTAAAGGAATGTTCCAAGAAAACATATTCTACAGAAAGTGGGATAAAGCCAATTTAATTCGGAATAGAGGAAGAAAACATGAGAGCGCCTCGGGATATCGAAGACAAATTTGGCAAAGATAGGCACCATATAAATACACGATGTGTTTATTATTTTATTAATTGAGTTAGGAGTTTGATTGGAAACGTCAAAGTGGGTGCCCAGTAGTTTATTTCATCGATACCGTGTATCCTCAGACAGATTGGTAAAAATGTTCATAGAAAAGTCGCTAACTAGAATCCTTATCTTAAGCATACGTCGGTTATACGATGAAATCTGTTTGAAATTTTGACTTAAATGCGAAATAATGGCATGTATTGGACAACTTTGACAAAGACCAGACTTGATTCCTTAAATGAGATACATTCATTGCTCTCAGTAGGTACACCATATAGTTCTGATATATTTCTCAAGGGTAGTAATGTGAAAAAAAAAATGTGAATGATGTATCAACTATCTTAAAAAAAAAATTATAGATTGGATCAAAAGGTTATTAAGATGCTTGATCTGAATTTGCATTCAAATAAGTAGAAAACCTATTTCTTAATTTATCTGTTTCTCAAAAGATCTTTAAAATTCTAAGATCTTTCTTGGAGCCCCAAAGTAACTATTATACTCCCTTGGCAGTCAGACACGGTTCCTGACAAGAGTTATAGTAAGACGGCTATGAACATTAAAGACAAGTGCATAGGAAAATATATGGACTAATCTACTTATAAATGTATTTTGTTATGTACTATATAACGTATATTTGTAACGTATGATTCTTTTGTTTTGATGCATAATTTTTTGACGTATGATTTTTTTTCTTTTTTCAAGAACTGGAAGTAGCTTGCAAAAAAACGCGGTTTGCAAATAAACGAAGCGGAGATTAAAATGTGTGAACAATTTAAATACTTCGGGTCGCTAGTAACAAAATCATAATAATGCTGTTATCGCGGAAATCAGAGGACGAATAGTGGCAGGCAACAGATGCCTGTTCGGGGTTCAAAAAGCTCTGAGGTTCAAAGATTTATCGCGTAAGGCTAAAATAACAGCATATAAAACCATTATCAGACCCGTTATTACATACGCAAGCGAAATATGGGTGCTAACAAAAAGAAGTTAAGCGCTACTCCGAGTTTGGGAGAGAAAAATATTTAGAAAGATATTTGGCCCAAAATATCTAAATGGCGAATGGAGAATAAGAAAAAATGATGAATTAATGTCATTGTTTGGTGAGCCAGATATAGTCGCCCAAATAAAAAAAGCGAGATTGAGGTGGCTGGGACACGTGGAAAGGATGTCTGCAGATAGATTTCCTAGAAAACTGCTAAAAAAAAAAAGTCAGAAGGTTTAAGAATTCGATGGCGGCCACGATTGAGATGGTTAGGTGACGTGGAACAAGACCTCCGTCAGGCAGGATGGTGCCGCAAGGCCGCTGATGGAGAAGGTTGGAGGAGACTTATTGAGGAGGTCCTGGTCCGGCTCTAAAGACTGTCGCACCGATTAAATAAATAAATAATTCTTTTGTATCAAAATTATTTTTTTATTTTATTTTTTTTTTTACATATTAAAAGTACTTTCAACAAGATCATTGTAAAGCTTATAATCACATGATAACTTGATTTTTCAATTAAAATGATGAATAATAACTCAAGGTTTTATGCATAATGTGAAACTTTTGAAGAAATAAAACAATTAATTTATGGTGGCAAGAGGTTATTTATGAAGTGGGACTTAATTTAGCTAGTAAGTGAAATCACGGGAATTTTAAATGGGAAGAAGCAGCTATTTATATAGGGCTAGGCAAATCTTTAAATTACAAGAAATTCTCATTGAAATCTAAAACGGGTTATGAACAGTTTAAGATGTTTTTAAAAACTAAAATATTGGATAAGGGGATACAAGAAACCTGCACTATGCTCCCCTTCTCCTTAATTTTTCCTCTTATGCCGATTATCTATTTGGAGTACCTTTCGATAGAGCTTGATTCATAAATCCCGATCTTGAACTAGCTGTTTCCTCCTTTTCCGCTCCAGGCCTCATCTATCAAAATTCTCATTTATTCTTCCTTTCATGTCTTCCTTGATCATCCTTTGGGCCTTTATCCCTCTGCGATAGTTCGTAAGTAGCTCTGGCTAGTCTGAATCACCTCTGGCATGCTAACACGATCTTGATTCCTGTAGGTCGTGTATAATTGTGGCTCCAATCGTAATGTTCTTCACACGGTTTCTTCTTGTATTCTTCCGGTCTTCCTAAGGCACCTCATTTTTATATATACATTAGGTTATTTCAGAT
Organism: Euschistus heros; assembly: GCA_003667255.2. Lineage (NCBI taxonomy): Eukaryota > Metazoa > Arthropoda > Insecta > Hemiptera > Pentatomidae > Euschistus > Euschistus heros. Next base: position 664,932 of record RCWM02000059.1, read on the forward strand.
GCTATTTCTTTTATTTAGTTATATTTGTAATTATTCAACCAGAGGTGAATGAAAAACAGATTAACATTTCAAAACTCAAACGTTCATTTGTATATTGCATTCAAATTTTTATTTTTTATTTCTTGGCATTGGCTCTTAATTGAATAGATAAAAAAATCAGCAGCTTATAGGTGTCTCATTGTCCAGTTCCCTGTCCTTTGGTAAATAACCTTGAGGACATACATTTTTTAACAAAACCATTGTATTTCCTCAATGTACGTTTCGTTTACCTCGAAATACACATTTTTACGTAAAAAAATAAATCAACAGACCCAGAATAAGTGAAAATCGCATTTTTCTTTTATCTCTAAAATTCTGATTGAAACTATTACCTCTCGTAAAACTTTTTTAGTGTAGCTATTTTTAATGTTTTAACAAATTTTTGAAATAAATTGTCAATATTATTAATTTTTTAAACGCACTTAAAATCAATGCTTGTATCATAATTTTATCATTAGATTGTGTAAGACTTAGATAGAAACTTCTGTTTGCATTTTTGCTCTATTTCCGTTTTTCAATACGCCCTAACCTAATGATGGCACGTAAAAAAGATAAGAATATATTTCACATTCAAATGTAAAAAAAAAAAGTCGTAAGGCAAACTGAAAAAAATTAGCTGTTTTCCACCTCCTACATTTTCGTCAGAATGTCCTCAGGATTGAAAACTTAGAATTTTCATTACTTACCATAAATAATACTGAAACCTACTAAAATTTCATGGTTTCAAGGTTTTAGGTAAAAGCACCTGCTGAATGGTCTATGGGACCAATCCATGAAAATCTCTTGTAATCCACTCTTTTAATTTTAATTTTTTTCTGCAACAATAATCTTTTGATGAAATCCATCAATTACCATTATGGTTTTAATTGTAACCTTATTTTATCATTATAACCTTTTTAAAATGAAACTTCTTTAGAGTGATTATAATAAATAACAAATGTAACCAATTGTAAAAAATGTATTCCTACCCTCACTCTGTTTCCCTCTTTTCCTGTTGGATAAAAGATAAAGGTGTGAAAATGTCGGAGGGGTCCAGACTTGAATTCCAGAGGCTAAACTTGGGATGAAACCCTTTTCATACATCATACAGGCATAAGGATCGCGACTGGTGCATTTAGAACGAGCCCTATCCTGAGTTTGTGTTCGGAAGCAGGAATAATGCCTCTGATATTTCGAAGAAAAAAATTAGCTGTAAACTATATATCAAAATTACGTTTTCAGACTGGACATCCCTCCTACAAATACATTTTCAATCCAAGGTTTTCCAACGCTTTTAGAAACATGTCAAATTCAACCATCCCATTGGCAGAAAGAATTTATTCAGCTACTGAAATCCTTAAAAATATTCCGATAAGCAAAACAGAAATTCAAAGTCCTCCTTGGACCCACAATCCACCCAAAACAATGCTCTCTCTCTCGACTACCCAAAAGCCATACTTCACCTTCCGAATACCAGATCAAATTTTCTAATCTCATGCAGGGTATTCCTGATTCCTTCCAAATTTATGCAGATGGATTGAAATCCGATATGTCTACAGCTTCATCTTTCGTTACTCCCCGCTCAACTCATAAAATGAAACTTTATAATTTATGTAGCACATATACAGCGGGGCTTCATGCAATAGCCTCAACCCTATATCACGCCATGTCCGTTGTTCCCAACATAATAACCATACTAACTGATTCTTTGTGTTTCTAAAAAGGTATAAAAAACAGGTGAAACAGGTGTTGACTATAGTTTTCAAAAGAATTTTCCCAAAGAGAAAAAGAGGTTGATAGAAAGAGATTTACTTTTTGATTATGCCTATAAACCGCAACAAACAAACTTTTTGAGGGAGCAGTTTTAACAAATGAGATGTAATGAGGTCATATTCAGGAGCTTAATTGGCAGATTATGACTAAAGATAACATGATATAAATTAATGATTTTTTTTTTTTTTTAGAAATGCCAGTATATTTCTGAGAAATTTTGTCAGTCAGATCATTATCAAGTTTAAATTTGAGTGAGAAATAAATAATGTATGTTTGAGTATATTTATAATAATGTATATTTATTTAACAAAAATAAATATCATACCAGATACACATGTATCACAATTATGTCACTAGGAAAATAAACCAGATTTTATAACAAAAGCAATATATTTTTAAAACTTTTTTCACAATGAAATAACAAATAAAGCTATATATAAAATAATACTGATTAAATATACCTTAAATATGTATTAATAAAAAACTCTAAAATTACATTCAAACATTTTGTTTTAGAGGTATTACTAAATAAAGTATAGAAATTTAAAAAACAAATAAAAGTATTAGTTCAAACATTCAAATTATAAAATTTCTTGACACTTAAATGGTTCACTATGGTTTAAAAGAAAATTATACATCAAAAGAGAAAACAAACATTATACAAATTTATTATTTATTGTACATTTAAAATTTTTACCTCAAAGCTAGTGATATAAAATCAATGTAGTGGTAAATATTACTTAACTTAATAAAAATATAATTGTAATTGATGAAAAAACAAGAAACTAAGATTTGCTGGGGAAAACAATATGGTTCTTGCTGCATTTTTCTTTTTCCCATTCTTCGGCTTCTTTTTTGATTTCATCAGTAAATTCACTTTTACCTCTTGAATCTCCTAAGCATTAAAAAAAGAAAGAAAAAAAGTGAAATATTTTATTATTTGAAATGTGATAAATAAGTTTTCAGGATAGTTATTTAAGAAATAATAATAATGATAATCAAGCTAATTCATTAATAACCAACCCAAAATAGAAACTTCAAATGGAATTATCAGTCAAATATTTACTTATTTATAGTGTTTCTGATATTATTCTTCATTTTTATATTCTTGAATACCAAAGGAAAACATTTTTTTTTTTTTTTGTCACCAGTAAGAAATATATATGAATTAAATGCAAAATTCATTATTGATAAATAAATGCTGTTTGAATCTAACTTCATTTTTATTATTCCATTAATTATGTTTACTTTCTAATTATTTAATTATAGCTGTTAAACTTGTATTTATCAAATTCTTTTCATGTAACTATACTTTACAAATATTGCTTAATTAAAGAAACAAAACATTCTAAAAAATAACTAAAACAATAATAATTAAAGGATATTTTCTATGATTTATCAGGTTTTGTCAAATCTGAAAGGAAAAAACAAATCATGAAATTTATCACAATTATTAAGCCTTTGGCTTTATAGAAAATAGTTCATGGTCTTGAAAAAAGACAATTGGTCACTGATTGGTCTGAGGGTTACTGAAGAACTTCAGTAGCCCAGCCTTGGAGGTATTACAAGTTCAAACAAAAAATGGATTATTTGTTGTCACTTAAGAGAATTTACTGAGTTAGGCTTTCAAGTATTGCTCTAATGACTAATCCATTAATGACTTTATAATTTGAACAAAAATTTTCAAATTATAATTATCTAAATAATAAAATGTTATGCTCAATCACATTCCATTACTATAAAATCAAACTTAATTAATTTGTAACTATGAGATATGAATTTATATTGTTACTAGACACTCAATTTACCAAAAAAGTATTCTTACTTTTTTTTAATTAAATAATCATACCTTTACGAATGAAACCCTCGTCTGTTTCATTTAACCATCCATTAATTTTTGATTTAGCGAAAATAGGCACATTTTTTGAGAAATTTCCTATTTGAAGATGATTATACAGACCGTCCACATCATTATCTGTCACGGATTTTCCAAGGAATTTAGCAACATTCCTAATAACATTTTTCATATCCTGAAATAAATATTTTCATAGCTAAATAAATGGTCCCATTACTTATAATAATAAACATTAACATAAATAAAAACTACCTTTATAATGTCTTCATAAAACAGAAACATCAAATTTGGATGTTCTTTCCTCTCCCAGCCTTCTTCAACATGCCTCCAATAAGGAGCATATACAACTATAAACGATTAAAGTTATAAATATTTCTTGGAATTAATTTGTTGTAACCATCTTGCAATTTAAAATTATAGAAATAGATAAAACAATGAACACAACTTACCCATATCATTTTTAAAATAATTCCAATATCTTTCAAAATCTCCAGCATAATCATGAAGTTTAATTAGTTTATTATGGTAATAGTAGGATAAAGCGACATCTTTCATATTTCTTGCTAGATATATAACTTTACATTTATCAAGTAAATTTTTTGGTAGCAATGAAAATGGCATATGAGTTTTTAAATGGCGAGGTGAAGGTGTCATTTTAGAAAGTTTATCAACAGGTGTTTTCCATAAATTTAAAACTTCTATAATTTCAGGATCAGTGTTTTTAGAAAACATTTCTTTACCAAAATCATCATGAATAAGAACATCAATACTAAACACAAAAAATTACAACATTAAATTTTAAAAAAAAGGCCCTATAGAAAAATCAATAAATAATTACATAAAAGATAATTTACATACTCAAGGAATGGAAACTTTGTAAATAAAGGTATTTTTGATGATTTTTCATAATCGAAATTGTTATTAATCATCCATATCAATTCCTGTGTAATTGTAGTACCTGCAATAAATATAAAAGCTATTTAATAGAGAACCATTGATAATGAAATTGTGTATAAAACCTTTATTTACCTGTCCTGGGGAAGGTTACAATAAATATGTCATCTTCCTTTAATTCAAAATTGTAAAAAGCCTCAGCATGTTTCTTATACGAAATTGGTAGAAACCATTTATCTGGACCGACAGTACAAAATCCAGACCTCTCACCTTTGAAGTACTCCAGTAATTCTTTATTCTGTTTTTCATCCAAAGGCTTAATTTCATAGGGAAACATCTTTTCTGTCAAAATAAAGATAACTGTAAACAAAATATTTTAATTTGTTAACTTGAATCAGTCATGTTAATAGATTATAAATATTTGATTTAATTTTAAGATATAGTCAATAGAAAATGGAATATCATAAATTATTTTAGATGTTGTTGATTTGATAATGGTCTTTAATTCAAAAGCTGATATGAACAACCTACCTCTTCAGCAGCAGGCTGATAACTGACTGATTTACTAGGAGAAAGTGAACACCAGGAATTATGAAGGCCAGGCAAGATCATTAATTCATGCAGTGTTTAAAATAGATCAGCACTAAAATTGAATTATCATCAATAATACAAGTATGACTAACCATATATTAATAGAATGGCCATGTATTGATAGACCATAATATTCTCTAATATATATAGTTGATAAATTTAAAATCAATATAATTAATAATGAATTTGTTATCTTAGGGATTAGTATTTAAGTAAAACAGCAATATTACATTACTTTTTATAATAAACAAAATATACAAATTTGTATTTACAGAATATGGAATAATTTTCAAAATTTTGTTAATAAAATTATAAAAAGGAATATTACAGCACTGTTATTTTTTTTACTTCAAAAAAGGAGGACTTGGTGTCATGAAAATTGTATTGAAATAAATTCAGTGCTTCTTAAGAAAAAAACAAAAACCGACATCAAGATTAAACCTACATGTACAAACCTGTATAAAAAGTAAAAAAAAAAAAAATACGCTCACTTACCATTGTAAATTAAAAAGTTAATTTTTATTAAAAAAAAAAAAAATTTAAGATTAAACTTACGTGCACAAACTTGAACTAAAAACTATTTAAAAAAATATTTTTATTATTATTTGTTATTTTAAAAACAAAGAGCATTAAAGGACAATCAACGAAATTATTGATACATATAAAACTATTCACAATTTATGATCAGTTATGTGGTGTGTTTTTTTACCTTTTAGTTCAAGTTTGTACATGTAGGTTTATTCTTGAAGTCAGATTTTGTTTTTGTTTTTTCTAAAAATTAACTTTATTTCATTTAATCATTAATTTTTTATATAAAATGTTCCATCCCTTAAGAAGCATTGACTAACTACATGAAGCATTTTGTAATTTTTCAACAGTTATTTCTTAATTGTTAAAGACTACTAACTTACCAATGCTAGATCCTAATCGGTTTTTTTTAATTAGTCTTTTATTTTGAACTATTACTTAGGAATTAAAAGAAATTCAATAAACTTTCCCCACCTTCTAATTTGAATTTTCTAGTTATGAATAAAATACAAATATATTTTTACAGGGAAATAACATCTCTGTGATCATACAATATAAATAAATGTGAAAAATAGTATAGATTAAATTAAATTACCAAACTTAGTTAACCAAACTTTAATTTAGAAATAATCCTATTTCTCATTCATATTTCGAGTATTTTACTTAATAATCACTTACTTTAAGCTTTATTCATTTAACTCTTGTAGATAGTAAATGGAATATACATTTTCACTAAAGAATGTCCTGGAATGAAAACAAGTACAAGATACAGACTGAAGATCATGATCTGATGCCTGAAATTCATTCTAACGATTTTCTGTAATAACTATGTATATATATATATATATTTGTATTCCCTATATATATAGAGAATACAAATTTTTGTGGTTTCCCAGCTCCTTCCGAAAATACTTGCTTGATTCTTTCCTTTACAAATCTCTTTCCTAACAGTCACCTTCCTACATCATCAAAGGGTTGACTTTAAAGTCATCCCATTCCACATATCCTTATTCAAACACTTACTTATTAGATCATTCCATTTCTGGAACTATCTCCAAACCATTCTCCTACTATAATTCGGTATTCAATCCAATTAACTAATAAAAGAAAATATATATAATGAGATATGATAGTTCATATTATATTAGTTTTTGTTTATATTATAGCTTATATTACTATCTGATATTACATTAAGATTTATTTTTCATCTCATTATTATTTCTGTACTATTTTTATCATCTAATGATTGATAAGCAACATAATGGCTTTTTTTTTTCATTATTATTTTCCTCTTAATTTAATTTTAAAATTAGAGATTTTATTTAATTTTCCTTGTAAATAATCTGTAATTACTTTTAAATTCTAACATGATTTAATTTCTATTAAGGCTATATACTTCTGTTGTTTAATGATAATCAATCATCTTTTCAAATTCTTCAATTTTATTTTATTAATTTTTCAACATCATGCATATCTTATAATATTATACCATTTTCTGTTCAATCTTTTCCTCTTACATATTTTTTGTTTTGGTTTTCTTGTAGTAAGTTTTATTGTGTTGTAAGGGGAAGAGGCAGGCCCAGACTGCGATGGCAGAGGCTGAACTCTCAGAGGATTCCTGGAAGTGCACATGTGGAGGAGAGCTGTGGATGACCATACTGAGTGGAGGAAAATTGTTGAGGGGGCCAAGGTCCTTCATGGACCATAGTCCTGAAAGAGTTAGTTTCTTGTATTCCTAGTGAAAGGTTATAATTTAAGTTGAAATTTCGATGTGTGGATTTTTTTTTATTTGTGATTTTAAAGTACTCACCCTAAATCACTTTCTTTAATTAAATTTTAAATAATATAATTTATTATATAATTGAAAAAAAAATTATTAAATGTTAAATAATGATTTCCATTAATAAAATTCTTGTTAAATTAAGTTTAATAATTATTTATTTTTAATAAATTGAGAAAAAAGAAATTACAAAAACAAATATCAAAGGGGTCCATTAATTACAATTCTGAAGTCCTTGAAATAAATTCCAGAAAATGTAATCTGAATTTAGATTGTCATTTAAACAGTTAATAGTATTTACAAAAGATAACATTTTATGGCACACCTAATGTCACTGACATAAGATTCCAACAATTATAAAAGCTTTCATCTTTTTTATTACAAGAGCTGTATAAAAAAAATTAATAAATAAAAATTGGTTAAAATTCTATTTGGCTTTGAAGGTGGCTTTAAAAAAAAATGTTGATTTGTGCTATTTACAATCATAAGTTTCTGTACCCGAACAATTGTGAACCCCAATGATCCACAACAAAATTTAAATTTTTCAATGAAATCCAAACCATATATTCTGCCAAAATCAGATTCTTATTTTTCATACTGTGCACAGCACACCCAGAATTTACCTGGTAAGGAAACACCTCCACTATCCATCAATCCACTGAGTTATCAATATTCATATTGAATATCCAATAAAAATTCCTTATCTTCTTCCTTCTCCTCTCCTTCCAATCAATTCTAGTGCGGTTCAGGGCTCCTCAGCATTACCCTCTATTTACTGCATACATCAAAAACATTTATTCCCTCACTAAACATTTTTCTTTCACTTTTATACTGAGGGTTCCCAAATTTATGCCTCTTCATACCCAGGTAGCTACAAGACATCATGGAAATCCAAACAGATCTTGAAATGATATCCTCTTGGGCCAAAACTAATTAACTAAAATCAAATAAAGACAAATTGAAGGTCTATTTTCTTGGGCTCTAAGATTCTTCACAACTCCATACCCAGGATAGGAGTGTATTGAGTAATTAGGGATAATTTCTCAATACACTCCTATCCCATAAACTTCCACCCTTGCATTACAAACCTTTGAAATGTGCTAGACCAAACCCTCTCCTGAAAAGATCATAACTAGAAACACAATTTGCTTCCATTGACTCCTTAATCAATCTTGTCCACTATCAATCTGCCAACTGCTAATTACTTTCCTCATATTCCACTATTTTGACAATGGTGGTGAGGCCTCTTGAAACCACAAAATACAAGACTGAAGAGCATGAACTCCTGCTTGAGATTCATTATAGGGATCTTCCGTCATAGTCATATTCTCCTCCAAACAATACTTCCTCGGTTCATTCCTTTATAAATCTTTCCTCACAGTCATCTTACTACATTATCAAGGCATTAACTTTGAAGTTATCAGTGAGTTCCCTCATATATAAGATAAGCTCATATATTGCCAGAGCATCTAATTTATTAATTTCTGGAACTCCCTACCACTCCCAACTTTATTAAATCCCGATTCTTCCTTCGCCTATTAGGTATTCAATCCAACTAGCTCACAGAAGCAAAACATATAGAATGAGATATGAGTATTAATATTATAAGATTTGTTTCTGTTTCTGTTATAGCTTATACTATTACATAATATCGCATTAGGATTTTTTTATCACCTGATTATTGTCCTGCACTGGTTTTTCCATCTAATGATTTGTTACTTTTTAGTATTGCCGTTTTTTACTTTACCTTTCATTTTTATTCATTTTGTCTCTCAAATTATTTTAAAATTTGAATATTTTATTTTATTTTTGTTTTAAATATATAATTATTATTAATTTCTATTTTAATTATCTGCTATTACTTTAATTTTATTAAGTACAGCAGCAAAGCTAGGCCACTTTTCTATTATATAATTATTTTCGAGGGACTGTAGCCCTAGAGTGAAGTTTATTATCATTCATTCATTAAAATATACTACTTAATAAAAGATATATATACATAGATATGTTCTATCTTTACATATCTATAAATATGTTCCATTTCTTAAACAATGGAATAACCCATTTATGTTACTTCACCATTCAGTGGTTATATAATACCAACAATTAAAGAAAATTTTATAAATATTTTATTAAAACATTACTTTATGTACAAGGCTTGAAATAAGTTGCAATTTGTATATACAAATTTACAATTATATATTTATCTTTTTCATTTTTTCCTACAAAATTGTTTTTATACCAGTATTCATGTATTAAAAAATAATAAATTAGTTAGTTTCTTTGAACAAAAAGTAAGTCTTCAGGTAAAAATTTGAATGGTAATATGCGATTTCTTCCCCTGCAATAAAAATAAACAATATTTAGATTTTAACATACTGATAAAAATGTAAATAAGATAATATAAAAATAAAAACAAATGAAATAACAATAACAAACATAATCAGAAAAAAATTTAAATAATAAGTAAATCACCTATGGAGATGGAGGACATTTTTATTTGAAGAAAATTTTTCTGGATCGATAGATTCCAATAAGATATCAAAACAAGCCATTGTTTTGAATATTTGATAACTCAATGATGAAGATGCTTCCGTCCTTGACGTCAGTAACTCCTTCCAAAAAATATTTACTTCTCTTTCCATATCCTAGAATCAGTCGATATATATAATTTTTGTGCGTAGGTAGATGAATAAGTTTAATTTTCTTTTTTGTAATAGACATAAAAAAATAAAATAACAAATTGTTCAGGTGAAATGAAGAGAGTAGAATTATGAGTTATCATATTAACAGGCAGTTTACAATAATAGGTAACTTACAATTAAAATTTATAATATAGCAGGTAACCAAAATTCGCATTATCAGAAGCGTTTGTAGCGATTAACTAAGTTATTTTGCTTATTTTTTTATTCTTTTCCAAACTAGGTTAGTCGGAATAGACGAATTAATGGACTCGACGAACCGTTTCCAAGATTCCGCCTTGCTTTTATTTAGAGTTCTTCGGCAAAAAGCTCGTTGTTTTTAAATTCCACTAAATGTTCTTGGGACATATTTTTTTGAAATTTTTGAAGGCTTTTCTACGGTTCTCGATGGCTGCTTTAAACTTCTTCGGTAAACCAGGGGACAGGCATTCTTTTTGGTGTCCCTTTACTTTTTGGGATAGCAGCCCTAGCTGCATTCAATATAGTGTCCGTTATAGCTTGACAGCTTTCTTCAACACTAAGTTCTGAAGGTGGGTGTAATGGGGGAACCGAAAGTTCAGTAAAAGTGTCCAATCAGCTTTGTCTAATATCCATCTGGGTTTCATTTTATAGCCTGAGACGGTGTTTCCAAATAGAAGGCGGATTGCTACTTTTTTGCAAGTCATTCATTCATAACTGAGCCACAACTCTTAATATATTCATCAGGATATTAGACTAAAACAAATACTGCTCAAATGGTCCTAGATTGCTAATATTTCTATAATATAAATTAAAAGTAGAATTGACCAACTTTTATATAGCTTATAAATTTTGCTTCTTTAAGTTGTGAATAAAGTTGATAAGGTGACTGTTATGTAAATTGTATTATTTTTGCTTGGTTTTGATCTCTATATATGTATATGTATAAACATATAGCGAGTAAAAAAAAAGAAGACAAGCTACATAATAATACAAATATATTACCCTGATTCCAGAATTGTTTTTAGATGTCAATCTTTTATCTCCCCATTCCATTTCCATAAAAATTACAGATGGAGATAAGGGATAGTCACATTTCACAGAGACATATATGTTCAATTTAGCTGAAATAAAATAGCAGAAAGAAGAATTAAACACAACATACAAAAATACATAGATAAAAATTATGCTAAATTACCAATAATTAATAGCCACAGTAATATTTCTTTAATACCACCGGGAAGGTATTAGTGATTTAATTTACTTTTTCTGTGAGAAAAATAATTCTAAGTGATTTTACTGTAGGATCATTAATAAACTTATTTTGAAAATATCAGTCAATTACACAACTTTTCTAATTTTAGGCATAACATTTCAATCAATAGGGCAGTTAGAAATGGATACAGTAAACTTTTGATTATTTGCCATCATTCTAGAGCAAGGAAATACAATAACTATTTTTGTTTTTCAATTTTTTATTATAGTAATTCAAATATCTAACTAAAAGTAGATTACTTTGAGCAGTTAAGTTAATAATTTGCTATTTTATAAGATATCAGCAGTTCACACGCAACATTATTCCATAGATAATTGGGAGTTTACAGCATAAAAAATATTTAAAAAAAAAAAAAAAAAAAAAATTGTGCAAAAGAACTCAGATCAGATTTCTAAAAAACAAACATTTAAAAAATGTTTTACTAACTGTCCTGATGTTGGCTAGTAACTCTGGCCGATGTCCACAGGATTTCAATTTATTGTGACATAAATAGATTTAACAGATAAAAAATAAACACTGTATGGGTAAATATAAACTAATATCAAGGATGAAAACTCGAAGAGAAAAATATAATATTACAATATATATATATTAAATTAAATATGATAGTGAAACACATTTTACCTTCGTCTTGTGAAATAATTCCTTTAAAAAACATATCATTAGGAGAAATGAAACAAGAATCCTTTAAATGGTTTAATAAAGGGTGTTCACTTATTTCTGTCCAGGATGAACATTTCCAACCTTTTAAAGAACAACACAACTTAGTGGTTCTCATATCTTTTGGTGCCAAAACTTCACCTCTTTCTGTAAAATAAAATTGCTTATTTAAAAATTTAGAATAAAAAACTATATTCAAATTAGAAGCAAAACTCTTAGCATTATTATCAAACTGTTTAATAAGCCTTGTTCACCTCAAAAAAAGGCTTATTTTTTTTAATTGAGCTCCTAAATTTCTGAACTCTTATCAGTTGACTAAAGTAAAAGGTGGACACCCAGACTGGTTGACTACTAACTAAACCAGCTCCTCATTATAATGGCTACCGAGCTAAACAAGATATGATTCAAGTTGAACAATACTGTAAAAGATACAGTAAAACTTTGAGCAAGAATAGTTCTCCAATAGGTCCACAGAACATTTTTAACATTTGTAAGAATGCATGGAGAGCTGTCAAGCAGTTACTTCACGACAACAGGTAAGCCCAGGAGATATTCTGGCCTATCTTATATTTAATTTCTCTCTGGAAAATGGTATAAGAGATTCTGAAATCTTGACAGAAGGCACAATAATGGACAGAAGTGTACCACATATCTCATTGGAAGCTCATTAAAAGCAATATAACGAAAGATTTGCAGTTACTGACTTCTCATGAACGGAGCTAAAACCAAGTACATGTTCAACATTTTCAATATTAGATGATTTCTATTCTATATTTGCATAGTGCTATAAGTATAGGGCAATATTCTCAGGTTCAAACTTTACAATGCAAAAGATAGATATGCACTTTATAAATATTCAACCCAGTACATTATTAATAATGCTCCTAAAAAAATAAGGCATTCACTGGCTTTTGAGAGTGACCAAGGATGTCCTTCCACCATCTTGAAATCATTAAATCCTGGAAGATTTAATGAAATAGTATCCTTAAGAATAAAAACTAATTGTTGGGAAGGAGAGTGGCCAAGGATGTCCTTTGGCTGTCAAATATTATCAGATCTTGGTAGATCTGAAACCAGTATCCTTCACTGGCCTACTTCAACTAACTGATGTAAGCTTCCAAAGAGTGCTGGACCCAAACAAAGCGACTTAAACATAAAAATAAATACTTAATACAAATACTAGTGATTTCATGGAGAGAAAGGAAAACAGGCAAGGAGAGGTGGTTTTAGGTTGGATTTCCACAACCCGAATACATATGGGATAAATCATTTCTTTTGTAGATTTACCTCTATCCTAATAAAATAAAAATAAAAATGTACACATAAATAAATTTAAAAAAAAATAAAGCTAAGATCATAAATGCACTTAATCCTTTGGGACACTTTTTTAAAAATATAATCAGTTATAAATCAAAAATAATAATATAAGATAGTTGACTTATTTGAGAGGACCTGGGCATACTATCAAGCAAGCATGGCAATGTATACAAGGAATTACTAAGTAGACTAAAAAAAACAACAATGAATTCCACTCTCAAATATACTCTGTGTGGTTCTAGAAAGTAGAGAAATATGCACCCTTACAAAGCTACTTTAACATAAAACCAAACACGTTTTGCTCAATTGTGCAGAAAGCTGGCCAATTCTGGTTAAGTTGAGGTATGCTAGATGGTATAAAAGGATATCAATTGGGATCAATATAATTAGGATTGATGAATATGGATAGGATCTATCAACCCTAAACCTGGGTAAGCACAAACAAGGTCACTCCAGCAAAGATGAGGTTTCTCAGCAGAAAACAGGAGAAGACATGAAGTGACCAAATACACAAGGAAAATATTCAGGGCACCTTAGTTGGAGGAACAGTTGAGGAGCACCAACTGAACTGGTAAACTGAAGTATGGTCATGTAACCATAAGGCCCGCCGCAAGTTGAGGCGCAGCTTTGTGATGTGAAGCATGGTGACTCACAGTGAGTTTCTGTGAAAACCAGAAATGATAGGAACCCCACATGTTGGGCCGCAGTGCTACCGCAGGCAGTATTCTTCAGTGACTCCGCGGATCGCAGTTTGCATGCCGCATTTTTTCACCAAGTGTCACCGTGACTTTTGTAAAATTGATAGAAAAATTAATTGAGACCATGTGAAATCATCGCCTGTTGTATGATACAAGCCATGCAGATTATATGAAAAATAATTTGATGGCTGAGAAACGGGAAGAAGTGGCCAAGGAATGCGATATGAGAAGTGCTAAGTTTATTACTTTATTATTTATTACTTAGTATTAGTAGGAAGTTATGTACAAAATACAAAAAATCTAAAACGACTGAAATTGGCCACTAGGTACTAAATACATAAAATTTATAACGACTAAAATATATAACTATCTACTTCATTAAGTAAATATTCAATTTCTTTAGTAATACCACCTTATTTACAATTTAAATAAAAGTGTCAGTATTTTCTCTTAGCAACATTTTCCCCTGCCATGGACGGGCCCCACAGTGTTAAAATAGGTGGTGAAATTTTATTGAATTGACAAAGCTTTCTGTCCACTTCGGTTATTTTTGTAATCAAATGGGCATAATTGATCTTGTGGCATAGCTTCTTCAGTGCAATATTCACTTTGAACTAATATATAATTCTTTAGATAATTGTGCAATACACAAGCTGCCTTCACAATGCAAAGAACTCTATCCATCTTAATTTCAAATGGTGGCCGGAAAATTCGAATTCGATATAAAATTCGATACGTGAAGCAAGTATCCCGAAAACGCATTCAACTGTTTGTCGTGCTCGGGATAACCGGTAATTAAAAACTTTATTTCATAATTATCAGCACTTCGTTTTGGAAATATTCTCATAAAATTTTCAAAAAAGGGGAATGCCTCATCTCCTACAAAGACAAATGGCATTAGCTCCTCCATTGGAGCTAATATAGTAGGAGTTGGAATATGTAAAGAATGATTCAAAATATTTTTCACACTGCACTTGTGAATATCGCTACACCATGTACTACCAGGAATGCTAGCCATTTTGAAACTGCGTCATAAAACTGCATTTCAACTTGCGGTGGACTCATCATCAATTTCTTCCACCGCAGAAACTCAATGTGAATCACAGTTCTTCACGTCACGAGGCTGCGCCTCAACTTGCGGCGGGCTTAATGGGCGATAAGAGGAAAGCTAAATGGTCAGTAGAGAACGGAAGTACTCACCTCGATGACAAAGGAAGATGAATATCAATTGCATTTCAAAAAGCAGAACAGAAAGAGGCGACTCTCTCAATGGTATGAAAGAAATAGCAAAGGGTAGCGATAATTTGAGATAGAGAAAGAAAAATAAAACTTATTGAGAGAATAATCAGAAGAAGGAAACAGACCTATGTTACAAATAGCCACCACATTACAATAAGAGTTCAGTGTACTAATATTGAATAGAAAATTTAGACCTACTACTCAATCATTTGAATTGCTTCATTAAAAAATAAATGATTTACCATTCAATTATAGTTAAATGAAGAAAACTAATTTTATAGTAATTAACAATAGAAACATGATAATATTGCATTACCAAAATCTTCCATGAGTGATATGAGTGATAAACGATAGTGACACCTTCGTTTTAGTTCCTTTATAATCACTGGCATGTTTGCCCTCGAAACATCCTGTTTCGGCTCAACTTTTCCATGAAGACCAATAAAATTTAATCCTCCCATTCTTTGTACCCACACATAGGGAGTGCCATATTTATCATTGTTAAAACTATCCACCCCAACCTGTAAAAAATAATAATAAGACTATTGTTTTAAGAGCTTAAACAATACATTAAGTTAATAAATGTATTTAATCACCTTTTTGAGCTGGTAATAGTTCTTTAAATTCGGACTTTCTACACCTGAATCCCCTTGAAATAAATTTGATAGAAGGGTAGTGGGGTTCAGCAAACCACTGAAAAAGAAGAAAACATTATAAAGGGATTTAATACATTACTTTAATAATATAAATATAATGTTAATTATATTCTCTACACGCTTTCAGTCAATTAAAAAAAAAAATCATTACTATATCAAAATGCAAGTAAATTGTCCTAACATGTTGCTGCTCATACTTGTTTTGTCACCGAAATAGTCTCATGCTAGAGAACATCAAATGGTAAAATATTAAAAAAAGTTAAAAATTCAGCTTAGGAATATGTTAGACTTAGGAAGAGTGGAAAAAAAGAAAAAAAACAGAGAGAGATATGCTTAATTAATATAAAAGACATATTGCTACCCAACTTTTTTGGGTTGCTACAGCATACTGATCTATCAAATTAAAGATAATTTTTTTATTTAAAAGTTATTTTCCAGACACTCCAATCCCATATCATAAAACTTCAAGAATGGTTTAAAAAATGGAGAATCAAAATAAATCTAAATAAATCCCATCAAATAACCTTCACCCTCCGTCATAAACCCACGACTTCCTGTCCTACAATATCCTTTAACGATGTTCCGCTAATCCCTGTTGAACAGATCCGCTACCTAGGACTCCATCTGGACAAACGTCTTACTTGGAATCCACATACAAGACTAAAACGACAAGAAACTGCCCGTCGCTATCGACTATTTCAACATTTACTTGAAAAACACTCCAACCTTCCAATTAATTACAAAAGACTCATTTACATGACAATAATTAGACCAATTTGGAGATACAGAGTTGAGCTTTGGGGCTCCACTAAACCATCCAATTCATCTCGTATCCAATCCTTACAATCCAAAATCCTTAGAAAAATCCTAAATGCTCCTTACTTCGTCACAAATAAACTTATCCACAAAGATCTTAATATACCTTACGTTTCTGACTTAGCTCAAACCAGATATCAATCCTTTCACAGCAAACTCCACAACCATTTAAATCCATTAGTATAACAACTTGCATCTCATTCCATTCCAGATAACCCTCCGAGGCGCCTGAAAAGAAGATGGCCTCGGACCTTCTAATATAGTGCTTTATCATGTAGAACCTTAATAAGTGCTACCAATGGGTAGTTGCTTTAAAAACAAGTGACGTGTCATTTTTATCTATTTCATCACATTTACTTGATGTATTTTATTTTTTGTATACACAGTTGTAAATTTCAATAAATAATTAAAAAAAAAAAGTTATTTTATTTAATTGATCTAAAACATGTAGACAATGTCATAAAGTTTTGTTTTGTCTTTATTTAATTATGTTAATTAGGAAATTTTCACTTATTTTTGTTTGTTTTTTTTGTTTTTTTCCTGGAAAACTTTATTGTATCTATTCAAAATTCACCTTAAAAAATTAAATATAAAAATTTTAAATACATACAAATCATGTAATATGCTAAATGGGTTACTGTAAGAGGGAAAACAAAAAATATCATAAAGCTTTTTATGGTCGTGTATACTAAACAAGAATGTTAATTATTTAAAGATATTACTGTATTAATTAATAACTGTATAGCCAGAAAATTATTACATCCAATAAAAAATTACTTTTTTCAGAAAAGAAATGACATAAGTCAATTTTTTCTACAACTTAAACAAATGTAGAAACAGAAAACAAGATTAAAACTTACTGTGAAGATGATGCTACAGATGTCGCCAGATTCAAAATAGGAATAACAGTCAAAACATGAAGATTACGGTAATAGTTGAGTTGGAGTTCGAGTTTACTTCCATCTATAAAAATAATCAATATTAAAAAAAAATAAATAAAAAAAAATATATAAATCCTGATAGTCAACTAAATTTAATCATGGACAATAATATTCAAGATATCAATGCAAAGTTCCTGTGCTTAATACATCGCAGTAACAATTATTTTATACATGAAAAATTAAATCTGAACTAAGACCTTTGCCGCAAACCTATGACTTCCTTTCCAACAATCATATTCCACTACTCCCTCCTCAACAGATCCACTACCGAGGACTTCATTTAGACATTAAATTAGAATTCACTTACAAGAGAAATGACAATAAATTGTAAGTCGTTTTTGACTACGACAATAAGTATACAAAAGCTCTAAGCTACCATCTTAACAACCAAAGTCTCGTCAACATTAATATGATCAGACCTATTCTGGACATACAAAGTTCAGGTTTGTGGCTCTACTAAACTATCCAATCCATATTATAACCAAACCTAATGATCTAAATAAAATCCTTTGAAAAATCCTCAATGCCCCTTACTATTTCACAATTAAACACAACGATCTTAATGTCCCAAATGTTGCCTATCTGGCCCAAACCAACCTATCTTTTCAAAACTCCATAACCACACAAAACCAATAGTCTTTTAATTAAATTTCTCATTCTATTCCCAATAATTTTTAGAGGTGCCTGAAATGAAGATGGTTTTCGGAATTTTTTAATACGCAACTTTTATTGAAGTGCTGTGCTAATGAATACTTGCACAATAAGTCATAAACATGTTATTATAATCTAGGGATGTGTCAATTCCTAATATTTAGTCTCTATTCCACTGATTCTTGAGAAAGGAATCAGTATCGAGAATCGATGGTATTAAGTCGATTCCTAGGATCTGATCTGGGCCACTTTGATAAATGTTGTGTGATAGCTAATTATTCAATTAGTATAGATCGATTCTACTAGTGAAAAATAAAAAGAAACAGTGAGAAAGGCTATACTTGTTATCTTTAATAACAGATTGATTTCTTGTCGTACTGTTTTGTTATTTTAATGGAATTAAAATAAAAATCACTACCCCAGAATTAATATTATGAACTCCAATATGATTGAAAATTCAAATAAGAATTTTTAAAATGATTTTTTGTACATTATATGGACTGTAAGATAACTTATATATATTCTGTCAAAGATAAGTAATGCTATTTGCTGTTAACCCTAAACTTTGCAGAAAAATTGTTCTTAACCTTTTATTTAGAAATTTTTATAAATTTGGGTCATGGGAAGAGAACCAGTGAGTCGTACAATTGTGTCACCAGTTACACATTGCTGAGTTTAGGGTTAACTAATTCATGTCTTGGATAATTATTGTTTTTTAATACATCTAGTTTGCTCATATTATTAGATTATGCTCTGCAGTAGTAATGTATTTTTAAACCGAGAATCAAGAATTGATTTTTGGCACCAGTAGTGGTATTAATGATCGAAAGATTTTGGTATTGACATAACAACATTATAGTCATTATCCTTTATATTTACAAGATTTATAATATTTTGCACATTTGTAAATTTCAACAGCTAATTTAAAAAAATAATTTAAAAAAACAAAACAGTGAATTAGGATAATACTTAATTATATCGGATCCTGTCCACCAATATAAAAAAAAGAGTTATTAAAAAGAATTATTAGTTAAAAAGAAAGAAAGGTAGGTGTTTCACATTTGCCTTTTGATATAAAATAAAAAAATGGGAGCATATACCTAAACATAAGATAGAAGGATGAAAAATTTATATATACCATATTAGGAATATGATTTGATACAGTTATAAATTCCAAAAAATTATAACCATGAATAAATACCTTTCAATGAAATTTTGAGAATGACAGAGAGAGGGTGTTTAGTAAATAATTTCAGTCGTTCTTTTTCAAAATTCTTCTTGGTTTCACCTGACGAACCTTCTTCCTACAAGAAAACAATTCAGCATTAATAAATAATTTAAATTTAATCAGAATGAATTCAATATGATGAATATTTACACTTGTTTTTAGTAACTAGCCCTGCTAATACTAGAAGGGACAGGATCCCATTCCGACCAACAAAAGAATTAATTTTATTTCCAATACTACATAATGCATAAATAGATCTAAATCAAAGAGACTTTGGGAGAAAAAAAACTTGGCAGGATTTGGAAATCTACACCTCATTTAATAGAATTAACACATGATTAATTTACCAATTCACTATCTTCCCCCGAAGTTTTCTCTTCATCATGATGCGATTTCACTCGCCTGGCTTCAGAAATACTACCCTTAATATCAACTGATATGTCTTTATCTGAAATCAATAAGTTTAAGTAGGGTCACAACCATTCCTATTGAATCATTTTAATAAAAAATGTTACAAAAAATGAAGTAAACAAATTTATTTATATTTTCCAATGTTCATTTATTTAAAATCAAATTAAAATAACATACAATGCTAACAGGTTTCAAAGTATTGATAATATAGGTTGCAAGATTATTTGAATACATACCACAAGCATCACTGAAAGCTATTGCCTGAATGTACAAGAAATATAATGGTTCAGGTAATAAAGAAGTGTAATCACTCATAGGTAATGATTTAAACGGTGAAATGCCCAATTTATCTTGTAAAGGCTGGGTAACCTGAAAGCAGTATTGAAAGAATTAAACTCTAATTAATAGAACAGCAATACATAGTTCTAATGAAATTTACTCATAAAATTAAGAAACATAAAATGACGAGAAAAACTATACAGAATAATATAAAATAAATACAAATATAAATTCACATATTATTAATGAATCAATACACCAAAAATAATTTAGTAATTACAGATTTTAAACTTTTTATCTAGGCATTCTCAATGGCACTGCCTTGTATCTCCATGGGGGTCAATTAATATTCTTCTGTATAATATAGTATGACCAACCATACAAGGGACCACTTCAGAAACAATGTATCTCAAGATGTTCCTGGGAGTATGTAATATTAATACTTCAAATAAAACAATAAGCCAAGAATTTAAAATAATAAATTCCCTTTTTCTAAAATAAGTTTGAAAGATGGCAAGTTACAATTCATTCATTGATACCCATTTAATAAGCGCTTGGAATGCCCCCTAAGAGGTTTTGACTCCTGATTTGATAATATAACAACAATAATACTACATAAAGGCTTATAGAACCCAAAGGTTCAATGCTGACAACACCAACATCCCTCCAATTACGCCTTGATCTACCCTGCGGACATTCTCCTGATGCCTCAAAACTGGGTGAACTATTACTATTATACACTATATACACTGGATAAAACTACTGAGTTATAAAACATATTATGATAAACTTTCACTCAATAATTTTCTTCTGTAAATTAATTTTAATTGACCAACTTTAAAATTTAAAACTGATACAGTTTGTTCTATACTTACTACCAAAACTTCTTTAATAAGAGGAGCTAAACTATTCAAATCTTTTTCTTTCTTTTCAATTTGCTCAGTTATATGCGACTTCTTATCTTCTAAATCGTTAAGCAAAGTTGCCAACTCTTTTCGCTGAGTCAATTCCCATTCCAATCGAGCTAGCTGTAATTGGTGGTCATCAACTTTTGTTACTTCCTGAAATTGTATGAATATATTACTGATCTATCACACATTTCACTAATTTTTAAGCATTCTGTTTAGCGAACTTACAGGTTTCGAAATAGATGTTGGAGATTTTTCATAAAATTCTTGAACTGAGATTAAATCGATTCCAAGCGGTCGGGACCTGAAAAATTTATATATAATCAATTTTTATTTTTTAATATGATTAATATGATTCTTAGACCATTACCTTTTAAACTAAACACTAAGCTGACGTCCATAAAAAAATTAAGTCGATAACAATTTATTTAATTGCAACTTAATAATCGTAATATTCAATTTATTTACTAACAACAATTAAACAATTGATATATATCTAAAATTACAACCATGGGAAAAATTATAGCTTGGTAGAGCTACCAGTTTTTGGTAACCATGGGCGGAACTTTGGCGTAGGGAGGTGGTGGCCCCATCGCCCAGTATTAGTACCGCAAATAGACACTGGTCCTCCAGGTTGGGGGAACAATACACTAACACTCACACATAAATACCAAACACAATACTCTACAATCACCCACACACTACAGACCAAGGTCATATACAGTACACACCCTAAGGTCACCTTTCCTAGGTAGCCGCCCCGGATAGGGAAGCAAGTCAGATGGCTTCAAGGAGGCAGTCCCTCCATCTGAATCGGGGGCAGTTGGGCTAATAACTCTCTCCCCTTAAATAAACATTATTATGAAACCTCCAAATAACAAACTGTAACACGGAGTTTGCGATCGGATATTCGAATGTTTTAACCTTGAACAGACCTGGGGCACTTCAGCAACTCCTAGATGTACTGGACCGATACAAGACGGACATAACTGTGATACAGGAAATTAGATGGACTGGAAAAGGGATTATAGAAAAAAGAAAGCACACTGTTTATTATAGCTGTGATGACAGATTACACACCTTTGGAACCGGCTTCATAGTGACCAGTAGATGCAAATATCTAGTAATGGATTTTAGACCAGTAAACCCACGAATTTGTTAAATCAGGATTAAAGGAAAATTTTTTAACTATGACCTGAATAGCTGCCACTCACCAACGGAAACCTCTGAGGAAGAAGATAAAGAGAATTTTTACGACCAACTTGATAGGACAATGAGCACATGCCCAAAAGCCAATATTATTATCATTGCAGGAGACTTTAATGCTAAAGTTGGAAAAGAAAACTATGGCAATACAACTGGAAAACATGGCTTGCATGAAATAAGCAATGATAATGGGCGACAGCTAGTGAATTTTTGCGAAGCTCAGAACTTAGTTATTGGAAGCACCTTTTTTCCGCACAAGAACATCCATAAGGGTACATGGCATTCTCCAGATGGGCATACTATCAATCAGATAGACCATGTCTTAATAAGTAACAGACATAAGTCAGACCTTCAAGACGTGCAAACGTACAGAGGTGCAAATGCTGACTCCGATCACTATCTGACCCTAGCAAAAATAAGATCTAGAATAGCCAATGTGAAAAATAGAAGAGGCCAAAGAAGCAGAAAATT
Source organism: Euschistus heros (assembly GCA_003667255.2). Classification (NCBI taxonomy): domain Eukaryota; kingdom Metazoa; phylum Arthropoda; class Insecta; order Hemiptera; family Pentatomidae; genus Euschistus; species Euschistus heros. The sequence continues at coordinate 687,788 of RCWM02000059.1, forward strand.
CAATATCGAAAAACTTAAGGAACCTGAGGAAGCGGAACGATATGCACAAAAGTTGGATAGAGAACTTAACTCTGCCCATATGAATGATAATGACATAGAGCAGATGTGGAAGGTCATTGAAGATAGCATTGGAAAAGCTGCAGAAACAACTATAGGAATAAAGAGTGGCGAAATAAGAAGCAACTGGTTTGACGAGGAATGCCAAAAGGTCACAGACAAGAAGAATCAAGCCTACAGATCTATGATCCAAAGGAGATACACAAGGGCATCTGTGGAAAATTACCGAAAAAGTAGAAGAGAAGAAAAGCTGGTACATAGAAAAAGGAAAAGGATTTGGGAGCACAAGCAGCTTGAAGAAGTAGAGCAGCTCAGACATGCAAATGAATGCAGGGATTTCTACAGGAGAATAAACAGTGGAAGAAAACCATTTAAACCACGTACCACAGTATGTAGAGATACGGATGGAACTCTTCTCACTAACATGGACCTTGTCATGAGAAGATGGAAAAACCACTTTGATGACCTGCTTAACGCTCAACAACTTCAGGATAACCAAGTGGACCCCAACCCTGAGATAAACCAAGAAGATGAGATGGAGCCCCCTGATGAAAATGAGATATGTGATTCCATTGAGAAGCTCAGGAACAATAAGGCGCCTGGAATCGACAACCTTCCCACTGAGCTATTCAAGAAAGGAGGTGATAACCAAGTTAAGGCCTTACAAAACCTTTTTATCTCTGTGTGGACATCGGAAGTGATGCCGAACTCGTGGAAAAAGTCAATATTGTGCCCGATTCACAAGAAGGGGGATGTTTTTGATTGCAGGAACTACAGAGGTATATCTCTGCTACCATGCGCATATAAGGTATTCTTAAGTATTTTAATCACGCGAATGGTACCATATGTAGAAGGATCATTAGGAATGTACCAGTGCGGATTCCGAAAAGGGAAATAGACAGATCTACTGGGACAGTAGACCAGATCTTCTCGCTTAGAATGATCCTAGAGAGGAGTAGAGAATATCAAATCCCGTTACACCACCTATTTGTGGACTTCCGAGCAGCATATGACAGCGTATTGCATGAACCCCTGTATCAAGCCATGAGAGTTTGGAATTCCAGAAAAACTGGTTCGATTGACTAAATTGACAATGATGGAATCCATGTATGTGGTGCATATTCAAGGCGAAATATCAGAGGCAAGCACCACAAACGAATGGGGTGAGGCAGGGGGGTGCATTGGCGTGCCTGTTATTTAACACAGCTCTAGAAAAAGCAATAAGGGATTCAAAAATCCAGATAACAGGAATGGTTTTCTACAGAATGGTTCAGATCCTCAGATATGCTGATGATATAGACATTGTGGGACGGTCTCAGAATGCAGTTCGTGATGCCTTCCTGGCTCTTGAGGAATCAGCCGGACGACTGGGACTTTGTGTAAATGAAACAAAAACAAAATACATGACTAGCACACTTAGTCCCCTGGCAGATTATGTTCAATTTGGAAGATATTCTTTCAAGCAAGTGGAAGAGTTCATCTACTTGGGGACACTTGTAACCGCGGATAGTGAAACATCAAGAGAAATCCAGAGGTGAAAACTCATTGCCAACCGATGTTACTATGGTATGGGTAGATTCTTCCGAAGCAAATTTCTGTCAAGAACTACTAAGATGCGACTGTACAAGACACTGGTAAGACCAGTACTAACTTACGGTTCGGAGTCATGGGTAGTCTCTCAATCGGACGAACGAAGCCTACTGGCATTTGAAAGAAGAATTCTGCGGTGCATTAATGGACCTAAGAGAGTCGGGGAGGCATACCTCAAAAGAACTAATCAAGAAGTGTATAACCTCCTGGAAGGGTCAGACATAATGAGACACGTGAGACTGGGAAGACTGAGGTGGGCCGGCCATGTTGCTCATATGTCGGAGAATGCGATCCCTAAAAAATTATTGATGGAAGATATACACATGACCAGGAGCAGAGGGAGACCCCGCCTTAGATGGATGGACGGTGTAGCGGAGGATGCTAGGAGGATCCTGGGAGTCAGGGATTGGAAGGGAGCTGCCCAATGACGCCCAATGAGTTGTGAGAGGATGCCCGGGACCAGTAATGGTCTGTAGAGCAATTGGAAGAGGAAGATGGGCGGAACTTGATCAAAGGCATCACCCACAGTTTTGAGTTTTTCCATCTAAAATAACTCCAATATCTATATTAAAATAAATTTCTGGCAGGCAGTAACACATTTTTAAAAGGATTATCGCAGAAACTACAGAGGTGAGTACACAACTGATCAACCTCAGAATTTTTGAAGGATATGCTTTGTACTTCAAGTAAAAGGTAAAGATTATGAATACCATTTACTTTACTATTAAGTAAATGAATTAATCATGATATATGAGGACTTATATCTTTATATATATATATATATATATATATATTATATATATATATATATATATATATATATATATATATGCTCAATATATGAGCATAACCCTTATACTAAAAAAAAAAATAAGATTTTACTTCATTTTTTTATGAATACAAGTGGAAACATTTACTTCAAATTATGAAAGTATAAGGTAATCCTCTATTTATGAATATGACCCATTGGTATATATTGGGAGGTCTCAAAATAGTATCCTTGAATTTTCTTTTAAAATAAAAAACAGTTAAATAAATGTTAAAAAAGGACGAAAACTAATTTGTAGGAAGGAGAGTGGTAAAGGATTTCCTTTGCCTACAAAAAAATTATCAGATCCTTACAGATCTGAGACCAGTATCCTTCAGTGGCTTTTAGACATTTTATATTATTTAAGAATGGAAAAATGAGCAGTAGTGAACATATAATGAAACATAAGTTTTAAATGAACCTTAGCAAGAAAAACAATTAAAAAATTTTAAAAAGTGGAATTAGAAGTGGTGTCTCCTTCCATGTATTATCTATTGTACAATAAACCAAAAACCAGTGTTTTTTTTTTTTTTCTATAGAGTAAGATCAGCAAATTTTTTAGAGGAAAAATTTAAAAGAAGACATTGCTAATACAACCACTCCTCATTCAAAGGATAAAATAAATAATGTGAATCATGAAGACCAGAAGACTCAGATAGAAATGATATGTTGTGAAACTAACCAATTCCAAGGAAGAGGGGTAGAGAAGGGCCCATTATCAACAGCACACGGAGCAGAATGGCAAAAGCTGATCTAAGAGGGTTTGATTTAGTGATGGATTATGTCATCAATGATGAAAACAGGTAAAACCTTCAAGAATACTCACTTAAATTTTAAACATTTATCGATTTCTCTTCTTAAATGTTGTATCTCACAGAGTAAATTATCAAGTTTCAGCTGAGCAACATCAACCTGGTGTCTTTCTTTATTAACTCTTTCTCGAGATATTTTTGTTCTTGTTTTCTCAACCCTATTTAATTTTTTCATTATTAAAGTAATGAATGCAGCTTCTTTACGAAGTTCATTTATTTTTTCTTTCCACTGAAAAGTATATACATAATTAATAAAAGAATCAAAGGGAAAATAATATCAGGGGGAAATGATGGGTAACTTACTCCTTCTGGTTTGGATGCTTTAATTTCAGTAATGTCCATAACACAGTCGGCAAAATCGGCACATGCATCCTTGTATAACTTAAGATCTTCTGCAGGATCTCTTTCTTTCGCTTCAGCTTCTTCATGCTTTATAACTCTCTGTAAGTGAATATATTTAAAAATCAAAAGCAAATAATATCAAGTAAAATTCTCTTAAGAACAATGAAAAGTACTGTACATATAAGCAGCTACTAGGCAAACTGCTAAATCATTGATATTACAATAATGATGAATATGAACATTTTTAGTATTGCATAAACAACAATATACCCTGAAAATATGTAGTTGTATAAACACTGTCTTCCCTAAGAGCTTTTTTAATGTTACCATTCCCACTAAAATATAAAATAAATATCTAATAGTTGGCAAAAGTAAGCTTCAAAAATTTGAACTATTAAACTATTAAGGATTTAATTTATTAATCCATTCACTTGGACCTCCTATGAAACCGAATTCAATATATAAAACCAACAATTCTTTCAATTGCTGTGCTGTTTTAACGGTTAGATAAGTATTGGTTATTTAATGCTTAATAAATTATACAAGAAAGGGCACAGTAACAGTAAGATGCATTACCTAACAGAAAAAAGTGTAATTAACATGAGTATTTCATTATACCCTAATTAATAAAATAACAACTAATTGCAATATTTCTATAAATTATTTGCAGACAGGAAGTAGCAATGGATAGAATTTCTGAAAAAAAATTTAAAAGAAACTTCTGAAAAAATTATGTCACCAAATTTCAGACAAAATAACAATTATTAAACTAGAAAACAAACTTTTTGGTAATCTAAAGTTTTATATTACTAGGTTTCCCCAACATATAGATAATTTATTTTAATGTTCAATTTTTGGTTGAATATTCAAGTTCAAAAAATTTTAGAGTAAGAGCACAAGAACATGTAACCAAAACGATAATTCTTATCTGTAAATTAAAAAACTTGGAAAATTAATGGGACATAAACATGCAACTATTTATTTGCATCATCCTTTAGCTGCTGAAATTCAATATTTTCAAAACTATTCTAATCTCTAAAAATGCAAAAACTTAAATTCATAAATATGAATTATACAAAAGTATGATATAAACGTTTAATAAAATACACAAACAAATAATTCCGGATCAAAGAAATATTAAGCTTTGAATGATAATAAATGCTATTTAAAAATTATTACACACTTCAAACAATGGCAAATTATTTTTGGGTCTTTTGTTCAAGAAGTCTTGTAGAAATGAATCATAATCCTCTGAAGGAACTCCATCTTCAGTTGTATTATCACTATTGGAATCACGCTCACTTATTTCTGTCTTTCTGCGTTTTGTAGACACAGAGTCATCAATTTCTGATTCCATTTAAATTATAAGAAAACAGTCTACTAAATGTTGCCGCTAATAAAACAGCGTAGCCAAGCAGTTATTGTAAACAAACTGTTTAGAAATGAGGTTAAAATTCAATAACAAAGAGGTCGAAAAAGTTATAACAAACGATACGTTCCATACAAATGGAACCAACTCACTTCCTGCAAGATAATTGGATAATATTTATTCTAAGACCGTATTTTAAATAATGCGTCTCCTATTATGTCTATGAGAGCACTTTTTTTTTTTTACAGTTTGCAGGTTGCAGGGCCAGAAAAAACTCTCAGTTTTTTTATCTTATTACTAAATTTAGCAATATGTTTATGTTTTCGTATAACTTAAAAATTCAAACTAATTTCGTTTAATGGCCTTAAGATGAAGTATAACCACTTAAATACCTCCGCTGCTTGTTCTTTTGCTTGATTTGATTTGAAATTCTTTGAATTTGATGACCACATCAGAAAAGCAAAGACATCAAATTATCCCACTACAATACATCAATTGAATTCAGTTAGAATATCTATTACCATATTAATAGAAAAAAAAATTAACTTCTTTCTGTATGAAAAATCTATTGTATTTTTACTTAAGTACTTCATATACTGTTCCACAAATATCCTTATTAGACAATTCCATAATACAACCAATGATCCTTATATTTCCCATAGCCACTGTAGGATACTACTTTAATATCTGAAATATTTTTAACACCAAATATCCTACTATTTGGAGCTCTCCTTCTCCAGGCATTAATTGTTGGTTAATAAAAGGGCAACTACAGTAAGGAATTGAGTATTCATTGTTAAAACAAAGACACCTCAAATCAATACTGTTTTAATTAATTAGTTAATTATATTAATGATTTCAATAGGAATAAATTTTTGATTGCAGATTAGTTGAAAGATATGTATACTTTTTTTTAAGTTATAGCACCTTTGATGGATCCCCACTTAATCCTTTACTAAGTAAAATTAATATTATATTTCCTATGTTTCAAATTAACATTAAAAACCAAACATACATTTTTGGGTGTAATTGAAAATGAATAAAATACAGATTATATAAATAATAGCCTTAAATTATATCAATTAAATGTTATGAAACTTTAGAAGAATAAACAATCAAAATAATTGAATGTATATTTTATTCATTAATAAGGTTTATTTATTGACCTAAATTTTATTACAGTATTTTCTTTCAAATTACCAATAAGTTTAAATTTAATAGCTTTTTTGTTATTATTTTTTTTCACTTACTTAAAATCTTCATAAAACCTTCAGGCTGGAATAACTACATTTTAAATTATAGCACTCAATATTACAGTTGATAGGGCTCAATATTAAACTTCCACAACCATTTATCCATTTAGCAGTGATTCCGAATTTCAATATTAATATCAACAAATAAATAAACAAAAATTATCCACTTTCCTAAGAAATGAGCTGAAAGTAATGACAAATCTTTTTAATGGGATTGAAAACATGTTTTTAAAAGTAGGGTCAAGTGGGGAACAGTGTAACCAAAAGTTATTTTTATTTTTAGAAAATCAAAACTGTTAATTATATCATCTTCTAATTATTTACCATAAAGTCAACTGTCTTTAACCTTCATATTAGGCTTGAAACAATATAAAAATCATACTAGAAGCTACTTAATTTTTTTAGTTATCTGAAATCACTAATTTGTTAGTTTGCCCCAAGGTTGGGGTACAGTGGAACAGCAATAGGAATACAGTTTAATATGGAGGACAATAAAAACTACATTAAACAAAATAGAATATGAAAAATAGAAAATGTTTATCCTCAATTTTGTTCCATAACAATTTTTGGGGTAATCAAAATAAAGCACAAACAAATTTATATCAGAACATTATATTTTCTTCTTTAATGTCATTAGCATTGTGTATACCAATATCAGTCTTTCTTTTCCTATTCTGAACTATTTTCAATGAAATACACCTAGAAAAAAAAAATAATAATCAAAGGAGGCACAATATAACATGTTTAAGTACAATGAGTAAGTATAACATACCCTACTGCTTAAAACAAAAATTCGTTAAAATTATATTGATAATAAATTGCAAGAAACTTTGTTAAATAACAGAATGCTCACTAATTAAAGATTAGTTTTGGAACTTATACTTACTAACCATTAGTTTTCCAACAAGAATAAAACTTCACAAATCAAATTGTTCACGTTTAATAAATTCGATTATTCTTCCATTTATCCTGCAATTTGATGTCCATAAAATGTTCACAGTGATAAGACAAGAGATTTGACTAACAAAGAGACACCAAAGTCAAATCAAAAAAAGGACAGAGCTAATCATGATGTTACACTGTACCACATGTGACCCAACATATCGCTCATGGGCTGCAATTGTGCCACAACTCTAAACATTATTTCAAAACTGGCATTTGAAAAATAATAAAAAAAAAAAAATCAAAATTATACACACATTATTAAATGACCCTTTAGAGAAAGTATCAATTTGAAGGTAATTTCGTTTAAGTAAACTAAAGCAATTCCTATGCATTTTCCTTAGCAATGAAAACTTTTAACCCACTTATCACAAAACATATTTTTTTGGGGTGGGCCGCTATTGCAGCCCATGAGCAATATGCATTTTAAATAAAAAATGCTCATGATTAGAGTAATCCATTCTTAGAGATAGTGGGTCTCTAAGAATTCGGTAGAATTGTCTATAAAGTGATAGGATGAACTATTTTAGGAAATAATCAATACTATGAAACATATATCACTTTATTATTATTATTTTTATAAGGAATAAAATGACGCTATAAAAATATTTATTAAAAGAATAACACTTGATAATGAAACAGGTTTTTCCACTACCCCTTCCCCCTTATCTCCCTCCATTCAATAAAATATACACACAAGCTTTATTAAATCAGCTTGTCAAAATCAACTAGTCAACAAATCACTGCAAAAAAAAAAAAAAAAAAAAAAAAAAAAATGTATATATATATAAAAAAATAAAATTCCATAGACATTTAGCAAAATGAAACATTTTATCACTTATCTATATCAGTGTTTTGATGACTAGTACCCCCTTCACATAGACATATAATGGCAAAGCAAACTGCGAACAATTAAAATGTTAGAAATATATACATAAATACAACACTCAATTCTTAGTTTCCAAATTTGTTGAAAGAAGTATAGAAAATAGTATTTACTATCACTTAAACAAGAATTGACAAAAACTGATATGCATTTAATTAAAAACATTTTTTGAAAATTATATTCTCTTGCATTAGGAAAAATATGCCTCTAAAAAAATATTGAGATTTTGAGAGTAATAATTAAACTGGCAATAGAATGAGGTCAGAATTTGAAAATTGTTGGGTTCCTTTTTAGCACTTTACATAAAATTATAATATAGTAGTCAATATGAAATGTAATTAATTTTCAATTTAATTAAAAAATCCCAGAGCAATGAATTTCTAATTTTGGATATATAAGCAATTAACATCATTATGTAAACTAAATACATGAAAAGGTTGTTTTATACCTTCTCAGATTTAGTAATAAACATTTTGGTTTTTGGAAATGAACAGTAGTTCCCTCAACAATTTTTAAAACAGCTAAATATGAAAAATTTACAAAATTTTGCTGAATGAAGCCTACTGATTATGACAGTAGGCGCGAGTTCAATTGTAGATTGTAGCTATAATCTAGTTAATATACCTGTAATATTTTTTACATTCTTTTAAATTTGTTTACAATTGTAGCCAATCGCTAATTAGTAACTACGATTAACTACAAACAAGTTATATTAAAATATTCAAATTTGGAAACGTTTCTTTCTTTTTCCACAACTATTACTATACCTATCAACCTAGGATTTAACTTGTTTATAAAAAGAAATAACATACATATATACATAATTTGAATATGAAATTCTATTCATATCAATCGACTCTGATCAACACCACTCATATTCACACATAACCTTTATATAATCATATTTTACATCATCCTTCGACATACCTCATAGTGAACTTCAACCATTACAATAGAACAAAATTGGCATAAGTACAAAATTCGCATATACCTTCATCATCTATAACAGATAATATAGACATTAATAATTATTAATCTTCTCTAATCTTAAGTTTAAAAAATGTATGGATATCATTTAGCATTTTATACCAAAACAAAATTCTTCTGTTTATTACTAATATTATTCAGTTTACACATTTTAAATACAGCTAAGCATTTAGGTTGCTCCTGATGTTCCTAACCAGCACTTTTATTACTTAAATACATCATAATAAAAATTATTTTAATTCAAAATTAAAACACCCCTTCTTAAATCTAAACTTTTAATGTTATAATTAACTTTATGTAGTAAACTTTATCACAATTTTTACACCAGAACGAACTAATGAATAATGAATGAATAACACAACAAAAATTGCTATTTTAATATATCATTTGCAAGATATTGGCATTAAATATATTAAAGTAATAATGATAAAAAAAGGCATAAAGTTTACTAATTATAAAAATGAAATAATTCAAAAATCGTGTATGGGACATAAAAACTTTTCAAGTGAGAAACATAATAGCTACAATACCATATCATACCATTAAGCTACAATTTTTTTGATAAACTGAAAAAAAAATAGTCGCTAAATAAAAAAACTATTGATAGAACAAAGCTATTTGTAGATATATAGGTAAATATGATACAGAAAACATGTAGACTGGTATATAATACAAATGAAATAAAAATCACAAACATTCAAGTATACTTACAAAGTGCTTAAAACCCAGTACCAAATGTAAATTCAATGACGAAAAAGTAATTAGTTATTATTTGATTATTAAGTGCATTTTATAGAGTAAATCATAATGATTAAGTTTTAAAACTAATACAAACTCGATTATCAAAGAGAAAAAATATATTTAACAAGCATAAAAAAGTTAAAAAGAATAATAACAATTTTCAGAAGCAAGCTGCCTAGCCTACACTTAATTTAAAGGACTTCTTAAAAGCTATGCAGCTATAATATAACACCAAAACTAATTTTACATAGGTTGTTGTGTGTTCTGTTAGTTCTCTCTCAGAAAATTAGTAATAGCTACATAACAACGAGTAATTATTTTATTTCTACAATTTAATATACTTGACAGATCCTAAATTTTTATCTCATTTCCAAGTTAATAAATTTTAATTGAATTATATATATTATACAATTTTTCTTTGAAAGGATGATTAACACATAAGTCTTTAAATTTTTTTTTCTTTTAAATCACAATCAAAGAAAGAACATGTATCGCATTTTAAAATGGGCGATAGAAATTTAAATAGTCTTTCAGGGTTGGTGGTAGAGGAAGGGAACAAATCTTTTGCCTCATTATTACAGAATATATAGGAACATCTTCTTCTTGCTCGACTTGTGGAGAAGGAGATTTATGAGGACTCATTTGCCCGCAAGAAGAATCAATATCCATTCCATCTTCCTCATCATCGTCATGCTCTGAGGATATCATTTTAAGATCATCTTCTGATTCAGAGCTTCCTCCACCTTCCTGGGTATTATCCATATCAGTACATATTCCACTGTCGAATTTCTCCCTTTTGGCAACTTTTCTCCTTCGTTCTGACACATCATCATCATCATCTTCATCATCTTCTTCCTCAACTTCATCATCTATGTCATCGACTACTTCATCTTCAGTGTCATCATACCAATCATTCTCAGCTCTATTAGGGGGGTTATAACAACGCTCCTCAGCAGCATCTCTATTGTTCCTCCAACGATTTCCTAATAAACAGTAAATATATTTAAAAAACTAAATGTTAATTAATAAGCATAGAAAACCTAAAGTTAATTGTATTTTAATTAAATTAAACAATAACTCTGTTTTGTACTTAATTAATTTAATCAATAGTTTATACCAGTTTAAAATCAATTAAACACTTTGAAGTAATGAATCTGATTACTGCTTAATCCTAAAACACATTCAATAAAAGAAATTATAATTTTTTTCTAGAAAATGGAATTTAAACAATGTAATAGAAATTCACTGAAAGATAGTGATGCAGAAAGGTTTCCTAAATAAATCTTTCAAAAGCATAAAAGAAAGTTCATTTCCCTGATTTAATTACACTTATCTTCCCACAAATTTAAAGAGTAAAATTATTTATTGTAATGCCCTAAACTTAATGTATTTTCTACAACACTTTAAGGTTATATCAGATATAAAAAAATTAAAAAAACCTTTTTTTGTGTGTTAACTGACCTATAACTGACCTTGAATCTAGTAAATATATATAGAACTGTACTACTATTCACCCTTAATAAGGAAGAGTAAAACTCACAAAAGTAAAAACAAAAAATATATGGCACTCCAACATCCTAGATCAAAGATTTATCAATCAAATCAAAAATATATGCATGCATATATATAAATATATTTTGACCTTGAACAGGAGTATGAATATTCTACAATAAGTCTTTACCACAACTGTGACAGTTGTTTCTTTTATGGATTATGCTGGAAAAGACAATTTAATTTAATCATATTGCATTATTTAAAACTATTAAAAATAGTAGTTGGTTCATAAAACAGAAAGTTCTACACCAAATCCAACTAAGAATTAATAAATGTTCAGAAACAAATCAATGTTATATCTCTGCAGCAGAGTTGAAGAGATATGCATTTAAAACAAATAAGGTAAATAAAATATCAAATTCAGCTCCTCCCTGAGTGTGTTGCTTAAAATCAAATTATTAATGCCACATTCTACAACCTGAAGTTTATTTATTTATATTTAGGATATTACGGTTTTCATAAACAAATTATGAGATAATTTGCAGTTGTCATCCAAAGCAGTAATGCCAAATATGAACTATCTCATTTGCAGTCAAAATGTTGAAAAGCGAATTTAACCAAAAAGAAAAGTATTTCAATCTAGCAGTCCATATACCTTCCAAAAAAATCATTGAAATGATGACAATAAATCGATCTTTCAAACTATAAAAGGTCAAGGAAATTACAAGAAATGTACCAAGTGATAAAAAGGTACTGAATTTGTGGGGGATTTCTACCATTCTGAACATTTAATGATTTTATGTCTATAAGACCCAGGCACAACATTCAACTAATCAGTGAAACTGCATAACTATAAACAGTCTGCTAAAGGTTGGACAAACACTTTCTTAACAATAAGTAAATTGATATGATTTAAAAAATAAAAATAAATGTTATTATTCTAAAACTTGGAAATCATCTAAATGGATTGAGTCTTGAGCTTCTCTAGTATCAGCCAAGACATCATTAGTGGACATGGATTAAAATTGAAGCAGACATTTCTGTTAACCAAGATTATATCCAAAATGTTTCATAATAGGCTCGCAATTGTCTCAAATACAGTTATAGGAACATCTTTAATTATAAAAACTTTCTCCAATTCTCCCCAAAGTATGGCAACAAAGACTTGAAATAAACACATAACTTCTTGAGGAGCTGTTATGTTTGATTAAAGAATGGTTCACAGGGCAAGTACGATTTCTTTCTTTTCGATGTCTACAATTCTGCTACAACTTGTACTTCTAGTTTTTGTTGATCAAGAAAATACCTGATAGGCTTCTTTCCGATTTGAAGGAATATAACTTAACTTCAAATAAAGTGGCTTAGTGGTCAATACTTATCGGAGTCTTATTATAAAAAGAATGATTAAATTAATCCCTCCATTAACAGTAAACTCTAAAAATAAATTAAGCTTTATAATACATCTAATACCATAGTTTTAATAAAGAACTTACGAGCAATCACCAATAATGGAGCAATGCCACCACGCTCCCGGATAGCTGGGCCTAAGTAAAAAATAAAAAGTCAAATGTATACTTCCTATAACATAGAAAAGTTAAATGTGAGCTTAGCTATGAAAGATTGTCAAACAAATCATAATAATGATACGGATATGAATAAATGCAAACAGTTTTCAAATAAAATTTCAAATTAAGAAAACTACCAATTAGAGCTGATATTCAATAACGAAAAACAAATCAATAAAAAAAACAACAGAAGAATAGGCTCTTTCAACTAAGGTGTTTTAATACATAAAATAATAAATCAAAATTAAAAACAATCACAAACCCAACAACAGTTAGGAAAAGCTTATTGGACGCTGGTTCCCTAGGCATATTTTATACTTTTGTTTTAGTAGTTAAACCCATAAGCCACAAACAATTTTAATACCTAATTCTTTTATATTTTTTCTTAACTATTCAAAATAAAGACTACTATAAAAAATTTAATACTATAATGTAGCTTAAACGTGACTGATTAAAAACTCATGATTAGAACAGCCTATCAAGACAGAATCCAAAGTGCTTAAGCAAAAACAGATGTAAATCAATACTTAAATGGGAAACTCAGGGGGTAAGGCAATGAATTTCTGATTCTGAGTCAATTGGGAAGTACAGCAGAGGCATTAACTTTGTTTTCAGCGGTTCAGTAACCCAACAAGTGAGGAGAAACTACCTGGAGAAACCAGGTAGTTGAGCAGGGATAATGACCTTATCACCTCCATGCATAAAATTAAAATATTTCTTCCTAACCAAGTCCTAAACATGTCGTTATGGTATAGATTTATATCTAATTGGTGGGAAAACTTGCACAAGGACCAATAGATCCTTCATGCCAAACTCCGATGGCTACCAAGAGGTTTCCACGCAGTCCAAACAATCATTGTCAAGATTTAATTATGTGGATTCATGACAAAATAAATATTAAATGACTCAGGTGGTAATCAAACCCACATTACACTAATCCAAGCACTCTGGGACTCTCACATCAACAAGCATTTTTAATTAAGAAAGAAAAATTGTAGCAGTCAAGATCGACTAAATAAATCTCAGAAGATTTATCTTCAGAGGTAGATAATATAATAAATGGAATGTAAAAAAATGAGAAACCAGAAAAATTATTAATTATTGTCAAAGTTGCACAACATATTCTAGATTAGCCCAAGCAATAGATAGATAAAAGTATCAAAACTTCAATGATTCTAAATTACCACAACTCAAAAGTAATGAGAGTTATCAGAGGATGTTCAATAATGGACAGTCCAAATACAAAAAATCATGAAATCAAATAATTACTTAAAAGTTTTCAAAATAAATGATAAAATCACAAAGATCAGAACAACTAATCTAGAAATACAAACAAGAAGTTATTACTCCATGCATCTAATATACTATAAAAAAAAATTGAACTTCATATTTCATTCATTATAAAAGTAAAAAAAATATAAGGTAAAGAATAAGTTAATGATTACTGTTCTAAATTTGATACTAAAGAAAAAAAATAAAACCAATATTTTTGTTTGTAGTTTTAAGGGAAGTAAATTGGAATTAAAATCTCAAAACAATCATGACAAAATCATTCATGTTCTTGGTGTTAGGCATTTATAACTTACGATTAGTTCCTAGTTCTATGCCTCTAAAAAAACAAGGAGTACGGGGTGAAGAACGAAATCGCGACAAAAGAAGGCTGAAATCTCCTCTACCTCCTTCCCTTGCACCTCCTTCTTCTTCTGAACTATCAACAATAGGGATGATGAGATTATGGAACATCTTCCTTCTCCTACCAGTGTAGGTTTTCCTCTTTCTGACTGTTATAGCGGGAAATTCAGCTTTAGCTTGTTCCCGAAGAATACCTCTAATGACACTACGACAAATTTCTTGGAGTTCCATCGGATTGACTTCAGCTGAAATGTAAAAATATAAAATAAGACGATATTTACACTAAATGTAAGTGAAATATCAAATTTAATATAATTTGACTTGTAACTTAAATTAATTCTGAATATAAATAAATTCCAAAGTTTATATAAAGCATTAAATAATAATACATCTACAATATTTATACTTCTATAGCAGCAGTAGTTGAAAAGATGTAAATTTAAGTTAAATAAATAATGCATTAAAGACAATTAGTTTAATAAATATTTGATTCAAATAACTGAAGTAAGAGATATTCAATGTTAAATGTTTTAAACCAATAAGACAAACGAAATACAATTTTATAAAACATCTAAATATACTTCTTTCCTCTTAGCTTGGCAGACACTCAGTTGCCAACTTTCCCTTGATAAAACTCCTAGGCAAGGAAACTTCGATGCTCATTATAAGTACAGGTCTCTTGCTATAAATAAATTTCCGCAGATAAAAAAATAAATAAATAATGAATTAAATAAATTAGTTACTTACGTAAATTAACACAATTGTTGGTACTATCAGGCCTAGGTAACTGAAGAGGGGCAAATGTAACAGATAAGACAGCATTAGATTCCCATGTGTTGTCAGAAGTTCGAGTGATTTGCATTAACTGATCATTTAAAGGCATCACAAGCACACCACCAATCTAAAACCACAATTTGAAAAAGTGAAAACAACTTAAAACTACTAAAGGGCTTGTTATAAAGATTTTAATACTAAGAATTTAGGCTTAGTAGAAAGTGAATAAAAAAATAATGTTATTAAGGTGATGGAATGGTCAGGGATGCAGTCTGGATGAATAAACACATCAAGTTTTTAAATGATGTGTTTATTCATCCTTACTGCACCCCTGACCATTCCATCACCTTAATTACAACTCACAGTCAACAATACAATCATCATCATGAAAAATTTTTTGTTGTTTGGCACTTTTTGTATCGGGCATCCACTAAAGCCAGAGTAACATCCTCCTTATGTTGCCCATATTACTAACAATGTTACTAGTAATAGTAACAATGGTGTCACAATTTCCAAATTAATGTTATAAGTTTTTATTTATAATCTCACATATATTACAACAGTTAAGTTTTCTTTAAATTTTAAAAGAAATCATAAATTAGAACATTTTTATTTCACACTTCCCTACTTGCCTTTCGAAAATTAAAAACTCCACATTAAGTCTATTCAAAACATTTTTTCAGTTTGAAACCATGAATTACCAAGTAGGAGTTACATGACTAACATAACAGTGATTGCTTCAGGGATAATTCTTTTTAGGTTGAAATTTTAAATGCAATAAACTCAATTCAAATTAGCAGAAGCTGATGCAAATATTAGAGAAGTGCCTGTCAAAATCAAAGACTTGACTTTTTTGCAGAAGTTAACACTTGAAAATAGATATAATCTAGTAAAAATAATATATTTAAGCACAGCACAATGCTGTAGCAGTAAACCAACATCATTTTTAAGAGGGATGAACGAATTGATGAGTATTAATATAAGGAAAGGTATTAACAGATAAAAAACAATGATGAATCATGGCACTACGAGTACAACATCAAGCTGAAATAACACAGCAAGGAATGTAAAGCAGAACCATGAACAAAAAAAATTATCAAAAAGTCTTGCTGCTCTTTTTTATTTGTTTATTAATTTTTTTTTACATTCATGGTGTCAATTATGAGTTTCTTCCAGAGGAAAAAAACATGAAGTTCTGCCAGCTACATGAAGAGATTGTATAAGTTAAATGTAACTAAACTTATGTGGTAGTGATCGATAGCTGTAGCATCATGACAATGAACCTGTATGAAATAAAGACTATTCTAAATAAATTAATAAACAAAAAATAAATTCTTTAGAAACAACAGATTAACGAGAATGCAACAACGGATTATCCGATAAAAATATACTGTAAAAGAACATTCGGTTCAGTCCTATAATTTTTTAACGGAATATCCGAAAAAAATGGATTATCCATGATGGATTAAGCGGCAAACACTGTATTATGCAGCTTAAATGTAACTGATTAAAAATTCATGATTAGAACAGCCTATCAAGAAATCCACAAATGTTTAAAACAATAGAAACAGAGATGGGAAAGTACACTGCTGCAAATGGATGCTATTTTAAAGGGGATAACATTGATGTAACTAAAATTTTATAAAATAAAGTTAGTTGGCTTATATATTGGACAGACCTCAAAGATAGTTATGAAAAGAGGGTTGTGAAAAGGATCATGAAAGCTGAGAGCAGAGGATCGAAGGTCCCAGCAAACTAGTACCAGTACCAGTGGTTATAAAAAATTATGAAACTTGATTTATAACTTGATTAAAACCCTGACATTCAGCAACTTGAAAACATTAACAGAATTAAGAACATACATATTTAAAGGAGACTAACAGTTGTTCATGAACATTGAAATAGCTTTAAAAGAAAACTGTTTCAAAAACA
Source organism: Euschistus heros (assembly GCA_003667255.2). Classification (NCBI taxonomy): domain Eukaryota; kingdom Metazoa; phylum Arthropoda; class Insecta; order Hemiptera; family Pentatomidae; genus Euschistus; species Euschistus heros. Next base: position 704,972 of record RCWM02000059.1, read on the forward strand.
AACATCTTAAAAAATAAACCTAATTTAATATTTAACAACTTCCAAAAAATCTTGACGACTGGACGGTTAAAACCTAAGGCCCAAAGCACATTTCCATCAAAATTTTGTGGGACAGTGTATCATTCATGTTCTCAATCTATATCAACTCTGAAATTATCCAGAGAGGTATTGAAGCCATGTGTCAATCTCGAATGCATTTATCTCTTTAGATTAAAATCATAAACAGCAAAATTTGATAGGATATAAAATGTTAAACAATCAGGTGCTAACTAAACACAGTCATTATTATGTCACAAGTAAAACAATTACATATTTTACAAAACACTGACAGGGTTAAGAATTGTATGTTTACCTTTATAAGATTTTTCATGTAGTTTTCATGATTCTCAGGACACGCAGCACCACAATAAACACGATCATATTGTCGAGAACTGCCATTCAAACATAAACTATTTCCTGAAGGAATATATCAACAATTACAGCACAGACATATTAACTAAAAGCAATAACAAAAAATAGAATAAAAGTAATTGGTACCTTTAACAAAGTGAGGTTCACAGAATTCATAGCAATCGATTGCTGGAGAGGTCCTTTTGAATTCATTCAATTTAGCTTGGGCATAATCTATAACATCATCATGCAGTTCGACACCATGATTAATACCATAAGGACCTGGAAAAAAAAAAAAAAAAATTGTCACTTAGGGTTCCTATTTTTTATTTTATGTTCTTATAATAGAAGTTACTGGACTAGAATAGTAAACTTTTCAACTTTATCTTCTAAAACACAAGAGAAAATAAGAATTAGGCTCACTTATGTTATCGCTTCTTTGATAATTTTTAGAGATTATTCAAAGAAAATAAAATAAACCAGGTAAATGTAAAACAAATAAAGAGATGACAGAACAGCAGTCGGAAAATAAAAACACACCTAGTTTGAAAAAAAATTATTATACGTTTATAGGAAAGGTGTGGTTTACATATTTTGACTGCATCCAATAACATAAAATTAAATTTAACTGAATTTCTGCAAGTGTGGTTTTTACTTTATTCATTTTTTTTTTTCAAACTTGTTTAAAAAACAATTTCAAATAAACTATTTGAAAATACATATACTAAATTGAAACTACGCAATTCTGATGATGTTTAACAAATGAAGGACCAGGGGGAAAAACACGGCAGTCCAACCTAGGCAATTTTAAGAAAAATGAGATTTCAAGTTTACCTCGACATCTCTCATGATCTATTTTCAAAAATTAAAAATTACTTTCTCAAAAAATATTCTCTTTATCCAGATAATCGTGTTGGTCTACACATAATTTCAAAACCAAAAAAGTATTCTTAATGCCCTAGAAATAACGAGGCATCACCAAACAGCTTATTGTTTGAGGGAAAAACACTAAGTTCACTGCTCATTTGTATGTGAGCAGTAATTTGAAGGGTTCTAGGGAAAAACCATGGTGGTTCAACCTAGCCATCAAGTGGGAATAAGAACAATATCCTTCAGTGGGTAGCAGGAGCCATCTCTGAACCCCCACCACAATGGTTCTATATTGTTCCAGCTTAATAAAAATTTTGACAGGCAGGGGTAGATAGGGTCGAGATACTATCTCCAACCTCCCAACAAATATGTTAGATACTGACTAAGCCAAAATAAAAAGGATTAAAAGGGAAGTGTCCTTTTAAAAAATGAAAATATTTAGTCAATTTTCAAAATGACAACAATGGTGGACTATCCTTAGGCCATCAAGAATCATTATATCCTGGCAGATCTCGAAGTAGTATCCTTTGTATAATTTTTTTTATTTTCGACATTTCTTTGTTTTAGCCCTGATGATAGCCATCAAAGATTTGGCTGAAATGTTTTAGTAAATTTCGCCAAAATATTTTTTGACAGGTCCCACCCAACATCGCTTTCAATATATTCACATATTATAAATTTGGTTATGGTTAATTTTTATTACCAAAATATTGTTATGGAACATAATTGAGGTTTTCTATTTCTTATATATTATTGTGTTAAATGTCTGTTTAGTGTTCCACTAGATGTTATACTCTACCCCTATAGCTGTTGCACTGTACCCCATCCCTGGGTTACATTCATTACATTTCTAAACCTGTTCAGCAATAGCCACACATTGCTGATAAAGCAGTGCAAACATTTTATAAAATCAAGTACTAAACATATATATCAACTAAACGATAATTGGAATCAATACTGTAAAAAATATGATTTAAATAGTAGATTACCATATGCACTTACATAGTTTACCTTAGTGAAGCACATTTAGTATTATTATTTCTCAAACTATATGTTGATATCAGTTCCAAAATAAAACATCATATACCCACTTATAAGGAGTGAGTTAGAAAGAAAAAATGAAACTAATTCATGTTAACTGAACAGTCTATTGAGTGTTTAATAAATTTGAAAACAGCCAAACCATTAAGAAAATATATCGTTTCCAACAATTGTCTAATCTCTTTAAATAACATAACAGTCAGATAAGTTTGATATACAACTTGGTTTTATTATGTTTTGCAGTAAAAGCAAAAAAAAACTTTTTCATTCATGCATATCGATATACTCAAAATAAATCCTTTGGATCAACAAGACATGCTTAATATAAAATGATATATAAAATTCTTATTATGTTTACAAGCAAATTTAATGCTTTCTTCAAACTGCTCCAAAAAAATAAGTTTAAATACACATTTTTTAAAATAAAATAATAGTGATTCACTTTTAAATAAACTGGTCTGTTAGAAATTTAAGATAAAAAAATGACAGGATCAATATGTTGATATATTAAACAACACCAAGGGGTTATATTCAATCTCTACAACATTGTTTGCCAGTCAAGCATTACATTTCCAGTTTGAGTCAGATAGATCACAGAATTTAAATTAGGCCAGGACTTAGACAATTTAATTTCTTTTCCTGACATGAACTTTAAGTTTTAATAGTTAAAGACCTTGTTCATTTTAAGAACTTTCTTTTATGATTTTAGATGGTAAATACCTAATTTAACAAAGTGAGATTTATTAAAAGAGAAATTATTTCATATTTTCCAATTTCAGAATGTAACTAAATAATCAATAAGGGTTAATTAAAACAATAAGGAAGATACTGCAATAATTATTGCTTTTATTATTATTCTTGTTAATTATCTGCAAAAGCTAGCACAGTATTGATATTAATAAAATGTTTTAAAATTACATAATCAGTTTGATATTTAATATTTTATCCACTACAAGAAATTTAACATCATTGCAAAACCACATCATTTAAATATGCCTCTGATAAGAGTAAAAATTTTTTTGTTTATATTCACTAGAATCCTAGCCTCCGTTATGCTCACAAGCAGCGAAAATAGAACGTAAAACAACTGTTTTTTTTTACCTGAGCTAATTATATCAAGTATTTATAGATATTATCTAGTAATCATATTAAAAAGTATACAGATAATGTAATTTAAGCTATCCAGAATTAATTTAAAACCACATCTCTCAAATACCTATATACAAAAGTTAATTAACTATTATAGAATTATATAACATAAAATTCAATGGTCACCAATGGATACCTAAAATTAATCCAACCATGGTACTAAGATATCCAGTTCCAGACCCCAAATTAAGAAAACTTAATCCAGGTTTCAGATTGAGACTTTCCATGACTTCCCCATATATACAAGGGGCAGAAAGATGAATGTTTCCTTTTTTCCATGCCAAATCTCGATAGGCACTTTCTAAACAGTCTGGTAAAAAATAAAATCCACGATCAACTGCTCTGAAGACTGTTTCAATGGCTGATGTTTTAATATAATCAGCCTCTTTAAGTTTATCAATTAAGTCATCATGGTCAACACCAGCACTAACTGCTCCTCCCATTTTATCTAAAATGCAATAAAAATTTGTTAACACCCTAACCCTGTTGAGTTACTCCTTAATCATAACAATTTATGTTTCTTTTAAAATAATTAAATTAAAAAGAACTTTCACATAATTCAAAAGCTATGAATAACACTTCTTTGATCACCAGAAATTGGGAAAATATAAATAAATTGTAAAATTTAGATTTCATGGTGAAAAATGAAATAAAAACTATTATCAGCTTAAAATCATAGTAATAAAAGCTGCATAGTAAAATATGCACATATCAAAATAGTTATAAATGGGACGAAATTAATCTAAAACTGAAATATACAAAAGCTATAAACAATCTGCTTACATTTTTTTTTTTTTAATTTTCTTTTTAATATAACCCGACAAAATTTTCAAATTTTCATATTATAAAATTCACTTAATGTAGTAAACAATACATTTCTATAACCACAGTTATTATTTTTATTATTATTACATATATATGACTAAACAGATGTACAGAAAGGTTAGTTATTCTGGAAAAAATGACATTAAAATATTCTGAGAAACCATGAATAAAACTTGTTTTAACATCTTGGAGTATGAGGGCAATACCGAATGAAAAAAATAAGATGGATACTTCTTTAGAAATAAATGTTGACTAGTAAAAATTTCATCCTTAATAATCACAAAAAATAAATAAAGATGTAAATAAGTTTATGTACCTCAAAGGTAAAATGAATAATGTAAAATAAAAGAATAATTTTGCTAAAAGTAATAAAGCTCTAATTAAGCTAACAAATACATTAAAATTTCTCAATTTTATTACTAATTGTGTTTAATAGAAGTAGCCATAATAAAAAAACCACATCAATATTATTTAGTATGGATGATTAGCTATATCGAATGCTAGATAGTTATTAAAATTAAACAAAGAAATACTGCTTTCAAATTGACAAGAAATGTCAAGAGAGTACAACTAAAATTTACATCCTATTTTTAAGAAAATAAAAAGATATGAAGTAAGGAATCATACAACTTTACATTTAAAAATAAAGTTAGAAAAGGCTATTATAAAAGAGTGCTGTCAACAATTGTTGTAACTTGAGAATCATAACACAAAAACCCCTTCGAACTGTATGTAAAATAATTCTAAGTCGCAGTTAGTATTTGTTGTCAGCTGACGTTCAGCTGAGGACCTTATCTAGATGGCTGTGAATACACCATCTTTAATTTAAGAAATTTCTTTTCAATTTCAAATGTATTAAAATATGTATACGCCATGTATTTAATAACTGTTCTACGAACCGTGAAACGAAATAAATCTCCAACTTAACACAAAAAAACAACAATTTAAAAATAACAGAACAGATAAAAGTTTAAAAATAAAGAAAATACTTCAAATAATTTGAACATTAAAAAAACAACTTACCCTTACCCAGGTGTATTCCACTGGTTCTAAACGCTGTGACGTATGGAATACTCTTATACCTAGGCTACATAGTAGTCAACCTCAACAATAATTTCTTATTGTGAATTACTTCTTCTTTGAATCAGATAACTAAACTAATTCTAATAAATAATCAGATAATGAGAATTGGATATGGTAACTAGTCTTTATAACGTAGAAAGTTGTCTGTATAATATCATTCGTGAGATTTAAAGCAGTACGTTATCCTTATAGTTCAATGAGACTTTGGAAATGCTTAATAAGGGAGTTAAAAAATGTAAATATGAAACTTGTTTCAAATGAATTTCTTTAATAATGTTGTTACTTTGGTGCTGGTACTGAGAATGAACTTAAGCTTACAAATATTGAGAATGTTTACATACTCTTTTACTGCTTACCTGGAAGAATATTTTCATCTGTATACAAAACTAAAAAATGTTGATAAGCACTCTAATGAATAGGCTGAAACATTTCTTAAAACAGGATTCTTTGTAGTACTAGTATTTTCACAAAATGTTCGATACTTATGTCATAACATCATCACAAACTGTGAAGATTTTAAAACAAGACCCCACTACCTCTAGTTTTTAAATTCAAACTGTATACCATATCTGAAAGAGGAAAAAATAAATATTGACTTTATTTAAACTCTTAGAATTAAAAAAAAAACAACTGAATCAGAGGTTGTACTAACAACCTCTCTGGTGCGAGTTAACAGTGACGTAGAGTAGGAACAGCTTTTCCCTCCAAGCAAATATTTAAAAACAAATCACTTGTTTTAAAATGACACAAAATTACATGATTGAAGCTTATTATTAAAGAATTAGTATATAAAACTTATGTACATAAAGAAATATAAGCCAAAAAAATTGGTAGTGAAACATTGCAACTCTACTGTAAGATTGCAGTTATTTCCATTATTCTTTTCATTAATCAAACTATGATTTTTAAATTGAATAGAAAATGTTTAAGGGTCATCATCGATTTTCAATACAACGCAGCTTTATTTAGTTTAAAGTTATAATTGTTTATTTCATTATTACATTTTCTATATTAAGGCCCACTTATGTAATTGTTTTCATTATTCTAATTTCTTTTATACTTTGGACATATTTTAATTACTTTATTTTGTTTAAATAAAACGTTATTTTATTTTCATTTTTGAAGATTTTGTATGTGGTGTTAAGAAGACTGATTAGAAGAAAATAATATAGAAGAATTACATTTATACAGGTCTAAACTTTCATTAGTTAGAAGTCAAATAGAGAAAGTAAATATGTAAAATGATTGTTAAAACGTATTGAAAGAGAAATTTAGAATTGCAAGATTATTCTAGTACAGGTTATTGTTCTGCTAGCTTTATGTGAACATTTCCTTGCCTAGTAGCTGGGTACAAGATCGTAAAATCAAGTCCGACTTTTCTTTCGTTTGGTTTCTTTGACTAAAATTGGAATTATGTGAGTTTCAGGCCTTTTTTTTACCTCACCTGCTTCGTAAACTGCAATATTTACTTTTTATTTTAGAAAACAATATAGATATATTTGCCAGTTATATAGTTTTAAGTATTTTTATTTGTTTCCTTATTATCATTTGATTCATAACGATTAATGGTAAGAGGATATTTTATGAACTCATTTATTGTTATTAGAAATATTTACCGGTTGTCAGGTTGTTACACTTGCCGTGGTTGGAACTTAGTTTACTTAAGTTTGTTAAATTTATATGAATTTTGAATTAAAAATGACATTTCCATGTTATGACCCGGTGGACCTTATTTGTTTATATAGTATGTTGTTTGCTGAGTGTTTGATACGTACATGAGTTCGTAGGTACCTATTTATTAACCATTTATAACTTTAAATTTTTTATTTGAGAATATTGCTTTGGATTATATATATATATACATTTATATATATAGTGTTTGTCAATTTTTTTTGTTCCGATTTTTTCTTATTCTCAGAATTATGATATAGTCCAACTTTGACTCAAGATTGAAGTTCTTATTTTGTCTACCAGATAAGGAATTGTATTTGTTAATGTCAGTTATTTTTAAATCTGTTCAAAACTTTTGTTTTACTTCCTGATACAATTTTATTTAGATCTACAGTGGTTGGTAGTTTACCTACTAGAATGTGGATTGAAATATTTATCAAACAAATTTATATAATGATTGCATTTATATTACAATTGCAATAATTATTTAAATATGATATAAAAACAGAATTAAGGTAATTGTTAGATTTTGTGTTTGGTATATCAATGGATGTTTAAGTTTTTCCTTAATGTTATGATATAATTGATAAATATTGCTGTTTATTGTTTAGGAAAGATGAGTAATGATGTTAAGAAAACATCGGAAATTGAATCAGTAACTGTGGATAATATGGGTGGACATATTGTAGCTGTACCAGGCCCAACTTCAGTGAATTCAACAGAGAAAAGAACTCTTCCATTATTATATGTGCAATCTTCTATCAACAAATCCAATGTCGGTGATAACGGTAATGAATCTGTGATACCTATTAATGTACCTAAATTTGGAGGTCCTGTTGCTGTTTCTTCTGTAAGTTGTGGGATCATATTTATTCAATATTATAAAACTATGTTTTTGAATTTAAGCCATGTGTATCTTATCAGGATAGACTAAATATTGGTAGCACTATTTCTAGCAGCTGTTTTACACACACACTCCTGAATTTATTTTTTACTTAGATTAGCTAAATTGTATTTCTAGTATTGGATGAAAATTGAAAAAAAAAAAAAAAAAAGTAATATTTATTAATGCTTTCAAACATCAATATTGGTTTAGCCAAATTTTATTTTCCATGACTATGCATATTTTCTAAATATATCTTTTAATAAAATGTAAATATAAACTGAGTTTGTTTGTTGTTGATATTTGTCTAATAATGCCAAATCAAAGGCTAAACAACAATATATATTATGTGAATTATATTGAAAATTATTTTCTCATTTCATGGTATCACTTCAGAGATAGACAGCTGGCTCAGTTGATAATTCTTTTTTATATTACTTATACTATCTTATTTATATATATGTTTATTTAAATAAAATTTACAGTTGAGTTTTACCCTTATTTCAATTTTTAAATAAGAAAAAACATTCAGATTTACACAATCCATTTTAATTTGTTTGATACAACCTCAGTGTATCAAATTCTATCAGTGTTCATTGTGATAAATATTGTTATTTTCTCAGGAAATTTTTATGTACTTTTAAGAAAATATTTTTTAAAATATGCTTTTGAATAGTCATTTTGATTTCATGATAAATACTTTAGTGCTAAATTTAAAAAATATTCTGATTTTTAAATTTTATTGAATCGAATACTAAATAATAAAAGAATTGATTTTTAAATTATAGTCAGTTTTTAATGTTAAAAATTTTAATAAAATTCTTTAATTTGAATTATAATATGACATCGTATTTATTTATTTTTGTATCAGTTAATAATTAAGTCCTCTTGAATTCACAACTTTTGTAGAGTGTGTAAATTTGTTTTAAATTAGAGTATTTTCTTGTAATTAATTAGAGATAGTTGATCATAAGTTATGATGGCGATGATGGTAGGTATTCCTACAGTGGCAACAAATTGTCATTTATTGTGTGCTCTATCTTTAAATACTATTGTTTTTTATAAATTGGTCTACAGTAATTTACAGTATTTTTATTTTGTGTTTCTATTGATTGCGTGCCAATCATCTTAATTTATTTTGTATATTAGTGTTACATCAATAGAATGACTCTATTGGACTTCCCCTTATTCAATAACCCTTACTGTTTCTTGTATAATACCTCACTTCCTACAGTTGAGAACTTTGAATTTTAACGTGATGGAAAAATTGTGATAATGGAGATTGTTGTTCTTATGTTTTAGACTTGTTTAATTTTTATAGTTTTAATGATGCATATCGTTTGTTTTGAATATCGAATTTATTATTTTAGGTTCCTAATGGAGTTACTACTGGAACTAAGCTTGTTCAGGTTCAAACACCAAGTCAGAACATTGCTTATGTTGGAACATTGTTCAAACAGTCCAATAAAGGAAAAGACATGGTGCCACAAAAAGTTCTTTTAACTCCTGTCAAAGGGAAAGAGGTATCTATGGCAAGACTAATTTTACCTCGCCCATCTACTCCATCACCACAAGGAATTGTCCCAGGGAAAAAAATTTGTAGGTCGTTTGTAGTGAGCCCAGTAACTCCAACATCACTTATAAAGCCTAATGACTCAGCTTCAGCTAAACTCATTCAACCAAATATTATCAGGTTTGTTTCCAATTAAGTGTTTATTTTTTGGCTTATATCACTTAAACGCTTTGAAAAACTAATTTCTTGATTTTATTCTTGCATCATTAACTTTTTTATGTCTACTGTTAATTTATATTTATTTATTTAATAAAAATTCCTTATTGCTATTATACCTCTAATATTTATTAATTTTATATTTTTTATAAATATGCTTTACTGGCAAATAATGATCTTGATCCATATAATGTTTCTTTCATTGTTACATAGTATTGGGACATTGCAATTTATCTATTTCAAAGTTAACTGATGTTTTATCTTTGAAAAAATAGTTGTATAAACAACCCGGATCTGCTTGTTTATACTAGTTAATCTGTTTTCTGATATCTGGTTTGTTCATTTTTTTACATCATGAATTCCTTTTAAATTTCTTAAGCAGTATGATATTGCATTAATTAAAACAAATATTTTGTGATTTTCTGTTGATGTTAGATAAACTTTGCTTACAAATTACTTGAAATATATTGTTTATAATTTATAGCCATGATTTTTTTTTTCTTTTAGGCCTAGAGGAGTTGAAGCAAAAATTTTAACAAATGCTGTCATAAAGCCAGCCACTGTTACAAAAGCATCAGTTCCTCCTGGATTGACTCTTGTAAAAAGTCCTCAGATCCAAAATCAATGTCCTGCCGGAGATAAGACACAAATGAAAGTAATATTGGTTGATATGAAAGAAGAAGTTACTGAGAAATCTGATATCAAAACCAATGAAACAACTAAAGCTAACAAAATTAGCCTGACTGAAGATAGTTCAAAAAATGGAGTATCTAGTAGTTCTGATGATATTGTTACCATAGAAGATGGTAAGAATTGATTGATATATTTGTATAATAGTATTTTTCAGGTTAATATTGTTTTTATTTCTTATAATTTAAGATTATTATTTAAATATTGACAAGTAGAGAGTAAAGACATAAAGGCCGTCTATCCACTAGAGCTGTTTCAAGTTGAATAATTCTTCGGCCATTAGAGGTACAGGCAATACCAGCCATTAAGATAGGGTGTATCTCTCTTATGTAACGCTATTTTCTGGAAATTCTGTATAATTCATGCCATTCGTCTGGTTATTTATTGTTTTTACTAGGGAATTCAATAGTCCATAAATGTTAATAAAAAAAAAAAATTGAATTTCTTACCTTAATATAACCTCCAAAACCTATTTCTCTTGTTCCTTCAATGGTGTTTGGGAAATAGATACAAGCTAAATAGTTCTCACATGTAAATGGACCTGTGGATAGTTGTATAAAATAATAGACATGTCAGGATTTCCAATACCAATATCTGAATGATTCTCAAAACAAAGCCTGCACAAACAATATTGGAGGAACAAAAGTTAGGATGGTTTAGCCACCTTCTCATGATTAACCAAGATAAAATGGCCAAAAAGACCTGAGAATCAAGTCAGTAAGCAGAGGAGGAGACCCCAATTATCCTGGTAGGAAGGTGTGTGAGATGCGTTCCACTGGCAGGGATTAAGCTGAAATAGGAGTCAATTGGTGGAGAATATGACAACTTGATCCGAGTTCTTCAAAGGACAACCCCACACTGCGTAATTGGTGGAAGAGATTTCACTGATTTGGTCCTTTGACCTTATGCAAGTGAAATTTCATAAATCTAAGTTTGCTGAAAATAGCATGATTATCTTCAGTTTCTCTTTCCCTCATTTGTACTTTATGTCCCTCATCTTGATTATTTCAATAACGATGTTATGATTTCTTTGAAATTTAATTTTATGAAGTTTTTTTTTTTTTTTTTTTTTTTTTTTGTCTATATGTAGCCTATCTTGGAGCTATTCATGGAATAAAAACCATTGGGTTGGGAATAGATTTTTTTCCCGATAAGAACCTTTAACTTCGTACAAAATGTGAGAATGACCCATGTGATAATTTTTATTAGTTTATTTATATTGTATTAATAGATATGATTATTTGTCTTGATTAATTCTTATGGAGTAAAAATGTAGTAAGTTATGAGTTAATTTAAAAAAAAAAAAAAAAAAATTCCCTAATTTAATTTAATGTTTTTGGTTTTGAGTCTCTAAAGTGTTTAGTTAATTTCCTTTCTCATGTTCCTAAACTATTGAGACATTCAAGATAATATTTTATTGGTATGCAACTATTAGTTCATAGTTCAGATAAGATTGAATATAAGTCGATTTCATTATATAATAAGTCATAATTCTATACAAATTAATAGAGGCTCTCAGTATCATTTTTCATGCTATGTAGGAAAGCTGACTAATTTTATTGTTTTAGTCATCACCAAGATACTATCGATAAAGTTACAGTTCTTTTGTTTGTATCAGAAATTTTTCTCAAGGTCTGATTCAATTTGAAATATATCTTCATGATTTTGCCATTTTTTTTTTATTTATAAAAATATTTTTTACTTCTTGAGTTGTCTCTTGTTTTAACACAAAGCTTTTAAAAGAAAAGAAATATGATCACAGGGGTTCTTTGATAGTTTAAACTGCAGAAACCAAGTTTTTAATGTTACATGTTGTTTTTCAGAGAATGAAAAAAGTGATAAGGCATCGATGAAGTCTACTGAAAGTGAATCCGAAGTTGTCAAACCAGCCAATCCTACAAGGTAATAATATTTTTGTATTCATTATAAATATATTTTCTCTTTATTTAGTATTTCATATATGTTAAATTGACCGGCTCTAGTTCATTCAAAAAATCTACTGGTATGTAGGTATGAGAAAAATGCCAAAAGTAAGGTCTCTTATTTATTTATATTTTTAATTAAAAAAAAAAAAAAAAAGTCATTTTCGAGTTGGTCACTTTTTGTAATTCAATCCTGCAATTCCTCAAACTGAATTTAGTTGGTTCCCACTATGTTACAACTGCATTTGGTGTAAGATGGCTTGATATTTTATTAATTTATATTCTCAACTGATTATTCAAATTTTAGAATAGAAAAAAAGTAGTAAGGTAAGGTGGGGTAAGTGCATTAGTCCGCCATAATTTCTATTGTCATTTTGTTACATCAACTTCCATCTGTTGTATGTAGACAGAACTTCATACCCTCCAAACCTAACATACTAGGGTGCTCTACTGTAGAAGATAACCTCTCTAGGAATTTTCATAGTTCAACCCATTGATCTAGGTGTTGTGTAAAGTTGAATGAGTTAAAATTATAAAATTTTATTGTATGTATTTTTCTCTATTTTTTGAATTTCAAGGAGTAAAATGATTTCTGGGAGTTGCTTATTTTTGCACTTCCCCCGTTTAGATGGGGCAAGTGCATAAATGGGACTTAAAATTGATTTTCCTTCGCACTAATAATAATTTTTAGGATATCAGGGAAATCAACTATATTGCTGAAAAGATGTTAAGTTAAAGTTTAACTTTGCACTCCATATGACGCACTTGCCCCACTTCACCTTATAAAAAGGCATATACTAAAACATAAAAATGACATCCTTGATGTTAACTTATTCACCTCACAATTTCCATGGGCGACAAGTTTTATCCTAATAACTTAGTCAAATTTCATAGGGAAATGAAGCTTGCCTACTCTATTCTTTTCCCGCTGTTTTTCTGCGACCACACAGACTTTAATCTTAATGTGTTGCTCCATTTTAGTTTTCAAAAGTTTTCCCCGGTGAGTGCCCCTCAAAAATCTATGTTTTGTGCCTAGCAAGCATTATACTCGTAAATACACTGAATAGTAGAAAATCTCTCACACACACACACACACACTCTCTCACTCTGTTTCTCTATTGACTTTTAGGATATAACCTCTCATGTAGAATGGCGCTTACCTCCTATCGGTTATTTTACAAACTTCACTGTTATCCCAAATATTATCGCTGTTTTAATGACAAATAAATTAAAAATCAGTAGATTTTACTATTGCTAAACCTTCCTAGTACTATAAAGATGATGTGGGTAATATATGGCAGAGATTGGTTCAGTTTTTGTGGTTAGTGATTACTAGGGACCGGATATATATGTGAAATAAAACTCCAAATATGTACATATATATGGATTTACTATTCAATGAATATCTTAATATATATAAATTACGTGTCGCCGCCTAGGGGCCGGCTAACAACTATACTACTGAACCGATTTTAATCAAATTTGCCTACCGTGTGCAGTTTGATCCAACAAAAAAGATAGGATACCTTATATCTTAATTTATAGTCGCAATATTATTTGTATATTATCTGTAAGTCACAATTATCTGTTAGCTCTATACGATTCTAACATATGGCGGTATAAGGTTATACTATTATATAAAAGGACAAGCAATGTTTCGTTTGTGTTCACTAACCGCCAAAAACTACTGAACCAATCTCTACCAAATTTTGACTACATCATCTTTATAGGATGGTTTAGCAATATTAAAATCTAATGATTTTCAACTAATTCTTTATTGAAAAATGAATAATAAGTGGATAACAGTGAAGTTCAAAAATGGCGGCAATTGCCATCTACATGAAAGGTTAAAAGGTACAGTGTTACATAGAGGTAAACATTGATAATAAAATTTACTTATTTTCAATTAAATTGTTATAAAAACAGCTATATGGAGTGAAATATACCAAATTTTAACTACATCATGTTCATAGTTCTAGGTTTAGCAACAATGAAAATTTAAATGTACAATGTTGAGTGTTAGAAACGGGTTTTGCCACACTACCACATACTTTTATGGTTAGAAATTAAAATCCAACCAGATCAAATCAAATAAAATTATTTCTGTCGAATGAAAATTATTAAAAATCAAAATGCCGATCCTCAGCTGTTTAATATTGTGTGTAAAAATATGAATTTTGAACCTTTAGTTGTAAGCACTGATAATGCAGTTTCTTATACCGCAGTTTCTTAATAGTCTCTGTCCATCTTGATTACCAACTCATATATTAAAATTTAAAATTGGATGTCTAATTATGCTTTATGTTATCTTCAAATACCTAATCAATCTAAATTTAACCAAGTTAATAATGGCTGCTATGCGTGAAAATATTATCAAAAATATAATTTTCAATTGTTCACTTTAATACAAGATTTTTATCGATAAACAAAAAATCAATTATTAGTTAAAATTCCTCGACGCGGGATGATGAAGTTATATATAGAAGGACAAGCCATTTCCGTTCGTGATCACTAACCGCGAAAACTATAGAACTATTCTGTAGCAAATATAACTACATCATCTTCATAGTTCAAGGAATGTTTAGCAATAATAAAATTTACATATTTCCTCTTAAATTACTGTTTATAAAGCGATAAATATGTGGTGGGTAGTAAAGCGAGCGCCATTCAAGAGAGTTTACAATGATCCGGTGTTAATTATAGCTAGAAATTGATAATAAAATTACTAAATTAAATTAATTTGTTATCCAAAAAGCTATAAATATGTGGTGTGACGTGTGGATTCCAGTGAAATTTAAAAATCGAATATGTAGCAAGGGACAATAGCATTATAGTAAAACTAATGAACCTATCTGAACCAAATTTTAACTACATCATCTTCATAGTTCTTGAAAGATTTACAATTAGAAAATTTACTATAATAGTAACTTATACTATTATATAAAAGGACAAGCCATTTTTCGTTTGTGATCACTAACCGCGAATATTACTGAACAAATCTGTACTAAATATTAAATACATCATTTTCATAATTCTAAGAAGTTTTAGCAATATTAAAATCTACTGATTTTTAATTTATATTTTATTAAAAAAGGTTAATATGTGGACAACAGTGCAGTATGAAAATTGACCGATAGGTGGGGAGTGCCATTCTACACGAGAGGTTAGAAAAGAGCTTGAAATCGATGATAAAATTCACTTATTAAACTATCAAGAAAATTATTTTAAAAAAAAAATTTAAATATGGTGTGCGATATGTGGATCCCAGTGAAGCTTGAAAATCGACCGATTGTGTATAGAGCCATTCCACAATAGAGTTAACAATGATAAACTGAACCTATCTGTACCGACATCTAAATAAATAATTTTTATAATTCTAGGAAGGTTTTGCAATGGTAAAATTTAGAATAACTAAAATTTAAATGTACAATTTTGAGAGGCAGGAACGAGGTTTGCCACACTGTCATATACTTTTATAGTTCGAAATCAACATATAACCAGATGAAATCAATAAAGTTATTTCTGCCGAATACAAATTATTACTAACTCAAAATGTAGATCCTTTGCTATTTTATATCGTGTGTAAAAATATGATTCACGGGCCTTTTGTCGTAAGCACTGATAATGCAGTTTATTTTCCTCAAGAGTTTCTTTATAGTCTTTATCCATCTTGATTACCAATTCATACATTAAAGTTAAAAATTTTATGCCTAATGGTGCTTATATGTAATCTTCAACCACCTGATCAGTGCAATTATAACTAGATTAATAATTACTGCTAAAAAATCATTGAAGAAATAATGCTCAACCACATGCTAAAATACAAGAATCTTATCGATAAACAAATAAAACTTTAATTTTTAGTTGAAATTATCTTTAGTTATGAGGTATAAAGTTATGAGTTATGTAAGTATAAATAAGAAATATGTGATTTAAAAAAAAAAAACTAATATTTTTTATTTTAGTAAAGTACCTTTCCTTTTATTAAAACTGCTCATCAAATCCAACTTTTATTCCTGGCAATTAAATATTTCATACACATTTTCAGCATGTCAATTTTAATATATATGTATATTCATTCTTTGGTTATTTTTAACTTTCTTTTTTGTATAGTTTTTATCTTATAACTAAACATTTTATTTATTTTTTGTTATTATAGTGATAATGAAAAAAACGTTAATGACAATAAAACTACAATGCAATGGGATGAAAAGGAAAGCAATTCACCATTTCAAAGTAGTGGAGAAAGAGCCCGGAAGAGGAAGGGTTCCCTCATTTCTTCTACATCTGGCACGCCCAAAAAAATTCTCATAGGAGACCCTTATGAAAACATAAAATTATTTCCCGGAGGGGAAGAGTATGATCCATTTAAGATAATAGACTGGGATAGTCAAGGCCTTGGAAATTTACCTGATAGTTCAATCAAAGTAAGTCGACTAATATAAAATATTGGTGGAATATAAATTTAATTATATTCCAATCAAAAGTATATTTTGTTTATTCTTTTATACCAAAAAGTCAAAAAAATACAATTTTAAAATGTTGATTGAACTTTTAACTGTTAAAGTTATTGTATTTTGGGAGTGTTAATGGAAACATTATCGCTGTAATGCACTTGAATCATTTATAACTATCAGGAAAGTTAAAAGATCCTAAAAAAATTGCTGGCTTATAAAAGTTTTAGAATCTTTTTTTAAAATATCTTAAGGTCTTTTAAAGTGGCCTGGATGTAGGTGCTGGATTCTATAATAGATCATGGCTTTAAATTCACAAATAATAGAAGAAAAGAAATCATCTTTATCCTAGGACTAATAAATCTATTCTTAGGACAATTTAAAATACTAATACTAGCTGATAACGAGGCTCCTATTTTGTTACAGATAGTGAAAAATGAGTTTGACATGGTGGAGCTTCTTGTCGATGCCGTAGACCCTGCAGGTGTGTAAACCTATTATTTCAATGTTTCACAGTTAATTAAATATTTTAGCTTTGGACTGCATATCAGTTGCTCTGATTTGTCATTTTATTTATGGCCACTTTTTTTTTTTCTGTAAAAAAAAAATTAGTGTTTTTTTTTTTAATTTTTCAGATAAGAAGAAGTCAGATGAAATATTTTGTTGTCTGTCATGCGGTTGCTACGGCCTTATAACTGAGTTTTATAATGAAAATTATTGCAGTATCGGATGCAGAGACGATCTAATAGCTCTTCAGCATTCAATATTCAGTAAAAAGGATTCCGATGTGGAACTCTCTGATTCGAGTGATAAAAAGAAACCCAATGATACTGTGGGGATTAAAGTGACTCAGACCAGTAATGACTCTAAAAGTTCTGACAAAAAGATGTCAATAGATGAAGATGTGCCCCAATCAAAATCTAACGAATCTGACATAATAGATCTCATTGATGCTAGCTCTCCTGATTCCGAATCATCTGTTAAAAAAAATATAAACGAAGACATTAGACTATCAAAAATCAAGAAAATAATAACAAAAGGTTATAAAATCAATCGTAAAGCAGATTTGTCAAAACCTGTCAGTCAACATTCGCCAGAGAAATCGGAAAAACAGTCCAAAATAAAATTGAGGCCGAGAGGTAGTGGAAAAATCAATAAATCTTCTTCTACTGAAGATATTGTTGCACAAGATTTAGACTTGGGCTCGTCTAACAATGATAACGTAAGTTGTGTATTTAAGTCCTGTCTTGTATGTATCCATAACCTAAACTCATTTTTGCTCAAAGCTTTATAAATCTTTTTAGGTTTTTTCCTGCTTTATGTAATTAATTAATTAAGGCTTAAAAAATTTGTCTTTATTAACACAAAATCTTATGAAAATATATTACCTTGTTAACAATTAACAATAAAAATAAGTAAATAATTTTTTTGTTTATTTATTGTTTTCACTAACTACTGTTCCCAAATTTTTTCAGCTTTCTCATTCTGAATTTAAGTGAAAAGTCAGAATTCATGTTTATCTTTCAATTAGATTTGTGTAGTTTACACTGAATTTTTGCGTTTTTAGGATAGCCCTAAAAAGAAATTTCGCTTCCGTTGGAATGCTTATTTGAGTGAAACAAAGTCATCCGGTGCCTGGGTGAAATTATTTAACAACCCGTTTCCATCTAAACCTAACAGGTTTAAAGTTGGCCAGAGACTCGAAGCGATTGATCCTGAACACCAGTCCAACATTTGCTTGGTCTCAGTTGCCGAAGTCAAAGGTAGAAGTCTCCTACTATTTTATTGATAAAAAGAATATTGAATTTTCCTTACAAAATACATTCAACTCAGCTCAGATCAGCCAAGATGAGAAATAATTTTTGACAGACTTGCTTTGCAAAATATGCCCCAATATTGTCAAGAATTAGACAGACAGCATATTTGCTTTCCTAAATTATTATCTTAATAAACCAACAATTGTTATATTATTTTATTATTATTATTTTTTTACAGGGTATCGTTTAAAATTACACTTTGATGGCTATCCAAAGGATTATGATTTTTGGGTAAATGCTGACAATCCACATTTATTTCCTTCAGAGTTCTGCAGTAAACATAAAATCCACCTTCAGCTTCCACCTGGCCTTAGCGCCAAACATTTCGATTGGGATTCTTACTTATCTCGAAATAATGCAAAAGCTGCACCTCAGTCTTGTTTTGAAAATAATTCTTCCAGTTCAGTAAGTTTCAATTGAAGCTTTATTTACATTTTTACGGTTATGATATTAATTATTTGATTATCCCAATATTTTTTTCTGATTATATTATCTACAGGATGTGGTTAACCTTTTCAAAGTGGACATGAAATTGGAAGCAGTTGATCGCAAAAATACTTTCCTTGTTTGTGTGGCTACTGTTGCTGCTGTCATGGAAAATCGTATACTTGTGCACTTTGATTCTTGGGACGACATGTATGACTATTGGGTGGATATATCCAGTCCATATATCCGTCCTGTTGGTTGGTGCAAAAATGCGAACCATGAACTCACACCTCCAAATGGTAAAAATTATATCTTGTATATGTTTAGATTTATCATAAGTATTTACATATGATATTTCTGACTTTCACATAGTTAAAAATAATGTTATATTTTTAATTCAATTAGTTATGTTTGGTTTAAGATATATATGTTGAGAGGGATCAGTCATAAAAAATTAGGCTATCTTAGATTTTAATAAACATATATTTATTTTTTTGCTAACATTTCAGCCATATTTTTGATGACCATCATCAAATAAAAATAAAATAAATGAAAAATATTAGGGTCAATTAACAATTTGAAATTATCAGAAAAACTGTAGATAAATTATACAATGACTAGTATAATCATCCACATCCCCCTTCACAGCTTTGCCCACTCTCTTAAGTGAAGAACTTAGATAGTATTAACTAATGATTGAATTTGTATTTGTTTATCTATAAAAATCTTCTCAATGATATATTCATGGATAGCAATAATTTTTAACCTGGTTTTATTGCACTAATTAGGTGTTTTTGAAGATTTCATAAAAGCATAATTAAACATCCGATTTTTAATTTTAATGCATGAGTTGGTAATCTAGATGGACAGAGACTATTAAGAAACTATTGCAGATAATGGACTGTATTATCAGTGCTTGCAACTAAAGGCCCAGGAATCATTTTTTACACACAATATGAAAATCAAAAAGCAAAGGATCGACATTTTGATTTGGTAATCATTTTTATTTCGAAGATATAATTTTATTGATTTCATGTGGTTGGATTTTAATCTCTAACCATAAAAGTATATGACAGTGTGGCAAACCTCGTTTCTGCTACTCAACATTGTCCATATAATTTTTATTGATTAACCTTCCAAGATCTTTTAAGATGATGAAGTTAAAATTTGGTATGGATTGGTTCAGTAGTTTACTTGGTTAGTGATCACTAACGAAAAATGGTTTGTTCTTTTATATAATAGTATAGATAGAGATATATTTAATCTGGAATTTCTGAACAATTTATTACAATCGCTGATATTTGTAAATAATTTGAGATTTGAAAATTGCTTTAAAATCTAACTGTAACCATGATTAATTTATTTTAAATGATTACTAATTGAAATTTATTACTGCCTATGACTTACAGGTATAAAACCAGAAGATTTCAGCTGGAAGAAATATTTGAAAGAAACTAGGTCCATCGCTGCTCCTGAAAAAGCTTTTGTTTTGAGGCCGCATATCGAATTTAAAAAGGGTTTGAAGATAGAAGCTGTTGATAAAAGAGCACCTCATTTAATACGTGTTGCTACCATTGCTGAAGTTCTTCCATATCAGGTGAAATATTATATTGTTATCTGTTGCATAAAAGGTTTATATAAAACCAATTTTAAATGGGTATTTTAACTCCTTACAGTAGCCATAAAATATAATTCGGAAATTTTAATAATCCTAATTCTCTCACCTAAGTTAATTTTTATTAATAATTTCCAAAACTCAACTCTACTATTTTTAAAAACAAAATGAGATAAAAATTTTGTATTATCTGTTCTTCTTCTTCTTCTTTCTCTTCCTCCTTAGTGCCTTTCAGCATGGAGGCGCCACTGTCAAGGCAAACCAAGCCTCCCTATCCCAAGCCAGCACTCTCATGTCATTCCCAGTCCCTGCCTCTCTTCTCTCCCACCTTGGAGATGTAGTATGTCCATTGAGTTCTGGGTCTCCCTCTGGGACATTTTCTTGTTGGTCTGGCCTTAAAGTACTTTCTCGGGTCCCACTCCTCATTCATCCGGCAGAGATGTCCGGACCATCTAAGTTGCCTCTTTTGAAGGGTATCCTTTAGAGAGACAACCCCCTGCTGTAAATTTAAATTACACTGATTCATAAATTATACTTCTTTGTTGGAATTTTCTCAGCCAAACTCCGTCCGTCAAATTTGTCCATACCATCACAATCTCCTTCCCCCCATTTCCTCCTGGTTATTTTTTCATATTTCTATCCTTTCTTTGATAATCTCATTTCTGACTCGCTGAGTCCTTAAGATTCTGGCTGAATTTTAAAAAGCATAAATCAGTTGCCAGTTGTTGCATTCAGTGCATTTCTTGACTGGAGATGTCAGTTTGAAGAGTGGTTTATAGTGGCACTAATATTAATGATTGTAATTGTTATTAACTAATCTTGAAATTAATTATAAATTGAGAACTTCAATTTTGAAATATTTACCTGTGCTATTTAGGGTGGGCCAGAAAAACAAATTTTTTTTATTTCGAAATTGTAATAGCGCGGAAAATGTTATAGACAAGAAAAAGGAAGAAACAATTATCAAAATCGGTTGACATCTTCCGGTCACGCATAGGCCTTATAGTTTGACAAAATATGAAGAAAAAAATTAATTTTTGGTTTAGATGTTTTCTTAATGTAATAGTTAGTAACGTCTTCAAATAGAGCCTGAGTACATTGTGTTTTAATTTGGTTTAGATCAGTTGAAAACTTTCAGTCGTACAAAAGCCCCAAAATGGGTAAATCACTAAATTCCTTGCTCTCGGGCTTTGGGTCAAGTCCGGCTGAAAGCAGAAATTTTATTTTCTGTTAATTCAGCCTTGACCTGACTTCAGGGTTGAGAGGCCTGAATCCTTATGAAGAGGGTACTGAAAATGTTTTGTTTTGTACTGAAAATTGAGGGCTATTGAAAATGTTTATCTGGTAAAAAAAAATGTATGTTTTAGAACCGAAGATGAATGTTGAACATTCAAAACTAGTTTACAAATAAAATAATGAAGAGGCAATCAAAAGTTACATTTTTTTATTTGTTTTTATTTTGGACCAGATAAACATTTCCAATATACGGATTTGAGGTTCGGGGCTCCACTAAACCATCCAATTTATCTCTTATCCAATCCTTACCGTTCCAAAATCCTTAGAAAAATTCTCAATGCTGCTTATCATATCACAAACAGGCTTATCCATAAAAAATCTTAACGTTCCATATGTTGCTGATTTAGCACAAACCAGATACCTATCCTTTCATAGTAAACTGCATAACCATTCAAATCCACTAGTCTCCCAACTTGCTTCCTATTCTATTCTAGAAATTAAAGAAAATGACCACGGGACCCTGTGATATAGAACTTTTATTGATGAGTAGGGCAATTGAGGGAATAATTGGTTGTGGAGTGCGATTTCAACCAAATTTCCTCCTTTCACAACCGCTGGCCTGGTAACTGTAAATCACTTATTTACATTCAGAATTCAAGACCCATCATGGATTGTAGTGTTACATATACATTTTTTTTTTCCTACATGTAATGTTGTATTTTAAATTTTCTGTGTAGGTGAAAATAACGTTTGATCGATTTCCGGCCCACTTTGGTTATTGGGTCGATGATGATTGTTGTGACATTCATCCTGTTGGATGGTCTTCTAGAGCAGGGCATCCATTGGAGCCACCTCCAAGTAAATATATTTTTTTTTTTATTTACTTGATTTATTTTATATTTAGTGATAGTTTGATGTATTATGTTTATGATTTTTTTTTTTCTAATTGAATGATATTTTATTAGCTGCAGATGATTTTCTCAACTCAAGTTGCCCAACTCCAGGTTGTATTGGGCAAGGATATTTCCCTGGAACTAAGAAAGAATTTCACAAGCTAGTGAAAAACTGCCCTTATACTACTGAAAATTTAGTTAAAGATTCTGCTCTTACTGACAGGCTTAAATGGGGTTCAAAAGCAGCTATTAGAAGGTATTTGTTTTTTTAATGTTTATTACATGTAATATTATACTTTTTTATACTATTAATTTTTTTTTTTTTAGAGTTGTCTTAGGTTACATTTCTGCTCTTAATGTAGTTTGTAACAACAAGGGTGTTTCAAGTATGAACAAAACTAATTTTCTTAAAAATTCCACCAGACGTACAAACATGGAGGGGATTGATGTACAGTTAATCCGTACCATTAGGGAGAGGGAAGAACCAACTCACATTCTCTCGGGGGTCTTTATAATGACAGAAAATTACTCTTAATTTAAACACTTAGTTGTGACGCCAAATACTTGCTGGTTGTTTTTCACCAAAGAAACATCTCTCGCAAACTAGGTCATGCTTAAAAAAAAAATTGTACAGTATTTGAACCAGCCTTGTTAAGCCCAGAAAGCCTGTTTTTCATTCTAAACTAATTTGCTCTGAGTCCTAAACTCCTGATATTAATACCTTTTATAGTTTAACTTTATTAGCTATCATAAAATTCATCTCGTATAAGTATAGCTGTGCTTTTTTTTTTTTTTTTTTTTTTTTTTTTTTTTTTTTTTTTTTTTTTTTTTTTTTTTTTTTTTTTTTTTTTTTTTTAATATTCAGTTAAATTATTGAATGTTGAATTATTTTGTAATTTATTTTTATGTTTATAGAATAAAATCTCTGTTGAACAAGCATTTCAACATTTGTATTAAAAAAAACTAGCCCTCTTGAAGTCGTCAACTAAAGAAAGAGTAACATGCTTTTGGGGGTTGCCCCCTTAACCTTCAATGCTCATATGTTTTCAATTTAAAAAAAAAAATTTTCACTGAACTGTATGATTGTAATGTAATGAGAGTAACTTTGTTATACACAATAGCCACCAAGAGGGATCGAGCAAGATCAGTCAAACCCAGGTTAAATTTTTTTATTTCATATTAGGAATAACAGAGTCAAAAGGAGCTCACTCATTAGTGAACTAGTGTTATTTAGTATGAGAAGAGTTGAGCTCCTAACCACTCCTACTATCCTTATATCAAACTACGCAAAATACCCTCTCGTTCTGCAGAAACGTATAGCTTTTGACCTTCTAGGTCACTGGTAAAATATGTTTCATGTTCAAAAAACACTGTACCATTACAACCAATGGAAGATCTTGGATTCTCAACCACTAGGTCAAGGCTGTAATAATAGGAAATCGATTTTCCTAAAGCTTGACTCGAACCCGATAGTTAATAATAATGAAGCGGTTTATTAACGTTGTAATATTACTAATGTGATTGATCAATTGTATTTTATTTTGCATATTATCCTGTTCATATATAATCAATCTCATCACCCATTCGTAAAAAAATATATATAAATCTGTGTCTATTTTAATGTTATTCATGACGTGAACACAGCAATAGCTGAATTTATAAAGTCAAATACTTGATCAATTATATTTATTTTTTATCTTTTTCAGGAACTCAGATGATATTATAAATTTGTCAGATGATTCAGCTGAGGAAAGTGATGATGAACCCGCAGAAATGAAATGGTATTAGGTCTTTACATCTTTTAAATTTACGTGTTTCTAACACTTTTCAGGTCTAAATATTTATTTGTTTAGTTGTTGGGGAATCTTACCCATTCCTGTAAATTCATTTATGATCTTCTCTCTTGATTATCATAGAGATGCTGATAATATAATTTAAAACTATGATCTTAAATCATTTGAATAATGGAAGAATTTCTTATTTAATTATTGGATTTTTATTTCTAAAAATACTCATTTTATGTTTTACTTAAGCTGTTTGCTTCAACACAGCCAATTATCATTGCTTTTGAATTACTTATGTCAGTTTTTTCTCTGATCAGCTGAGATTATCACCATTTTGCTGTGTTGGTATATTTGAAATATCTTTTATAAGTCCTTAAGCTCATTACATTTTCCTGTTTTAGGGCATGGATGAAAATGAGACAAGATCTAAGTAGAAAAGGCATTGCTAGAAAAAAAGGGGCCGACTACGTTGAACTGAAAGAAGAAGATGAGGAAAGTCATTCAGAAAATGAAACCATGGAGAAGAAAGAAAATACTTCTGATCTTTCAAAAGATAGTCCAACTAAGGAGGATTTAGTTAAAACTGAAGAATCACGAATAAAAAAAGAGAGAAGCCCGTCTATAGAAAAAAATTCAAATGATGAGGACTCATCGAAAAATAGCATTACCAGCGAAGAAGTCGGTTTAGAATCCAGTATTAAAGTAAAGGAAGAAAGGAGTGAAAATGAAATCCCTTCTGCTAAACCTGCTGATGAACAAAAATCAATAAGTCCATTGAAGACTAATTCTGAAAATATGAATGATACTAGCTGTAACAATATTAAAATTAGTAAAGATAATTGCAGTGCAGTTAGTATTATGTCGGAAAAGGACTCCCAAGATGGAAACAACCCGTTGACTTGGAGTATTCATCAAGTATCCAAGTTTGCTAAGCCTCTCATATCCTGCCCTAAGGACTGCTTTTTGGAAGAAGTAAGTATTACTCAATTTTATACTATTAATAATATATGATAACTATATAGCTAAGTTGCAGCTCCTTTTGAATTTACTTAGTTTTTTTTTTGTTTTTTTTTAATCCAAGTAAAAAACTTAATATTTAAATAAGGAACAATTGAGTATTGATTTGAATAATAAATAGTGTGTGATCTTAAATTTTTATTATAATGATAAATCTTTGCTAAGAATTGTTCAAAAACAGAGCTGCAGATAAATTAATAGCGAACAATTTGGATGATGCAGGCTACCTTAAGGTCATTGAAAGAATTCAAGTATAGAACGGCCATATAAAAAAAATTAAAAAAATACTTCTACCTTTAACTTAGGAAGTAATCTAGCAATTTTAAAATTTAAACAGTTTCTTAAGCTCACATTTAAGCTTATTATGTACTTTTTTAGAAATTCTTACAAGGCATCTAGGATTACCTTATTTATTACATCATTAATCATTAATTAAGTAAGTTTTAAAATTTATATAAATAAATCAAAAAGAAAATGAATTCAATATTTAATGATCATCATTAATATAAATATTTGAAGCCTCTAACACATAACAGCTCTTATCTTAAATGTTCCATGTATTAATATATATATATATATATATATATTTATTTATATTTTTTTTTTTTTTTTTTGTTATAGCAAATTGATGGCCAAGGATTGTTTATGCTTAGCAAAACTGATTTACTTAATTGCCTAGGCCTGTCTGATTCCGATGCAGAAAGGGTTTACAGTAATATCAACCTGTTAAGGCAGAAAGTAGTGTAGTAGCTTTTATTTGTAAATATAATGTACATATTAAGATATTAAGAAAGACTATTATGTATAAAAGGAGTCGAAATTTGAACCTTCTGTTCTATTTTAATTTAAATATATTTGTTAATAATTTTCTAAAAGTTATGATCTCATATTGTGATTTGATATTGTATAATTTATATAGAATAGCTTGTACATATTTTTCAAGGTTATTTATTTGATTGTATATTGATTTGTACAAACACATCATCGTGCATAAAAATTTAGGCACAGAACAAATATCTACTAGAAAACTA
This sequence comes from Euschistus heros, assembly GCA_003667255.2. Taxonomy (NCBI): domain Eukaryota; kingdom Metazoa; phylum Arthropoda; class Insecta; order Hemiptera; family Pentatomidae; genus Euschistus; species Euschistus heros. Next base: position 731,498 of record RCWM02000059.1, read on the forward strand.
GATAACATTCCTACTGTGGAGAGTACGACAAATGGGAAATATAATTTATCTTTGTGTCAAATTTGAGTGAATACCACATTTATATATATTAGTAGTACCTTCATAGATTATGTTTGTGTGAATGTATGTATGTATTATTTTTTTTCTTATTATAATAATACAAAATTAAGTCTGATTTTGTAAATAATTGCTGTAGAAATCGTAGCTAAATAGAGTACTTATTTGATCGGATATCCATGTCTATATTGTGTTCATTAAGTTTTATTAATGTGAACAATCATTTTCTATAATTTTTAAGCATTTGTGTACCTGTCAAAGAGGACATGAAATATATTATAATTTTAAACATTAACAATGTTTTGTATGTATCATTTAATAAGTGGCACATTGCGACTGCCTCAGATTTCTCCTCTATCTAGAAGTATTATAATTGTGTTTAAAATTCAAATCACTTTGTATGATAACATAACTAGTTATTTTAAGTTGTGTCGTTGGTTGATGTTTCATCATTGTTGTTAACCTAAAATAAAAAAAAATAGTGTGAATATTTTCACATTTTCAACTTTTTGAATTTAATATACCTGATTATCATTTATTAAATATTGAGTTGTTTATTGAATTTAATAAACACTTTTTTAATTGAGAAATAAGAAATAATCATTGGGATATAATCGTTTAGATTCTTCTTGTAGCTTTAACATTTAAGCATTTGGTTAATTGTGATTAGTAATAACTGTTCTGTTTCCCAACTGTTACATTCTACTGTGGTCTATGCAGATCTCTAAATGTATGTAAATCCATTGTATACACAAATAGTGTATAGTATAATATTTCCTTACACAAACAGGCAGTCTTGTTTTCGTGTCTTCTAAGTTTTGGCCACTAAGATCATCTAACCTGAACACAATCCAATTTAACAATAGTCTAAATGTTTATAAAAATTGCAATGACCTTTGAAAAAATTTCAAAATTTGTATGCTACAAATACTTACATAAAAATCAAGCTGAGACATTAGGAGCAATGTCTTTATAAGCCTGAAAGTTTTTCTAACAAAATTTACTCTGAATTATGAATCTTTTCTGTTTTTTTTTTTTTTTTTTTTTTTTTTTTTTTTTTTTTTTTAATCAAACGTTTTATTTAGAGGACTAATTCACTTCTTTCATGAATATATTTATGTATTCATGAAGAAAGATAAATATGTATATTTGATAGATGTATAAAAGTTGGTATGACTTAGGGGAAATGTCTGGTAACCATAGTTCTGAATAAATCACAAAAGTAAATTTCAAGGTCAATATTCTTTGTCATTGGGAACGAGTTCTTTAACTCCGAAACATATGAATATCAACATTGCTTCTGATCTGCCACCTGTGCTCTTCTCTCACAGCACCAAAGATCCTTTTTAGAAATTTTCTCTCCCAGACCAACAGTGTTCTCCCTCTATCTTTGATGAGAGACCATGCCACATTGCCACACATTACTATTGGCCTTATTATTGATTTATAAATAAATAGTTTTGCCTTCCTTGAGAGAGTTTAACAACGGATAAATTTTTGTGTTGCATAAAAACATCTGGTTCCTGGAACCATTCTACTCTTTTATATTAAGCTCCAGATTGTTCTCCTTCACAGCTCCTCCCAGGTATTTTAATATACTGCAGCAGTGAAACATTTCCTCCCCTGGTCTGTCTAGAAGTTTTCATATATTTGGTCTTGTCCGTGTTTATTTATAGTTATAGCAAAAGGGCTCAGATTTTATTGTTTTTATTTTTCAGGCAAAACTACTCAAAATCAAATTCTAAATTGCTCTATATTCAAAATAAAGAAATAATGTTAAACCAATAAAATATTATTTGTAATTAAATAAATTTATTAACTGTGTACATAAACTGACAACGTTTATTGTTACATCACTTCACTTTCAAAATCAGGAAGTACTACATTCTGGATTTGTTGAAACAGAAGCAGGAAATAAATGGGAAGAGGAATTGAATATAAAGAATTGTTAATAACTATAATTAAATTTATTTGTAATGATTAATTACTTTGCAATACAAAATTAATTAGCAATAATTTAATTATTAATAATTTTCAAAATTATAAAACAGATATGTAATAATATATTTGGCAATTTTACAATGGATTTGATTTTTTGTTTCTATAAGGATGCATCATGTCGTATTGGAAACCATAATTGTTGAATTATTAAGCTTATAGAAAAAGTGGTTCATTCAAAATACAAATAACTTAATAAATCTTTAGAAGTTAACATTTCAGTTGGCTGGTAATCATTCATATTATTGTATACCTCTATTTATGAAAGCATAGTTTTTTACATTATTTTACACTCTAGTTAATTCTAAAACTAACTGCTTAGGAAAGTTTAAAGTTAAATATTTCAAAATATTGTTTGTTTTCTTTCATAAAGAGAAATTTCTAATTTTATAATCAGCCACTAACATCACTACGATAGAGATGTCTCAAAATATCCGTTTCAGTAACCTGTGTAGATATGTTGAATTTGTCTAGTGTTTTCGACTGTGCTATTTGTGTTTTCAATTGGCAGTTATTGTACATTAGTACTTTGTTTTGTTTAATTTGTTCTTGTAGCGCTATTTGTAAGTTACTTTGTATACATTTCTTTTTCTCCTTGTCTGCCTCTTCCTTAACTTTTTTTACCTGTAAAATTTATTTAATTAGTAAATTTTACTAAATCTACCCCCAGAAAACTATAAATAGATAAATTAGTTTCTTTGTTATCCCTTTCTTTATCAACCTAATAAATCCAGTGTGGCATTGATATCATTTATTCATTATGACAACTGAATAGTTATTTATTTGAGAAGTGTGTAAAGTAATACTTTTACTCATTGTTATTTATTTGACTAGCGTGTAAAATAATACTTTTACTCACTTGAGGCAATGTTTGTATCTAACCAAGTGTGAGTAAAATACTTTACATTTGAGCTAAATATTTAACTTTTTCTGCATCCATTATTAACTACACTTTTTTTTTTTTTTAACTAACTAAAATACTAATTAAAAACTCTTTGTTAACAGTTCATTAATTATTTCATTATTATAAATATTTATTGTTATGTTACAATTATTGGCACTAGTTATAACAGGGTCGTTTGAGGAGGAGTCTAATGTTAGACTTGAATTTGAATTGGTGGAAGTACAAGGGAGGAGGTGAAAAGCTGATGTTATATAGTCACATAAATATGGTTTATATATTTATATGTTTAACCATCATATAAAGATGATGATGTTAATCCTTGTATAACCAGATGTTTTTTTTTACCCACTGGTTTATAAAGTTATACATTAAACAGCTGATTTTGATTGAATAGCATTCTCATTATTACATAGTTGCTAAAATAAATTTATTTTTAAGAGATTTCCTTGAGTTCCTAAAGCTCAAGCTTCTGAGGTGTAGTGGTTAGCATAGCAACCTATTAAACCCAAGATCGCGAGTTCGCAGCCCGGCAGATGACCTTAGGATTTTTTAAAGGGAGTAAAAAATCCTTAGCTATGCCGTCCTTCGGAAGGGACGTAAAATGGGGGTCCCGAGCCTGTGCGATGTCAGGTACTCGTTAAAGATCCCTATCCTAATTATACCTGGATAGGCAAAATTTAGGACTCCCACCGTAGCATCGTCCGATTAGCCATAGCAGCATAAAGTGACGTTAAACGAAATAAACAAATAAAGCTCAAGCTCATTTATCAAGATATGTAGCATATTACATATTATAACATAGGATTTTCAGTTGACATAAACTTGGTGAATGGGACCTAGCATTATTTTGTGGGAAAAAAAAATTCCGTTTTGGTTCAATATGGGGTATGCGAAATCACACTGCTGAATTAGAAGAAACACATAACGCACAGTTCCCATAGTTCTAAAAGGAATTATTGAAAGAACCAATTTAATTAGCCATGGCAAACTGATAAATTTGTTGATATCTGGCAATTCATTTTATGAACTGTCTTCCAGACATGTATGTTATCAATTACCGCATTTTCCCTAATTTTACGCTTTCGCAGATCACAGAAAAGATTTACTTGCCTATTTGTATTTAACTTTTCTGATGTTTTGGATATATTGGTGTATGGTAGGGTTTCGAACTTCAAAAATTATAAAAAAGATTATTCTGAATCGGACGTTAATATAGCTTAATAATTCATTCGAAATTGGGAAATCAGATATTTTCATGAAAATACGGAGTAGTCAATAGTTAAAATAAAGGTGAAGCTGAATTTTTCTGTACAAAATGATTTGTATTCAAAAATACAACAAATATGTGACTTTGAGTAGAGATACAGAGTAATAATAACAAAAGTCGAAAACTAGAAGAACTAATAATGACGCTTCGGAGTAGGAATTCTTATAATCCCTGATCTGCTGAGCTTGCAATGATGGATGTGCATATGTTTCTCATGACGTAATTAATGACTTATGGCTGAAAGGAGCAAGAAATAGCATATAACCAATTGATGAAAAGAGGATAGGATGCTGTCAGGGCTCGTTTTCTCCGCTAAATCGGATATTTACAGACACGTGATGTGAACGTGAAGAGAGCTACTAAGCATTTGTTTTGGATGGTTGTATTTGTTTTACAAAATATTCATCTGAAGATAATTTTCACACTTTGAATCAGTCAATTTCATTGTTGTAGCTCTATTTATTGTTAGAAGATTTGATTGTTACAGTAGTTCGGTAGTAGGAGGAGTCTATCACGAATATAAGGAAATGAAGAGTTCACCCAGCATGAAAACTTAACGAATCACTCGATGAATTTAAAATTTGCAAATACTTAGTTCCACATTATCGCGTTTTTAGAAAATTTTAGAATTAGCAGCTCAGAATTTAAATTGCAGTTCAACAAATTCACGCAGCACATCGAAGAGTAATGTACTACCTAGAAGGACTTATAACTTTAAGAAAACGATTAGCTGTTGTTTCGTCCTAAATTTATTGCTAACAAAAGCAAAAAATACATTAAAAAAAATAAAAATCAGGAATTTCATAAAAATGTTTTTATATTATGTTTACATCAAACTGAACTGGCAGAAAACCGATGGTTACTGAGCGATAATCATGACCAAATAGTTAGCAGCGATAAATGAACGATAGTCTTCGAGGTACTTCGTTATATAAAATTCATTTTAAAAAATTGGAAATATAAGAATACTTTCCGACTTCTTGTTTCTGGCACGACTCATTCTCTTAACGTCTCCTGCACGTGATGATAAAAACAATAATGAGTGCTAAGGTGCTGATTAGAAGCAGTATTATTAGGTTGGGAAGACTATCCTATCCAGGGGCAAAGGTGCTTTAAGGAAAGATTTAATGTACATTGTCGCAGAAAAGGACGATAATGCCAGGATCGTCTGTATGCGGTGGTGAACTGCATCCTACCTGAGGTATACGAAAGGAACTGCTTTCGACTCAACATTATGGATCTAGATCAGGAGGTTGATAAATATCCCTGTTGGCAGGCAGCAGTGCTACCAGTACTGGCATGGAGCCGAAAGCAGTAGGGGTCGCCTGGATCCATGTACAGGCATCATCAAGCTGAACTAGATACTAGTGGAAAGGTTGGTGGACCAACCTGATAGAAAGTTGTAAGTAATCTTGTGTATCCTGGCGATGGCAAGGGAAACAAAGCAGCTCGCAATACTAGACTATAACTGACAGCTCAGCTCTTTTCTTAAAGAACTTATCATTTGAATTACACAACTCATTCTTTCCATAGTATGATGATGATGATGATGAAGATCCTAGGCTCTACAGCCCTGTACGGGCCTTGGCCTCCCTTAGAAAATTCGCCCATTCCTCTCTGTTCAGCGCCATGGTCCACCACCTAGTTGCGCCTAATCGTCGGGCCACAGTACCTATCTGGTCCATCCAGCGGGCCTTCGGTCTTCCAACCTTCCTCTTCTCCATAGGCATGTGGTTAGCGACCCTTATCGGTATCCGATCTTGCCTCATTCTTTTTAGGTGTCCTGCCCAGCGAAGTCTGTTGAGATTGGTAAAATCCACCACAGGTATGTCACGGAATTCTGCGTAAACCTCTCTGTTGTGACGCCTTCTCCAGACACCATTCTCCCATAATGGTCCATAGATCTTTCTTAATATCCTCCTCTCAAATACGGCCAGTCTTTGCTCATCAATCCTGTTGATCACCCAGGATTCTGATCCGTATGTGAGGACGGGTCTGATTAGTGTCTTATAGAGAGTGACTTTTGTGGTATACAATTGACTTTCCATAGTATACAATTCATAAATTGGTATTAAATCTTGGATACGTGATTATTGATGTGCCTAGTTACTTGAACTGGTGAAGAAAAATTGGGTTGCCTGTCGTTCTCACACAGCCGTTACTCAAGTATTCTAGTTGCTCATAAACATCAGTGTTAGCTGTCACCGAACATTATGTACTGTTCTACAGTATATAGTTATTGTAGTATTTATGAGGATGTTATTGCCAAGCACCATCAATACAAGAAGAGTGAGATGGTTATGGTTTCACCTTAGGAAAAATATAATTTTGTTCCTGGCATTTTACAGAATCAGAAATGATACTTATCGAAAAAATAATTTATTTTTATTTTGTCCATTTACTATTGTAAAACTAATATAAGACAATGTTTTGACCTCTAGAGACGAGTTTTGATAACATTGGAGGTAAGTGCGAAATCTCATTTGAGGAATTTTGTCCCTTGGCTACTTCGTTCCACTTCTCCGTAACATTGCCTTAAACAGCCTCTCGTTTTTCAACTCTGAGGATTCATGAATTTCTTAAAATCGGAAGCGATTTCCAAATTGAACTATTCTTCGAGTTTTCGCATTGTGGAGTTCTCATGACTGAAATACCACTGTCCCAAAACATAAACACTTCATCTCATTGTATTCCAGTCATTCGGAGAATTGAGTATCCCCAATTGAGTAGATCAATTGTAATACACTATTTTATCACATTATGGACTTTAAAGTAGTTTTAATGCCCAATATAGGGAGTTTTACTTCGTTTTAACTAAACTGGTAAACAAGATTGCGTCATGAAATATCCATGTTTATGTAACTTATACTAAAATTAAAAATTGTTCTTGAGTAATAATTGACGGGTACCTTTTCATTCATTTCTAAGATCTCTCTAGAATAATTATCAAACATTTCTTTTATTTTTGAATCCTTTTCTTTTAGCTGCTGTTTTAGATTTTCTTTTTCGTTCTTCAAATCCCTTATTTGAGCCAAAGCTTTGTTTATATGGCAAGAACGCTTCCTCATAACTGACGTTAAATTTTGACATTTTTTCCTCAAGTATTTAATTTCATCGTTTTCTGAACGGGGTAATATATTGCAACTGCGCGCACCATCGTTCATTCCTAAAACACAATCCTATTTTTAAAACATTAGTTTTAAATATAATAAATAATACATAAAAACATGTCGCTTCGAGACTGTAGCTTATATTGTATTAAACTTTTCTATTGTACCGTTAGGGGAATATTATTTTTACCAATATTTACCCATTGATGCCCTGCGCTTTACTAAAATATGCATTTAGATTAATATTTTTTTTACAAATACAAGTTTAAAACACCCTCACAAAAACATATTTCAGTGTGAATTAAAGGTTAAGTAATTTGGTATTTAAATTCATGTCTATGGTTAACAATTATTATATTAAATACAAATCGTTCTCAAAAGGTGTTAAGGATGTCATTGATATACTATCTGTCGGACACTATATTAAGCACGAGTAAATATTTTTCTTCCTGGACAGCGCCATTTGAATTTGAAATGTTGATTAATCACAACATGTTTAAAACTCGATTTCGATAACTCTAATGGTCATTGCCTTCATAGCTCCTTTCACAGATCTAGTAGAAACCAAAATATTAGCCTTACCACAATCCTCCTAACTACATATAATTATAAACTTTACTTATTTACAAGTAGGTTACCTTTTCATTATTTTTTCCCTTCGATTTTGGCTGTCTAGAGACCGCGTTAAACAACAAATCTACAATGTACATTTTTTCTGTAGCGTTCATCCTCCTTCCTCTTCTGCTAACGTGTTCTCATCCTCACAGAGCATTAAATCACAACAAGTAATTTCCATTCACTCCAAATCGCCGTAATCCTCCAAATTTCCTGCCATAATTTGCCTTATTCCTTCATGGCAGACCTCCGCCACGTATCCCTGGTTCTGCCTTTCCTCCTTTTTCCCAAGGGGTTCCACTGTTGAGCTTTTTCTGTAGCACCTCCTGACTTCCTCAGCGGTTTATAGCCAGGGGTTGCATGAGTATATAATAGCACAATATATAACCATTGCACAAAGCCTTGTCCTTGACAGGAAATAATTAAAGAGAAAAAACAATGCTTCAAAAACCTCCATAGATATTTTTTTTTTTTTACATAGCTGTTGCCTTTATGCCAAGAATTGAACTCTAGATATCTTACGACTGTTCTTACCCATTTCCATTACATTTATACAATTAAGTTTGAGGAGTCTCCCATTAAATAACTTGCTTATGAATGGAACTGTTCCCTTTAATACCCAATTAACCAACTGTTAAGAAAAGCTAGAATTAGATCAACAAAATGTAAACATCATATACTTACTTTTTAGTCTTGCATTCTTACATTTTTCTCTGTCGAGTTCAAAATCTAGAAGGTGTCTGTCTATTAATAACTGTAATTCATTTTGGAATATCATTCTTTCCGTATAGTGTGATAATTTTACGCTTTCATCCAACATATCCATATTCTTTTTGATGCCTTTCAGTAAGAGGTTTACTTTACTTTTAGATGACCCATTTTCCTTGAAACGGATAAAAATAAAAAAATAGTAAGGATTTCTTAAAAACTAATTAAAAATAAAATATTTACTTCCTGTTCCACTATCGAGGTGTTCGTTTGCTGGATTGATGGGGACTTGTCAGTTTCTTCGCAGTTAAAAGAGTCTATTAAATCTGTCTCATTCGTTATTAACGACTCCTTTCCTTCTACCTTCATTTTTGACAACCTTTTAGCTATACTTAACCACTATTTATATCACATGGTAAAATTACTTAACCTTTAATTCACACTGAAATATGTTTTTGTGAGGGTGTTTTAAACCTGTATTTGTAAAAAAAATATTAATCTAAATGCATGATATTTTAGTAAAGCTCAGGGCATCAATGGGTAAAGATTGGAAAAAATAATATTCCCCTAACGGTTGAGGATGAAATTCTAATACAAGCAATAAATTTAGAAAGAGAACTGACCGAAGAAATGGAATCCACCTCCGTGGGTTTATTTTTGGATTGGATTTATCGTTTACAAAGCCCCAGGCAGCAGATCTTTGTGAGGAGGCCCTTGTCCCTTGCGCCAAGTAGGAGTTGAAGTGTAGAACTCCAAAACCAGCTAAGTCCATTTTAAAAAAAATTTCTGGTCATTAAAGGTAAAGATCAGACTGGATTAGGAAGGGACTTTATTTTTTGTATGGCCGTTTTCAATGTGATTTAACAACTTTTTTGAGAATACCTTTCAACTAAAGATAGTCTATTAGAAAAAATATTAAAAAAAAAAATAATCTGGAGATTGGACTTAGCTGGTGTTGGAATTCCTCGCCTCGATTGGAAGTAGGTACTTCTGATGATTGATGAGAAACGTAAAATATAAATAAATAAATTATAATGTTTAAATTTTGACTCAGGTCAAAGGATATAACGAAGTTTTAAATGTCAACATCAGGCCAGACTAAAATAACAAGAAACTAGCCATAATTTTCGGCTTCATCAACATTCACTATAAAAACGTTCAAATCTTCCGATTAATTAAAAAAGACGCATTAACATGAGTGTAATTAGATTTATTTGGACATATGGAGTTGAGCTTTGAGGCTTCACAAAACCATCCAGTTAGTATACAATCCTTACAATTCTAAGCCCTTCGAATTAAAAACCTTCATTATAAATTCAAATGTCTCATTGCTCCTTAATTTGTAGAACAAAACAAACTTTTCCATAAATATCACAAAGAAACAAACTTTTCCATAAATATCTTAATGTACCATATGTTGCTGATTTAGTCCAAATCAGATACCTATATTTTCGTAGTAAACTCCATAACCGTTCAGAACAACCAGTATCTCAACGTGCTTTCCATTCTAGTTCATATAACACTCCGAGGCGTCTGAAAAGAAGATGGCCCCGGGACCTTTTAATATAACTTTAACTTTTATTCAGGTGCTAAGAAAGGGTAGTTGCTTTACAAGCAATCGAAATATCATTATGAGCATTACTTCATATTTACTAGAATTATTTGTATTTTATTGTATACCGTTGTAAATTTCATTAAATAGATAAAAAAAAAAAAAAAATGTCAGCTTTGTTCTACCCAGATTGTCGCGCTAGGCCCTGGGGCTGTTGCCCAGCTAGCCACCTCCTATGGCAGTCTATTTATTCTAATAGTTGAGGCATGTTTCATCATTGACAGTGGTCCAAACAATATTAACGATGAAGTTTTGAGTTTGGCCCATTTTACTTTGTGTGTGAGATGCATAATAAAATACGATTACAGGTCAACTGAAATTGTGTGAAGTTCATTCAAATTGGAGTTCAGTGTCAGTCATAAAAAATATCGAAAGTGTGAATTATTGATATTTTTGATAACCTTTTTTAGTTAAATGCAATGGCACCATTTAAAGTAGTGGAAAATCCTCGTGCTTTAGGTATATCAGAGTTTCTGACAATTACAGATAAATTTTTTTCTGTATTAATATTAGTAAAGAACCCTTGGGTGGTGTTTGTTTATTATGAAAAAGGTTAAAGAAATAAAATATTTGTTTCATCTGAAAGGTTAAGGTCATAAAAAAAAATAATAATAATAAAAACAGGGGAGTTGCTGTGTTATGGGTGAATACGTTTATGTAACAGGTTATATTTTTTAAATAAAATATTTTTATTTATGTATTTAGGATAAAAGCAAGGAAACAAATAGTTGTTGAGTTACAATATAACTTTATTAATCATAGATCAACATTAAAGTCTCCAACTATCATAACTGGTGTAGTAAGATCAGACTCGTAATCGGGTATAATTTTAGCGGTGTTTTGGGAATATTTTAACAACTATCGTAACATGAAGCGTTTTATTTCTGCTAACGCTTTGCCCGTGTTGATATACACATACCTAGTACGAATTTGAAGAAGCTATTGGCCTTTACGTTTACTAGACAGAGATCTTTCATTTCCAAATAAATTTCCGAAATGCCAATGAACTTTATTACAATTAGTGAAGCTATTTATGTTGCGCTATATGGCGACTCCATCGGCTTTGCGACTTAAAGATGGATGATATCGCTACTGATGATGCAGTCAGTTACTTACAATTTGTCTGTTCTAAAAAAATATTATGGTTTTACAGAATAACAGTATCGAACGAAAATTATGAAAACAAATAAATAAATAAATAAACTCAAGATGATTAACAGAATTTTCATGAATTCTTTTCAGGAGAAGAGATATAAGAGATTAGGTCCACGAAGCACGAAACCATATGTCGAATTTCGACTAGAAAATTTTATTTTGTAATCGGAGATTAGGAATGCAAAGGAGCTCACACCTATTGAAAGTAGGCTCACTAGCTGCGCTATCTAGTAGTGCAAACAAGAAGTTAGTAGTTGTAGAAACTGTCGCTAGGGGCAGCATCATCCAGGCTTGTAATCATTAGAGTTGAGAGCTCTTTTGATTCCTGATCTCCTTATTCAAAATGAAAAATTTCGCCAGATTTGACCTAATCTTTCGCTGTTGGTGCTGCTTGTTGATTGATGTTAACCTGAAATCTTTCTCTTTATTCTTGATCATTTGTTTATTGTATTTAAAATAAATTCTTCTTAAATGTCAATTTTTATATTAATTTTTCAGTGAATTTGTGTAATATTTTTCTTAATTATGTATTCATTAATAAGCCTATTTTATTTTGCACTAATTACTTTATAAACTTCAGAGATAAAATTGCTTCAAGAAATAAACATTGAAAATAAATTATACTTTATTTAAAATGCAGAAGATTAATTTTGAATATGATAAGCATAAAATATAAAAACTATTTACCTAAAATATTTTATTTTAAAAAATAAATAAAATTAAAATCAAAAATACTCTATACTAAGAAGAAAGATCATTTAAAAGACATCTCATTTTCACAGTTAGTGCTTAATATACTGGAGTATTTGTGACTTTGTCACGGATGATGCATATAAAATTAGTATAATAGTATATTAACTAAATCTTGAGGTGAAGTATCATAAGGCTGACCATATACAAATTGCTGTGCAGGAACTAAAATAAGTATGTATAATTTATAAATGATAAGAAATAAGTAGAACTTCATATTAACACCTCACAGCTTCCTTCCCTGTATAACCATAAGCTTCAACTAGTAGAACCTATCCAGGGGCCAAGGTGCTTTAAGGAAAGATTTAATGTACATTGTCGCAGAAAGAGGCTGAAAAATCTCACTAAAAGTAATATTTTCGAAATTATATTTATAAAATATCTAAAAGCCCCTATATATAGGTTTGTACCACAAGGAGTAACCAGTCAAGATTATAAATATTTTAAATGAACCAAAATGGCCATTCACTTTCTTTTCTGCCCCTTATCTTTTGTGATAGTATAACTTCTTGTGAAGAAGGTTTGATTCCCATATGGATCAGTTTATATTGATATGAATATGCCTTTTGGACTGGAGTCTATAGTTTTTTTGCAACGTAAATCGTCCTGGCAATCTAAAGAGTTGGGATTTTTTCGCCCTCAAAATATAACATTTTGACATGCTGTAGTTATGTTGCTGTTGCTCGGATCAATAATTTGAGGACAGTTTCCCTATTAGATGTTTAATGGAGAAAATTATTTATTATATAACATTTGTCACTAGGACCTACCGTTTAGGAGCTATATGAATAGTGACATTTTGCCTACATTTTCTAAGTTTTGGGGCTTTTTTGACACACCTTAGCTCTGTTAGAGTTGCTTGGATCGAAAATTTGCTGACAGTTTCCTAATCAGAAGCAGTAGTTATGGATAGACATATCCAGGATATATTTATTATTTTTCCATTAAGAAGAAATTTACTTTTTATTTCAAGGCAGTACATTAAGATTAATCTACAACAGATAAGTACAGGCATCCTCCAGATAGCAATCTAGTATCTCAAGGAATGAACAAGAAACGCACTTGCTAGTTGGCTCTATCATTGATATCAGTGCTGAATAAGGGGTCACCTGTGGTGTAGTGGTTAGCATAGCAACCTACTAAACCCAAGATCGCGGGTTCGCAGCCCGGCAGATGACCTTAGGATTTTTTAAAGGGAGTAAAAAATCCTTAGCTATGCCGTCCTTCGGAAGGGACGTAAAATGGGGGTCCCGAGCCTGTGCGATGTCAGGTACTCGTTAAAGATCCCTATCCTAATTATACCTGGATAGGCAAAATTTAGGACTCCCACCGTAGCATCGTCCGATTAGCCATAGCAGCATAAAGTGACGTTAAACGAAATAAACAAACAATCAGTGCTGAATATCTTACCTCTCTCCCCGAGGGTTCACTATGTAATTGCCAGGGTTCATTACTTGTGATGAACAAGCATAGTATTCACTATAGTGAGAATATAAGTTACAATATAGAACCAGTTCCAATATGTAGTGTGTAGTTTTCACTAAGATTGCAGAGCTGTCCCTAAGTACCAGAGGGGCAACCATCCACCATTGAGCTTGAATCTGATTTCATCATTTCTGGATTGTGGCTAGGACACTGAGGGTCATCGGGCCCCTTGTCATTGATGAAGTTGTCTTCTACAACTGGCCTCTCCTTTAGTGCTACTACAAGGACAGAAGTGGAGGTAAGTTAATACAACGTGGTTATCGTGCTTACCCTTTTCTTGTGTAAGGATAAGAAAGTGGTGCAGTGGCGGGTAACCAGTGCCTAATCTATACATCTTATCTAGTGTTATGATTGATATGCAAAGTATTAATCGGTCAAACTGAACTATTTTTGTGAGCAGTAACGTAGATATAACTACTGATTTTTTCATTGACTAGGATTGAATATTATAATTATATGGAGAATTATAAATGGAAATAAATACAACAAAATAAAAGTTTGTCTTTTATTTTTTTATATGTACAGAAATAAAGTATAAAAAGAGTTATTAGGAAGTAAACACTTTAACTTTTGGGTTCATCATACATAACTATACAAGGGAAAATATAAAAGTATTCAATAAATATTTTTAAAGGCAGTTTCAACATATATATATATTATATATATTTTTTTGATGAGGATTAGGAAAATAAGTTAATGATTACAATAATTTTTAAAATATTTTTGAGTCATTTACAGGTGTTAATAACACTGTCTATTTTATTACAGTATTCCTAATATAAAAATTGCATTGAAAATATAATTGTCACACAATTTGTGTGCAATTGATTATACTCCTTATGTAGTTCTAAAACTTTTGAAATATAGCAAGCTACTTGTGTAATGTATATTGTTTTAATCCAAATTCCCTTTTCATTTTTTATGGAAATTTTATTTAAACGTTTAAGCCAAATACAAGCTGATACAATCTTATAATAAACAAGGAAAACATAGATATAACAGTACAAATATACTTTAACACATTTAAATGAAAAAAAAAAAATTAAATAATTCACAATTTGGAAATACAAATTTATTAACTAATTACTCTATATTTCTGCAATAGTTACAGTTTCAAATATTGCGATCCAAACTATTAAACTATTTATCACATTCAGAAAAAATTAACAAGAACATTATCACAATATATTTTTTTTTTCAAGGAAAAAATGTTAATTTAGAATTGTGGTACAAAGCGTGTAGAAGTAAGTGTCGCAAATAGAATTGATAAGTATAGATTTCATTTCTAATCTCTTATCAATCGAAATGAACTATCACATACAGAGTATTCTCCACTATGAGAATATAAATATATATATATTTAAAAAAAGTTGAGCTAAATCAAAAAAAAAAAAAAAAAAAAAAAAAATACAATGTTTTATTAACATTAAAACAATGAAACTTACTATAGATGGTAAAAATATGTTTGGGTGCGTAAACCGCACTACATTAACCATCCCTATTTATGGAATGGTACCATATGTTATATTATTTATATATTTTCATATATATATAAATATATACAAACAAAGTTACAAACAGTAAAAAAATTTGTCGAGGCTCTAATACGGTGCAGGTAGCTTAGCGACTGTGGTATATACAATAGCATGGTAGATAACACTGTACAACTAGGCACGGCTTTTCCTGCCAAATGTCATGGCCTATGAAACCTGAAACATTAATAAAAAAAAAAAAAATTAATAGCTAATTAAAATAAAAGATATTTAATGGAAGTATTAAATATTTGTAAATACAGAAAATGTCTTTATCATTCAGGATATAACTAATTATTCATTCAATTATCTAGGCTGAAAGTAAGGAAAAATCTGGCAAATTCATGATTAATAGACCAAATAAAAATTTAAAAAAATTGAAATTCATAATTCTGTAAGTAAAGTTCAGATATTAGCTAATAGGAGGAACCTCCATTATTAGGACACCATGAGCTGGAAAGAAAGGAATCATGGTAGTTTAAGTTACATAGAGGTATAAACTATATATGATTGGAATAAACCCTTGGACAAAACCTGTGCATCACCTTGGTTTTTCTATTTCTTAGTTTAAAATTTCTTTAGACTTAGGAATTAGAAATGGAATTGCTCTAAAGAGGACTGGTAGTCATAATCCTTAAATGTTATATCCTAGTTGAAAGATTTAACAAACAACTCATTATTTCTTAAACTTCCAATCGTGTCTTATCGGATTACTGTATAAGTATTTTTTTCTATGTTTGCAGTTTTTTTTAGTGCTTAAGCGTAGATAGTAGTGGTGGTATAGAAATACTGGACGTGTTACTTTGTAACAGGTATGGCCTGACTGAACGGTGTCCCTGTTATCGATATTCAGAAGCAGCAGGTATGAGATACTTCCATACTTACTTCAATACTAGCAACAACATTCATGCCTATTACCTTCGTATTGAGTACTACTGTAGATTAGTATTTATTACTTGTCATCTCTAGCTGTTACCAGATAATCGTTTACCTAAACCAGAATTTTTACTTCAACTCTCGTACGAGTATTTTCTGGTAAAATGTCAGCCGGTCTTCATTGTATTAGTTACTCTTACATTCATTTTTAATTTATTATTTTTAATTTTAATAGTTATTAAAATACACTCAAATATGAAATCTATACTTAAGCCATTATATTATTTTTGCTAGTCATAAATCAAATAAAAAATATGTATGCTGTTATAAAACATCTAACATCTCAAATAATAATTTGCCAATTATTTATTATCTTGTTAATGATTCATTAAAGTTTTATTAACTGTAATCAGCAAAAAAAAAAAAAAAAAAAAAAAAAAAAAAAAAAAAAAAAAAAAAAAAAAAAAAAAAAAAAAAACAAAAAAAAAAACTGATTTTCATTTAACTACCAGTATTTTGTGAATTAAATGGTTGAGGATAATAAAAAAACGAGTTATGGAAAAATTGTATTTTATAGAAATAATAAAATTGAAAAGAATTTTTTAAAAAAATAACCATAAATATATTTATTACATATTTTGCTATATATATATATATTATTAAAAAGGTAGTTGAATATATAAACTCATTGATTAGAGGCGATATTGAATAGGTATGCGAGTAACAGATATGCTAAAATATCAGTGTAACCCAGTAAACGATTACGAGTGTGGAGAGACGCTGACCTTGAGACAAGTAACAGGAACAGGTATTTGTAACAGATATTTTTTTGGATCTGCATCAGTCATCCCTGTTACTGAAAAATATTGGTTTGGGCCAGGGGTCTCTAAACTTTTTAGCCTTCGGGCCATACTGATCACTTTTAAGGTTTCCAAGGGCCAACACCGTTTTAATTTCCCTGCCAGTACCTATAATTTATCGACTAGTCACCTATTATATGCCCTGAGCGAGCATAAGCTTGCTAAATTCGCTAGTTCAATCACTATTGTGTATTGAACACCATGAGACTTGTAGACATCGAGTAGTTACTTGCGGAAATAAGTAATGCATTTTTTTGAACATCGAGGAGTGTTCAAATTTTTTTTTAATGAAAAGCATCATAATCTATCCGAATTACAAAATGGCGAATGGCTGTGGAAGTTAGCATTCTACCAACGTCAATTCAACAAAACGTGTGAACGAACTGTATTTGAAGTTGTAAGGCGAAAACCAGCTTTACATACTTATATCAAATCGTTCCAGCAGAAAATAATATTATTTCAATCACAATTGCACAAAAAGTCACACATTTTAAAACATGTGAAATATTCAACGACACCACTGAAAATCAGTTTTCCGTTGATTTTACAGTCGAAACTTTGAGTGCTTTGCATATAACTTTTGATTTATATATCAGTCTCAGTCTTATATATCATTGCAAATAAATTAAGATTTTACAAAATCCTTTTAATACCGACATGAAATACTAGCCCCAGAACTTCAACTTTGTTAACCACTGAGCATCTTAGATCTGTTTTAATAATTAGTACAAATAAAATTGTTCGACAACTACAAATTATTGTCACGGGCCGGATTGATGACACTGGCTAATGGATTTGGCCCGTGGGCCGTAGTTTAGAGACCCCTGGTTTAGACCCTCCCTAATAGATAGGTATGAAGAAATTGCAGTTAGAGCACTAACACACTTGGACGAAGGCTTGTCCCAAATGCAAGTTGCCATACGCTTGGAAGAGATCGGATGCAACCATATGAGACCCAGGCAAGGTCGGCTTAGGGTTTAGGGGCACTTCAGCCATAGATGACCATTTCATAACGCTTTTGGTGAACCTTATGACATGTTTATCTGTCACATATATGTGAAAGATGAAGAAATAAATTAAAAAAAAAAAAAAAAAAAAAAGGTTATAATTAGAAAAAGCAAGGTGATGGACTAATTTTGTCCAGCAGTTTATATCGCAAGAACTAAACAATCCTGTTCTAAGTGGAAGAGGTAACGTAAAACTAGGATGAAAGGAAAAACTATCAATTCTGTACTTACCGTGTAAAGGGTTTTATTGATATTTTAGATATTAGATATTAAATACTTTACCTAGTAAGATGTCTACTCTCTTGGTGGACCTCCATTTCAGAGGATTTAAATTCGTTGAGTTCCTTTCGGATGGCAGCCTTATCTTTTGGTGTCAGTCGAGTCCACGGCTTGTCCGCACGCCTATCGTAGTCATGAGCCTGGGTCACTTCAATATAATCATTGAAGCGGATGATCTGTAAATAAAGGATGATTTAAATAAAACAATACTTAAAAGCGATTAAATCTGAAAATATTGTTTCTTAAATATTTTTCACCATTTTAACCCCAATTCATTTTTTATTTACTGACCCATTACTTTGGTTACAATAATAATATACCACTTTTTGAAAGAATTCTGAAAATTTGAAAGACTGTAACACAGTCCCCTTTTAAGCTACAGAGCTCAGTTTATGCTCAAGCTGTATTAAATTTAGTCATGAGAAATTTTAAATATAACAAGCTTTGCTTTACAACCAACCATGCAGCATATATTTAAGAGTTATGTAGAAAAGTTTGAAATATTTGACCCTTTGACATTATCAATTAGTGAGCGATGGCGCTTAAAGATCCAAAAATTGGATTTTCGTATAATAGCACAACACTAACAACATATAAAAAAATCAAAGTTACCATATATTTGCATATCAAAATGTACAATTTTACTGGGCTATTAGGGGGTATCAGAGAAAGCTGTAATAAGACGACTTTTGATCTAAACAACCTCGATATTTATTTAGTAAGTTAGCCAGGGGATAGTTAATTTTATTGCTAGTAATATTATTCTAATTAATTTTGTTTAATTCGTTTGTATATCAAGTAACTATAAGCTACTTGTTATTAAATTTGATGATAGGCTACAACGTTTTGGTCCACATATTGGGATTTATAAGTAAAGTTATGAAAATTTGACACAATTCTTTTATTTATAAAATTTAATGATCCCATCTAAAAAAGTCAATCATTGATACTACTTCTGATCAGAACATTACATTCTAAAAGGTAAGATAATTCATAAAAATTCATCAATACTATAAACAACATATAAGAAAAATAGTTAATTTTATAAACTAAAAAGTTTGTATGAATTGAATAATATCACCGTTTCAAACTGTTATATTATTTAGAACAATTGAATTATATTATTTATTACCTTCTTCTCTTTCAGTTCTTCTACAGTTGGCCTAAAACTCAGTTTTCTGAGGAGCATACGTTTCTTTTCTTCTTTGAGCTTCTTTTCTTCAGCAGCTGTTTGTTCTAAAATAAAAAGTAACAATAATAATAGGAATGAAGTCGGTTTTAGTGTTTAATTGAAACATTAAATTTCAAAATACATTTAAAATTGTATCTGCAGTCTGGAGTTAAAAGATATTAAGTTACAATACTGCAATTATTGAGGAGGGTCAGCTTTCAATTCTCATTTTTTAAAACCTACATGGGCTTGAAAACATTTCTCATTAACTATCTCTTGAAATTTATTTTTAGTAGCTAAACAGAAAAGAATTTTTCTCTACCACAGAATGAAAAAAAAAATGGAAGTTTCTTAGCTAAGTTTACTGAAAAGTGGATAATAGTGGCATTTACTTCTAGGGAACAGTATTTGTATGATATAATACTATTTTTATCTGGCTCATATAATACACATTATTAGATAATCTTGCAATAGAAATATCTTTTTTAATTAATTAGATAGTTTTAATTAATATAATTGATTGATGTAAAATTGTACGACTGCACATACTCTTTTAAATTGTATTTCTCTTAACAACTTACTTTTTAAAATATTCCTGTCTTCCAATTCCTCTTGTGTCGGCCTCATACTTAGCCTCCTGAAAAAAGAAAAGAAAGTAATTAAATTCACAATTTCCTTTGAGAGATGATAAAAAACAAAACAAAAAAAGACAATGAAATCAACAAACCTGATTAGCCGTGCACCTACTGCTTCTTTTGTTTCTTGTCTTTCTTTCTCGCTTTGAACTTGAAGAATATTTCTATCGATGAGCTCTTGCCTGTCTGGTCTTAGTGCAAGTTTGAGTGCCAAGCTATCCTTTCGTGCGATTTTGGCTGCTAATCGACCTAATTAAATAGAAAATAACGGAATGTCAGAAAAATGATTTTCCAGTTTCCATGATCATATTTTAGTAAAATTATAAAATACATTAACTATAACAAGGCTTAGTAAGCCTAAATGCTCAATTTCAATGACCAACTATTAAGAAGACTTTTTCCTATTTCCCCCCACTTAAATATAAATTAATAAAATTTTAATTAATCTTTCCAAGTATGCTTCTTGGAATCATTGTATCTCTTGGACAACTTATTAATTTAATGGTAATAATCGTTTTAAAGACTCATTCACAAAACTGTGATATGATAGTTTTATCATATTTGCTTTGATTTAAGAAGTTAAATAATAAACATTTCAACAATTTTTTTTCTATCCTGATCATTTTGCTTCAATTTTATCTTATTTTAAATACTAAAATGGGCATACTTTACATATGTAAGTTTTCGATCTATGAACTGAGAAAAATATTCTCTTTTAAATTTCAAAGAGAGAGAGACTGGGAAAATTTTTGATCTGAGTAACACCTACAGAGCTAGAGCATGTCAAAATATTACATTTTTGAGGGTGAAAAAAACGTTCCAAAGAAAAAAAAAAAACAACACAAAATTTTATATATATATATATATATACACACACACACAGACACAGACATACACACACACACACACACACACACACGCGCACACACACACACACGCGCGCACACACACACACACACACACACACACACACACACACACACCACACACACACACACACACACACACACACACACACACACACACACACACACACACACCACACACACACACACACACACACACACACACACACACACACACACACACACACACACACACACACACACACACACACACACACACACACACACACACACACACCACACACACACACACACACACACACACACACACACACACACACACACACACACACACACACACACACACACACACACACACACACACACACACACACACACACACACACACACACACACACACACACACACACACACCACACACACACACACACCACACACACCACACACACACACACACACACCACACACACACACACACACCCACACACACACACCACACACACACACACACACACACACACACACACACACACACACACACACACACACACACACACACACACACACACACACACACACACACACCACACACACACACACACACACACACACACACATATAAATTTTTGTTGTTTTTTTTTCTTTGGAACGTTTTTTTCACCCTCAAAAATGTAATATTTTGACATGCTCTAGCTCTGTAGGTGTTACTCAGATCAAAAATTTTCCCAGTCTCTCTCTCTCTCTCTCTCTTTGAAATTTAAAAGAGAATATTTTTCTCAGTTCATAGATCGAAAACTTACATATGTAAAGTATGCCCATTTTAGTATTTAAAATAAGATAAAATTGAAGCAAAATGATCAGGATAGAAAATATATATATATATATATATATATATATATATATATATATATATATATATATATGTGTGTGTGTGTGTGTGTGTGTGTGTGAGTGTTTTATAAAACAAAAAGAAATTAGAATAAAATAAAAATACAATAGATTGATAAAATAAATAAAAAGAAATAGAAAAATAACATGCAGACAAGTTGATTTTTCAACAGATGTCTTCTATTGTTCATCTTGTTTTTGATGCGGGGTGGTCTTCTTTCTTGATGTGTATCGTCTATTTTCCAATTGCTAATGCGAATTCTGCCAACTGTTTCTTGTAAGTTTTGTATGGTTTGGCTTCGGTGGAAGGCCAAGGGTCCCCATTCATCAGTACTGTTTTTATTAGTTTTGATCTTTTGTGTTAATAAAGAATGCAGTCATATAGTAAGTGATGAAATGTTTGTGGAGTCCGTCCGTCACATTCGCATGTATCTGTATTTGTCAAATGAAACCGTTTCAAGTAGTGGTTAGTCTGTCCATGTTCCGTTAACAGTTGCGTAAGTTTGTGATGGGTACTTTTGGGTGTACCGTGATTTTGTAGTGTGATGTTTGGGATGTATTTGTGCAAGGGTCCTCCTTTTGTCGAGTTGTTCCAAAGTTTGTCCCATTCAGTAAGTGAGTCTGTTTTGATACATTTTTTAATAAATGAAACAGGAACGCAGGTGTATTCTAAAGTAAGTTCTAAATCATGAGCAGCCGTTTTTGCAAGTATATATATATATATATATATATATATATATATATATATATATATATATATATATATATATATAATAATTGTTTTTATTTATTGACTGCACCTCAAGAACCAAGTAAGGTTCTTGAGGTGCAGTCAATAAATAAAAACAATTATTTTGGTGACGTTTCTAGACTATATTGTTCTCATAATCATGCCAATGTAACTGGTGGATATGGTATCGACTAACTAAAAAACGTTTAAAAGAAAAAAGTCTATAATATTATAATTCCTAAAAGAAGACTGGCATTGTTTTACAATATACCAATGATTAAAATTAGATACATTAATTTATAGAATTTTATGTAAATTTATAAATGTTTATAATAATTAAAATTAATTTTTAAATAATCTATAAATCAGGTAGGTGCTGATTTGGTAATCATAGAGCTGAACGCTGATTTGAGAAGAACAATCTAAGACGAAATTTTTATGGAATACACTTCAATCCAGACATGAATTAGAGGAACTAACTATACTTCTGGAATATAACCGATCATGTTCTGAAGTAACAACCCATTTGGTGAAAGGCTGTTTTCCCCATTAGCTAAGATTCTCAGTAGTATATCAATGGAAAACAACAAATATAAATATATGTTAAATAAAACAACTTACTTTCAGCATCATCGTCTCTGTATAACACTGGGCCATCGCCAGAACTGTCACTGCCTTCACTCTCATCACCGGGTCTGCTATTTTCTTTGTTTTCGAGACTTAAAGAAAGACCGAACCTCACTGGCCGAGCACTGTAATAAAAAAGTCATAAATCATTGGTAATAGAAAATTATTACTATTATTGAAATAATAACAATATTAATTATTGATTATCAAAAGAGTAATCTTGAAAAAACAATTATTTAATGCTTATTTCTTCTAATATTTAGTAAATAGATAATAAAAAAAAAACAGATTTTTTTGGATTATCAACAAAAATAATAGTTTTCATGTTCTTTTTTGTCCTATTAAACATTGAACAGAGGTAGTGGAAGGAGAATAGATCTATTTCATTGGTTACTATTATTATACTATATGTCTTTAAGGTTTTTTTCTATAGATACTTTAATGTCCATCAGGAAAAAAATGTGTATTTAATTCTTCAGGTACGCAATTAATACCATCCCTAACGATTATTGCCACATCTGCACCTTCCCTGATTCACTGGAAGATCACAGGCAGTGTGATTATACAAATATAAATTATGTAATATAAATGTTGTTAATTAATTATGTATTTTAGGATAAGAGAAATTCAGCAAAGGCTGTGCCCCAACACCTATAATACAATGCGCTCTCTATATACTGTTCACACAACTACAAAAATACCTTAAAATGTTACTCAAGTACAGAAAAAAGCAATAACTTTCTATCTTTATATGCTTAATATAAAGATTTATTTAACCAGTTTTTTCTTTCATTCTATAATATAAGAGTTATGGAAAAAAGAAAAAGATCCCCAAATCTGGATCAAGATATTTTTAATGCTTTTGATAGATAAAGACCTTTTTAATCCAACCCCTAAATCATAAAAATTCAAGTAAACCTCTATTTGCATGAATAGTATCAAATTTTATACAGTTTTATAACAATTGCCCATCAATACGTGTTGCCAGGAATTGAAATATTAAGTTGTGATCATTAATATATTAATTAGAAATAAGAGAATTTTTTTAAGTTGATTACAGCTAAACTATTATGCCCAATGTATTAGTTGTACTATATAAATTTATTTTTATTCCATTTGATTTTATATAGTTCTAAATTTCACCAGTAACTGAAGTTGTGTTAAAAAGTTTAGTGATGGAACTTTATTGAAAACTTTAATATATGTTACCTAAATGCAAACATTTATGAATAAACAAACCAGAGCTATAAAAAAAGATTCTAGGGATTGGATAGGAGAAGAATTGGAAGCTTTAGTTGAGGCCCCATTTCAACTCTGTATATCCAAATAGGTCTAATGACTGTCATGTCAATGCTAGAATATTCTACAACGTTGATTAGTTTCTTGTTGTATTAGTCTTGTACGTGGATTCCAAGTTGGACGTTTGTCCAGATGGAACCCTAGGTAGTGGATTGCGGGTCTGTTCAACAGGGATCAGTAGAATATCATTAAGGATACTGTAAGACAGGAAGTTGTAGGTTTACGACTATGGGTGAAGCCTATTTGATAAAACTTTTTTGGGGTTATTAGTTTATTTATTAGTTTATCTTAATCCTCCAATTTTGACACTATTGTTTAAAAATTAAACAAATATTAAAGTTGATTGTAAAAGTTTGAGAAAAAGAAGCAAAATCAGTTTTATCAATAAATATAAACAAATAACATGTAGCACTACAACCCATGAAGGGTCTTGATTTTAGTACGTGGTAAGGTTGTACTATTTCTTGACCAACGGGTGTGCAAGGAGATTAGGCTGGTGTCACACTCGACAGCCAAGTTTCCTCCTATGAAGGGTACCCAATTTATAGAGGCCGGGTGTGCCCCAGGAGGGTCTCCCGACCCCAGGGTCAATCATCAGCTGATATAACACAATAAATATTTATCTGCCTCAGCCAGACTTGAACCTGGTTTCGGGAGTGAGGAGCCGAGTGCCTTACCCACTGAGCTACCGCACCTCCATTCATTAATAAATATAGTTTCATATAATTGATCTCATTACCAAATTCTTATCCTAGGCCTGGTTAGAGGTCTTCTGCAGCAGTAAACAGAAAAGTTTCACTATGGTTAATGTTTTACCTACTAATAACTTGCCTTAAAATATTTGTAGTGCATATTTAACATTTAAAGTGTGCGATATTAGTTAGGGATACTCATATAAAATTAAGTAAATCTGCATCTGTGAAACTGTTTAGATACTCATACTTTACTATAAACAAATACTTGGAAATACAATACTTTCACTGAATACAGTGATCAACTTTCTTGATAAGTTTAAATAAAATTACCAAAAATAACTTACTTGTCATAAAGAAATAATAAAAAAAAATTACACTACTAATGTATCACGTAAAACCTTTAAAACTGAACAATTCATCGTCAAATAGTTTTGCTAATTTTTTTTTTTTAAACAATTCAATTAAATAATAAATTAAAATCAAGAAAATAACACTGCACTGTCTATAATTTTTTCTTTATAAAATTAAAGTAAAGTCACTAGCAATAGTACAGATTACTATAAGCATTGGATTAAATCTACCCACATGTCACAAATGTATAGACATATACAAAAAACAGTAGAGGAAAGTGAAAATAAAAATTAACAAAAGTGCAAATCAATATAATAAAAAAAAAAAAAAAAAAAAAAAAATTAAAAGTTGTAGTACTTCAACCAACGAGGGGTACCACTAAGACACATAATATAAAAAATTAATATAACATAATGAAGTAAAAATGGTGTGCTGTGAAATAACAAATAAAATTCTAATGTACAATCTATTTATAATAATTTTATTGTGAATACATGAAAACAGTGAATACGTTCTTATAAAAATATTAATTTTAAGTAATATGTGTAAGCATTGGTATCTTTGTTATCATTTCATATTGATTATCTATTTTTTTTTTAAATTGGATTTCTTGAAAGAGGTATAAAATGAAGAAATAATTTCATTTAGTTGTGAATGGTTTGTATGATTTGGTTAAATCATGACCTGTTAGCATCTTAGGTGATTCTTTATAGGTTCCATGCATTCATTTTGTAGGAACTCAAATTTTAGTAATTGGTATCAAAAGTATAAAAACTCTATAGTGGGACCGAAAACATGATCATGAGGCGAATTAAGGTCTTGTATAGTTTACAGATAGATCAACAAGTTATAGCCTATTTCATAATAAAGACATATTAAATCAATAATATACAATGATATTAATAAAGTAATCCTGCAATAGCACAGGAAGAGAACATAAGCACTAGCAGAGTTCCAGAATCTCAGCCATACTGTAATAATAAAACAGTAAAAAACATAATTTTTTAAACCAAAGAAAAAACTAATTTTGAAATCAATATAAGCCTGCAATGGGAAATTTTCTAAGCACTCAGGCCAACTTGATTCATAAAAATTAAGTTGCCACTTTAAATAATTTAAAGAATAACAAAGTAAACCACTTTTGAATGGATTAATTCGGTGGCTGTCGTACAGAAGTGGGTAAGTCAAATTAATTTTAAAATGAGTTAACTATTAACCCTTTAAAGCAGGATTTTTAATATATGCATTGTGAAAAATTGGCAAAGTTGAGCAGCTTAATAAGGCCTTAAAGTATATATTTTGGCTTTACTTATTTTAAAGTATATAAGTTCCCATAAGAGAGAAGTTACCACTAGAAACCGTTAAATGGTTAATACTCAATTGATGAATTCTGGATAGGAGATAAGAGGATTTTTGCAAAACTAGAGTACAGTTTACTTTAAGTTGATAGACAAAAAGAAAAATAACAAAATTCAATATTGCCTTGACTGAAGCTATTTTCAGCCAAATCTAACTAATTTGTTTTGAGATGACCACAGATAATTTATGATCTCAATTATTAAAAAAATGAAGCATTTGAAACTTATAGTACAACAGTTTATGGTCTCAAATAGCAGATTAACTGAAACTCAACTAATTATAAGGAAGAGAAAAAAATGACGTAGATAAGTACTCACACAAGCTGAACAGCTTTGTATTGAGGCTGGGGAGATTCCTGAGTTGGAGTAGGTGGTTTCTTAAGAGCCGACTTCAAAGGCATTGCATGGAATTTAGGCTCCTTGGCCGGAATTTCTTCAACCCTGGAGGTGTCGATGGTAGGATTGGGTGCAGGTAATCTCAACGATTCATTGTCACAGTCAGAGCCCTCTTCGTCAGAATAGTCACCTGGGTCTGTACAATCTAAAAGAAAAATATATATTTAAATTTTAAATTTAAACTTTATTTCTAAAGTTAAATTTTTTTTTTACTGATTAATAAAATATCAGACAGAGACAGAATAAAATTAAAAAAAAAAAAAAATAATAAAGATAATATATACATAAATACTAACTAAATAGATAGAGGGGAAAGAGAAGAGAAAAGAAATCACTCCACAAATTAAATAAATTGCTATGGAACAATTTTGAATGTAAAACAAAACATAAAATAGAAGTATTTAAATGTTATACTCAGAGTAGAGATGTGTCGATTCTTGATTCCATCGATTCTTAGAAAAAGAATCAGTACCCAGAATTTATGATCCAAAGTCGATTCCTAAGTATTGATCGATAGCACTGTCATTGATGATAGTTTAGTGATATCTTATTAAGTAATTTTTATAAATTGAATTTATTCCCCAATGGAAAAAAAAAAAAAAAAAAACAGTAATAAAGGTTAATATTTCAACTTTAGTAATTTTAATTTTTAAAACAAAGGTACTGAATTTTTTTTTTATTTTTTATTATTATTATATTTATAGGCCTTAGCTGGACACCATTGGTCAACTTTAAAATGATATTTATTAAAAATGAATGTTTTTTTTTTATCTTAATCAATGAAAAGTCGATGCTTTTTTATAATTTAATACCAGCAGATTTTATAAAATGGCCTAATGCTTCTAGTACAGTATTAGGGTGTGATATTATATCTATATAAGAAGGGCTGTCTTTATTTATTATATTTTTAATTTTATTTAGAAAATGATATCACTCAGTAGAATATTTAATACATGACATTATTATATGTTTTGGACCGTTCTTAACTTCGTACAATTCACAAGAATCCATATCTTTTCTTTTAATCTTATATAAGCATATACCAGAGATAGCATGATTAATTTCATTCTACACATACTGAATTTAAAACAATTCTCTTAGAAAATCATGCACAGTTACTGCAGGTTAAGTTTTAAATAATAGGGGTATATACCAGGTATGCAAGTTTAAAATGTCGTTTTAATTCCAATAGAATGCGCTCTAAGCCTATTGAAGGATTTGCTTATCTCTAAACGCTATTTTGTTTGTTAGTCATTTGTTTACAAAAGTCAGTTGTTTTTAAGTCGTTTACGTGGACGTATCATACCTTTCTTTGGTGTTAAAAATGTCTAATTTTAAGCCAAATAAAGAGCATTTGCGGCATGTCATGATTTTCTTATTTAATCAAAAGAAAAAGGCATCTGAATGTCATCGAATTCTTGTTGAGACTTATGGCGATATTGCTCCAACCGTCAGGACATGTGAACGTTGGTTTCAAAGTTTCAAACGTGGTGATTTTGATGTTACTGATCAAAAACGAGAAAATCTACCAAAAAAGTTTGAGGACTTCGAATTGCAATCTTTATTAGACGAAGACAATACCCAAACCCAACAAATGATGGCAGAACAGTTGAATGTCACTAGGCAAGCCATTTCCGATCGCCTGAGAGCTATGGGAAAGATTCAAAAGGTTGGAAAATGGGTTCCACATGAATTGGACGAACGACAGATGGAAAAACGAAAAACTGTGTGCGAAATGCTGCTTTTACGCCACGAAAGAAAGGGTTTTTTGCATCGAGTTGTAACTGGCGATGAAAAATGGATTTATTTTCAGAATCCCAAACGAAAAAAATCATGGGTAACGCCAGGACAACCATCCACATCGAGTGCAAGACCGGATCGTTTTGGGAAGAAGACAATGCTGTGTGTGTGGTGGGATCAGAAGGGAGTAGTCTACTACGAGCTTCTCAAACCCGGCGAAACAGTCAATACCGAGCGCTACCGACAACAAATGATCAATTTGAGTCACGCATTGATCGAAAAACGCCCAGAATGGGCTCACAGGCACGCCAAAGTCATTCTTCAGCATGATAACGCTCCTGCACATTCAGCCAGATTGACTAAGGAAACGATTTCTTCGCTTGGTTGGGAACTCCTACCCCACCCGCCGTATTCACCTGACCTGGCGCCTTCTGATTATCACCTCTTCTCATCGATGGGACACTCATTGGCGGAGCAACACTTCAACAATTTCGAAAAAGTGTAGAAAGCGAGGGTCAGTACTTTGAATAAAATATATTATACTTTTTTTTAAATTACTGTGTATATATTTTAAGAAATAAACGACATTTTAAACTTGCATACCTGGTAGGTCAGAAAGACTTGTGTCTTGTGCGCATTAAATTGACTACAGATCTGAACTGAAGAATATTGTAAATACAGGCAGGATGATGGGCATTGATAATTTAATAAAGGAACGTTCCAGGGAAATATTGTCTACGTTAGAGATGTATAATGATGTACAAACTTACCTTGGTAGCTGAACTCAGGGATATCAGCTGGGTGGGAACTGAACATAGGAGGCGGTGGTATTGGTCCTATCTCTGAAAGAGGAATCGGAGGCTCTGGCAGCTCGGAAAGGGTCAAGGGAGAATCTGTACAATCTGTGGGGAGTGGGCTCTGCTTCCCAGTATCGCCCCCTCCTCCACTATCTACAAATTAACATTGAATTATTAGAATTGAAGTCAATTAAAGGTCTGAAATTATTAATATCAACTTATATAAATATAAATCTAAGTAACCTTTTTCATATTTTCTTCTCATTAAATCTTTTCCGTATCATTTCACATTAGTAGTTAATGAGGAAAACTTAAAAATTTACTAACATTAAATTCAAACATTATATAAATTGTTCTGGAAAAATACTTATCTTTATATTATATAATTCACAAATTGCTGGCTTATTCATGGTTTATTTGTTTTATTTTTTATTCATTGCTTAATTCCATATTTTAAACAGACCAATTAGGTATGAAGAAGAATTTAAAATGTTTCTTACATTTCTTAAATTTATTACAGGGCAGGTCTGATGATAAGCAAATCAAACCAGTAAGATAACAAGATAAATGAAATTTTTTTAAATATTTTAATCAGATGATAATTACATAATACAATGCAAATTTTCTGAAGTCTCTCTTAACAGACTAAAATACAAAAATAACATAATTCCTTTGAACAAGTTGTTATGGCTATCAGAGGGTTTCCTGTTATTTAAAACAACCATAATTTTAATTTTTAATTATATGGATAGACTTAGGTATACTCACGGTTCAAGATCATTTTCAGACTTCATAAAAAAGATTTCATGATGAACTTAACATATCAATAATTTAAAGCAAACTTTGGCCTCCAGAAACATGTCAAAGTATATCAGAAGAAAAAAAGAAGTTGGTTGAGGGATCTACCCCATTAAAATTGATTAAATATCATGTTTCATGTTAGGAGTAAGTATCGCTGGGTGCTAACCTCCCTCATGGTCTGACATGCTAGTTAACTTGAATACCATGATCATATATGCTTGTACAGGATAAGTTACAGGTTTAGATGATTAAAATTAAAGATGAAAAAAAATTACAGTGGAATCTCGCTAATCGGAACACTCCAGTAATCCAAACGAGCGAGTAAGCAGAACTTTTTTTTAAATTTTTTATATTTACAAATTAATTTTTTTCTAAATATTTTTTATTGGCTGTTTTAAATGAATAAAAAAAGTAATATACAATTAAATAAATCAAAACAAACAACTATATCAAGTTTTTTTAAAAAAAAACATTTAATTTTAAAAATGCATTAACTTTAGATGACTGACTTTTTTGTATACATATGTATGTACATATTTTAATCTATATTTGGCCTTGTAAAATTTTATTATATATTACTCATATATTTTATATATTACATACATTAAACACTACTTTTGTTCAAATTTAGTGCTTATTTCTCCATAACCTTCTA
Organism: Euschistus heros; assembly: GCA_003667255.2. Taxonomy (NCBI): domain Eukaryota; kingdom Metazoa; phylum Arthropoda; class Insecta; order Hemiptera; family Pentatomidae; genus Euschistus; species Euschistus heros. The sequence goes on from RCWM02000059.1 coordinate 762,722, forward strand.
GCAACAATTAGTTTGGACTATCCACATTACACTGTATACGGTTCACTTGCAACTTTAGGTTTATGATGATTTATGTGTTAAGAAGCCAATAAATAGATGTATACAATGGGACTTCCTTTAACACTTTTACAAACATTTAGTTTTGAATTCCTAGGGACATTACCATTCAACTCATATTGTTTTCAACTTCTATTAACTGGATATTGTTATAAAAGGACACTGACACAGATTTAGTTCCATTTTGTTTTGATTAGGTCTCTCTAAAGTAGGTATAAATAAAAAAGAGACATAATTCCTTCAAACAGAAGGTAGTTATGGCTAATTCATCTTATCAAAAGTAATTTCTCAGAACATTATTAGGAAGAAAGGCTTATAGTGGGTTTCTGGTTACTTAAAAAGAGCATAATTTTAATTTTAAATTATATGATTCACTCGGAACTTCAGAAATCAGAATTTTAAATTTTGACTGATGCACTAAAATCATGATTGTTAAAATTTCAAGTTGTTGAACTTGAAATGAATGAATTTCTTATGGTTAATCAGCACTCAACCATGGTATGTATACATATGGAATATAGATATACATTATACATATTTATACACGTATGATTACAAGAAATGAAATAACTACAGACCATTTGTATATACGTATTTATTGAACCTTCTTTGTCCAAATCTCTTTATATTTATTTATTTAGATTTTAATCAGTTTTATATTTTAAAAAACTTATCAGTAAACAATGCTCTTAATCAGACAAATAACCATTCCCTTGTCATGTGTACACTTTGAAGAAGTTCCAATGTATTATTATCAGACGTAAAAATTAACCCTATGATGAGCCATAGAATAAAAATTTTGAAAAAAAAAACAAAAAAAAAAAACAGCAAAAATTGTAATAAGCAGAAAATGGAATGAACAAATGTCATTAGACATGTTTATAGCATAAAATGTCAATTTCTTTGGGATAAATTTAATAAAATATAATGAATATCAAGAATCAACCTATTGTATCAAAAAGTAAAGGGTAGTGCCAAAGATATAATTATAAGCTGTAATCCAAATTAGGTATTTGTAGTCAGATAGTTTTTAAAAGCATTCAGTTCTGAACTATACTTTTTTAAAATGATAAATATTAGAATTATCTCAGGGATCAGTCAGGAGTTAAAGGTAGTAAGCAACCTTTAGAAAAATTAGGTGGCATTTTGCCTGTTATTAGCTATAATGTAGATAATAAAAGGTGAATGCATGACATAAGACAGTAAAACATAAAATACAACCTTACTTTTCTTTTATAACATTGATGTCAGAAAATAAAAAAATATCATTCGAAATCATCTAAAGCCAAATAACCATCATCTAAAACATGTGTATAAGCTCCTTTTATGGTGCTTTTTTTGACTGATCTAGTACATAACATCAAACACTTCTATACTTTAACATTTAATAAAAGATCAAATTATAAGTACCATGAGTATTAGAAAGAGTAGGGGAAGTTGCATATAAATCATTGTGATAGGATAGAAGCCGCCTCGTAAGGTTCGGAGGACCCAAAGAAGAGGGTCGTTCTGGCTTACTGCCTGTTTCACTCTCCGCTGTTTTACCTTCATCACTTTTCTCCTTCTTCAAATCTGAAACATAACGACAAAATAATTCAATAAAATATAACATTGAAATGCATTATTAAAACATCATAAAAATATAACAATAAAAAATATATTTTAAGAAGTATTATAATCGAATAATTCAATTTATTTTTTCATTTCACTATGTTAATAACACAGAAATACAGCAAGATAACTAAGAGATTTTATTTTTTATAGAGCATGAATTGAATTTTCATCAATTCACAAGAAAAATAATATAATATTATTTCTTCTGCCTAAAGAATTATGTTTTAAAATGGTGGAGATCCTTCTGGTCACTTGAAGTTGGTAATTCAGAAATTAAAAAATAATCATGACCACATAGGTGTGTTCAATCTACAAAATATTTTAAGTATAGTCATGTCAGTAATCAAAATAAAGAAAATATAAAAGTTATTAAAGACGTAATATAATTTTATATTTTTTTATATTTTGAAATTCTGAATTTGTGAAATTTATGTGAAGGTATGGAAAAAAATTATCAATGATTTCTTAGTTTTGCCAATGAGACATCAAACAAAAATCTTACTGTTAGTGGTTTGAGGCTGTGTTGAGAATTATATTTACAAGAACAATTCTACCATCAAACTTGTAATAATGTCATGTCCTAACAGGGCCTAATTACAACCAAAATAAAAAAAATTCCATTTAATACAAATAAATTCTCTCTCACCCACATTTACACAGTGAGGATCTAAGCTGAACAGATAAACGCATCAAACATTATATTTAGGAATTTAAATAAGAAACATAAAAAAAATTAGACAAATATAACAGCAGTCATAAACTAAAAAATAAATAAATCTGTTTAATTTGACAAAGGCATGTTTGTGAGAGTAAATTTAAAATAATTGGCTCAGTCCCAGATATTTTGAAATTCACTAAGTTATGGCTTGCATGGAAAAATAATCTGGAGTAAATGGCGCACTACAATATTCATATTAAAAATAAATACACACATTTATTTTTAAGTTTGAGCAAAAAGGCTCTGTAATGTAAACAACTGTTTTGTATGTATTTCAAGGACATAAAATTTTTTCTTAACGATCTTGAGAGATTTAATAGTTTTAACGAAGGACAAGAACATGAACGAGAAACTATGGCAAAAAAACTTACAAAAGATGTTTAGATAATCAAACTATACCACTGAACTGAGGAATATAAAATTTCAGGTAGCATATGATTTGACAAAAACAACAAACGTTACATTCTCAGAATTTAGTATTATGACTACTTGAAATTTGTTCGTTCATATAAGCTAATAATGTGTGACCGAAAAGAAATATCGTATGGCAAACTTTTTTCACGTTTTTAACTAAGAAACATGGCTTTTTATTATGTATAATATCTGTACCTCAGAACCAGAAAAGCATAAGTTGAAATTTTACAATTTTTAGATTATTGCACCATTGTATGTATGATTTTATATTACATTAAGTCCCTTATACTACCCAAGCCCCTTGAAAAATCGCCTTTTCTATTTCCTAAGGGTTGTGAGAACATAAGTCCTTATCTATGATAGTGTTTAAAAGTTACACTCTTCTGGTTCTGAGGTACAGACATGTAATCTACACAAAACAAAAAAATCACACAAAACAAAAAATAACACAGTTTTTGAGAATTTTCATTTTAAATACTGTTAAGTGATTTGATATTTCACATTTGAGGTGTTGGTATTATGATAGTATAAGTAAATGAAACAAGCATCTTAAATAACCAGTTGTATTACTTACAGATATGAGAATATATACTAGTTTATTTGCATTTATCCCGTTTGCTTTAATGAAAATCCAAGAATACTTACACTTCTTAACATCATTTACAACATGGATAACCTTCACAATCTTGTTCTTTGTTGATTTTAACATTGTTATATTATATTCTGGAAGGACAGGAAGGGAGGCTTGGTTATCCTACAGGTTACCAACCTTTTTTAACAAACAAAGTGAGAATTTCGAAATTCATTCATCATTCGTTAAAATCGCCAATAAATTAAAGTCAACCCTTCAAGTCCAGATTCGAATTAGCGTTACCAATGTATATTCTATACAAATGGCTAAATCAAGCATTTATTTAAACCTTAATAACTAGTGTGGCTAGGCTTAGAGAATCGAAAAGTCGCTATAAATACAAAAAATGAATTAATTAATCACAATTTTGTTTATATTTAATTAAACACAATTTAATACTGCGTAAGAAAATCATAATTTGTGAACAACAACTTTGAAGAATTGAATCTACAAGTATTCATATTATTTCTCATTTGATTTTTACCATATAAATTTGGAGATGCTGATTTAAATATGCTTAAATACACATTTTCAGCGATATATATAACCCACGGGGGGGGGGGGGGGGGGGGGGGGGGTTGAACATTCCCTGTACTCCTCTGTTCAGTGCAGGGTACATTCCAACAAAAAAACTATAGACATACACATACTTAAGTTCACAGACAGTAAATACCTCTGGATCACCTTCCCTGAAAAGACCAAATGGAGGGAGATAAAGCATGAGCACCAGTTGTTCCTAGGTAACGTGGCTCTTTTGCTGTACGGTAAAACGGATTCAAAGAACTATATTTGGCCTTGGAAAAAAAAAAAAAAGCTAAGATTCCTCCACGCTAGTTATGATATAAGGAGGAAGATAAAGAATTAGTAGAGTGTGTCAGATGATAATGTAGAAGTAACGACTTCAGTACAAATATATAGGAGCGAAATCCTTGTAAGTAAAGCGGAGTGGACTCTATAATTTTTTGAAGACGTTAATTTCGCAAATAATTTCTGTTATGATGATTATAGCTGAAGCTTTTAATATCCAAGATCTAAAGTTTGGAGTACATAACTTGTACTGTAACGTTTTGTAATAATGAAATATATATATTTTGTACCATTATGTTATTTCCCAGCATTCAACTTAACATAACCTCAATTAGAAGCCACCCTGACATCACACCTTGAGTGGGAGCAGAACAAAGCACTGGAAAAGGAAATAATTCAAAAAACCTTACCAGCGAACCAATCCTTAGATATTCTCTAACAAATTTCAATTAATTTGATAATGATATAAGAGAGAGCGGGAGATATATTTATTAATATATGTTCTTGGACAGATGACTTCCTAGATAGCAAGGTTAGCTGAAGTATCGGACTCGGAGACTAGATGACTAATCTTAGGAATGTTTTAAAATAGAAGTATATATGAGACGAGTGCTGAGCTGTTCAGTCTTTCATGCTTCTTTGTTTTCTTTTTTTTTACAATGTATCATGAGAAACTTCATCTTAACTTTTTTTAAAATTTAATTTATAAAATACTTAAATATTTCAAATCAAAATAAAATAACTCTTTCAAATATCGTGTCAGCAGCAACTTACATATTATAATTGTTCACAGGTATTATTATTATCTAAATTATATTTATAAAACCGTGGCTGTAGTGAAAAATTCGATACGCCAAAATTGTGCATTTTTAAGTAAGGAATTTTTGAAAGTTTTAATAATCCTTTTAATTCCTCTAAAAATACAATTTGAACCAAAATAGATACTTAAAGAACTTATCAAGGAGCACAACTTAACAAATTTTTCATATTAAAAATCCTGGAGATTAATAGCTCGTTCAAAAAGTAATTAATAATAGCTTCTTCACGACAACTACCGAAACACAAGTGAGCAATTCTTATCCTGATTTTAAAACTTCTGGATTATACTTATCGCACATGAATTTCAAAAGTGGCACAACCCGGAAATCTGTATTTTTTTAATTTATCATCATGTTTAAGTTGGATACTCTTCTATGAAATGTCAAACATATATAATTAACTTCAAATCCCACATGATACATCTCACTTGCGGTTGGGATTAAAAGATAATTCAGGTACACTTTCGATATTTCATACAAGACTGTGAGAATTTTACATTTTTTTAATGCAGGCTTTTGAGTTGTGCCACTTTTGAAGTGCATGTGCGATATGGACAAATCGATACGATTTTATAATTATTTTTCGAGCTAATAAGGCGATATTATTAAATAAAAAATATAAATAATTAGAGTCAATCAAATTATACAATTTTTGTACACCTACTTTGTCAATTGTTTCCCTTCACCTAGTAATACGTAATACGGGCAGTACGTCATTAAAATCAGATGTTAAATTTTATTAAAAATATTATAACTTTTCGAGCAAACATGATGATATTATTAAATAAAAAATATAAATACTTAGTTGTTTTTTTTTTACACCTAATTCGTTTATTTTTTTCTTTTCCCAATACGAGTTCGTTATTAAAATCAAATATAATTAATAATTCATTTATAATAATAAAATAATACAAATTACAGTTCCACTGTTTTACTTCAAAATTAATGCTCACTCTTCCAATAAGTAAACTTACAGAACTTTTCTTTTTTCTTTTTTTTTTTTTTGTAAACTTTCTTCTTCTTTTTTTTTACACTGATATAACTTTTTTGAAATAAGTTATTTATTTTGGAAACAATATTTTATAATAAAATATCATGAATAAGTTTTTAAAGGCAAACTACTTATATTGTCAAATGGTAACAAACTAAAAAACGAAAAAACAAAAAATTAAGTTAAAAATGACTGACTAAAGTGTTGAAATTAAAATAATACAATTTTTTCTTGTTTTCGTTTTTCTTAACTAGAAAATTTAGCCATTAAGGAAATAAAAATTCAAGATGCATTCAACGTCATTTAGGTAAAAAAATAAAAACAAATGAATATATATATATTTTTACAGTACTTTCAACCATTTTTTTCTGTGATTAAACCCGTGGATGTCGTGAAGAAGTGGTTAAGTCAAAATCGGGCACTTTTCGGGGGCATTTTTTGATCATTTTCCAAAATCCTGTAATTACTCTAAGAATACCATCTGTGCCGAAATGGATACTTTAAGGGCGCATAAAGAAGCACAACTCAACCAGTTCCTCCACAACACAGATATCCAAAATCCTGATATTGAAGTTAGTAGTTAGCTAGCTTTAAGAGTAATTTGATTTATCCACTTATTCACAGCCACCGAAATAATTTTATTACTTTGATATGTAGATTTCCATCAATCAATAACAAAAATATTTTAATCGATTTGATGAAGATGTATCGATGCATAGATTTTAGTTTAGTTTAAACGCTAAATTCAATTTTGGTTTTACCCTTGAAGAAATCCTTTGTACGGTTCCTAAATAAGATCCCTAACCTCACCCCACCCCTCCACCCCTCCACACCTTCCAATCTCTATCCTATCTAACCTTTCAAAGCCTTTGGATCGTCTCCTTCAGTCCCAATTCCTTTTACGTTTACCTTGAGAAAGAAAATCTCTTAAGCCCTATTGATTCTGGATTTAGAGCAGGTTTCTCCACACAGTCGGCACTTCTAAAAAATACCCAAGACCTTCGGTAAGGTGATAGACCCCCCCCAACGATTAACAATCCTGGATTTTTCCAAAGCCTTAATAAATATCTCTCTTATGTCTATTCATAATCACTCCTCTATGATATTATTTTATTTATTCACACGGCTTCTTCCCTTTCTCTACTTCTTAATAAATGCATATAAAAAGAAATGCGTGTAAAAATCTAAATGGACATATTTCTTATGACAAAAATTCAAATTTTCCAAACCAACCAGTTATAGTTCAAATCAACCATCGACATACCCCAGTCACATATTCTTTGGAATACAATATCAGAGCACTTATCAAGGTTTTAGTAAGAATATTTTAAAAACTGTCTATTAGACTTCGAAACTATTCACTCAAAAGGTATTTATAGAGATAATAAAAGGGCCCGATATAAAAACACCCATCAAAAGAATGTGTCTATTTTAGAACTATGCTCCAGTTCTTCAAGAATTTGTGACCGGAAAGGCTGATGTATTGGCGCCAACAAGACGACGCATGCGCAGAGGCTAGTCAAATATATATATCTGTATAGATGTTTATCATAAAAAAAATATTGAAATTAAACTTGAACAACGCAATGATGCAAAAAAAAAAAAAAAAAAAAAAAAAAAAAATTAAGGTTTAATTTTAAGATGGGATACTGAGATTAAAAAAAAAAAGAAGGGAATAATTAATTATTTTAGATAGTGATATAATTAAATTTTTCCAACAACTGTCAGCCTAATCGACTTCGACAAATCTTTTTATTGATGAAAAATATGCTAGTCATATTTTTAGAGATTTTTAAAAAAACGTAGAGATAAACTATCGAACATGTATTTATAAAAGTAACATAACTCAAACATCTGCATGAAAATATTCCATTGATAGTCTTCTTTGAATTGTTAAAAGTTTACCTTTTTGCATTTAAGACGATAAACATTCTAAGGTTTCATTTATTTATTAAGGAATGGAAAATGTCAACATAACCTTTCAGTAAACATTGCAGATGCACTGGATTTCTTTCAATTAAGTTCGAAAACTCTTTATTTTTGGACATATTTTCCCTTAAGAATAATTAGTATTTATAATATAATAGTATTATTGTCTGAGTGGCATCAATTCGTTGATTAGGGATAGTATATGGTATAACCTGATTTCTTCTTTTTCAAATAGTGAATACAAATCTTCAACAAACTGCAGTTGCAAGGGATTAGATTTAATTCTGTAAAAAGAAAGTTTGGCCATAAGGAGAAGGATTAGTGTATAATAATAACATAATTAGATATTTAAAAAACTATTGCCTTAGTCAGCGGTATGAATCGGTTCCTAGGAATCGACTTTTGGGATCGACACAACCCTATAAGAAAGTATTGTTTCATGACCAACAGCTTTACAAGGTGATTTGCCCTAGCCCAATGAAGGACCAGGAATTTCCCGACCCTGAAGTCGATCCACGGCTTATATCACAGAAAATACATTGCTGCCCACCTGTAGTAAGGAGTCGAGAGACACCCACAGAGCTATCCGAGTTATTTAGGCTAAAAAGAATTTGAATAAAAGAAATTTAAAATTATAATTATGATAATAAATTAAGCAGCCACAAAATAACAAAGATATATATGCTTCATGTGACTAACTAAATGAAATACTTCAGAACAGGTTTCGGTTATGATTTACGATAGGTAAATTGTTTTGGGATTGATATTTATTTTTACAAGAGGTAAATTTTTTAAAAAATATTTATACTTTTAAAAAAGTGTTTTGATATGGACATGCAGAAGATGCAGACTGGTTATAACTGTCCAGTACCTGTCCTGATCCTGAAGGGAGGCAAGAAGGCAGGAGGCGGCGTGATGGGTTCGTCATCCTCTTTCTTCTCCCTCTTCCTCCTCCGCGGCGTGAAGGTCTTCACCAGAAGGCCCACACCACTCATCGCCCTCTTAATGGCCAACAAACATTAGTCCGCTCCAGAATCAACAGCTAACTTCAATTCTTTTTTAACTATTGGGATCACAAGGCAGGTCTAAATAATCTACTCTAGGACAGCTGTCTCATTCATCAAAGCCTGTGAGTGTAAGTATTTTAAAAATGAAACTCTTAAAGCTCTTTTATTTACATTAACAAAAGCATTGGTTTAGTAGCATTGTATAATTCTAAATACAAGTTATGAAAAGGTATCCATGCTTAAAATTCAGAAAAGTTTACTTGAGAAATCAGACAATATGGACGAACAAACATTATAATCTACAAGGAAAAAAAAATCATTAGATAGAAGTGCCTAGAAATGATTATAAATGATCAAATGAGTCTTTTTTGGCTTTTAGGAAAGTGGCAATAAAGTGAAAGGGGTCTCAGGGAAAAAATATGGGTAGAATATTTAACAAAATTATTTTTTAATACCGTAAGCTATATTTACCCCCTCTATATTACTACACACCAGTTCTCCAGTAACCCAGTCAAATTAGAATTTTTCGCTACACTAAATCATCTAGTTTACTTGTAGTCCTAACAAATTCAGGGGTTGGAGGAGATGCTCAAAAGTTCTTTTTTTTTCAGTTTGTAGCGTATAACTCGAATACGGTTCGATCAATAGAAACTTCCTTTTAAAATTGAAGCAAAAAATTGCATATTTACATTGACCTACGGAGAAATATGAACCGGTGAAAATTGAGAGTTGTATACATATTCTAAAGGTAATTTAATTTTCTACAATTTAGGAGAGTTTCAAAGCTCTTCTCCGAACGTCATCAAAGTTATCAAACATGCCTGATTAGTTTCATATAAATGAGTCTTTATTGTTATATTGAAAATTTAGAATATTTTTCTAGTAAACTTTGAAGTAGCCGGAAACGACAAACTTAAGTGCAGATGTAGTTTCACAACTGCTATTTCGTCTAATCAAACCTGATATTAATTTGGCGGTTGGAACATAGTACTAAGCAAACCTCAAGGCATAGGTACCATCATCATACAATAATAATCCAAGGAACCTTAACCTCCAAGGAATAATATTAAGTATGACATGTCGTGTTAATTGTTCAACCTGTAAAATAATAAAAGTGGAACGAGTGTGGTAGAAAGATTAATTAGTAGGTAAAAAAAAAGATATTTTAAAAATAATTTCAAACTCCATTGGTAAGCTAATATGATATTAGTATCATCGGTAAATCGAAAGGATTATTGTTAGTCATACAGAAATAGTATGCAAAATACAACAGAAACATTATACAATCGACAATCTTTATTGATTACAATTTAACAATGTACTTCCATGATTCCTCTTAAAAAACAAAAAAAAAAACTTTTAGGAAAAAAATGTGCGTGACATAACTAGATAACCAGTTACCGCTCATAATGCCAAGAGCTGTCACCATCAATCACACCTGGCAGAAGAGAGGGGATGGGAAACAGTACAGGAATGGAATGAATAATTATCATTCTAAATGTACATTTAATGGATGTTTTCACTTGAGGTACGCACGATGGTATAGAAGGATCAATACAATTAAGATTAATGAATTATATGCCACTTTTATTGGAATTAGTTTTATTTGAAAACTAGTTCCAAATGTTATAAAATCATCATTACGTAGTTCTAAAAACTTACAACAATTTCAAAACAGTACTTTGCAACAAAGATTTTTATATATATATATATATATATATATATATATATATATATATATATATATATATATATATATATATATATATTTTTTTTTTTTTTTTTTTTTTTTTTATGTCAGACAAGAAATCAAATACGTTGGTACTCACAATGAGGAAACATGAAAAGAACTTCTGAAAGATATTCAGTTTCCTCTAGGTCTTCAAATGCTTTTTATGTTACCTCCTTAGATGAGCCGACGTGTTTGATTTCTAGTCTTACATTTAAAAAAAAAAAAATTTATACTATTATATAAAAGGAGAAGCCATTTTTCGTTTGTGATCACTACCCAGGAAAACTAATGAACTAATCTGTACCAAATTTTAACCACACATCTGTACAGTTCAAGAAACGTTTAGAAATAATAAAATCTACTGATTTTCAATTCATTTGTTTAAAAAAAATATGGTAATATGTGGATAACCGTGAAGTTTGAAAATTTACCTATAGCTGACGAGCGCCATTCAACATGAGACGTTGAACAAAAGAACGATGTTATATAGAACTTGAGTTTGACAATAAAATTTACTTATATTCAATTAAATTATTAAAAAAGATTTAAATATATGTATGTGGTGCTACATGTGGATCCCGGTGAAATTTGAAAATCAAACGATGTGTGGTTTGGCGCTATTCCGCCATAGAGTTTGCAATGGTAAAACTACAAAACCTATTGGTACCAAATTTTAATTACATCATTATCATAGTTCAAAGGAGGTTTAGCCATAGTAAAAGTTACAATTACTACAATTTCAATGAAAAAAGTTGAGTCGCAGAAATGAGGTTTCCTACACTGTCATATACATATATGGTTAAAAATTAAAATCCAACCAGATGAAATAAAAAGAATTATATCTGCCGAATACCAATTATTATTAAATCAAAATGTCGATCCTTTGCTTTTTGATATTGTGTATGCTTAATGCTTAATTGTAAGCTACAATACAAGATTTCTATCGATTAACAGATAAAACTTCGATTATTATTTAAAATTATCTAAGTTTGTTACTTATGAGAGCGGGCGAAGCCGCTACGGGGAGATGCTTGTATATATATATATATATATATATATATATATATATATATATATATATATATATATATATATATATATATAATCTATGTAGCAAAGTCCTGAATTTTTGAGATTTTTGTATGTTTTTAGAACAAACGACGAATGTTCAATATTCGAAACTTGTTTTAAAATAAAAATAATTCCAATAGAAGTGGCATATAATTCATCAATCCTAATTGTAAAGGCTGTTATATCAACAAAGTAAGTTACAACAAAAATTGAATTTCATAATATTAAATAAACTATAAGAAATTAATGCTTGTTCTCAAAAAAAGGCAACCATATGGAAAATTCTTACGCAGATTCATGCCGGAAGACCAGCTTTATGTAATCTCTCCATCAGGCAGGTATTAACATACGATTTATGATGGTGGTGTATTGCCTTGAAAGGTAAAATGGTCTGCTATAAATCCAAGCGGATTAGAAGTCTAATTAGGTTTCAGCGACGTACCACCAGGATTTAGGCAAACCCTTCAACCACCGCTTACCAGGAGTGCCTCAGCAGACTATACGACAAGCAAAGGTATTTGAATTCAAGCACAGCCATATAATATCAGGTGATATCCACCCTTAGTTTTATTAAATCAGTCACGCCTATTGGAGAAAATGCAGAATTACCTTGTGCCAATAATGAATATCACGAACTATATGGTACATACTAATCGTGATCCAAATAAGTGTTATCATAGTGGAATATATATGATTAAAAGTAACTACCTTAATAAATTAACTGCATTGTAAGGAATATTAAGATAAAGTTTGGGGATCCTGAAAATAAATCAGATAAAACAGTTCACTTGTCTTTTACATCTCATTCCGAGATCACCAGGCAATCCTCCATATACTATGCATCCGTAGTCAAAGTAGGAAAAAATGAGAGATTATACCAAAAGTTGTCTAGTACTTAGTAGTAATCGCGGTAATGTAAAAGTTGCTTAAGAATAACAATAGATTTCCTCATGATTTGGGAAATATGATTACCACAAGAAAGATGATGCAATCATCATTGATCAAAAGTTGCTCTAAGGTTTTTAATGGAATTTTGGAAATAAATTGGACAGCTTTTGAAAAAATGTATGGATTGCATTTGTTTTTTTCTGAATTCAGACTAAACTTATTCTCTCCTGCCCATAAACATGCTACCGTTGTTTTTCTGGAGCTTACGATTCGCCTCTAGTATGTCTGAAGGATGAAAGGATGGATAAATTTGCAACCACTAACGATATCCAAACCCTAAAATGAATTACTTTTAGTTACTATTATATATATATTTATTTATTTATTTACCACATTAATGTTAACTTTTTTTAATGCGGTTGGTTAATTCTATATGCTAGTTAACCTTTACTTTAAATCAAAATTTACAACTACCATCAAAACTACCACATGTTTCTAGTAAATTCACTGCCGTTCTTTCATTAGTTAGCATATTATAATTATGAATTTTAAATTCAATTTTAATCACAAAAAGTAAAGAAACTAATCGAAGCAATGGCCACTTCCAATATACCTGAAAACACAACAAGGATTCTGAAAAGAAGGTGAATGAAGAAATCTAATTTCGTAACATCTTTAAGTAATTCAATACTAAGAAAGAAATACCGGTGTCGTTCTTTCTCTACCATTTATTCTTCCTCTTTCTTTACATATTTGTTCTATGTCATACATTCCACTGATTGTCGATTTGTATTTAATTGACCATACCCCTCTAACCATCTTTTCCTCTATTTCGAGCAATCTACATCTCGGTCGAGCAATCTACATCATAACTTTATTTTAAATATTTGGGGAAATGGAATAATTATTTAGTATAAAATAACCAACTTTCATGGCGTAATTTCATTTCTTAGGCATTATCTGTCAGACCAAAAATTGAAAACAAAAACAAAAAAAAACAACAAAAAATTTTAATGATAAGTGTAACTCAAATAGCTAAATCAGGTTCGCGAACTAACAGTTTCTTCATTGTATGAAGAAAGCTTAAGAGTTAATAAAAGTAACCCACTTAGGTCATTTTTCTATGATCAAAAATGCAATTATCCATTATTCGTCATTAATTTTGATCACTAAACTATTTACATTTTAAATTTGAAGAATTGTGATCAGAAAAGTTATCATTTATGTATCATAAATACAAATTTTAAAATTTCCAATTTAATATTGCTTTATACAAGATATTTCTTTGACTTGAAGCATATCATATTATTTTTTCCCTTAAATTCAAAAGGATCTTGTATATTAAATTGGGTTGATTCTTCAGAATAAAGGGCCGGATATAGAGGAGAAAACTGTATAAATTTGTTGAAACCTCTGAAAAACGTAATCGATGATGTAAAAGTATACGCAGGGATGTTGACACATTCTAAAACAGAGTAAAAAAGTTTGGAGGATAAAAAAAAAACAAAAAACAAACTTGAATTGACTTAGTTGTTGGTTTATTCTTATCATAGAGTATAAAACATCAAAACAACCTATTACAAGAAACTATTGACCTACTAACAAAACTTTTAATGGATTCTCTTGTTTTCAAATTAAAGTTGATAGTCTGTACATGAAGTCGATAATATAGAATAATAAGCGCTGAGGAAGAATATTAAATTGATGGTAGATTGTGTTTAGAAACCTTATCAGGAGATAAGTCAATAGGAGGTACCCAGTGCCTGGCACCAGCACTGCCTCGCGGATAGAAGGTTATTTTTGCCCGCCTATCCGTGCCTTACTGATAAACAAAGCCGCAGTATTACATGCAACATAAAGTTGATAAATGGAAGAACAACAAAAGTTTATTTTCTTGGTCCGTAACTAAACAAGAGGGGAAAAAATAATATAGAAAGTGTTATTTTTATTATTATAATTATTTTTTTTTTTTTAGAATAATATTTATAGCAAGCTTACTTTTGGCCTTTACAATGCATTTAGTAAACATGGTTAAGTTAACGCATTAAACATAAATAAATAATCTTTAATATATATATAATAAATTTAAAATAAAAAATATTTATTATTTGAAATACAGAAATCTGTGATTTACAAATGATAAATATATGTACAAAAACTTTTCTTAACAAAAAGAATTCTTCTATTATTTCTTAATTGAAGATTTTTTTTTTTTGTTATATTAACAACTGTATAAAATACTTCAAACGCGACAAATAAACATTACAGTGAATAGTATAGCAAATACCTATTGGTAGCACTGAAGATAAAAAATCGATATTCTGATTATCTATATAAGGTTCCGAAGCCAGCTTCTTTTCAGACGTCTCGGAGGGTTATCGGAAATCAAATGGACATCAAGTTGAGATACTATTCGATTAGAGTGGGTATGTAGTTAATTATGGAAGCATATGTTGAATTTGTAGGCAACTTTTCTTTTTTTAAATTTTAGCTTTTTATCTCAAAGATGTTATATTTAACTCAATTGATGAATGGTTTAACATCAAAACAAATGTGGTGAAATATATAGGCTTCATGGTGAAATAAAAAATAATGAGAAAAGTAAAATGGATAATAAACTTTATCACGAATTACCAGAGTTGTATTCCAACATATAAAATTTTTTACCAAAATAAAAAATAATTACTTGGAAGCCACATTCTCTGTAATATAAGATGGTTATATAGCACAACCAAAATGGTGGCCACAAAAAATAAAACAAATAAAAAAATTAGAATTTGAACAAGGTTCCATTTTTGCAAAGTACGTAAAAGGATTTTTTTATTTTTAAATATTTAATCCATATAGCAAACATGAGAATATAACAAATCAAAATTTATGTTGGCATTCGTTATAAAAAAAAAAAAAAAAAAATTACGAAAAATCACAATATTAATATTTCAGCATTGATAAAAAACATTAATGATAAAATTAACATAATTAAATAAAATTAATGTCAAATATATAATATGATGTATTTACACAATTCTATTCTGTTTGAAATGCATATTTACATATTTATTTTATTGATATTATTTGTAGTTATGAATAAAGTTGAAAAAGCCATAAAAGAATCATAACTAATACTAAAAAATCAGTCTTCAGTTTAGTGTCGTTCCAGTTTTATTTGAGCCTGTAACAGGTTAGGTTTGCTAGATGTTTTCAGCTTGTATTATCAGATTGATCAATAAAGTGTCCCACCATATGGAGTATGGCTCAAAGCAATTTATTTTAATCGCAACGAAAAATAAAGTTCCTTTCTCATCGAAAATAAGTAGTAAATCTTCTGGAGGGGCGAAGAATGATTACAGTATTGTTGTATAATTGGTATGAGATTTACATTTAATTTCTGTTGTTCTATCTAGGTGGCATGGCAGGTAGTTAGGGATAATTAGAAAATTAAATGTTGTTAACTACATTGTTCTTAGGAAAGCAATTGTTAGGAAAATACATGAATAAATTTATGAACTGTAATATAGTAAATTCTTTATTACCCAAATTGCTAGATGATACAATATTTTATAACATTTTTTTTTTTTTAATCTAAAGCTCTTTACCTAACTAACCTGAAAGGATTCTGACTTTTGTTAAAAGTTTAACAAAAATGGCTCAAAATACATCTCTATAACTATAAACTTATTGTATATCTTTGTTAACACATCTTAAAACGAGTGGAAAAATAGACTATCAGAAAAAAATATTTACGTTAGCTTGTTATTAAAAATAGGAGCCAGAAAGAAAAAAAAAATGGTGTAAAGACATTGCCGTGTGATGCCGATCTCAGAAAATTATTTAAATTTTAAAAATGCTTCTTCTGGAACAGATATTCACCGAGGATTTAGATATAATGTAAACCATATGTTATCAGATCATATCATATAATACTTTAAAGCACTACCAGGGCTATAAAAGTAATCTCTAAAAGAAAAGAAAAGAAAAGTTATTTTCTTTATTTCGTTCATTCACAGCTGTAAATAAATAAACAAAATTTGATTGCTATTTCTCTGTCTGAAACTATTTAAGACATATTAAATAAAAAAAACTTTAATTCGATCCATACATGAAGCATTCCCCTTTTGATTTTTTGTTGACAGTGTAAATATAAGATTATTGGTATATATTATATATATATATATATATATATATATATATATATATATATATATATATATATAAAATATATATTTGACCTTGATGGAAAAAGGAAACTGACGGAGTGAAAGGAGCTAGTTCTATTGATCGGAGGTTTAGGCAAGCTCCCTCATCTCTCTCTACCTTCCCTACTTCACCAACTTAATCTTTCAGGAGGCAATTCTGGCCAAGTTTTAGTAAACATTGAGCAACCCCAAAACGATCTCATCTAAACCGAAACCATTAGCCGGGGAAAATGGCTTTTTGATTCAGGTAAACTTACATCGTTTAGATTACAGGGAAAACGATGCCTGAATTTGAGCTTAATTTGTGATATATTTCCATATAGAGATAGAGGAACACAACATATTTATTAGAAAACTTTTTTAATTTGTTTCATTGTTGAGTAATAATAAATATTTTTATTTAATCTATAAAAAGTTCCTATCCGAAACGCCAAAACTAACAGCCCAATTTAAATTCACTGAATCACTGCACACGGAGGGATATGGGACATTAGAGGTTATCATGGAATAAAGCCAAGGATGGCATCAATATTTGGAATTTTTTTTAAAAATAACTCTACTACATCAAATATCTTATTTAAATTATCATATATTTATAAATGATATTAATATTTAAACAAACTAATATGTATAACCTTTTCATTAGGGCACTTTTGAAATTTTTACATTAAATAAATAAATAAATACCATCAATAGGATATAGAATCCAATAAAAATATAGAATTCTAATGAAAGTTGTTAATGAGAATCAATAAAAATGAAAATCAACCAACATAAAGAACAAGTGCAGGTGAAATTAGTAAACGACTACCTATGCGCATGCGCAGGTTTAGTAAATACACAGGTTGTACAAGGGTATGGGCTAGGATGGTATTAATGAAATAGCTGTTAAAAGCTCTGAGCACTTGCGGGTAGCCAACAGATAAACAGTGTTACATTATGTGAGGTAAGATAGAGGCAAAAGACAGAGGAGGCAAGCAGTTACTAAGACCTTAGACACACCTACTGACTGAAGGCACTGAGGCACTGAGTGGAGCACTAACTGGCCACAATCCCCAGCATCCACTCCCAGGCCTGCCAAATTCCCAACGCTGTCATTCCCTGCCCTATATTTCCCTCTCCTCTCCCTCAGGCTAAATTGTCTTTAATTTATTCATAATGAAGATAACTATTTTAAAATTAAAATAATTTGAGGTACAATAATTGTTAAAACAGAAATATGTAATGTATTTTAAAAAAGCTGCTTTAAATCCTCATCCTAGCCCACAACCACAATGATAATTCATTTAAATTTATGTATTCTTTTCCTGATAATAAATAATGGAAAATTAAACTCTTTACGTTTAATTTTAATTTTCCTAGACTAATACGATACACCGACAAGGACATTGTTTCAATAAACATTTGCACCATAACTAATAATTTTTTAATTAATTGTTTGATCCCATTCTTGGATAAACAATAATAATATAAAAGAAAAACTGTATTCTGATACAGAAAATCGCCTAAGCATAATAATTACGTCACAACTAATATATTTAGATCTGGTTAAATATGTTATTGTATTGAAAATATTTAAATACTAAAAAGAAGACAAATAAACCACAAGCATATAGATTTTGTTTAGAATAATAAACATGAGTAAATAAAATAAATTTTCTTAATTAGCAGTATAAAGTAAAAATTCTTAAAAAAAAAAAAAAAAAAAAAGTATAAATAAAGGAAACAATAATATGTTACTTATTTATTGATCAGTGGTTAGAAGAAATTAATTGTTTTTTAAATTTATTATTATAAAAAAAAAATATATGTATAATCTATTCACAAATATTGTTTTATTCCTAAATAAAATAAATTTTTTATGAAACTTTGAGAAAAGAATTATAATTGTTCTAATTATTTGAAACTTTAAACTCGGCTTTATTTATATAAAAAATATTGTCGATTATTATTTTAAACAATATCATTTCGATCTAGATGACCATATAAAGTTTACATTCAAAAGGTAAAGAATTGCATAATATTTCAAAGAACGAATTTTATCACTAATGCAGAATTTTAGTAATTATTTAACAACGTAGTTAGTAAACTTACAAACTTTCTTTTCTACAGTAGTCTTTTTTTTATATTATTATGATCTATGAAATAGCGAAAAAAACAAAGCGACCAGTTTGATATCAGTCACACTTTTATGTGTATACACAATCCTACATATTCACATTGTAAATAACAAAATTAACTGGCATCAGTTAACAAAATAAAATAGTCTGCAAATGTGTATTAGAATAAAATAGACATTTCCCTCGTTTTTAATTTACGATTAAATAATGCCATTTTTTAATTTTTTTTTTTTTAATTAAGTAAATCAACTCATATTAAATACGGTACAACTATATAATATAATTGTATGATTATATATACTTAAAAGATAAAAGCAATAAGAAACTTAACTATAGTAAATAGGACGGAGCTGAAGAACAAGCAACTTATAGAAGTAAAGAACTTTTCTTTAAACCCTCTATTTTCCTATATATGCCAACAATACATAAATATAAAATATCATACATTCTTCTTCTAATTCTTTTCTCTTCTACCGCATAGTAGTGTGCATATTTCAATTATAAATATTACTACAATTATGTATATATAATGTGTAATTATGTTTAAAAATCAACAACAAAAGGGAAGAAAAGACTTCTACAATTTTGTAAAAAAAAAATAAATAATAAAATAATTTTTTTGATTTCAGTTTTTAGGATATAATGATCTCTCTATACTCCATATTTACCGAACTAATATTAATTACACTGCATTAAAGTATTTTTATCACACACAAATTTTAAAATTAGAAAAATCAAGGTAGAGTTTGGCTTCTATGGTGAGTTCATAAACAAACATAAATAAATAAATATGTATATCTATGTGTATATATATATATATATATATATATATATATATATATATATATATATATATATATATGTATGTGCATGTATATATTTGTAAATAAAATATTTTAAATATGATAACTCTATAATTAGTTACGGAAGAAGCAGGTTTTAGCAGAGCCTGCGCGCGCACAGGAATGATAAACAATCTTCATTCTGCGACTAATTGCCTTCTAAGAATAATACAAATGCATAATGAAATCTTACTGAAGTCTGACTGAGTAAATTGCAAATAAATCCAAGCAGTTTAATAAAGTGTAATTATACACATATAATTATTGACACCCTTAAGGAAAGATTCGGATATATTCGTACTATAAGTACATAAAAAATACTTCAATATAGTTGAAATTTACAGTTATTTTTTCTTAATCATTATACTTTAAGCTAAAGAAGGACGTTCACACCAAACATTATTCCTGGTATGTATTTTACAAGATAGTCATGATGACTAATGAAATATCATTAATTGACACCTTAAGGATATCATTTAAAATACGGACAAAATTGAAAGTATTTTTACACAGTTGAGTTCACTTGAAATTAATTATTTCTTTTTTTTTACAGTTCGGGTGTCAATAACTGCCTGCTTTACCCTATAATAAGAGATTTATAAATATATAATAAATTAATTTTCTTTTCTCTTTATTTTCCAATCTATACCTGTGTCAATATGCTCAACCACCAGATGTGCTAGAGTAAATAATATAAAATATGGCTTGATAGGCATCACAGAGGAGTATCATCCAATGGAGATTCCTCTTTTAAAAAACAAAAAAAATGTACAGATGAAGAATGGAGCGAAAAAAAAGAATAAATAATGATAGTTAAAAACATTTTTTTTTTCAAACAGATCCTTTTGAATCTTCGCCGAGTGTAGTGGGGAATCAAGCGATTAAAATTAAAAATAAATCCATACATACAAGCACACTTACAAAAGTATATATTCTTTACTTATATTCCGGTAATTTAATAATTAATAAATCGGATAATAAAATGGTGTAAACAGGGCAGGTATAAGTATAGGACAAAATTGAGGTCTATGCTCATTGTCATAGGGTTTTAAACCTATCATTAAAAATCTAATAAAATAGATCCTAAATAATAATAATAACTAAATAAATGTAATAACATAACATCCTCTGATGTGGTGTCGCTTGATTGACAGTTTTCCTTCATTTTCTATTAAGCAATAATTTTTTTTCTTTGCTTTTCATTCCAATGAAACGTTTATTATGTGTAAAATGCACATTTCCATTAAGGGATTGTCATAATGTTTTATTTACAAAAGTAACTGATTTGTATGCCAAATTGAGAACACCATGTTTATTCGGTTTTAAAAGTAAATCTCTCCATGAAATCGAAACAGAATCATTACTTTTAACATATTATTTGAAAGCTGATAAAATTTGCAAGTTTTTGTAAGATTTGCAGTTTTGTGGATAGTTTTTTTGAAAAACGGTGAGCGTTGAAGTAATATAAGACATTGTAACTTCCCTAAATAAGGTGAAGATCCAGCTATTCTTTAGGTCACAAGTTTGTAAAATTCAAGGCCACACAGGTACTCTGCTGTTATAGGAAATTTCATGCTGAATCCGAAAATGTGGTCAAAGTTTGAAAAATATATTTAAAAAATGGAGATATTACATCTTTTATGGTAAAAAACGTTGTTTCCTCAAAAGTTCTTTGATTTAACGCATATCTGCAACGGATTGGAATGGAAATGTGAGATCTGCGGCATTTTTCTATATTTTTGATCTAGTTTCACCCAATTTTTTTTTCTTACACTAAGAGGTACTCACTCTGTATATGAAGTAACATAGAAAGCTTTAGGAACAGAGAAGGTTTTTTTCAAAGAGATTTTTCAATTTTAAAGGATTTATCAATTTAGTATGTTAGGTGAGGGAGGGGTATATAAGGCAGGTATCTGGAATCCACAAAGTGGATATCAATAACAAAGAATATGTCTATTGGCAGGGGGTCTATAGTGTTTTTTATTAACTTTTTTTCACCCTCAAAAATGTAACATTGGATATACATGATGATATAAGATATACATAAAGTTTTTAACATAATTTTTTTTTTTGGTTGTATATTTTAAGAGAGATAATATTTTAAAGTAAAGCAGCTAAGAAGTATTAAGTTTGATGACGGTCCTATCGAGGCCTACCCCATAGCACTAGCTAGCTAGTGGGCGAACACCTAAAGAACTAAATTAAATATCTAGCTGAGGGCTGCTCAATCCTTCCCACAGCAAAATCAATAATATTCCGTCTAGCCTTTGTCCACACTCCGGTGAAAACTGGATTTTTGGTTATATAATTTAATATTTTTTAAATATTCATCTATCTAGAAGGGTTTAAGAATTTTAGAAGGAGCTTTTTCAATGTAGGCCCTGCAGGTGAAGGAGGGGTATATAAGGCGGTATCTGTTGTTGATAATTGAATATTTACCGGCAGATTCTGAACAGAAATTATTTTGTTTAATAGGACCAACCTATATTGATAGGCATATATTGATATGCCTGAAAAACGTCTATTTTTCCTTAACTTTGTGTTATTGCATGTTATCATTAATTGTTAATTTAATATAATTATTAATCTATGCAATTTTATCCTTTTAATTCTAAAATATAAATTAAGAAAAGTAGTAGAATATCGATAAATACGAGTATATTCATGATCTATTGTTTAACCAAGTCAAATTGAGTTTTTATTTTAATGATTATAATAGAAAAGTACCGAGGAGGTATTTCCGCTGATATAAAGATGAAGCCACCATATTAGCTTGGAATAGTAACAAGAGATGAGGTAAGGAACAGATATATAAAAAAAGATTTTTTTTTCTTTTTATACTTATACTTCTATTTACGATTATTCTAATTGTTTTTACCTTCTTTCTTTATTCACGTTGTCAATTATAATAGAGACAATCGGTCTTTAATTAGTGTAAATATTACTTTTAATAAGTGAAATAACATTTTTATAACAGTTTATATAAATTCGAAACTGCTATACAATTTCCGCAGTTCTAGAACATATTTATTTTTCGAAACTAATTCTTAAGAGAGAGGATGTTAGATTTTTCAATGAATTTTCTTTTTATTATCATCTATCTATATGCATTCCTGGAACGGGGAGGGGGAGGGGGTATAGGAGTGACGTTCTAACCCAGAATAAACTTTATTTTACAATCATTCAAATTTTTTTTACGTTGCTATGACGTAAGAACGGGATTGATTGAGATTCCAAGAGTAGATCGAAGAGGTGTTGATTCGATTCTCACTTGGGTCAGTCAATATTTTTTTTGTAGTTCTCACATTTAGACAGGACCTCTAGGTGGTCGCTACAGTTTAGCGAAAAGAGCCAGTAAGTCCTCATGCTAGACTGCTTCTCCCAATTAGGGATGGGTATCGATACACGAAATATCGATATTTTTCTTTATATAGTCTGATATTTCTATATCGATATTTATCTTTCAATACATCGATATATCATAAGGAACGTATCGGGGTACTTACGATATATCTTTTTTTTATATTATAAAAATACAACATAAACTTTTATGTATTTAAAAATAAATAACAAAACCTTATAAAATTGGTTTAAATAAGCAGTATTTAATTGTTAATGTATTTAATGCAATTTTTCAAATTTTATCTATGTTGGCTAGGAAATATGTTAGTAACGTTTTAACGTCATCGTTAACAGGGTGATTATTCCCTACAGCAGGACGAGCAGGGGAGGGAATCAGCAACATAGAAAACATTAAGATCTTCAAGCATGTGAAGCCCCTAAGCTCGAATCCGTATATTTAAATAGGCCCTAATTACTGTTATGTAACTGAGTCTTTTCTAATTTATTGGAAACTTTGAACGTTTGTCTAGTAAATGTTGGAGTAGTCTATAATAATGACAATAAATAGAAGCAGAAGTCCATGTTTCTATATTTGTTTCTTACCTGATCTATCGTTAGTATTCCAAGCTAATATGATGGCTTCATCTTAATATCCGACGGAAATACCTCCTCGGTACTTTTCTGTTTTAATCATTAAAATAAAAACTCAATTTTTCTCTGACTGGGTTGAAGTATAGATCATGAATACGTTTATCGATAATCTACTACTTTTCCCAATTTAAATTTTAGTATTGTTGAGCTTTGGGGCTCTACTAAACCATCCAATTCATCCCGTATCCAATCCTTACAATCCAAAATCCTTTGAAAAATCCTCAATGCTCCTTATTTTGTCACCAATAAACTTATCCATAAAGATCTTAATGTTCCATATGTTGCTGATTTAGCCCAAAACAGATACCAATCCTATCATAGTAAGCTCCATAACCACTCAAATCCACTAGTTTCTCAACTTTCTTCCCTCTCAGTTCCCGATAATCCTCCGAGGCGTTTGAAAAGAAGATGGCCTACAGATCTTCTTGTATAGGTTTTTATTAAAGTGCTACTAATGAGTAGTTACTTTCAAGTTTTACCATGTTATTATAACCGTTTTTAACACATTTACTTAATGTATTTTTGTACAGTTGTAAATTTCAATAAATTGTAAATAATAAAAAAAAAAAAAATTAGTATTAAAATAATCAAGGTACTTAAAAAATTAATGATTATTCGAAATAAATAATAAATTTGAGATCAAATAAAGTTGAGATAAAATAGACGTTTTACAGGCAAAGCAATATGACTCATAAACGATTGGTCCGACTAACAAATGTTATATATATAAACAAATATTCTGCATTAAATTTCTGTTCAGAATCTGTCGGTAAATATTTAATTAACAACCACAGATACCGCCTTATATACTCCTCCCTTCACCTCCAGGGCCTAAATTGAAAAAGGTCCTTCTAAAATTCCTAAACCCATCTAGATAGATGAATATTTAAAAAATATTAAATTATATAAACAAAAATCCAGTTTTCACCGGAGTGTGGACAAAGGCTAGACGGAATATTATTGATTTTGCTGTGGGAAGGATTGAGGAGCCCTCAGATGTATATTTAATTTAGTTCTTTAGGTGTTCGCCCACTAGCTAGCTAGTGCTATGGGGCAGGCCTCGATAGGACCGTCATCAAACTTAATACTTCTTAGCTGCTTTACTTTAAAATATTATCTCTCTAAAAATATACAACTTTTCTGAAAAAAACAAAACAAAAAAAAAAACTTATTCTGTTGAAAACTTGATGTATATCGAAAAAAAAAAGTTTCAGAAATAAACAGTGGAAATTACACAATGTTATAATTAATTGTAATAAAAATATCTTATTTTCTGGATTAATTACTGCTGTTTTTCAATTAAAAATAAAAATAGCTAGTGATAAAAATATAATTACATGATTCAAATTAACTTTTAATTAAGTTCTAGCTCCATGGAAATAACAATTTCAACAAAATAAAACAAGAAAATTTAGTTAATCTGTTCCTTCGAAAGCTTAATTAAACTGTTTCTGTTATTAACAAAATAACTAGTATAATTAAGAAAAATTTGGTAGTGAAACAACGAAGTCTTTTTGTGAAAGTGGAGGCCGAGCGTATGAAGGCAGAATCTTATCATTATAGATTCAGAAGAGACGATGGTTCGAATCCAGCCTGGGAGGGAGAAAGCAGGACTTTCTCCCTCTGGCTAGGGCAAGTTAGTGACCAGAAGGATAGTGTAGAGAATGTAGAATTGGATTTTGTTCTATACTTTCAGAGGATAACCTGTACCAAGGTTGCCTTGATTGCAGTATAAACGGAGGTTATACTATTATATTATTGTTGTTGAGGTTTCAATAACAATAAAATCTTTAAAAATAAAAACAGTATATATAAATACGTTTACTTAACTTAAGATCATGAATATAGGTAATGCATTTCGATAATCATATCTTATATTTACCTTATACTTAATTGATAAAAATATTCAAATGAAGGATTAAAATTTATTTGGTCAGATTTTTCATAATAAAGAAAATAAAAACTTGTTCTACTACAACTTATAAAGGGACTTGGGTTCAATAACTAGGTCAGGATCTATTCCTTGCCAACGGTTCTGAAAGGAGGAGATGGCCAAAATCGCCAGGTATCCCCCCCCCCAATTAAGGGTACCCACTTTGTAGAGGTTGGGTGTGTCCCACGACGGTCTACCAACCTCAAAATTGATTCACTTCTAAAATGACAAAATATAAATTTTCTGCCTTCAGCCGGACTTAAACTCAGGGCTAGGAGCTTGTCAGTTCAATGCGTTGCCCACTGAGCTACCTCGTCACCCTTTTATGACACAGAAATGAGTTCTTTTCTTCAGGATAAACAGTCTGGAAGTTTGTCAAATACAACAATTTATTATTATTATTATTTTTTTTTTTCTGGTGGTGAAAACACATTGTTTATGATTGATTGTAAAATAAGCAGATGGCGAGGTCAGCATCCACTCTCAATCTCCAGATTCATCTTAAAACGCTGTAAAGGGGTACCCACTTTACTGGGGTGTGGTAGCGGACACAGTAGGGCTTCAGTAAAATAAAAATAAATAAATAAATAAATAAATATATATATATATATATATATATATATATATATATATAAATTTTTAATACTAAAAAAATATATAAACAAAACAATGAAAAAATTTAATTCACTTTCCTTTGCAAACGGTTAATTAATTTAAAGCTTGTTTATTGCCACTGCTGCAGATTTTTTTTATTTTTATGCATTTGATTAAAGAATTGTTTTCAATTCTAGAAAATTTAACTTATCTGTTTGATGCTGAACAAATATTTTGACAGGAGAAAGATAAATTTAGTCTGTTATAGAATTTTACTGGGAAACATTAATATAAACAATAATTTTCATCAATAGGGGACCATTATAGGCGAGCGAGTTGGAGCGAGGGTCACAGAGAGAGGTTCGGTAGTTCGTGGGTTCGATTCCCACCTGGGACGATTAATATTTTTTTTCGTGGAGATCGCGTGATATGAATCGCAGCCTTTCCACTCAGGACAGAACAGGATGGAGAACAATCAGTAGTAGAAATACTTTAAATGTATCCATAGGAGGCATTTTTTATTGTATAGCCAATTTCGAACACATTTGATTTTTTTTTAGAAATGATGGCCTTGAAAAAAGGTAATCGGTGAATGATTGTTTTGTGGGATAATCTATATTGATAGTGCGAGTTATTTCATGAATATCACCTCTCACGTGATAAGTGGTTGGAAATAAAACAGTAATGAACGATGATTATTAAATAAAAAATTAAAAGCCCAACAAGTAATAGTGTTTTAATTAATAATAGTCCTACTAAGGAACTGGAGTAATGTATCTTATAGGCAGTATATAGATGAAGGTTAAGAATAGATTAAGGTTAAACGCAGAAAAAATTCAGAATGTCGTTAAAGGGACGATTCCCTTGATGAGAGCCAATAGCAAGTTCCTTACTTGATCCATAATTGATGTATCACTAACTGGTTCCACTTTAGTATCTTGGAGGTTACTTAAAGTAATTCCTACAGAATGGATAGAGGCTAAATATCATATTCCATGTTTTATATTCCATCGCTCCCGCTATCACCTTCCTCAGTCCACACATTAACTCCTCATATTACCTCATTATCCTTTAGTCACGTGCGGCATGTGGTGGCCTATCGATAGTGCCAAGGCCCTCTCATATTTGCCATGATTATGAAGAGTTACCTTGCCTCTTACCCTCCATCTATCGACAATATTCTAATATGACAATATTACTCAGGTATTCCTCCATAAACTTTACCTACATAATTACGAATTCCCACCTACCAACTTATATTTACTACAACCTCCTTCAGTTCAAGCCCTGAGACCACTGGGCCGCGCCATTCTGACCTTTATTCCTCCACAGACAAAACCGTGGCATTTGAACGTTCCTTTCTTATCTTCATCACCATTCTCTTGCTCAACAATCCAAGATTCTTTTTAGTCACTTAACTCATTTTGGTGATCAGCTTGAATTTGATAAAAAAATTTACTTATATTCAATAAAATTATTAAAAACGATTTTGTGTGCGACATGAAGACAAGAAATCAAATATGTAAGTACTCACCTAAGAAGGCAATATGATAAGGATTCTGAAAAATATTGTTTCCTCTAGATTTTGATGTCCTTTTCATGCTTCCTCTTTAGGTGAGTAAAAACGTGTTTGATTTATTGTCTTACATTAAAAAAAAACAAAAAAAAAAAACTATTCTATTTTATAAAATGACAAGCCATTTTTCGTTTTTGATCACTAAAAACTACTAAACCAATCTGTACCAAATTTTAACTACATCGCCATTCTATATGAGATGTTACAAAAGTACGGTGTAATATAGAGTTTGAGTTTGATAATAAAATTTACTTATATTCAATTAAATTATTAAAAAATATTTAAATATGTGGTGCGACATGTGGATCCTAGTGAAGTTTGAAAATTGACCGTTATGTGGTCAACTCTATTCTGCAATAGAGTTTACTATGGTGAAACTACTAAACCCATTCGAACCAAATCTTAACTACATAATTTTCTAAGAAGAGTTCTAAGAAGGTTTAGCAATAATAAAAGTTACAATAGTAAAAATTAAAATGCATAATGTTGAGTGGCGAAACAATGTTTGCCACATTGTCATACTATTTTATTGTTAGAAATTAAAATCCAACCAGATGAAATCAATTAAAATTATAACCAAATCAAAATATCGATCCTTTGCTTTTTGACACGGTATGTAAATATATGATTCTTATTAGGGCAGACAAAACCGCGACGGGAGAATGCTAGTCATATATACTCATCTCAGTAATGGTTTTTAGATAATGGAAGGATTTATACATTTATGAATAGGATATACCTAGGATATAGGTTTGTTTATATATTTGTTTATATTAACTTTATATTATATCCAATATTTATTTTTTTATTGTATAAGTCTGATATTAGTGCATAATTGTTATTCTCAAGGGACCAAGTCTAAGAATCCCTTTTTGTTAATTCTAATTTATTATTTAGACATTAAAAAAAAATAAGGTGTAATAATTAATTCATTAATTAACAGATTATAAATATATTCGAAATTTACATTGAAAAAAAAAAAAAATGAAATAATTTTTTTTCCTTCTATTTATGCCATTGATATTTGTTTGAATTTTTCAAACATTAACACTCTCATAGCAATCTTTGGGTCAACCATATTACGACTTATTCCTCAGATTTCACTTTAAAATTTAAAAAGAATCCACAGTAATCCAATACACACTACTATAGACACAGAGATATGCGAAAAATCTACAATCTGAAACATATAGTTGTAAATCGATAGCGTGAGCAACATAGTAATGGAATAAACTAAACCTGATAGCGCTTGATGAGGCTTTCAAATGCAACCGAAACGTGTGCTTAGTAAAAAATATATAATAATGCACTAATGGAAACTATCCAGTAAATTGTTATATTATATTGTAGTATAACATATAACATATAAGTTTTAATTCATTATATTTAAAATAAAATAAAATTAGACATAATTTTAAGATCAGGTCAGAGAAGAAGCCATGGGTAACTTGCTCTTTATTTTGGCTTTACTCTGCATTGGAGCAATGAGGCTCCGTAAGTAAGGCACTAGACCGTACGGTCTTGCCCTGAGTTTAAATTCGGATGTAGACTGAAAATTAATTTTCAGACGAGGGTCGATTCAAAAGCCGGAAGACCCTTTAGGGCCACACCCTCTTCTTTAAAGTGGGCACTCTTAATTGGGGAAAGCCTGGCAGTTAAAATGAATGCTGATACTCAGCTCGTTATTCAACCGTTGTTCTCGAAAGAATACTTCCTTACCAAGTAGGGTAAAGTTATTGACACCCTTAAGAAAATATTCGGAAATATTCATACTATAATTATAGAAAGAATAGTTCAATAAAGTTGAAGTTTGTAGTCATTTGTCCTTAATTACTATACTTTAAGCTAAACCATGAAAGTTTACACCAAACATTATTCCTGGAACGTATTTTACAAGATAGTGACAAAAAAAAAAGAAAGAAAAAGAAAATCAGTTATTGACACCATATGGATAATTTTTAAAAGACCGAATTGAAAGTAATTTTACACAGTTGAGCTAAATATTTTTTTATCTAATTTTTAAGTTAGATAACACAGTCAATAACTGTCTGATTTATTATTCTGGTTTATTATTATGGTATTCTTAAAGTACAGGTATTTTTAATTTGAATATTACTTTCATATTGTTTGGTTAATAAGTGTTTTTCACCAACTTATATACAACGCATCATGGGGTTACAAGTGAAACTCACTAAGTCAAAAACATGTTTTTTTGACTTCATGAGTTACACTTGTTCTTAATATGCTACGTTTTTCATCAGGAAAGAAAATATACGAATAAAGTTAAGAACATGAGGCGTGTAATGAGGGCAATAAGTAGAAATAAAGTGGATGTAAATATAAAAATAATATTAGAAAAGGGTAATATTAGTAGGGAAAATTTCCCTTTCAGCGGCGAGCCTGAAGAGCCATTGAGGATAGTGGATCAATGGGGGAGAGCCCGCACTGCTACAGGCATACAGACCGTCTCTCTAATTTGGACACCAAAAATATTATTTATAAAAAAATATGAATTAATTTACAGAGATTTTGATAAATATATACAATATTTAATTAATTTTAAACTCTTCCTTCATATAATAATAATAGTAAGATAAGAGATAAATTGCATTGCAAGATATCACAGCAATTGAAATAATAAAATTCATCATTGCTAATAATAAAAATTAAACAAATAATTAAAAATTATTGTTAAATAAAATTATAAATGATTTTTTATAATTGAATGATTAAAAATATAGTATAAGCGCATTAGATAAAGAAAAAAAAAGTTAGATTAAATAAAATATCAAAAATAATAAATAATTTTTTTTTTTAATAATGAACTCTTTTAATTTCTTAAAATAAAAACAACATTCAGACTCATGGACTGACTTCTACATTACATAAGAAATCACGGGATATACGGCAGTAAACAGCTACTTTTATAGATTTAAAATAAGAGATTCATTCTTATGTCCTTGTGATTTCAAACAAGAACAAAATATACACCACCTCATATATGAATGCAGACTACTCACTGACAACAGAACTAAACTACAGACAAAAACAGTACAGAAACTAGGACATTGGCCGGTGGATGGTCAATGTTTGATGAACAATATATTTGAAGACTTCAAAATATCTTTAAAAATTCCATACTAAAAATAGCGGATATTGATATAAAATAACTTTAAAACATTAAATATTCATAATTTTTCTCTATTAAACATTTTTTAAGGATTTATGATGATAAAATAACTTTGTCGCTTGATTATGTTGAATTTTTATATTATATAACTTCTTGTTCCTTATTTTATATTATTTTTCTTCTTTATTATTTATTTTTAACTTTCGACACATGTACTATGTATTTGTACATGTAAAATAATAATCAAAACAAAAATTAAAAATTGCATGTACATTGTATACTTTTAAGTATTGTGTGTACAGAAATAAATGAATAATAAAATAAAATATAAAATAATAAAATTAATAAAATCCCTTCCAACACGGTTAAAAAAAAAAAAAGAAAAAAAAAATATTATTACCTGAGGTAGAAATACTTTTACTTCCACCAGTATAATGAAGTATATTTCTTAAACTATATCCTACCTTACCGCAATAAAATGAGTGCCTTACCTGAAAAAGAAGAAAAGATTTTATTAGAAAAATGTAACTAAAAATAATAAATCAGTATTTTAATAATGTTAAATGAAGAGATTTTAAAAACAGATAAGGAAAATAAATTCATTAAAATTATTTATTTATTCTTATTGCTAACTTTTACTTTCCATTATTTAACTGCTATAAATAACATCTATAACTAATTTTATTATTAAATTATATAGTCTTAATTTTTTTTCAAAATTCTATTGTATGTGACAAACTGATATTAATAATAGATTGTCTTTTTATTGAAAAAAAAAATTGAATATCAGATATACTGTGGTACTTGGGAACTTAACCATATAAAAAAAGACAGTTGAACTGTGTTGCAAATGATTTTTTTAAAATTAGGAAACTGCTCGTTATTTCTAACTACTCCTAGACAAGCGTTCAGAGCTCCCAATAAATTACAAAAGATTTATTTACATGACAGTAATTAGAGTCATTTGGACATACGGAGTTGAGCTTTGGGGCTCCATTAAATCTTCCAATTCGTCTCGTATCCAATATTTACAATCCAATATCCTTCGTTAAATCTTTAATGCTCGTTATTAAGTCACAAATAAACTTATCCATAAAGATGTTAATGTTTGATTCACACTCAATTCCCGGTAATCCTCTGAAGCGTCTAAAAAAAAAGATGGCCTAGAGACCTTCAAATGTAGAACTTTTATTGAATTGCTACTAGTAAGTAGTATTATTAGTAATGTTATTGTAATCATTTTCTTCAAATTTACTTGTTCTGCATAATGTATACATTTGTAAATATCAATAAATAGTTATAAAAAAATAAAATCAGTCAGGATAAATTAAAAAATTTTGTTCTGATTTGTTGTTTGTGGATTGAATTTTTTTGATGAGTATTGCCAAATGCATATTGACAAACTGAGTATTCCAAGAAGAGCAACAGATGCGGTTTCTTTTTTTGTATTTTATTAATAGTTAACTTTCAGTTGGTTTCTAACATTACTACAGAGTATAATTTATTTTTTAATGTGAATACGTGACAATATGTCCATGTCAAGAACTATACGTTACCACTTGAGGAAAATATTAAATACTAATACAAGTATATACAATACTCAACAAGTTAACAAAATTAGGTTATTTTAATAACAGACGATAATACCTTACTTCAGTTTTTGGTACTACACCATTTAAAAAAGAAAATTTTCCTGCGGCGTAGTTTACATCCGCACAGGAAAACTGTGGGCGGCTGTCTAATTTAAACGTTCAATTACGGTGTTAAACAAGGACACGTCCAAAAATAACAGAAATTAATTAATTTGAAAGCCTCTAGTAAATTAATTCGTTAAGTAATTAATTTATTCAATAGCCATTTATGAAATATAAACATTTCATCTTATAAATACATTGAAAAATAAAAAAATTAAATAAACTGAGATAAATAATTATTTTAATTGAAATTGTGAGGCAAATTCCAATTCAACAAGTAAAAATGATTAGCCACTTTAAGATTCTTTAACTCGTTGTCTTCCCTGAATTCAGAGAGATGATTAAATGACAATTATATAATTTTTAATCAAAGTATGAAATAATTAAATCATTATCATTCAAGAAAAAATTAAAAACTTACCAGCTTTTCATCCCCCTCTTGTTTTTACTTGATAGAAGGCAAAAGATGGAAAGAATATCATTTATGTTGAATTACAGTAATTCAAACAGTATTTCTACATTAATTTTAAAAGTAAACGGTTTTACATAATACATAGTTTTAGATTTACATAGTACAAATTTGAATTAACTGTATGTATTATGCCAACTAAACAAGTCTCGTTCATTTCAATTTAAAAAAAAAAAAAATATATATAATACATGAAAACACATAACTTTTTTAGAATATTTTATTAAAGTAAATAACATTACAATAAGAAAATATATTATATATATATATATATATATATATATATATATATATATATATATATATATATACATATGCATATGTATAACATAAGCCTATATTCATGACCTCCTTACTCTGCGCTCCTCCATCCACCTTTTAAATACTAGAACCCAACCCTTCAGCCTCGAACTGCGCATCGAACTGCTTCCTTCGAAAAAACTTTTATTATCCGCGCTTTCTCTTTATGTAATTTATTGCCCATCTCAATTCGAAAAAGCTTTACTTTTCTTACTTCCTTTAAACATCATCTATTTCTTTTCCTCTTTCCCATCTATTGACAAAATCCTCCTGGATTTTCAATCTTTCGAGCAAATTTAAAACATGGCTATTTATGTAATATACATTATAATAG
The DNA here is from genome assembly GCA_003667255.2 of Euschistus heros. Lineage (NCBI taxonomy): Eukaryota > Metazoa > Arthropoda > Insecta > Hemiptera > Pentatomidae > Euschistus > Euschistus heros. The sequence continues at coordinate 796,580 of RCWM02000059.1, forward strand.
TATATATACGATGTATTCTTTTATAAGATTTCACATTTATTTTTTAACTCATAGTTTAACTATTAATCAGTTTTTATTATTATTTATTACGTATAATTAATTATCATATCCAGACGATTATTCTATGTGTCGTACTCATTTGTTATTCTTAGGGGAAAAGTTGTCCCAGAATAAAGTTCATTTTCTTATCTTCTTCTTATATATATATATTAAGCCATAACAAGATTTAAATGTAACCTTCATCTTGGTTCTGATACTAATTTGAGACAGGTGAACTTGTTATGTAAGAACCCAGATGCAATTTAAATATGTGGTCATCTATATTTGTAGATAAAACAATGGCGTATCTGGCATGGTTTTTTAAAACGAAAATAATCGAGATTAAATTTGTCACTAACCAAAGGTCATCTTTTTATTATCTTTTCAGGAATCTTGCAAGGCCTATGGTGTTAAATGGGTTTTATCTTTCATTCTAACCCAATTTTTAGAAAGCAAATTTATGACAGTGTTCTCTTTTTAATCCATCCAATAAATATGAGTTAAAAATTAAAAATAGTTAATTTTTATGTTTTTCTATTCGTTAAATTGCTTAGAAGAGACCAGTTCACAGCTATATAGATTAAAATATATTATAAAATGATGAAATAGTAAATAGTGTTTATGTAATAAATCTAGAAATGTTTATATTTGCCCGCGAGAATGGGAAGAGTAGAAGTGGAGGTTCCTGGAATCATCTTGATTCCATCGGGCCTTATTTGCCGATTGTAAAGTCACCCAATTGCTTATTGATCCATTGGAAACCTTGACTATTCCAACTCCTCTATCCACGAATTAACTTACTCACATCGATTCGAATAGCTGTCCACATAAAATAATTAGATACGTTTTCAAAATTCAAATTTGTTTAACCCTATTTTTTTATTTCCAACTGAAGCAAGATATTCTACCAGCGAATCCATACTATTGCATAAAAGAACGAGCCATTCTTCGTTTGTAATCACTAACCGCGAACACTACTAAACCAATCTGTATCGAAGTTTAACATCATATTTATAGTTCTAGAAAGGTTCAGAAAATACAATCTAATGATTTTAAATTAATTTGTAATTGTGTGGATAACAGTGAAGTTTGAAAAGTGACCGAAACGTGGCGGGCGCTATTCTATATGAGAGATTAAAAAGTAAGGTGTTAGATAAAGATTAAATTTGATAATAAAATTTACTTATAAGAATTCAATTAAGTTATAAAAATAAAAATAAAATGTATGGAGCGAAATGTGGATCCCAGTGTAGTTGGAAAATAGACCGATATGTTAGGACCATTCCTATAGAGTTTACAATAGTAAAACTACTGAACCCATCTGTACTAAATTTTAACTACATCGTATTCATATTTCTAGGAAGGTTTAGTAATAACAAAATTTTTAAAACAAAAATAATCTGGAGTAAATTTTTCACTAATCAAAGGTCATTCATCCATATCTTTTCAGGAGTCTTGCAAGGCCTATGGTATGGAATTGGTATTTACTCTTTCATTCGCTCGAAATTGACTCAGCATGCCTCAATTATTAGAAAGAAAATTTATGATGCTATTCTCTTTTCAATTCATCCAATTAATAATATATGAGTTAAAAATTAATAAATGGCTAATTTTTATGTTTTGCTATTCGCTAAATTGCTTGGAAGAGATCAGTTACAATAGTAAAAATTTAGATGTACAATGTCGAGTGGCAAAAAAGAGCTTTGCCCAACAGTCATACTCTTTTATGGTTAGAAATTAAAATCCATCTAGATGAAATCGATAATGTTACTTATGCCAGAATAAGAATTGATTATAAATTAAAATATGATCCTAGGATGCTAATAAAAAAATAAAATAGTTAATATTTAATGATATTTTACTATTATTCACTTTATTTATTATTATACATATTATTTATATTTATTGTTAATATCTGACTCACACTCGGAAATTTGCAACATTCACTCGTGAGAACAGCTCCAAGTAGCCTCAAGTGAGAAAAAGCAGCACTTTACACACTAGTCTAATAAATAAATATTTTTCATTACAACTGGTTTACGTGAAATATCTGACATTTCGGTGGGACATTTTACAACCAAATTATTACTATCTAATCTGTTGCATATGGAAATGGAATATAATTTAAGATATAATAAAAGAACAACAAGAAACCCAAAAGGAAATATAGTAATGATTTTAGAAGGAGGGGGGAGGGGCGCGGCCGAGGCCGCTGGTACAGTTTGCTCTACCCCCCCCCCCCCACATCTCTTTTCGCCGCCCACATTTAGTTTACAAACTTTTAGGGTCCCAAGCCCTACAAAGCAAATGCATCAGCCGAGCGTAAAGTACACTCCTCAAACCGAGCTAAATACATTGTTTTTTTTTTCCCCTCTTAAAGCCATTTCAGACTCTTATCTGCTTTAAACACGCATGCACAAGTTTTTATTAATTAATTCAAGAATGAAGGTGTACATTTTTAAATTAATTTTATTTCCAACAACCCAATCTTTTTCAATATAGACCAACAGTTATAACAATTTATTTTTGCCACCGGCAGATTAAGGCTATTTTAACAAGAATCTTTTTTTTTTCTCTTTTTTTTTTTTTACATGCAATAATTGAACATTTTGACAGGCTCCAGTTCTGTTGGGGTTGGTCGGATCAAAAACTCGACGAACGTTTTCATGTCAGAAATTTAATAGAAAATATTTTTTGTTTACCATTCGTCGATACGATCTGACGTTCAGGAGCTACATTGATTTGAATGAAAAAAGTCAAGTATTTTTTTATTTTTTTATTTCTGTGTCTTTTTTGACACGCTCTAGCTCTGTTGATGTAGCTCTAATCGAATACTGGCCGAAACTGTTGAATCAGAAACTTAATGGAGAATAGTTTTTATATTATAGATATAAATATTCATTATTTATTTATTGTTTTTCCCAATAAGGGGCGAATTTTTTATTTTTTTATTTCATAGCCCCTGATAACGTTTTGGCTTTCTAAGGAGTTATATTTTTTTTAAATATAATAAATAATCCTTTTTATCAATTTATAGAACTTATTGTGGGTGTATACCTTACCCACAAAAATAATGGGTATAGCGGGCTAAGAATATGAAAACTGCATCAGCGTCTAATGAAGGATTGTTACCTTGTTTTTGTTCTTCATTTAAAGTAGCCATTTTTTCAGTATCTATTTAAAAGATCATTATGAAGTTTACACTATACATAGAATATATATATATATATTTTTTTTTTTTTTTTTTTAGACTTTTCGGGATATTGGAAACTGTAAAAAACGAGAAGTTCATTTTTAAGTAGGCTTTTTTTTTTTTTTTTTTTTTTTTTTTTTTCTTTATACTAATCCCTAAAATGGCACCTACTAAAAAAATATATCTTACTTGTCCAGTTCCAAAAGTTTCACAAGTAGAGGATATCTCTGAAACCAATACATCTCATGAATACATGCACTTATTTCCTGAACTTTGGACTTATGCATCTCAGGTTTATGGAACAAAAACTCACATATATAAACAAAAAACATTTCCATAACCAAGACTGGGACTAATTGCACGATCTCTATGGTACGTAACTAGGACACTGCATTCAGACTTAAACATACTCACTGTATTAGATCCATGTCAAACCAAAATATTGAATTTGTTTGTTAAACTTCATGACTATTCCAACAGACTCATAGTGAACATGACCACTATAAATACTTCCGACAAAATAAACGGAATACTAAAAAAATTTTCTTCTGTTTGGAGACATATTCTAGTTTAAAATATATTTTTAAAAAATGGAGGATGTGTCATTTTTTCCTCTCCCTCCATAAAGTATATTCTGGTCAATGCCTCACTTTTTGAAAGGGCAGAACTTCCTTTTCAGCGAGGATGACATATCAGGACGTGAGGAGTTTTTTTGCTTGTGATCTGATATCACTGATATCACCACCTAATTCGGCTTCTGGAAGATAAATATATTTCAGAAATTAATTAATGTGTATATTTTATTCACAAATTAAAAAAAAAAAAATTGTTTTCATATTTTCATAACGACCTAGGCAAGAGGTTTCTTCATAAAGCAGTAAACCAATTCAACCTTTAAATCGCTTGTAATTAAGACTTATTTACCAATTTATTCTCCAAGAAAACGCATTACTCGCAATTACTATGAAAAACCCTTTTAAACAGCTGTGAACCCTGACGCACCTTGAGGGCATTAGAAGAAGATAGCCACCATATCTTTAAAGGCACCAAGCCCTTCCACTAGACCTACTTCCCAGAACCCTGGTCTAAGCGCCTCACTCCTATTTTACGTACAATATACAAAATTTTAATTCTAGAATCTCAAGCTTAAAATATATTCTAAGTTGTATACTGAGGATTGCCTGATACAGATATTCACAAAATTTAAAAAGACAGTTCTAATTTTAAATATTATAATTTTTTATTTTCAATTTACCTATAAAGCTTTAGAATTATCTCGAAATAAAGTAATATTTTGTCGCTGTCAGCTGTTTCGATGAATATCAGTATTTTCCGTAGCGGTGATAACTAATAGATTAAGATGGCATGAGCAGGCAAAATATTATCTTCTGCTGTTAGGTTGGTTTTGATTTGTAAATGTATTTCAATTCACTTTATACAGAAATATTTAAAAACAATTATTTTTAGATATTTTTATTTATTTGTTTATTTATTGATCAGTTTTGTATTTTAATTTCATTATTTATTTTCTCCTACAATTTATATTTTGTTTAGTTTTTTTTCCACCGATCTTAGAAAAGTTATCAAAAATAACTTTGCAATGTTATGATCAAATTTGAATTTTTCAGTTTTAACTAAAACGTTAACCTGAAATAATGTTACCATCAGAAGCTATAATTTTTTCAATGAATATTGATATCCTTATTATTTAAATTATTTATCAATTTTTCTTTACATATGTGCTGCTGATCGCCATCATTTTAAAGGGGACACGACACTAAAGATGTATCAAAAATTATATCATATAATTTTTTAACTCTAATAAGAACCTATAAAATACGAAATATGAGCTGCGGTAGCTGAGTGGGTATGGAACTGGAACGATTCCATCTGATTATGAGTTAAATTGTTTATTTTTTCTGTTAAATCAGACAGATCAACCTTCCTGGCTTATACCGAGTGGATAATGGGGGAAAAACGTGGCGCTTGAGAGTAATTCCGGCCAAATCTCTTCCTTGCACAACCGTTGAACAAGAAACTGTAAGACCTTTAAGTACTGAACCTAAGACCTTTCGTAGCCTGTGATGGTACAGTTTTTTAATCTAATATAAAATGAAATACGAGTAATAATCCAACGCTGCTGTATAGGGTACCATTACAAACCTACGGAAAACTACAAATAAATATATTGGAAAACCATTAAAAAACTATCTGTAAAATTCACACACACGTTATAAATCAAAAATAATAAAACCAGCTGAAGTATTGAACTTCATGTTTTATGTAACTAATATAACTACTGTTAAAGAATATTTAATCTTCGTTAGAACCACGTTCGTTAGGATCTAGGTTTATCTAGTAGGCAGCAAGATATTTTAAACACGAATTTCCTCGGCTGCAGCCTTTGCACTTGATTCTCTTATTCCGTTAGGGCCTCATAATTAACAAATATTCATAAATAAATTTTTTTTTTTCAAATATTTCTGACGTTTATTTATAACATTTCATCTAGTCGGGTTATAATTTTTTTTTATTGATTTAAATTTTTAGTGGTGAGTGCATTTTTGTTTATATATGTAAATTATTTGTGTTAATAATCCATATTTAGACACCATCAGTGAAAGAAAATCATAATCTTAAGTTCTTGTTAGTTTTGTAGGTAATATTTTATATTCACATATTAATTTGTTATATTTACATGTATAATAACATAATGGATTACTATATCATACTATGGCGTACTATTTATTATGCATTTAAAAACCTTTAAAATCGCCAATTCGGAAAATTTGTCGCTTAGAACGTTTTTCGGCGGACCCATTCAATTATATAATTATATATAATAGTGTTCAAGACCTGGTATTTTGTAAAAATAATTTTAGATTTTTTTTTTTTTTTTTTTATTAAAGAAAAAGAGCAAAGAGAAAAGCATGAAGGATTAGCCAGGATGAAAAAGTTTCTTCGCTATTATCAGAGAACAATTGAGGGAGGATAGGCAGTTACAAGCTACAAGCAAGTATTAATGGGGTGTCCCATTCATCACTCAACTTCCGACTCAAAACGGATTCGCTTAGAAAGTTACAGAAGTTGTTCTATTCAGAGGGAGGGGAGGGGTGGGGGAAGAGTGGAAGGGGGGGGGGAGGAGTGGGAGGGGGGGGGGGAGGAGTGGGAGTGGGTGGGGGAGGTGAGCGGGCGAGTCGACTTGCCACAAACGGAATCGGACAAGTTCCTAATGGGAAAATAATTCGGTAAATCGCCTGCGGCTTCTTCATCTCAATCTTCTCTCCCTGCTTATAAATAATTGTCCTTTTCACTTCCATCGACATCAAAGGTAAAAAGTAATGGCTGACTAGCAATTTTGAAATTGTTTTCCAGTTCTTTAACTAGATGTTTAAAAAAAAAAAATTATAATTTTAAAGAAAAATTCTAAAAAAAACATCTATAATCGCAGGGAAGAAAACATAGTATAGTTGTTTGTTGTGGCTTAAAGTCTTGTCTTTATGTAATCCAACTAGGGCAGGAAGGATGAGTTATACTATAGGTTACTAACCTTTTCTACTCAGATTGGGGATTCGAATCCAGAACCACCTACACCGACTGTATTGAGACCCACGCCCCAACGCGTTTGGTCACCGAGCCCATAAAACTAAATGATCAACATTTCACCAAATCAAATATCATTAGTACTGAAGAATATAAAATGTCATTAATGTAGACATAGGATATACCACTTTAACAGCCTATAGTGTCTAACCTAATGTAGATCGCAAATTATTTGCTAACATGAAAACATAAGCTTTATTTACTAAGTGAGATGTAATACCTCTAATCCGAATTACTATGATTACATGTACTTCAATTATTATAATACTTAAAGTAGGAAAACACAGGAAGTAAGTATTTCTCTTACTTGCTTCCCCCAATCCAACTAAACCGCCAGATATCCACGAAACAATAAAATAATTTCCACCCATAGTGTAATATTTCCTACTAAGAATTTATAAAATCTAACTCGAAGTATCAAAGAAATTAATTTTGAAAACATGGTTCTGTTGTTCTTAGACAGAACTGTTTATTAAATTTAATTTTACAAAAACTTATTTCGAATATAAATATAACTGTCAACAAACATATTAATAATAATATAAATAATAGTTGGTAATATTATTCTTTTTTTTTAAACTCTGACATTTGATCTATTCCCGAGAGAGAGAGAGAGAGAGAGAGAGGGGATGTCACGTGGTATATCCGCGCCATTGTAATGAGCCAATAGCCAATGAAAGGCCCGAAGGCATGTCAGCCGGGGACAGGATCTCGCCGATGGCGTATCATCAATTACTATTCCACCTAAGCCAAGGATGCAGAAATAACCGCTTGTTTATAATCATACATTCCGAGAAGTTTTTAGCTGCGACAATCTAAAGTCATAGAATAAATAAAATATTAAACCTAAGGTAATAAAAAAAAAAAAGAAAAAAGCTGACATCCTTTTTCCGGTCAGGGTACCACTAAAGAGTTTTGGGCAGTGGAATAGCGGTAAAAGCATTCAATTTGGCGAAGTAAAATCAAGTAATTGAAGTGTCTGAACTAAAAAATCTAAACTTGGAATATTGGAAGCACCATTACTAAAAGGAATGGACTACAAGGGGACTCTAAAATAGTAGAAATAAACATAATGTTCAAAAAAGGGAGCAACTAACACAAGATAATCTAGAATGGAAGAATCAAAACTGTACCGACAACAAATTAGCCAATGTCAGATTATAAAAGGAAACTTTTACGAATACCAAACCATGATTTTGTTAGATTGCTCCAACTAAGATTATCACGGGCATTTTTTTTTTTTGTGGATTATGATTTAAGACTTCTGAAAGAAATCAAGAGTGAGAAGGGGAGGTAGAAAAGACCAGGTAGATTGAACCTTTGGGTTTTTCCTATGACTGATTGGTTGTTTTTGATCCCATTGGAAAACAATTTAAAATGGGACTATCGGAAATAATTATTCTGCACCTAATAGTAATAGAAAAACAACCAGTCATAGGGAACGCCCAAAGGTATGATTACATCGCATCATATGAAATTTCTAACCGATATAGAATGCTGGAGGTAGAGTTGGCCCCCTGGGACGGGACCAAACCCCCCCCCCCCCAGGCTGAGATGACAATCACTCCGTAAGCCGCCCGAAGGCTAAAGTCATCACGTTCCAACCGGTGGTCGTTCGGGCCACTTCCCCGGCTCTTGTTGCATTAATCGTCAAGGTCGTTGATCTATCTTCGGACAAATATTATTTTTATTTAAAATATATTTATATATATATTTAACTCCTGAAATAGATAAACTTATTGATCACGCATTGATATGAAAGTAAACAATCTTTAAAATAAACATCACATGTACTTGGCCACTGCACTTTAAAGGGATAACCGAACAGATTTAAAGACAGGGTAAAAGATAAACGGTAGTCATAAAACCCAGGAGGAGAGAGGGGAGATTATAAATATATTTATGGTCCTCGAGTTTTATCTGACAGAGTTGACAGGCCGTTAAATATATATAGTTCTTACAATAAATAATAAGAATAAAATCTGCTTTATAATATCCTATAAAATGTGCTTTTTAGCATTATAAAGTAAAGTACCAGATGGCGGTGACGTTAATAATTTAAGAGACTGTAAAATAATTCATTAATAATAATTTCTGTAATAACTTACATACAATAAAAAAACGACAAGAAACTGCCATTCGCTTTCGAATTCTAAAACATTTACTAGACGAACGTTCAATTAAATATGTTACATTTTATATATATGTTTTTAGAACTGATGATGTATGTTTAACATTCGAAACTAGTGTTCAAATAAAAAGAATTCCAATAGAAGGGGCATACAATTCATCAATCCTGAATAACAATTGTAAAACATTATATAAGAGTGGAATACTCGTAAATTCGAATGATCAGCGGAAGTTCGTATTGCTAGGAAGCACAACGTCAATAAATCGATTTTACTAGAAGGTTAACGTTCACAAAGAGCTACTCAACAGCTATATATCATTAAATAGACAAAACTACAAGTCAGTTGTGTAAAACACAACTTTTGTCAAATGTTAATCAAAATATATTACCCTTAAAGAAACTTATATAACTAGCTGAATGAATATTCTTGTTAAACACACAACACAATTTATAATAACTGGATTCAAACTAATTCCGTGTAAGTACAGTTTGACCTACCTGAAGCCAAATACAACAAACTATAAATAAGGAGTTTTTATTATGGTTTCTCCTGTCAATATTATTCGTGGGTGAGCTTGAAACGCAGAAGAGAAGGATGATGGCCTGCGAATCGATTCTAGCCGAGGAAAAAAAGTGGCGTCGGGGGGTTCTTTTCGTATAGTCAATGGCACCACGGGGGACCATGTAAGAAAGTTGATGGATTAAAAAAAAAGAAATATGTAAGGCTAAAGTTATTTGAAAATGTTATCGTATCTTCTGAAGATTTTCACCTATTATTGCAGTGAATAAGTATAAATATTAGTCAGGAACACAGCTGAAATATTACTAAAAATAACAGACTGTCACTTATTATTTTATATATAGTTAATATAAACTCCAGATAAAAATTAACGCACCAATTCGTATTTTTAACAAAAATTCTTTTTTTTTGAACCCATTACTTTCTTTTTAGGAAGACCGGTTAATTGATAATAAAACATCAAAACAAAAACATTGTCTTTATTGAAATAATTAATTAACAAAAAATGGAAATTTAATCAAAATTACAAAGACATTTTAAAATCAGTTTCTAAAAGTTAAAGTTTTTTAAGTACTTAGTGTTGCCTCCTTTGGTCTCGATTACTGTTGCCAGACGTCTCTTATGCTTTTGATGAGATTCGCAGTTCTTAAGGAATATTCTCCCACTCTTCCAATGCAGCTTGCTCCTGGTAAGGTTGGTAGGAGCTGGTAAACGTTTTCGAATGTTTCTCTTGAGTTGATTCCAGACATGCGCAATTGGGTTGAGGATGAAGTTCCAGCTGGCCAGTCAATTCTTTTAATGCGCTCTTCATTCAAGAATTGTTCTACCGATACTGCCCGGTGTGCCTTGCATTTTCTTATGTAAATAAAAATCCTTTTTAATAATTTCCAGAAAAAGGCACAACATGGTTTTGTAGGATTTCTTCCGCATTTCTTGCTGCATTCAAATATCGTCCTCGAATAACCACTAACTCTGTACGAGCCTCAATCAAACATCATCCCGGAACATGATTCAGCCCTCACCAAAAGAAAGATGTAAAATAATAATTCCATAGAACAAATCTTTTTCTACGTCATCTCCATCTTTGAACTCGGCTAATAGGAGGTGTTACAGCGATTCTGACCTCGTCGGAAATCAAAAACCTCGTACAATCATCAAAATTTCTATTAAGGTGTTCCCTGGCAAATTGCAGTCTCGGTGCTCTCTGGTAAGAAGAGGTCCTGAGACGCCTCTTCCGAATGGCTACTTGTTAAACACTTTGAATGAAGTTACCTAGTTCAGAACTTGTAGCTTGCTTTCTTCTGAGAGCAGTAGGCAGCATAAGAATCGATCATCTTCGTGTATAGGTGCCGGTATCTTGGAACCGTTGGAGTGCTCTCCCAATAGTTGTGTGGTGAAATCCGAATCCCCTGAAAACTTGACGTTAGCTGTATCCTTTAGCGAAAAGAGTCCATGCCCTGACAGCTTCATATTCAGTCAAATGTCTGATGGGGGCCAAACATTGAAATTTAAACAGATTCAAATATAAAACTTTTGTTTAAAACAAGCGTTTGTCGGAAACTGAAAAAAACAAAAAAAAACTGAACAAATTGAGGAATCGAAAATTAGAGAAAAATCATTAATTTAATAAATTCTATTTCTAATGGGATTGAAGGAAATAAATTCTAATTGTAAAATATATTTGGATATTTCTGTAATATGAAATAAACGAATACTGTAATAAACTGTAAGAGAAGCAAATCATTTACTTAGAACGGGATTTATAGTGAAATGTGTGCATTAATTCTGATCAGGAGAGTAGTTTACGTTGAACTTGAACCATGAACTATTAACCGTTAACTTGAACCATTATACACTTATTTTAAGCTTTCGAAACAAAATAGTTATAATTATTTACATCAACTATTAATTACTAAACTTAAACTATTTTACTTCTCATAACTGGAAATGCGTGAAATAAAAAATAAAATAAAATAACAATAATCATCACTATCATCACTAGAGCCTATCTCTGATAGACAGAGATAATATGATATTATTTTAGAGTCATTTATAACAGAGTTTAACATTCCTCTTTTGCCTTTTGTCCGTTCGTGTCGTAAAGCAATGCAATTTACAGTCTATTTTTGTCCAACTATTCAGGTCAGAGATTCAACTGAACAGAACTAATGCTGCTGGTGAAATGGTGAATAGAATTAAAGGTCAAATCAATTTAAGAGACAAATGGTGCACCATTGATCAGATGAAGCCATAAAACCATTAGCAAGGCATCTTATATTGTCTTTGTTTTGAATGTTCTATACCGACCGTTTAGGAACTATATAGGTTTGAATGAAAAAAGTCTCTTCTACCTTACATTTTTTTAAGTTTTGGAGCTTTTTTGACATGGTCTAAGCCTGTTGGAGTAGCTCGGATCTAAAATGTTCCGATAGTTTCCTTATCAGAAACTTAATGGATAATATATGCATATATTTTATATAATTTTTTTACCATTCGCTAAGACCTACAACTTTGAAAGAATAGCACTGGTTTTAATGAAAAAACTCACGTTTGAAACCCCATATTTTCTGTTAACTTTGTTTATTTCGAATAAACATTAATAGTTAATTTTTTTTTTTTTTTCAAATTTTGATTCACACCTATTATTAGGGTAACAATAAGTGAATTTGAGGATATTGTAATACTACAGGCTTTTTAGGCGTGTGGGAGATTAGCACTCAACAGTACCTCCTCCTACCATGGATTAAAGAGATTTGTTTGAACAAAGTTCTCATCCAGCTTCTTTTAAACTTCTGAGAGTATATTATCAGTTATGTCAGTCGTTACCATTTCATTAATGAGTATGTTCTTTTATGTCCATGAAGTCTGTAGTGAAATCTTCTATAAAGGTTATGTGTATTTTCCTTTACTGTGGGTACTTCTAAATCAGTGTGAAGTGTGTGGTTTGAAATTTTCGTGATTAATTTGAGTATTTTTTATGGGAAAATTTGTATTTTTTTAAGTTGTGTATTTTTTGTAGTTCCGTATATTTGTGTGGCCTATGAAATTTAATTTAATTTTTAATTTACGTAATTTGATTCTTTTAATTCTAAATAGTAAATTGGGAAAAGCAGTAGATTATTATTAATAGACGTATCCATAATCTACGTTCTTTCCCAATCAGGGAGACATAGAGTTTTCCTATACTCATTCATTCTTTCACCATATCTCCTTTTTCTTTCTTCCGATAATTTCTTGCTGTTATCTTTCTATGCCTGTTAATTTGTTGTATCTTATGTTTCACGATTTCTCTCTAAGTGCATCTCTCAGTAATTATTTTTCTGCTTTTCTTTGTGATTTTTTAAACCTTTCTTAATTTCTCCGATCTAGATTAATTTATTATTCCAGAGATATTTCAAGAAATGGTTTGTCAGCCTCTTGACATCCATTCTGTACAAAAGTCCATTATCAATCTTCTTTTCCTTATTACTTCTATAATTTATTTTTTTTATGTTTTGATATACTTCGTCATTGCTTCTTAAATTTTAGGAATCTGTACTTCTTATATGACCTAAAATTTGCCCACATAATTATTCTATTCAACATTTTCAGATTATTCAACTAATATATTATAATTTATTGTATTTCTTTTAGTATTTTGTTTTCCTTATCTTGTTTTTGTAGATATATATGATTATTTTTATTATATTAAACAAATTATAATATAAACTAATAATTTTTTTTCTTAGGGTTAACAGTTATAATAATTTTTATAATAATTAACAGATCTATGAGCATTAAATCAAACAACAACGTTCATTTGTATTAAAACATATAGGAGAAGATCTTTTAAAAGTATTTGAAGATATTATAAGAGTTGGCTATTTAATAGCCGACTAAGAGGAAGGGTCTTCCCTGAATTGTGTGATGACACAGGTGCAGAGTATAGGCCTTTTCTTCTTTATTAACTGAGCAGCATTGGCTTATTCTCTAGAAAGACTTTTAGCTCAAACATTATTCGACATTACTTTATAATAGAATAAATAATAAAACTTAGTTTATAAAATAAATATTTTTTTATGTGTATCCTAATACAGTATACTAAATTATTCAATAGCTGGCTAAACAAATTTAAATATTTATATTAAGTATGTATGAAATTATTTAGGAAAATTTAGAAGGGAGAGATTTAAAAAAAAAAATGTTCAGAATTTGCTGCCAAAAAACAGCACATAAATTCTTCATCAAAATAACAAAATTTTATTTTAAAAAACACAATTTCTCCCTGATTGGGAAAAACGATAGATAATGGATACGCCTATAATCCACTGATTTCCCAATTTAAATTTTAGAATTAAAAAGATCAAATTACATAAATTAATAATTAAATTAAATTAAAAATCAATGATTATTTGATTAAACAAAGTTGAAAGAAAATAGATTTCAAACTGGACTTTTTTCATTTGAATCAATATAGCTTATAAACGGTTGTTCCAAGCGACAAATGCTATAAAATATTCTGTATTAGGTTTCTGATAAGGAAACTGTCTGCAAATTTTTTAGAGCAACGGCAACACAGCCAGAGCATGTCACAAAAGCCCCAAAAATTAAAAAAATGTAGGCAAAAAGGGACTTTTTTCAAACCAAAATAACTCCTAAACGGAATTACCTGGTGACAAATGTTATACAACAAAAATATTCTACATTAAATGTCTGATAAAACCCCTTAAAAATTTTCGATTTGAGCAAAACTAACAGAGCTAGAGCATGTCAAAGTAGTATATTTTTGTCGAGAGTGAAAAATAAACGTTGCACAAAAAAAAAGTAAACACACCAGACATATTCACGTAAAAAAAAAAAAAAATAAAAATAAAAAATAAATAAATGAAGCAGAGAAAGAGGAAGGTTTTAAACTAATATTTTCCAGTGTCACATTGACAACATTAGCTGCGCCTTCCGTAGTGGGCAACTAAGCCCGCAACACTGAAAGGTGTTGCGCCGGGTTCTAAGGTATCTCAACACCTCAAGATCACTTTAAAAAAGTAACAGCTTTTGTTCACTCAATTTTTTAATTTATTTAATAAAACCATTGATTAAATTAATTAATTAATGTAATTTATTGTTGTTGTTAGCTTTTAATAACTAGAATTAAAGCTACGGCAAGAACTAATGCCATAGTACGATAGGGATAATGATATATTGAAACTGTTTGATAATTAAACGATAGTTTTATCTCTCAATTCAATCAATACATGTTTAATTTATCAGTTTACTGTTGTGTAGGGCATGATTATGAGAACAATATAGTCTCGAAACATCGCCAAAATAAGTTGTTATTTTATTGACTGAACCTCAAGAACCTTATTAAACATCTAATAGTAACATTCAAGAAACTAAATATATAAAATTACAATTATTACTTTTAACAATATTTTACATATTTGTAAATAAAATTTTGATACGGCATTTGATTTTATATATTTCTATTCTCAGTAAAAAAAAGAATTGAAATTTCAATAGCAATTTCCAAGCCATATAAAAAAACATTAATATTATATTACATAAAAAAAAATTGTTTATGAAGCCAGTAAAAAAAAATAAAATACTAATATTATATTTTTTTTATTTGTTGATAATAATGATAAATACTATAAAGCTACAATTAATATCTATTTAAAATATTTTACCTCTGGAGAAGCAGGAACAGCCCATAATGTATGCCATCACGAGGTGAGCGAGCCATCGCGAACGGTCATAGATGGCTGCCGCTCACCCTCCGCCTGCATCCATAGAGGAACCTCTCCACGCTCGGTGACCACTACCACCCTCCGAGAAATATTTTTACCCTCCCGAAGGCATTGCTTAGATCTGCCGGGTTAATATTATTTAAATATTAAGCATAAATAGAAAAATAAATGTAAACTAAACTAAATATAAGAAAAAAAATTACGGAACATAATTACCAACAACTCTTTTTAATATGGAACATGTTTTACCGGTGACCTAATTTGTCAAAATATACGTATTTGGGGAAAGCTAGGTCTTTACACGTAGTTTTATAGTTTGATATTAATAGAGTAGAAGCAGTTAAGAGCTTAACTCTAGTTAAACTAAAAAACTATCATCAGGAGACAGATTCTAATGAGTGAGCCCCTTGTTGTTTCTCTCATATGTTTCTCCAAATACGAAATAAAATATTTCAATCTGGATTTAATTGATCCTGCTCGATTCTTCTTGACTGTTTAAAATTTTTGGTTTGAACAAAAAAAAGTCACATTTGAAACCTGTATTTTTACGTTTAGGAGCATTTTATGTCACGCTCAGTACTTGTCAAAAATTTGATGAAGAATATTTTTTGTTTAATAACATTTGTGACCTACCATTTAGGAGCTATATTGGTTTGGATAAAAAAAGTCACAATATTTTTTGCAACTTTGTTTACAAATACTCATTAAATGTTAATTTAATTTCAACAATTTAAAATCGTACAGGTAAGCACTAAAAAAATAAAGAACATAAGGGCATAGACGGTCAAGAGGACTAAGCTATTTAATTAGAAAATATATCTCCTACTGACAAATAAATCATAGATAAGCGAAAAAACAAAACAAAAACAGAAAGGTATAAAATGTTCCATTTTATTGTTTCTTAAGCCGTGAGGCTTAGGGGGGCTTTTTTTTTTTTCGCTAATTTTACCGATGTATTAACATCTCTAAGTGCTAATTTAAATCATTTATTTCATTTTAATACTTATACGAACTTAAATAAAATATCCGATATTATATTAATTAAAAAGCAAGATTAGTCAAACAAATTTATCAGATAAATCTAGAAAGACGATGTTACTCTCTGGCCAACTTCCAACTTCTAGAGCAGAAAAAAGATTTGATAAATCATTTTATATTTATTTGAAATTTTTGATTTAATCCTGAGGAAAGAGCTAAAACCATTTTTATTTATAATTAACGCAAATGTTTCTAATTAGAAAACCATAGATAAAGAATTAGAGGGATGAGTAGAACTGAATAAATATTGAACAAGAGGATTTCGATCATTAGAAAGCTTATTTTAAAAAATATTTATGAGTATGTATATATATATATATATATATATATATATATATATATATATATATAATATATACTTATATACTAATGATACTAATGAGCACATATTTCTGCTTAAATATATGGTAAGTAATAAATATTTATGAGCACTAAACCCAACGACTTTTCATGTATACATATTTCTACAACGATTTCTCGGTAAAAAATAATAATAAGAGAGGAGTGAATATTGAAAAATCACTTTTGATATATTTTTTTTAATAAAAGCAGAAAAATTCAAAAAGCAAAGTAATGAATGTTATTTCGAAACATTTCTGACAAAAAGTCCGAAAAGGGTCACATTTCACATTTAGGGGGGGAAAAAAAACGAATGCAAAATATTCTAACATATAGCACGTGGATGAAGATTGTTATATCTTTAAAATAATATGGTACTTTTTTTTTTTTAAATAATTCCGAAAAGACTAGACGAAAAAAATATTAGTAATACCCTTTTTAATAGTTGAGTAAGTTATTACTGTCATAAAGTAAAGAAACGAAGGTTAGGATGCGATTTATGAGGAAAAAAAAAAAAAAAAAAAAAAAAAAAAAAAAAAAAAAAAAAAAAAGAGATACAGAGAAGTTTTCGAAATTATAAACAAAAATTTTTTAATAACTTAAAATTAAAACCGCTTGAAAGGAATTCGTATTACTATATCCGACGAATCAGTTTATATTCAATGTTGCAACAGCTCGTATCAAGGAAAGCTGTTCGATATATTTCCTTTTTCCAAGTAAGTGTGAAAAAGCATTTTAAACACTTGAGGCAATAAAAACAAAGCATCGAAACGAACTTGATATTGCTTATGACGTGTTGTGTGGCGTGTAACCAAAACGCAACCAAGGCAATAGGCATACTAGTTAAGAAAATACATTCTCATCCATCTCACCAACTTATTTTTGTACTTCATTAACTAAAATTAAACTCATAAATAATGTTGTATCTTGTAATACTAAAACTTTTTTTCTTGTTTTTTTTTTCATATGCCCATACAATTTACTGTGTCCAAAGATGGGAGGCTTTCATTTCTAAGTTAAAAAAGTCAGGAAACCCCTGCCCTAGAAGCTCGCAAATATTGGATTATGATAATCTTTCCCTAATTATTTTGTTTATAGGAAAGACCAACGTTGGTTTTCCATGGAGAAGAGAGCTCTGTAATAAAATAATATATGCAATGTTAAGGAGCAAGTTTTTTATAAGGCAAAATAGCTTGATAATTTTTGGGTGGGATTTAATGTTAGATACAATCACCTGTTAGTGATTAATCCTCCCATAGGACCTTATTTTTAAAGATAGTAACTGTAATGTATATGTAATTAAAATTAGGAAGAACTGTTCAGACCTTAATCGCAACTAATACTATAATAAATTCATAGAATGAATTAATGATGAACATTACAATGAACTTTACATGACATAAAAATTGTAAGAAATTATAAAAGGGCATTTAATATGGTAAAGTTGGATGTGTTTTGTTATAGTCATCGCTAGGTCAGTTTTAATCGATATGGTTGAGTTCAAAGACCTAAAACCCCCTGGCCTTGCCCGTTATTCCGCTGAGAATTTTCCTCCGGAAAGAATATAGTTAAGAATTACGACTATTTCATTTATTAAATATTTATGAATGTAAATAACATGATCTAGACCTCAGTGAAATAACTTATGATATTACATAAAATTTATTTAAATTTGTACTTCAAAAGATCAATATTTCTTTATTGATTTTATGAATCTTAAGAGCCTAAAAAAGGTGACAAATATAAAACATTTGAGAATTGACGGTCAAGGAGGCTCTCAAGGGATCCAGTTATTTTAATTTTATTTATTTGGAATTAGAAAAAAAAATATTCTAAAATGACATGAGAAATCGATAGTATCGGGTTTCATAATTCTAACAATAAGAATTAATTAAATCGTAAAAGAAATTATTAAAAGAAAGACTGAATAATTGGTTAACAAATAAAATATTATGTTCACTTTTAACATCTTTTGTGAGAAAAATTGTAAATAGGTTTTTTTTCATTTATTTATTCGTATTTATAACTGTATACAATATATACTTCAAGTAACTAGGTGGACAAATTATAACATAGAAATAACTACCCAATAGTTGCACTACTATAAAACGTTCTACATTAGGTCAACTTATTTTCAGACGCCTAGGAGGGCTATCGCTAATCGAGTGCAAACCAAGTTGGAAGACTTACTGAATTCGAGTGGGCATGTAGCCGATTTTTGAGAATGAATCAAAATGAGAATCGATTATCCGAATAGTATTCCAAAGAACCAATCGATACCACTGATGTTGATAGCTTTAAGGTAGATGATTATAATGCAAACTAATGATAAAACAACAAAACAAAAAACAATCTTAATAACAAGGCATGTAAAAGATCAACACTGCTTGATAACAGGACTTGATACAATGCTATTCAAAATGAAGCTTTATTACTGAAAACCAAAATTCAGATTGTTGAGGACAAGTATTCGCTATTGGAAAATAAAGAAATAGAATTAAAATTGCTAACTTCCGAAGCAGAAGCACTAACGAAATTACTGCAACCAGACAATAGTACTATTTTATTAGAAATGTTTCACATTATCAAGGGAATTCAAGTTATTCCAGATTATTTTTCTTTTCATTATATGTTCATAATGGTTTTCGACCCCTAATATACTATTGAAACAACATTCAGTGAAATATTAGTGCATCCTCCAATCTAGAGTATTCAGTTCAGTAAATGTTTTTAGAGACATATACGATTATTTATGTAAATGATATTAGTTAGGTAGAAGTTTTAGATAGAAAACAGCCTGAAGATGTGATCTGCGTTCCAAAACATGTACAGTGGAAACTCGTTATTTCGTCATTCGATAATTCGTCTTTTTCTGTAATTCGTCAGGTTTTTTTTTTTTAATTGGTAACTATAAATAACAAAATTAAATACTATATAATTCATTTTTCCCCCTTGCTAGTTATTTAATCTTTAAACCGCCTCATTTGCTTTGTCGCTAAAAAATATGCCTATTAAAAAATACATTTTGTAAATCATTTAATAAAAAAAAAACAAACAGAACAAGCCAGGAGTCAATCCTTCAATCGTATCGATAGATTGTATCAATTAAGACTCTACCAAGTAAAACTTCATCTGAGAAAAAACTCTTCCTCTGGTTTAAAAAAATTTCAAACAAATTACAATTATGTAGTTTAAAATGCTTTTTTGTTACTATACTAGCAAAATTCTGTAATTCGTCATTTTCGTTATTTCGTCACCTCTCCTCCCCCACTCATGACGAATTATCGAGTTTCTACTGTAATTAAATTATGTTCAAACAAAAAACTAAAATTATACATAAATAAGGATATATTTATATATGACAGAGATAGGGTGCTTTTCACATGTAAAAACATATTTTCGTGGTCCAGCAGAAAATACGATATTACAATCTATATAACTTTAACTCAAAACACTTTAAAAAGTGTGAACAAGCAGTATACACCCAAATACACATAATAAAACTTCAACGTGTAATAAAATACGAAGCCAAATTTATTTAATAATTACACTACTGTTTGAGGACAACAATAAACAACAACCCAAGTTTACAACCAGTTACAACAACAAACTTCCCTTGTTGGAGAACTTGAGTTGGCAAAGAATCTAAGACGATGAACTTTGCAAATTAATAATGAGAACATAGACAAAGGTCTTTAATGGTGGAACTAGAAAGGAATGTTGACAAACCTTATGAAGCAAGGAATATTTAAAGTTTTCTTTAAAGTTTAACGTAAACTTTTATAACAAATAATAAAAAATAAAAATATTTGTTTTTGGTTTTTATTTTTATATCCTGGGAACCTACTTACAATGCATAACATAAACGGGGCCAAACATTTTAGATATAGTCTTATATACGAATTTGATTCCTTACTAATAATTGAAATAATATTTTTCGTTATAAGTACATAACAATAAATATTATTTAAAAGAAAAAAAAACTGATTAAGATTGGTAGGGAATTTCATATAGTCGAAGATCAGAAAGGCGGGAGTAAAATTTGGATTTGAACTGAAGGAAAAAAGAGTTCAAGGTAACATTGGGGATGTACAACTAAGATAAATAAATGTGTGCTACATTTACCCCTTGAAGAGTCATCGTACCAGTAAAGAACTATTGTTTCCATGTAAGAAAAATTATACTTGGAAGTGATAGGGTCACCATTCGTAGTTAACCGCCAGTTCACTCCCAAATGAAGAGTACCCATTTTATAGAGGCGGAGTATAAACAAGAGGGTTTTCTGAAACCTGTAGTAAATACAGTTAAATAAAGAGAAAATATTTCTCTTTCTTCAAAGATAATACACGAAAAAAATATTTCTGACTTGAGGCAGTTTGAAAAAAGCCACTTCAACTTGCTCTATTGTGAAACTAGTATTGTAAAACATAGGAGTATCTACGCACGATAAAAAAAAAAAAAAAAAAAAAAAAAAAAAAAAAAAAAATATATAAATAAATAAAAACACCTTTCTTATAATGTGAGTAATGGAGAAAAATGCTTTATTGGCTGAGACAGTACGTGCCTGGATCACCTCCTGCTTTTCTAATGCTTTGTTAAACTGTGCGCAGAGATATTTAAAACTAGCAAGACGTTGGAATATATTATTTCCAGTTAAGTAACACTACTTGGTAAGGAGTTTGTATTAGGTTGTATTAGGTGATGTGATCAGCAATCACACTCAACCGCCAGATTTCCCCCCAATTAATAGCACCCACTATATAGAGACTGGGTGTTCCTCATGAGGTTATTCGGATACCGAAGTCGATCCACGATTAAAGTTAGAGAAATTAAATTTTCTGGCTTTAGCCGGATAGAATTCGGGCTCTGGAGCTAGGAGTTGAGTGCCTTGCTGTGTTACTGTGCTACCCCGCTACCTACGCCAAAGTTGAAGTCATAAAAAATATGTTATTAATCTATTTAGTAATTATAACAAGAGGACAGTTTCGTTCTTACCAATGAAATTTTATAAGTTATACAATAGAATCAAGAATATAACTTTATCCATTATTTATTAAAATTCTAGATGTTATATTCCGCAAGAAGATAGGAAGATCTCCATAATGTACATAAATAGACAAGCGCTGAAGAGAACGGAATGAGAGGGGATAAATTGCCGAGCGGAATTCTTTAATATCTGCTGGCGCCAAGTCTGACCACACAGTGACATAAGCAACACGAGGTAACAGATCCACACTTCATTATTATATCCATTAAATGAATATTTTGTTTATGGATTTCACCGTAGAATTATTCTCGAATTCATTATTCAGATTAAGTTGAATATTTCGGATTTGACTCATAAAGTGGACCAAAAGAACTGTGAAGTTTAGGTAAAGAAGTTTTGATGTGGGAGGGAGCATTGGTCGGTAAAGTATTAGACTTTATTCACTTCTAGAAAAGTTAGGTCGAATGTAATATGCACAAGGAAAGTTTATCGTTCGATAAGTTATCCATTAGTTTATTTCATATTTTTTTTAGAAAGTTTATTTTATGAATATTGGAAGTTAAATATTACAGCAAAATAACTACATTAAAATTTTGGCTGGTAATATAACGGTGACAGGTTCATTTGGCATGATTTATTCCAAAGGGATGATGAGTAAAATTCGAAAAAATTATATGAAACAAATACAGCGTTTCCAAACCGCTATGCACACCTCGATTTTTTACCATAGCATTAAAATTAGAAAATGACAGATGACGTTAATTTTTTTTATGGATTAGGAATCTAACTTTTTTTTTTTTTTTTTTTTTTTATATCCGTCGAAGATGTCAACTTTGTTTTTCCAGTGGGAACAAAAATTTTGTAATTAATTGCCATTTTTATCAGAATTATTTTTATTTGAAAACTAATTTTTATTTGAAAACTAGTTAAGAATGTTAGATATTCTTCAGTTGTAAAACATACAACATTTTCAAAACGTAAGCACTTTGTTAAATGAACAAAGTCAAAAGACCTTGCAGTGCTTAAGATACTTTATTAAATATGATAGACCGATTCATAGATGGTAAGAAAATCATCATAGTTTGAATACCTACTTATTAAACTGAGTAGGCTATCGATAGTTGTATTACTAGAACACTTTCCCACAAATATGAAACTTTGAATGAAGTTCTTTGTGAGTTAGCACGCTACGCGTGATGGAAGATGGGAGACTTCAACCTTGAGGCAGGTTGAAGTTCTTGATGAGATTCAAGTTCACCTTTACATAATATCAACGATTTATTCTTGGAAGAGATTTAAGCATTTAAAGAGAGAACTTCTTCATGTTAATTCTATAAAGGTTTTTTATCAATAAATACACCACATATTAAACAAAAAATGTATTATTTTTATGCTAATTGTATTTTTACGACCTGTTTATTATTTTAAAGTTTTGGTAGCATCTATTTATAAAATTAAGGTTTTCAAGAGATGTTTAGAAACCTTAATTTAATTTAATTTTTTACTAAAGTACCTTAAAAGTTTACTAAAGTACATGAGTAGTTCTAAAGTAGTTTGACTTGGACACCCAGAACTGTTATTCTACAATTTTCCAGTAATGATTACAAAACTAATATAATCTTGCTATAGTTAAGGCGAATGTATAATCTTTAAAACATTTATTTAATACTGCTTTAGGTACAGCTATCTACTTGCGCGAGTAGAATCAATGAGGAATCAAGTTGAGAAACTAAAGGGTTCGAGTGTGTGAAGAATTTATTATGAAAGGAAAGGTATCTGGATCGGGAAAAAGGAGCAACATTTAAAAGAATAAGATTATTTTCGCAGGGTTTTAAAATATAAGGATTTGATACGAGATGAATCGGATGGCTTGGTGGAGCCGAACAAACCTCAACTTCGTACGATCAAATAGGTAGGAATACAGAAGCTGATAATAGTCAGATACTTAACTGATAGGTCGGAAACACAGAAATTGATAAATCCCTTAACCTTAAATTAACTTCCAACATCAAACTACCTACTAAAATTTATTATCAGTTCCATGTCAATCTACCAGTTAATTCTTTTAGGTTACTATCTAATCAAATTTACTTCATTATCTGACCCCCTCCCCAATCGTAACCTCTGGAGAAGAACTATGTTAGTTAATTAATTATTCTAAATTTATATTTATAATTTGTCAGATAAGTAATAGGGCGTATAAAAAAAAAGACCGTTTTATCAAATTTCATAGTTCAAAAGTCTGTAAATATCTTAATGCTATTTATTATTTACCAATACTTAATAATCCCTTTAGAGCATTCTCTAAGCTTGTTTACTAACACTGGACTTCTTCAAAAAAAGCCTCAGTTCAGTTATTTATTTCAAAGAAAAAACATGACAGTGTCCTACGAAATTCCAGTAATTTTAAGACATTACTGAAAAAAAAAATTTCACAGCCCCTGAAGCAACTCGTGAAATTATTAAATATGAAGGAGAAGGTGTAATTGAAGAGCGCACTACGCGGCGTTGGTTTGAAAAATTTAGAAGTGGAGATACGACGTCGGAAAGGAAGAAGGGCTCCGGGGGCCATTAATGGATATTGATAAGGTTCTGAAGGAAGCTGTCGAGTCAAAACCGTCCACAAGTACCCGCGAACTTGCTAGGGAGTGTTGTGTGTCGAAAGATACTGTTAGCCGCCATCTTCTCTCCATGGGGAAGGTGAAAAAGACCTGTAGACTGGTCCCTCACGAACTTACTCCAGTAGAAAAGTTTACAGAACTTCATGGGTTTGAACTCCTGCCTCATCCACCATATAGTCCAGACATCGCACCTTCGGATTACTACTTGTTTCAATCCATGGCCCATTTTCTTCAAGAGAAAAAATGTGATAGTTTTGAAGTTGAAAATGCTGTCCAAGAGTTCTTTGACCATCCCAAGGAATGGTATCAGCGTGGCCTCGAGCAATTGGCTAGCAGATGAGTAATGACGGTAGATAACAATGGACTGTACTTTGAGTATTAGTTTTATTTTATATCAAAGAAATAATAATACAAATATTTGTTCAAGAAACGGTAATTTTTTTTTTACACCCTAGATCCTGACTGTAATCGTTTCAGATTAATGCTGATCCTAACTCGACTTAACAAGACTTTTTGATTACTTCTTCTGTGGTAGATTTATCCGGCTCTCTTAGGTCCATAGAAACACCGCAGAATCATCACTTAAGACAAAAAAAATTTTCATTTACCGTACGAATTTTTATTTTTATGTTTAGAAAAAAATGTATATGTATTTGGTGATTACTACTTCGAAATCAGAAGGCCATAAAAGGGTACATTTTTGTGTTATTTATTTTTTCTTTTATAATCATACTTTTTTTCAGGTTTTAGAAGAAGTTATAAGTATCACATACGGATAGTATAACACTCATAAATTACGAAATAAACGATTATTTATGCAATGCGAGAAAAAAAATCCTGTTCTCCATATAAAAAAGCTTTATAAATAAATAATACGAAAGAGTAGACTAGATAAGAGAGGAGAGGAGCAGTAGCTAAGAGACTAGAGACTAGAGATAGAGATAGATATACGATACAGCTGTTGCCGGGAGGTCAAGCCATATTTAAGGGAACAAGCCGACCGCAGCCCCTCCTCGGGTATAGCCACTAGCTCTTCCTCTTTACATATCCAATCAAAATGTCATCCCATAACCATCGGAAAATATTCATCCCGTCCGCAATCCTCCTTCCATGAATCAAAACTAAAACCATGCCAAGATACAACGTTATCCCGTGATAAATATAACGTCCTTCCTCAATTTCTAAGCCACAGACCTAACCCATTCAGTCTGATTTAGTGGAGTGAGTATATTTAATAGTCTTAAATAAAATGTATTTTAATAGTCATATTTTTTTTAAAAATCGTGGACCTAACTAAAATTTGACCTTGTGATAGAATTAAATAATAAAACTTTTAGTAAACATTTTTTAATCTAAACTAATTGGCTTACTCTCCCGTAAGTAGGGGAACAACCTTCGTTCAGTGTTTCCCGGTATGCATCTACATATTGCACAGTTTAGGTCGAAATTCACAAAGGAGTTTTAATAATTATTAACTCCTTCATGTTTTAATTTGATGTCATTTCAGAAAAATATACAACAAAATCAGCGAAAAAATAGACTCCAAGTTTGAAACATTACGGCGTCCATTTTCTACCCAACTCAAACGTGCCTTATTATTATTCCTACAAATTCTATGATTTCGGGATCGGAGGACTATCGACCGATCCATCAAAGGGAATACACCCACTAATGTATACGGTCTGGTGTGGTGTGACATCACAAGAAGTGATCGGACCATTATTTATTAAGATGGCTTTTGAAACAGTGTCTCTGTCACCGGCAAAGAATATCGCTCTATGATCGAACATTTCTTACGTTCAGCTGTTAAAGACCAACCAGACACACGATTTTAACAAGATGGAATGCCACTTCACACTGCGAGAGTTACAATTCAACACCTCAGATAGCTGCTAAAAGAAAAAATAATTTTTTTTTTGAGGGGGTGTATTCCGATATTTGGGTACGATTTTTCCGATAAAAAAATTTACTGCTACATCCCACGAAATGTTTTGGGTTCGGTATTTTGGTAAGGAAGTACTGTTGTATGTGGGCAGCCATCACGCTAAACCACCAGGTTTTCCTCAATTAAGGCTACCCACTTTATAAAAGCTGGGTGTGCCACAGGAGTCAATCCACGGCCAAAAATACAGAAATTAATTTTTCTGCCTTCAGCCGGACTCGAGCTCGGGCCCCAGAACTACTATTTTAGAGCCTTACCCAATGAGCTGCCCCGCTTATATATTTTTTTGGTAAACAGTTTTTAAAAAAGACATTATTTAAATTGAAGAAGTGTGTTTGGTAACAAGACGAATACATCTTGTAGATTGTAAAAGGTGATTAATCGTAGAGATCAAGACATTATTTTTAATATGCCAACGTTTCGGCCATAGGCTTGAAGACCATTGTCAGGGATAAAAATAACTATTATTTTTTTTTCAAATAAAATTGTTTTAATGACAAATATTACAATCTACTAAACTAAAGGCAATAAAGAATAGAGCTGATACGTGTATCCTTACATACTACATTTTAATCCAAAAATTAGTATGTAGTAACAAAATGATCTCGAAATATACATATAGAAAATATAATATCGATAAATATAATAAAATAAACATCATTAATACCAGCTAAACTATATATACACTCCCTCCATCTGAGAAACTTCGCAACACTTACGAATCGAAGAAATTTTTTTTCTGTAATTAAAGACAAACAAAACATCTTGCCTCCAATGTTATGAATTGTTTTCCTAACATAAATTGTTAGGAACATAACTGGCTTATTGCCCAGCACCGTTCTCTGTTTTCCCGCTAACTTGGTAACAGGTACCAGGTGGTGACTAAATCGATAAGCGAAATGACTCAAAATCATGCTTCTGTCGACTAGTTATGAATTCAAGTACTGTTTTTAAAATAAACGTAAAAGTTTGATTGGGAAACCTTATTCGATTATTCTCGATCATTTAGTAGAAACAAAAGAGATTATTACCTGATGATATGGAAAAAAAAAAAAAAAAAAAAAAAAATGTAATCGGTAAGGTGTCGATATCAAAGTATTTGGATTCTCAAATATTAATACCTAAATTTAAAATGTCTTTTTCATATAATAGATAGTTAAAAAAATATTTCATAAAATAGTTAAAATATAAACATATTTATTCACAAATACTAATAATTCACAGATAACTTATTAAAACTGTATAAAACATTTATTATCTACAAACATTAACTAAAGTACATAAGGTTAAGTTTAATTATAACTTAGTAGAAGAACAGCATTTTTTTTACGTAATTCTGATCTCAGAAGTTTGGGTTATAACAATTCTGTACAAAGGCTTGAAAACCAGTAACAAACAACTTCGTTTTGTTTTTTCTCGTTTATATTTATTCCCCTTTTGTATCACTTTTGTTCTTTGTGACTCCCTTAATCTCAGTGTAACATCGCCACTGAATGCAACTTGTAATATTTGGCACTAATGTTTAGAGTATCCTCTTACCACATTAAAACATCCGAATGGATGATACTTTCTAAACCTATATTTATAAATATTATATTTTAATTATATCGTATATTAATGAATTATGTTTGTTTAATAAAGGTGTTTTTAAGTAAAAAAAAAATAAAAAATAAAAATGACTAGTTGTTTAAACTTCAACCTTAGCAGACACAAAGTACTTTAAATTAAAAATATCGATATATCGAAGTCCACGCGTAAGCTGTGATACTTGCAAATCTATATATAATAAATGCCCAATCATATTCACACACCCAATAAAATATGCCAACCCAGAAGTGAGCATAAGCGGCATTGAACTTTACTGGCTATGGGTCTTCAATTATTTTCGAATTGATACATTCCTATTTTCATTTATTTTTTATACATGAAGATTGGAGTACAAAAGGAGTATAAATAAAAACAAAATCTGTAACCAATTATTGTTTTCATATTTATAAAACAATTTGCTTATACAGCACTACATGTACAGAACATTAAACAAAACATTTTCATGATAATTTTGTTTTTGTTTTTTTTCGATTTTACCTGAACTTCATTAAATATTTAATTCAAGAGGAAGATATACCTAACATAATTAGTTTGTTTTTTTCAACACAGAAATTTAATTTTTATGCACGATTTTAATTTTCCAAAGTAGGTAGCTAAAATAATTAATTTGAATGAACCGTGATGATCTGCATTGTACCTAATAGCGTTGCGTTGTTTGTTATCTCTGTTGGTCCTTTCCTAATTGATGAGCTGTTTTACTGATGTCGAAATTAAAACTCAAAAATTATGACATGTACGTTATACATTTATAGTGTGGGGATAGATTTATATATAATAATAAGTACTATAAGTAAACCGCGCGATAATTATGTATAGAATTAAGGATTCGAATTACAGAATGTGAGAAAAAAGTTAATATTTTAACGAATAATAACAAAATCCACAACTCCATAACAGCAAACCAATATCCAAGATCCTGCGCTCTCTCCCTCCATCCTCTCTTTTGCTATCCGGTTTCCGGTAGAGCATCTTAATTAAATATTACTTACAAGGGGACGTTTGCAGCAGTAACTCACAGATTTGAATGCCGATTTTTGTGTGGGTAGTAGGGACCTATAATAGTGCAAAACTAGAGTTATAGCCACCAATGAGCATTAAGAGCGGAGAAAAAAAAATAAAATATGAAAATCACGTTTTATTTTTTTTCTCAGCTCTCAGTCAAGATAGAGAAATGATTCATTCACGTTTAATTGCAGT
This sequence comes from Euschistus heros, assembly GCA_003667255.2. Classification (NCBI taxonomy): domain Eukaryota; kingdom Metazoa; phylum Arthropoda; class Insecta; order Hemiptera; family Pentatomidae; genus Euschistus; species Euschistus heros. Next base: position 825,524 of record RCWM02000059.1, read on the forward strand.
TATGTATGCTATTAGATATAAAAATACTTTTGTTATGCTCAAGACACTATTCGGCTTTAGTGTGTTCAAAAATGACAAAATTTCAAGGAAATCCGTTGTAAATCAATGGAAAGTTTTTAGTTTAAAAATTTTCCTCACCTATATTATATAAATAAGACGTTTTAAAATGATCTATTTCTATTATTATTTTAATATTTACACTATAAATTTCAAATAAGACCATTTTAAAAAAAATATGCATATTTTTCAACCAAAACCGGATGTTAATTTTAAATTATTCATCAATCTTAGGATTTCTATGCAATTTGAAATAAAAATATGTCATTTTAAAACGTCTCATTTATATAATAGAAAGGAAAATTTTTAAACTAAAAATGATATTATTTGCAGATTCTTCATCTTGTAAAACTTAATTTTGTCGAAATCATTTTTTTTTTTACCTTTAAAATTTTGTATGATTTTAGGTGAGACGCTGTCAATTTCTGAAAAAATGTAAATTAATCTCAAATTTCGCCACCGATTAAGACCAAATTTTAAGGTCATCTAGAAGCCGTAAAACTGCATAGTTTAGCCCAAATCCGGAGGTCGCTGGATTCCCCATTATTGAGATATCTCAAGTTATAGCTGACCTCGGATTTTTTCATTCACATCTGTTTTTGTCCATTAAAATCTGGAGTAAATCCAATGTTATACGCATGGATAAACAGCAGAATGTATGCTGAATCTAGTGATGCTATTACTGTTGTAAACGGTTGAACACAGCAGTTGTTATGGCCGTAAGAAATCGTTGATGAAATCTCAACTTCAACATTTTATCCTCCTCAAAAGGGGTTAAAAATCAATATTTTTTGATTTTGATAAATTTTCACATATAAGGGTTTTATAGGGTCTTCAGCATAACAAGAGCATGACAGTTGTGAGTTACAACTGCAAACGTCCCCTTGTTAGTTAAAACAAATATAGGAGTTAATCATAGTTTAGAAATTTATTTTTGGAAAATTAAATGTAAAAATATGTATAATCCAGTCAAAATCAGAGAAACTAAAAATACTAGATCGAATTTTTTTCTGGAATGTGAAAGGGAGTGCCCCCTGAACAAGAAAAAATAAAGTCCCTTGAGAACCCGGTATCGTTATGGGAGAAGGGGGCTTTAAATGCTCCATTTTTCAGTTTTTGGGTTATAACTCGAAAACCGTGCGTTGCAGTGAAGAAGTCTTCTGATACAAAATGAAAGCTTATTAAACTTGCTACAAGTTTAGTTATATATATTTTTACGAAAAACTGGACCGTTTTCTATATCTCCGCTTTAACTCCGAAACTATTCGTCCAATCCAAAAAAAAAATTTTTCTATCTAAAAGATAGTTCTATTTACCATCAGACCTCATATGAATTCCGTAAAATACTCACGCCAGCACGCTAAATATGTATGTTTTGGCAAAACATGACAAAATTAACATTGCTCAGAGGGTTGGTGTGGGTGGGTATTTACAGAATGTAATCAAAATTTAATATATAGGGTTCGAAAGTAAATTTAAGAGTAAAACTAGAGAGTATATTTATGTGTAACAACAAGTACGATATATATCTTTTTTTTTCTGGACAGAGTGGTCTGGATAACGAAGCGGTCCGGATTAGCGAGAGACACCTGTATATTATATCATAATATGTGGTTCAAGAAGCGATTATTGACAGCTTAAAGCGTCACAAGCATACAAGCAAGACGACGTTCCTACTTACAAGTCAATCTTAAAATATGCAAAAACTAATCAACCCTCGAGATCGATTCCGATGGTCAAGTCGGGAACATTTAGGATTCATGGCAGTCTTCAACGATCCAGGTTCCTAAGATATTAATGAAACACCTTTAACTACTTCAGAACTTTATAGTTTTTTTTTTTTTTAATTTATTTGAAATTTCTTGCATACTGATCAATTAGTGAGATTGGTAGTTGACAAAAAACCAATTAATAAAGAAGAGTAAACAGCCTATAAATTTCATGCTAGAAGAATTTCGCTCTTAGAATAATATTGTAATCATAGTTACAACAATGGTTTTTTGTAAAAGATAAGTTTCATATCTCTGTTTAAAAATAATGATGTAATCCTTCCGAACGTTAGAGGCGTATTGAATTTCAAAGATAATGGTGGCAGTGGAGTATCGTGTGGCGTAGGCTCTTCTATATCTCATGGGGAAAAGTTTCATGTAGTTTAGATTATCAGGCGAAATGTTATTCGTTTTATGAATGACTGAATTATATAAGTCTATTGATTTGTCTATCTAATTTGTATATCCAGTATTGGCATTAATAGAGAATCATCGAAGGAAAGTGAACATGTCGGTATGTTTTTACCCTTAGAAAATAGAAATTTAGAAGTAGTAATTGTTCTGTTAATATTTAGGGTTCGTCTGATTATAAATATATACTATATATATTTTCGATTTTGGGCACCTAAGAACACATTAAACAGTTTCATCAAAACATTTAACACCATTCAGTTGGCATTCATTATCTCCTAGGAGCAACTCTTCGGACTAGCCAAAATTCTTAATTTTCTTATTTCATGTTTTTGGATCTCATCATCTCTAACACCCATTGTTTCCGTATCTTTCTTGCCTCTAAGATAGTTTTTGGAACAGTCTTCTCATATGTAAGGGATTCGAAGATTCTTCTTGTTTGCCAATATAAAATCACTTTTTTTAACGACCGTAGAAACAATTCTTTTTTTTGGGGGGGGGGGGGGGTTGTAAATGTTCTATTTTTAGTTAGATCTCTTCATTTTTTCTCAGCTTTCGTTCACTATCAACCTGTCTTGGATCTAGAATCTTTCGAGGGATTTTCCTTGTGGGGGGAAAAACTGAAATATTTATTGAGATCTAGGAGGAATAAAAATCTAATAAATAAGCATTCTTAAACACCTTCACTCAAGAAGTAGCGTAATTGGAAGACAAAAATAACGTTTTGGACAATTCAATTATTTTACGAAATATAACTAGAGAATGTCATAAGAGTTGACAAAATAATTTCATGTGTTTTTTTGTATACTCAGCTCATTTGCAGTTACTGAAATACTAATTTCAGTAGCTTCTATGGAGTTATCAATAAAATGATGCATAGTTTAAATTTGTTAAGCTCCCCAAGTTAAATATAATATTTTAATACGTTACGGTGATTAGCATAACTTATTAAACTAATGAACTTATCTACGGAAGATATCTTCGCGGCAAATTAGTGAGTTCTTGCCGATCTGAATCGGAAATGCACTTATCTTGAGCTGACTTAAATTAAAGGGGCAAAATGCAGTTTAATCCAACGTCTTGGGACGATCAAATTTTAATAAATCTCCATTCTCTGATTACTGACATTTTAACCTATTTCTGAAACCAGCAGAAAGGCCATTATAGTAAATGCACAACATTGATAATTCTTGAAAATAAGTTTATGATAACTGTAGTAGATAAGATATAATCAGCCGGAATGATAACAGAAAAGCTCAAGAAGCCGAGATACTTTACCGGCTGATATGGGCGGAAACACGATATTGATTTCACATTAAACATAACTCTAGGCACTCTTCCCTCCAACGCAAGAAAGACTTTTCACACTTCTAATGGTTCAAGGACGGCTAAGGATGTTCAAGAAGTGAGGTATAGTAACCGTTCTTTCAAAGTTATGCAAAATCATTAAATCACTTTTTAATAATAAAGAAATTTATTTTAAAAATCAGAAGAAATGATAAGGAACAATACTGTGAAAAAAGAGAGGATACCACACTTCCAGAAATTTGAACAAACTAATAAATTTAATGGTTCAAATATATTTTATTTATTAATTCTTCAATAGAAAATTAGTATTATATTAAAGCCTATTATCATTTATTCGCTTCTCCTACTCTAACAGATTCGCACTCTGCTTCCAAAACACTACATACAAGATACAAGATCCCGTCTCTCCGATCTCTACACCCCATCCTATAGAACAACTGCATTCCAACGTTCCTTTCTTGCCCGTTCCGCTACTCTTTGGAATTCCCTTCCACCCTCCATTCGCAACGAGTCTTCCCTTGGAATTTTCAAAACACATCTCTTCCACCACCTCATCTCCCTCCAGACGGATGCTATTTAATCATATGGATGCCTTAAAACGAATATCATACCAGCACATTAAATAAAAACTTTTCCAATTCTTGTTATGATAATGTTTTCACTGCTACTCAAATATTTTTTTCATTTTTCTTTTTTCTTTATTATTTTTGTCTATCCCTATCAACAAATGTTATTTTTCTCCATACTTCAATAGGAGTAAATCCAGAAATTTTATGTTTAAATCAACTTTGTATATAATATATATATTTTCTTTTCCTTTACCGAATGTACATATGGTTTTGTGTTTATATAAGTGTTGTTTGTTTATATATTTTTATAGATTTTCTTTCTTTAAATTATCTTATTATTAACTTGTATTTACTTTATATGATATTATTTCATTATTTTATTTAAAATATCTTGGCCAGATATGATGTACATTCTATAATCCATTGTCGTCATTCTTAAGGGACTTTGTCCCACAATAAAGTTTATTTTTTATCTATCTATCTATCTATCTAAAACAATTTCAAAGCTCTGGAATTAAATTGCTAATGGCAGGAGTAATTCAAGAGTTAGTCCTTTCCCCTCTACCCTACTTCATATATAAACCTAACTCAAAACAGGACAGATATTCTGACAGAGGATTATAACCTTATTTCTTTGGTTTCGTGTTACAATATCAGATTTATTTTAACGTAAAATTGATAATTTTGGTATTAAAAGACTATTGGTTGATAAGCACCAAATATTAATCAAATGATCCAATTATAGGGATTTTAGAATAATAAACCCTTAGTTTATAACTATTTCTTCTTTATTTTTCACCTTCTCTTTCTCTATTGGTGTTGCTCGGAATGAAAATTTGCAGACAGTTTCCTCATCAAAACTTTTATAGAATATTTTTTTATCACAACATTTCTCTCTAGGAGCTACCAATCAGGGGCTATATTGGGTTTGAATGATAAAATTCACGTTCGAAAGTCCTATTTTCTCTAAAAAAAATTGTTCCTTTTCTTTTTTTCTGTTTAACCTGACTGGGCAAAGCAGTAGATTACAAACCCTCTTACAAGTTAGTGTCTACAAGGGAGCTGGATGAGACACTTACTTAACTGCCAACAAATGTTAATAATGAATTAGAGGAAGGTGCTACCATAAAGTTTTCCCTCATCACTCTCGTGTCATTGTTTAATTCTCGTAAATACATTTACTGCTTTAGTTCATACTATTAGAGATTAATAAATTAATTATTAAACAGAAATATCATAACTACCCAGCCATCATCGGACATTCTTACTCCTGTGATATTTTATAGTAATTGACAAAAATAAACAACTGATTGGGCATTTATTGACAAAATTGAACTAGCCAGTTAGAAAGAATTAGGTTCAACGACATGAACTAAAGCCTTGAAATCATACAATTGGCCCTCATCTAGCTGTGAAGGCAAGGCTCGTGAGAGGCTGTTTGTAAATTGAGTGACTGTTTCTTCTCAGAAGGGTGAACAAACTATCTATTGATTAATTATATCTAGCCAAACGAGTAATCATACATTTTTCTCAATTAAATGACTTTTTTAAAAACCAAAAATATTGAAAACCAACTAAAATGGCATACCTCATAATTAGTCGTTGGTAATTGCCAAGGTACATGATACAATATTGACAATAGAACTTTCAAGAATCATTTACAGACTAATAAAGAATATTAAGCTTATATACAAAACATTTTATTGGACAATGTATCAAATATTTCATGAATTTTGTGTTGAATTTGTCATAAATTTATTAGTTGAAATAATTTTTAAAAAATTAAAAATATTTTAATAATTATTTTCAACAATCACTTTGTTTTTAGATAACAACAAGAACTACAAAAAAACAAACAAAAAACTAGAACCAATAGAAAGAGAAAATTGTTTTAAAACAAATTCACCCATTTAAAATGTTTAGTAGTTTAATGGTATATAAAAAGCCATTAATCAAAGCCTAATTCAAAGTCAAGTTTCTCGTCGGTTTCTGTATTACAAGTGAACACATAGAAATTAGTCTTTGCTCTCACTGTAAAGTAAATACCTTTGGTATGTGTTTTTCGTAACATTTTTTCCATCAATATTATCAGTTATTTCCTTTAAAATAGCGGTTTCAGCATAACAGAATATAACCATATTGAACAATATAGTTAACTTGAGATGTAACCATCACCATGACAAAAACTAGTAAAGTTAAGTTTTACGATGACACAAGTAAAGTAAAACAAAACTATATTTTTCTTTTTTAGCAGAAAGAAATCATGCCTCAAGTGGTCAGTGTCAAGTCTGGTATATTTATAAACCGGTTATGGTCAGTTCAAAATTTATTACAATCAATATTAAAAAATTTAATTCTAATGAAAAGGTATATATCAGAGATTTTAGTTGATTTTAGACTTTAGTTGATGAAGAAATTATACAATTCGTAAAGAATCCTCACTCACCTCAACAATCCTTGAACAAAAAAAAATATACTGTCTCGTAGAACACTATTTGCGGAAAATATTTTTAAAGCCAACAGGAAGGGGTTAGGAGAGAAGGATTCAATAGTAAATGAATCTTGAATCATTTCCAGATAACTAGAGGGACGCATGATGGTATAGAAGGATCAATACAATTGGGATTGATGAATTAATTGCCACTTCTATTGAGATTATTTTATTAGGAAACTAGTTTCGAATGCTAAACATTCATCTTCCACTTCTAAAACATACAAAATTTTTTCAACACATCAGTACTATGTTACATATATTATATATACTAAAGTATATATAATCTTTAGTATATATACTTTTTAAAATAATCTCTATAGAAGTGGCAATTAATTCATCAATCCGAATTTCCAGATAAATTTCACTAGGTGAAAACACAAATAATTTAAGCAGTTCCATATTATTGTAAAAATTAAATAAGCCTGACAATAATTGAATCGGTGAATGCAGAAACAACTAAGTACGGATTTTCAATTTTTGTTAAGAGAGAAAATATTATATAACTTATCAAAATTTCTAGATAATTACACTATCTTTCTCCCTCGTTATAACATACATTTATGTTACTTGTCGTGCAAAAATTATCTAGTTTCTGAACTACTTGGGCTTAGAGAAATTAAGAATTTAATGAGCATCTGGGCTGTAGATTAATGGCTTTATGGAATACACTCATACAATATGTACAATAAAAAATAAATGAAAACAAGAGAAACAGAAATTAAATTAAAAAATAATCATAGATATACAAATTTCAGAATACTCATGGTTTCTACGAATGTCATAAACTGAACTAAGTGATAAGTGGCCTTGAGAGAATTCACAATAGAACTTTTGTTAACTTATCTCCTCTGTCCTTGTGTTTTTTTTAAACAATTATCTTCATTAAGGTACAAACGAACCTTGACAAATCAGGTCATTTACAATGTATGTAAAGTATGCTTAACCGTAAATAGACATTCTACAAGGCGATAAGTAAACGTGTCCAAATATGTTTGGAGATCTCCAAAACGAATCCTAAGGCCAAACATATTTACATCATAATATCCTTTGACAGTTTGTTGAGAACTGAATAATATATCTGTATGTTATTATTAATCAAATAAATACAATATAATTTTCTTCTTATACCACGGACGAAAACAAATCTCATGGCACAGGAATTGGACCACAAGAGGATGAATATCAGAGTAAACAACTCTTGACAGAAAGAATAAACAGCCAAAGCAAATAAACAAATCGATTCGACTTCCAGCCCTAATAGACCTGAAGATCGAGGGGGGGGAGTGAGGACGGGGAATATAGATAAAGGTCAAGCATTCCAAAAAGCTCTCAGTTCGAATTAAACATTGCCCTCGGCGTCGAATACAATAAAAAAAAAAAAATTAAAAAAGGAAATGCTTTTATACTTATTTTAAAAATTCTTCAATACTGTCGAAAGAGAAAACTGTTGTAAATATTTAATATATGCACTATAGCTGAATCAGATCTAATGAAAGTAATACGATTTAACATCCAATTGCTAGAAAACATTAACATAGGTCATATGGACAAAAACCAAGTTTAAAAGCGCGGAATATACGATTCTAATGCCAGTTAAAGAATTGGTTCAGTATAGCGTAAAAAATTGTATATACACTATTATTAGGATAACACTGTTATAATATAAATAAATAAATAATATATAAAGTTTTCTGTTTTCTCAACTCGGGAAGTGACTTCCACCATATTAAAAAAAAAAAAACACTAATTTTTTTTTCTTTCCCAGTTTTTTCAATTCTAAATTATAAGGCCGATAAAAATTAGAGTAATTGTTACTTTTTAAACTAGAGAAAATCACCAACAAATTGAATACAAATGAACTATCTACTTCTAATACTCCGACAATATTTCTTAAAAATATGAAAAATAAAAATTTATAGTTCAGTTTTGCTCAATAAGGAAGAAAATGATGAATCCTATAACAATGTTAAAAACAATAAAATTTATAGTTGAGGTTATCAGTCAAAGTTTAAGACTAAACTAGCAGTGCTAGATTCTGCGATTAATCCATTGGATTCTGCTAGTGACGTAACTGAGAGCAGCGCTGGGATCTGTTGGGGTCTGTCTGGCCCTGCCATAAGTCCCCGTTTATGGTTGGGGTAACCCGGGAAGCCCTGTATACTGCATATGAATAATGTAAATATATATTACAGTATGAAAGAATTTAAAACTTTTATTTCTTCTTCTTTCTCTATTTTAGTTGTGTTTTTTTTTTCTACAATTATTATCTTAATTTATTTTATATCATAATATATTACACATATTTTTTTTTTTTGTTAGTTAGAGGCTGTTTATTTATTTATTTAAAAAAAAAATATTTTGATAGTACATATAGTATGAATGGATTTATTTTGATCCATATTACTCATTGTCATTGAATAAAGCAGCTTGTATTATTTATTCAATAAAAAAATAAAAGTTCTGAGAATTAATTAATAGATATAAAGAACTCCCTAGAGGAGTTCGGAAATTTTATCATTTTTGTCTAGGATAAATAAAGAAATTCATTGAAGAGACAATGAATATATGTTTATGTATAGTATTGTATGACAAATTAGTTGAAACTTTAGTTTCTAGGTGAAAACAATGATTTTTTGAAGACAGTGAATACATCAAATAAGCAACTGTGCCCTATCAAATATCATGTGAAAAATAAGAGAACAACGAAATTCGAAAGAACTGTTCAGTAAAATATAAGTGTACAAGTGGGGACTCCATTAGGCTTCAACGCAGAGGGGAGAAAAAAGTACGAGCAGGAGGAGCTCTTTGTTTAAATGGCACTTTTTCAAACGAAGATTGGGTGAAACTTTAAAAAAAGCGAAACAGATGAGAAAAAATTCAGTTTGAGTCAGGAATTCAACAAAGTATTTATCAAAATTTTGTAATATCGATTGCTATTGAGAAATAGTGATTTTATTTATTATTGTTATTATTATAGGGAAATAATTGGAGTAAACCTTATCATAAAAAACAATTGGCAAATTAAAGCTATAATTTATTACGAAATTAGTATGACCAGAAATAATTGATATATAATTAAAATTATAATTTTACATTCTAAAATGGTTATTATAGTTCTTAGATATGAATGTTTAATGCCAGTTCGACTGAAGTTGTAATGAAGAGAAGTTGAATTGCGTTTTACACCTGAGAGCTGGAGATTTACCAGACAAGGATCGACCTGTTAAATAAGCTGTTCAAAAGACTTACGGTTGCATGAGGAATCCCTAAGGCTGAGGTCTCTTCATTACCATACCCGCGAATACTTTAAGGAAAGTAAGTGTAAGAGATTACACAAAATACATCCGCAATATATAAAAACAATATTGTGATATTCTTCTTTATCTCCATCGAGTCGTAAAAAAAAAACAATTATATTGAGTAAAATTTTATTATATTATATTAATTATAACATATTATATTTTATAAAAATAAAATTTTAAGCATGCTAAATGATAAAAATATATATCATATTAAATCATTTAATAAAGACTACAGTTATTAAAAAATATTAACAATAAATAAATAAAAGTAGGGGACTCAATGACAGAGTGCGTTGGGGTGAGGGTCTCAGCGCGCTCGTAACCAGAAGGTCGTGGGTTCGAATCCCACCTGGGCTGGTTAAAATTTATTTCGTGCGAAAACACGAAATAAATCTTGACTTTCCCACCCAGTATGGAACTTCAATGGAAGTTATGGGAAAAAAAAAATAATAATAAAAAAAATAAATAAAAGCATTAAGAATTAGGAACTGAGGAGTATGCAGTCGATAAGCATGTTTATCGTATGTACACGAATAATACAAAACAAAAGAGATATACAAATATCCATATTATTACAATATTTATTATTAAGGAACTGATACCTTTCTTAAAAATAAAAATTAATAATGCGATCCGCGAATACGTATTTATATTACATGTATGTTTTAATCAAAACAAAAATAAATCAGTGTATCTATCTTTTGATTTTTTTTTTTTAATTATTCCCTTTCACGCAATAATCGTCCTGAACAACTTTTTTTTAATAACTGCTGAACTTGATTAGATAAACAGTCTCAGGGAATCAATATAAGTATATGTAATAAATTATTTTATAATATGTACTTATTAATTAAAAAAAAACAACTATGAAATAGATAATAAAAACATTAATATATTAAGTAATTAGAATTTAAAATTAGTCGAATATTTATGACAAGAACGATATTTAAAAAAAAATAATAATAAAAATAATTTCTGTCTGCTGGTTAAAACGCAAATATAGAAAATTACGAGTGAAAATCGTCTTAAAAATTTCACAACTAAATATATATATTTATTTTATAATTATTATTTGTATTTCTCTTTTACTTAAGACAATTATAAAAAAAATCAATCGTGGAAAAAAAAAGGTGATTTGGAGTTGGAGCAAGTCGAAAAAGAAAAGAAAAAAAGAAAAAAGAAAAAAGGCGACCCCAGCAGCAACAGAAATTGTCCCTCAGCAACTAATCTAACTCCTGTGGTAAGAAGTTGTAAGAGCCTCCTGAAGCCAAGGCCAGTTTCCACCTTTGCACAATCGTCCTCTACAACAGCAGCCGCATGTTCCACAACCGAACTATCAAGATCATGTTCATAGTCAAAATATTATGGTACAAGCCACAACAGACTTTGTCAGAGCATGCATCATGTATGTACAAGTTCAAGCACACCGCCTACCTACTTTTTGATCCATCATAACTTATTTTCCGGCCTAACTAATCCTTAACAACCCTTGTTCCGACACTCTTAATCATCCTCATGCCTAACATTAAACCAAATAAACACCGACAGTATGCCCCCCATATATGCCCCTACTGCTCTGATTTTTCTGGTGGGCTCCTTATCAATCCTACTATGGAATGTTTAACGGACGTATACAACGAAGACTAGAATTAGAAATACAAACCTCCAGCACAAACGCATAGACATAGCCTTACTGACGCAAATCACATCTGACCCTTCGCATCACACCTTATCAATCTCTGGTTTATACTTTATACAGAACAGACCATCCCCTGACAACAACTGCACACGGCGGTAACTGCCATTGCAATCAAATCGACACTTGAAACATTTTTTCCATTCATCTTGACTCGACTCTACTCCTCATATCCCACATCACAAGGAATACCCGTACAGACCAAACACAAAGAAAAATTACGATATCTGCAATTTTCTTGCCCACCCCAAAGTACATCATACTACACGAGCAAATGTTGTACAAAAATCTATGAAGCTCTTGGAAGTTCGTTTTTAAGCTGAGAGGGGGCTATCAATGCAAAACATCAGTCCTGGGGTTCGCGACTGTGCACTCCAATAGGTAGGAGCCTTAGAGCTTTTCTTCAGCGACTGTTTTTTCCCCCCAATTAGACCGTGCTTGGTCCCAAACCAACCACTTACTTACCAAATTCGAGACAACACAGAAGCCTGACATATTAGCCAATTTGTGACGAAAGGATTAAGGGCCGTACCCCTGTTCCGTGAAAAACCGAAGCGGATCTTGGCTCTGAATCCAGTCCCCTGTAAACCTGATAATGGGCGTCGATAACATTCTTAAGGAAATGAGGCTTCATTAACAGGTGGTTATAATGGATTCGGGACCGAATTTTAGAGAGCAACTAAAGTCTAAACTGTCCATCCCCAACTGCTCTCAAAACAGAAAAAGAATTTGGAAGAGGCATTTGAACTCTTTACAACATCATGTACAAGAAGCTGCATTGTCTTCGCAAAAACCAAGGTATAAAAGAAACGATCCATTGACCTAACTACCCTCAACATATTACAGGGATCTTATTAGAGCCAGAGAAACAGGCGCGCAAAAAAAATGGCAAAAAGACCGATTCCCTTCTGACATGACAGACGTATATATAAACGCAATAATGACCTTAAACAACCAAATACGAAAATTTACAACAAATAACTATGACAATTATTTTTCAAACTTGACAACCGATGATAACAGTCTATGGAATCATACCAAACGCCTCTTGAAGCACCGTGACCAGTCGTCCACTGAGAAAATATGGATGGTTCCTGGCTGCTGTCTCGGACCAGAGAAAAGTCAGAACTTTTTGCCGATTATCTTTCAACTGTACTTTAGACCACATGATTGACTAACTGACGCACTCCATGAGGAACATTTAGAGACAATCTTAGACTCACCCCTACCAATGTCACTTCCTCCCAAGCTTTCACTCCTACTGAGTTAGTGCAAAACCATATCAAGCAATTTACAAAAAATAAAGCTCTCCTGGTTATTGACTCTCATCACAGCTGAGGTACCTCCAAAAACTACGCAAGCAAAATCATTAGTTTTTCTTAAAAAAAAAAAAAAGACAACCCTTTATAACGCTATTCCTCAAGAACAACAACTTTCCCTTACAATGGAAATATTCCTTGATGCTGAAATGATTAATAAGCCGAACAAAGACAAATTACACACCTTCTTCCTACAGACTGCTATTAGTCTTTTTTACACGCTCTGTTCTAAAATACTTGAAAAATTACTACTGACCGTATTACTAAATTACTGACTGATTTAAATACAATACCTGATCACCAATTTGGATTCCGCTCATATCATTCAACAACACAACAGTTACATAGAGTCACAGATTACATATCCGCTGCTTTAGAACTAAAACCTTTACGCTTTCTTCTGGGGCGTTTTTGGACGTTTCCCAGGCTTTTGATAGAGTATGGCACCAGGGGTCTTACTAGTAAAATTGAAACCGTACTACCACACACTTACTACCCTTATCTTAAAATCATTTTTCTTTCAGAACCGCTTTTTCTTTTTTTTTTTTTTGTTTTTTTCTGGTTTTATTGTCGCCAGGGCTCAGATATCTCCTCCATCAAACCTATTTAGCAGGAGTCCCTCAAGGCTCAATTTTAGCACCTATTTCTATCATTTTTGGAGTTGGCAAGTAGTCGAATATTATAAAAAGGGAGGTAATAAAAAAAACAAAAAACAATCAGCCTCTCCCTGACTGGGAAAAACAATAGATCACGGATATCTCTATCTACAATCTACTGCTTTTATATCCACTGCTTCTGATAAGGAAACAGTCGGAAAATTTTCCATCCGAGCAACACCAACACAGCTAGAGCGGTGTCAAAAGCTCCGACACTTGAAAATGTAGGCAAAACATTACTTTTATCATTACAATAAATCGAGCTCCTGAACAGTGGGTCCTATCGGCAAAAAAAAAATATTCTTCTTAAATTTCTGTTAGGAACATCAGCAGGAACACCAACAGAGCTAAAGCGTGTCGAAATGTTAAATTTTTGGATGCGAAAAAACTTGACATATTCTGAGGGGGAAAAAAAAAAAGGTTGCACAAGAAAAATATAGACCCCAGCCAAAAGGTTTATCCGTGTCAAAAGTATTATTATTAGTAGTATTATCCCCAATAGCGCCTTCGCCCGCTCTATTAAGAAGAGACTTGGATAGGTTTAACTAATAATAAAAGTTTTATGTTTCAACAATAAAAATCATATAATGCAGTCCAGGATCGATTTCTCACAAATTTCTATATCTTTTCACTAAAAGCTGTAATTTTTAATCCGGTATAATTGCAATGATTAGTTGGTTGAAGTTTACTTAAAAGCATTATTGGATATTCAGTGATTAATTCTAATCTATGAGTTGGTAATTTAGATGGATGGAGACTTTTTGGGAAGAACCTCTTATGGACTGTATTGTCAGTGCTTACAACCCTATCAATAGAGATATTCTCGACTGTAACCATATACTTTTTCAATAGTAATGTTATTAATATTCTCTCGCTATAGTATTTTTAAAATTCACTGCGTACCACATATTTATCGCTTTTTAACAACAATTTAATAGAAAATATGTAATTTTTTTTATTGCTAAGCCTTCTTTCAACTATGACGATGATGTAGTTAAGATTTGATAAAGATTGGTTCGGTAGTTTTTGCGGTCAGTGATCACAAACGAAAACTGACTCATCATTTTATATAATAGTAGAGATATAGATTAATTTAGAACATATGTTTTATTAGTAATTGTTTACAAAGACCTGCACTAACGTACTGTTTATAAAAAATACATGTTGTTTAGATATTTTTGGGATATTTGCTCGGTAGCACCTAGAACCCCAACTCTGAAAAAAAAAGTATGAAAAACCTTCACGGGGATATAGCTAATAATTACCCAAATTTTCACAACGATTGGATGTATGGTTTTTGAATCTACAGAAGTACAGACAGACACACATTCGTTTTTATATATATAGATATATAAAATTGTTTATACATATATATGAATCTATTTCACGTAAATAACAACAATAATACTCGAGGAACTCGTAGTTTATTAAAACGTTTTGGAGGCTACTGTAGAAATAGCTCTATCCCAACAGCCTAGAGCCTCGGCGTTAACTCGAGGAAAATTAGAATATTAAAGTCCTCAAGGTAAAGATGATAACCGGCACCAAACAATTTAGCACGGGACAGACAGATCATAATCTCAGAAATAACAAGCATTAAAATCAACTTTTATTCTAAACATCAAGTGGTAGTTATTCATTTTTTTTTTTTAATGGAGCATGTTAGTAGGTGACTATTAACTGGGGGAGGGGGGAACAGGAAATAATAAGGTTCCGCCATCAGGGTTTAATGAACGGATTCGTTTAACCACTCAGGGCACTTCCCTCCCACCCGTCAGCAAAAGTAGTCCCCTTCATAAATTGTTTTCCCTATTAAGTTTTAATCCACTTAGCAAAAAGGGAAAACAGAGAACTTTCTCCCATGTGTCAGCAAAATATATAATCTTAGGGTTTATTATTAATGCAATCTTTTAAAACATAAAACAAAAAAAATGCAATGAGAATTTCTTTTATGTATTAGGGTTCAATCACATTTTTCTGGTCTAGTATTTACCTACAAAAAAAAAAATAGTTCATGGATATGCCTATCTATAATCTACTGCTTCTCCCAATTTACATTTTAGAATTAAAAGGATCCCATTACTTTATGAAGATATTTATTTATTTTATTTTATTTTTTATTATTATTAGTTGTGTGTGTGTGTGTGTGTGCATTTGTAAATATGGTATGAATGAATACATTTATCTTTGTACCTATTGCCCTTTACTGAGGCAGATTGTACACTTATTTCAATAAAATATTAAATACCTAAAAAAAAAAAAAAAGGACCAAGTCTATATTACTAAGTAAACTAAATAAACAATTAATGATTAATCGAAGTAAACAAAGAAAAAATAGGGGTTTCAAACCAATTTAGCTCCTAAACGGTAGGTCCTAGCGAAAAATGTTATAGAACAAAAAATATTCTCCATTTAATTTCTGATCAGAAAACTTTCGTAAAAGTTTCGTTCCAAACAAAAACAAATATAGAGCGTATCAAAATTTTACATTTTTGTATGTGAAAAACACGTTAAACCAAAAATGTACAAACCCCTAGACTAAAGACAGGTTAAAAAAGATCAACAACTTATTATTTTTGCAACTAGAAACAGTTTACATAAAACATAAAGCACTACCATAATAAAGGCTAACATCATTGTTAGTATGTTTTTTTTTATTTGGGTCTTTTAATCGCTCAAATATTGGTCTAAGATAATTGATACATAGCAATCCATCAATACCTGTCGTGATAGGAAGAATCCATTAAACTTTGAAATGTCTAAATCATATCGGTGTCTCTAATTTTAGGTTTCAGAGAAAAAAGGGCTGCTTCTCATGGAATTCTATTTAACTTCTCACGAGGTGGGGGAGGGGGAAGAGGGAGAATTTGAGTTGGTTTGGGAGTCCTCAGCCTGAATGAAAATATTGAAAGTTTGTATGAATACGTTTTAATCAACTGTATCCATTTAATTATTACATATATATATATATATATATATATATATATATATATATATATATATATATATATATATATATATATGATTTCATACGTTAAAGTATTTATATTATCAATTTATTAATTCTTCATTTGTAAATAAGGAATGAAAATATATTTATATACTGTACCATTACAGATCCCCCTTAATAAAGGATGATTAAAATATTTTCAAAATAAAAGTTTGAAAAAAGAAATTTTTTCCCAGACTGAGAAAAACAATAGATCATGGATATGTCTTTATATAATCATCTGCTTTTACATCAACTGCTTCTGAAAGGAAAGGGTCGTTAAATTTTCGGTCCATGCAACACCAACAGAGCAACAGTATACCAAAAAAGCTCGAACATTTCAAAAACGTAATTTTTTCAATCAAACGATAGCAGAAAACCGTAAGACCTAACCAAAAACATTAAATAACAAAAATATTCTTCATTAAATTTCTGATTAGGAAATTGTTGTTAAGTTTTCGATCCGAGCAACACCAACATATCTGTAGCTTATCAAAGTATTACATTTTTGAGTGTGAAAAAGGATTACAAATTTTGAGGATGAAAAAAATAAAAAGGAGAATTACTACTAAATTTAGAAAATATTCTTGTTTAACATAGAAAACAAAAATTCTCTCCTAGGCATGTGAAAAGAAGATGGCTTTTATCTGAGTACTACCGATGGTTCCTACTTCACAAATGATTGAAATGTCATAAAATGCACTATTTCGCTCATTTATTTATTTATTTTGTTTATAGAGTCGTAAATATAAATAAATGAATTATCATTTATATAAATGTATTATTATAAATTAATATTATAAATTAATGCTCATATGGATTTAAATTACTTTTCGTTTTGAACATGATTCGAAAAATTATTCATGCGATTGTGAAAACATATGAAAAAAAAACAGAATTTTTTATTATTCCTTGACGAGGAGTAAATAAAAAAAACGACAGTCATCAAGTAATCAAAAAGAATAAACAACAAATTGCATTATTCTTCGACAAAATCCATTTCCAAAAAACGAAAAAGAATAAGGTTAAAAAAATGAATATATAAAATATAACATTATTGAAATCAAAAATAGTTAAAGTAAATTAAAAAATATTTATAATAAGACCGTTCTTGAATGGCTATCGTAATTTTTACCGTGTAGAAATACTAAAAAAGTAAATAAATAAAAAATCGCAAACAATATTTAAAATAACATTCACAACATCAACTGATTTTTATTCCTACACAGGATCGAGGAAAAGTTAAAGTACCATTCAAATAATTGCTGTAAATAATTTAACTCAGAAAATCTTAAAAAGCAAAGAGGAGTACTATATAATGAAAAATAATTATTATTTTGAAACAAACTTCTGCAAAATTTTGAAAAATTTTTTTTTTTTTTTTTTCCCCCCGTAAACTACCTCGTTATTGGACTATCTAGTTCCGATCCTACAGTCTGATTCAAAATATTATGAAAATACCAGTAATTTAAATTAACGAGTGTAAAATTATCAACCAAGTTGGAGGTTTACTTTTTTTACATTATTTTGAATCAAAAGATTATTAAATCAAATAAATATTAAAAAAGAGTCAAGTTATCACGTGCAATACCGTTGGATAAGCTTTTTAAAATATTTGGAAAAAAATAATCTATGATTAGAAACAAAATAAAAGTGATAATTAAACCTTTTATATTTTTAGGAGCTTATTAAGTTATCGTTATGAATATTATCAATGCAATGAAACGTTACATTTATAACGATTTAGAACTATACCAAGCTTAAATTGTTTTGTTTTTTTAAACAGTAAAACTTCATTCGAGCCGATATTACACTAAAACATACACTTCAATTCATTTTTTAAAAATAATCTAAGAAAATAGACTCATACCTGAACTATGATAGGAAACTTTTTAGTTTTTGGTAAAATATTCTTTTGATCAAATGATGATAATTCTACATATTTTATTTCTATTATTATCATAGGTTTTATAAGTTTGATAATTTGGAGGATCGTTTAGAATTTGGAACCAGAGTAAAAAAAATTATATCTTATAGATTTTCTGTTTTTAAGGAGTTTTTCTTTTAGAGGAAATAGTTAACTAGTTTAAACTCAGGTACAATCATAATTAGAATCGATTATTAAATCTGAGAATCATAAAAGCTTCAAGTTATAACAAATAATAGTGATAACCTACCTAATTATTGATTTCGATTTTCTCAAGTCTTGAAAAAACGACTTCTTAACTTTACCGAAACACCAAAGAATTTTGTCCAGTTTAGCAAAGAAAAATTGAAAATTGTATACTAAAAAAATTTAAGGAATAAGCCAAGTATAAACTACACATCTATTTTACTTTTAGTGCAAAGATGATCAGAGCTATATGCTCAGGCCCAGAATATTATGTATATATATATAAAAAATAAAAAAAAATATATTCATTTGTTTTGAACTTGGAAATATTTTTTTTTTTTACCTTTCTAAAATTTATAGCAATGTTTTAATATCTTCAAAAGGATTTTAGTATTCCTCTTTTATTATAACGCCTTCTTGAATGGGTGTGAGGAGGGGGTCTGATACGATTAGTCCAATAAACAACTTATAATATCTTCGCTCAGGAAATTTTTTTTAAGAAAGTTTCTACGTCCCTTTCTACTAAAAAAAAGGAAAAATCATAATATTTCACCATTTGAGATTTATTAAAATCAGGAAGAGAGGGAATTACAAATTACCGAAGAGTTTATTACTTATTAATAAATTTTAAAAATAGGCAAATAAACGTTTTGAACGCTTTCTTTTATTTAAGGGTCGATCGTTTAATGATAGGCTTATTACATAAAAATTTAAAGAATAATGGAAAAACGAATTGGTGTTTTTTTTTATATATTTTCCAGTCTATAGATTTTATACGTAGAATAGTGTTCGCGACACGACTATCACTCACTCCCGATGAATCAAAGACCCTATTATAACCACAGCCTGCCCTGGCTTGATGTTTACCTGCCACTGAGATAGAACTAACACGTGTAGACACCTCACTCGTAACAAGCAGCACTACTCCCGAAGTAGCCCGGCAAACTGTTGGCGGCTCGGATCACTTCGGCTCTCTTCGGCTCCTAGCTTCGACCGCCCCCCCCCCTCCCCCCATTCTACTGTGAGCAATGACTCATTACATAGATCTCCACTACCACGGTCAGGGATCGTTAATAGTAATTATTAATAAGCACTTGGTGTCGGTTTTGACAAAGCCTATGGTTAATATCTCCTGTATATATGTATATAAACATAGCGATAACTTTCATTCGTAATTTTGTCGAGGAGCGTTTCCCTTTCGCTTATTTGAATACATTCAGAACACAAGGGACAACAATGAAAATGTGCTTAATCAACAATTCTCATAATTCCTGAAACATATTAAATTTATGAATAAGATAAAAGAACCAGTCACTTTCTAAAAGCATTGTTTTAAACATTAATATTACAAAATGCAAATGATTCCAAACAAAGCATTTAGTCTCTTAAGCAGTTCTTTATAGCTAAAGAATTTCAGCTTTCTTATTTCTGAAAGGAGTAAAAAAATGAAATACTGCCGTGCTAAGAAAGAACGCATGTATCGACCAAAAAGGGTCAAAATCGAAACTTTTATTTTAATCGATTCCAATACATTATGAAATTGATTTAAAATATTAAAATCGCAAGTAAACTCCTTTATTTTCCTTAAGCTCCATACAAATATACGACAATTTAAAAGTTTCCCATCCATAATATTTAACTAGAAAGCTGTAGGTCTCTCTTTTCAATGAAAGACTAAATTTAATATATTTTTCAATGGAAAATTCATATGTAAATATGCCCCTAAAAAACTCATAAGTTCCTCTTTTTAATATTAGACGAAATTTAATAAATATTTTTTATTGGAAAACACATATGCAAATTCTAAAAAGTTATAAAAATCGATTCTACTCCATTAGGTTTGACAGAAATGGTAAAAAACGATATCAAAACTTTGAGGCCATTTTTCTGTTTACAACATTTCGGTTGATACGGCTATCTTTGTCAGCATAGCGCCACTAATTTTTACAGCATTCATGGATGTATTAAAATTTAGCAAAGTGTGTAAAAACCTGTTTGAGTACCTGACTACCAGAAAAACCTCCGAAAGCAATAGTGAATGGAGAGGATTAAAGACAAGATTTTTCTAATGCTGAACTAAATGGGTGGAGATCTTCCTGTCAAAAAAAAAAAAAAACACATACAAAGCTGGTTATTTTTAAGAAAAATGTTAGTAGCCCTTCTTCTTAGATAACCTTTTAAGACTCACAACTTGTATAGTCTGATATCCTAGGCGCATATTACAGAAAGACCAAAAGAGTGTAAGTTAAGTTCATTTTCTTCAAACCAGCTAATCAGTGACGTAAATAACAACACCTCAACCATTATATTGAAGGAGGGAGAATGCGCGAAATAATGGGCAGGACTTGGAAGCAAATAATTAATACAAAGAAAAAATTAAATCAGTAAAAACATAAGACCGGGATTACCACATTAAAATTAAAATAAGAAACACTACAATACCATAAAAAAACTGATTCTAATAACTAATACAACAAG
Organism: Euschistus heros; assembly: GCA_003667255.2. Lineage (NCBI taxonomy): Eukaryota > Metazoa > Arthropoda > Insecta > Hemiptera > Pentatomidae > Euschistus > Euschistus heros. The sequence continues at coordinate 846,685 of RCWM02000059.1, forward strand.
ATTCTTGTTTAGAATATCCTAGACTCTAAACTTTTTACCAGCATGCAACGATAACGTGTGAATAACCTTTACTGGATACTTATATATAAAGTATAAAATAAATTTAATATATAAGAATAAAATTAATTTTATAGTCAGGGATGCTGTCGGTTTGTAAAATATACATCCAAGTTTAAATATATATATATATATATATATATAAAAGAATTGCCGACGTTTCGCTCTGCCTTGCAGGTCTTCCTATGAATTTTTAAATTTTATTATCTTCTGTAAATCTTTTGCAAAGAATAGATATTTTTTTTGTAAATTAATTTACTTTGTTTGTTAATTATTGTATCATTCATCTCACATCCAGTTTTTTTTATTTTTAGCCCTGAACAAGACCTACATGTCGAAACGTCGGCACTCCTTATATTAAGTTCTTTAAAACTTGGATGGGTAGTTTAAAAACCTAACTGCATCCCTGGCCATATTTTTCAACGAATATATCGTTCAGTCAATAATACTAGTTTCTTTAAAATTAATTAGAGCAGTACAGTGTGCGGGTGTCCTCCCTCGCTGAGCGCCTCTCCAAGTGCGAAACGAAAACTCATTCACATTCCTCAGTACCCAAACCCAAAATTTTCTTAAACTCAGTAGTTACCTTTCAAGATGACAAGTATCAAACCGTAATATTAAGAAAATGAGATAATTCAAACAAGATAAAATTATCATACCATAACTTACAATACCTCAATTTTTTTTCTTAATAAATCTAAAGGTTCGATGTCGTAGTAATTTTACTCTTCACTTGAGGTACGCATGATGATATAGAAGGATCAATACAATTAGGATTGATGAATTAAATGCCACTTCTATTGAGATTATTTTATTTGAAAACTAGTTTCGAATGCTAAACATTCATCTTCAGTTCTAAAACGTACAATAAAATTTTCAACACATCAGTACTATGTTACATAGATTAAATATACTAAGGTTTTTAAAACTAGTTTTCAAATAAAATAATCTCAATAGAAGTGGCATTTAATTCATCAATCCTAATTGTAATTTTTTACTTTTTTTTTTTTTTTTTTTTTTTTTTTTTTTTTTTTTTTTTTTTTTTTTTTTTTTTTTTTTTTTTTTTTTTTTTTTTTTTTTTTTTTATAATGCTGGTGATGAAGGACGTATCTCGTTATGCTGCGCGGGGATTCGGCGGAGGGAAATTAGCAGGTCTCGCTATGCTTGTGGAAAAAATAGGGGTTTGCAGGTAGTTACGCCTTTGCAATAAGTGGAAATAAAATTATAAAAACTAGATGGAAAACCAAAGCTCGAAACCAAACAAATTCCCCATTTATCGAATGAACGAATCGCTTATCTTTCTTGCAGGTCTCAATTACAAAAATTATTTATCTGTTTCATTACTTTAAGTCTATATAGATTTTTAATGTAGTAGTAATTTAAAAATTACTATCTATTTTTAGTATAAATATATAAATAAATATCTATTTTTAGTATAAATGACAGTTAATTGATTTCTCTAATTTATTTGTATTATAACCACTATATTACAGCTTTCCAATTATTCTTGTAAAAAAAAATATCATTTTACATTTTGATGGCTTAGTCATAAAGATAGTATTTAAATAATATTATTAATTACAGGAAAGCACCAAACATTATTTTGATACACCTTCCAAGGCATATACATAAATAAGTAATATAATAAAAAGGTATATCTTTATACAAAAAAGAGATTTTTGAACAAAAATATTTTTTTAAATACAATTTCTATCCAATCTTATCTGAAGGAAGCGCTGTGAAAAGTCAAACTCTTATCAGAACAACTTAAAATAATTGTTTTAAATGTCATATGAAGTTTAATGGACTCTATTACGCTCCAACTGTCAGACTTCGCCCAACAAAGGTTGAGATAACCTTTGCGATAACTAAGTCTATTTTAAAAGCGAAACTTAAAGTTAAAAATAATATTTGAGCAAATCGTAATAGTAGTAATATCAAATCTTAAAAAAAAAAAAGAAATTATGAATATTCAAAATTTCGTAATACATTAAAATATTTTATATTTTACTTACAGAATAGGAATGTGTTTTTCATCAGTAATATTTCAGTTACTCACCTGTAACAGAATAAAAACAGAATAATTATAACGAATAAGATACTAAAACAATTTGATAAAAATTAAATCAATGAAACAAAATAAAATTAATAGCATTTAAAATGTATGGGCAAATTAAAAATAATAATAATAAAAAAAAAAAATGTAATGATGTAAAAATAGCAGAGATAATAACCGAAAAAATATTAAATATTAGAAAGCAATGATTCGTAATTGAAAAGATCACATACAAGAAAAAATATTTCTTTTATATTTTCATTGTTTGGTTCTTATTCATATTTGTTTAATAAAACCCTTTCTTTTTTTTTTTTTTTTTTTTTTTTTTTAAGATTATTAACGGTTTTTAGGGCTGAGTGTGCTACAGTACACCATAACGTGATAGATGATTGGGCCCCATCGTTTAAAAACATGAAATGAGGTTAAAAATTGTAAAAATTAAATTAAATTATACATTTTTTAAAAGATTTATTCAATATTAGATCAATAAAAAAGGTAATAATAACAGTTAATTTAAATATTCTTTAATGTGTATGCTTGAAAAGGGTTAATATTCATAAACAATTGTGTAAAGAGAATGATTATATTTAAGACTTTTTTCAAATTTTCTTTCTTAATTTTAGTTTATTAGTTTCAATAATTTCTATCTTAATATTTTTATATTATTATTTATTACATTTTATTTTATTTCTTGTACAGTTAGAAGTTGTTTATTTTAATTTTCTTTTACTTTATTTCTTCATTTTATGTTTTCTTTACAATCATTGTACATATTGTATGAATGGAGTCTTTGTTATTTGTATTACATATTTCGCTTAAGTAAGTAAAAATTGTGCACTTTTCATGAGAGCATTTTTGATCGTTTTCCGAAATCCTGTAATTCCTATAAAAATATCAGTTGTACCAAAATAGATAATTTAAGGCCTTATTAAGAAGCACAACTTAATCAATTTTTCACAACGCAGGTATTTAAAAATCCAGTTCTGATGGTTAATAGTAAACTTGTTTTAACAGTAATTTGACTTGTCCACTTCTTCATGACAGCCACCGATATAATTTAAATTAATTGCATATTATTTTTTCCCTTTAGGTAATAATTCAATTTTTTGTATAGTGATAATATAATTATTCAATTTAAAAGCCAAATATACAAGTCTATAGTAATACTAATATATTAAATCAATTCATGTTGTGAGTATTGTTTAAACAAATATTTAAGTTTAACCCAAACAAAAAAACATATAATAATAAATAAAAACGAGATATTCTGTTATTGTTGCTTTTCCCCTGCGTTATATACATGAATGTATCTTTGTGAAACCTCCAAGCCGCAGGGAATTTTATGAGTTTTTGTGGAATTTTAACATGACAAAGTAAGCCCTGCGGTTGTCGGTTAATTCCCCCTCCCTTTGTCATTTCTTTTCAGACACAATTTTTCATTTTTTTCCCCTTTTAATCCTTTAAAGCTTTTACATAAAAGAAGAAGAAGAATAGTCAATCGATAATGAATAATGGGAAAATACAGTTGAATTATAAATACAGTTGACATGAATCAGTGAAATAAAATTAGCTTATTTGAGGTAAAAGGAAAACTCTATTTTGCTTTCCTTCCACGTTAGAATAGAGAGGGTGCAATTTCCTCCAACATGTCGCAATCATTAACGAGAACATTCAAAGGGTAACAAATGTCTGAGAATTTATTTTATTTTATTTTTTTTTCAACTTTAATAATGTATTTACACCAGAAATATAACAATAAAAAAAACATAAACCATAATCATGGCATTATATGGCAAAAGGGAGAAGGCTGGGAAATGGTTCTTTATTCCTGAACTTCAACTGATTTAAAATGCTACTATAGATCTCTCACCCAGCTCCTCTTTATCCATCACGATCCACATTAGGGCCTACGTTTTTTGTTATGACTACAAATTTTAATTATTTCATTTCCTAGTAGAATTCAAACATATTAGTTTCATGAATAGATCTGGATGAAACAAAGTACCTACGTAATATAGAATTGTTTTTTGATCATTAATTTTTTTTTTTGGTAGTACTAATTATCTTTTTTTACCTATTATTTTAAATTTCAGTTCTTGCATTTCCTGTTTTTTTTTTTTTTTTTTTTTGTTTCTTTATCTTAAAGCAGCCCTGTAGAGGGGTTTTATATGACCCTTAAATTATTCTTCTTGAAAATAGGATTTCATCTTCACAAGCCACTCAAACGAAATCCAATACAACATTTCCATCAGATCGTTTACTCCTTTCCTTCAAGGGCTTACTAAACAAAGCCTATAACCTTTTAATTTACTTAAAAAGATCGATATACACGGCTTTATTCAAAACTAAAAGGGTAAAGCGGAAAGCTAGAAGGTTCAACCAAACCATTAAATCCCGAAGCTTCGCCCAATCCCTAGAATCCAGAATCCATCTAAAATCCATTACTGCACAAACCAGTTAGCTGATATTCTTGATCTTCAATCTATTCAGGATAATCCTCTAAGGCAGTGGTTTAATACCTTTCTGTATCTTGTGTTCCTTTCCTTAAAACAAAACAGAAATATTCTTCTATAATCCCAAAAAATGATGGGCATGATTAAGACGTGGATAGTTGGGCAGGTAACGTCCTGCATGGAGGTAGAGGATTAGGAATGCTTATGAACTTAACTACGTTCATAAAGAGGAATCCGAATTCCACGTCATTAAAAAAATCCAGACTTTCTTATAATTTGTATTGGTGATTTTTCTATCCTATAATTGTTATTGTGCTCTTGTTATTAAATAAAAGTCAAAAGTTGGTTTGAATGTTTCCTGCTGGAGACGAGAGACACACGAAGAGTCTCCTAACCTTAACAGGGGACCCCACATAAAGGTTATCAAGCAGTCTGCATACGTCCGCATTAGTGCACCCTCTCCACTCTTCGAAACACTGCTCCAAGGATTTGCCCAAGGTCCCAAAAAAACCTTTCTCCGAAAAACCTTGTTTGCTTTATCATCAGACTATTTCGTTTCCCATGCCTCAGATCCATATGTGAGGAGAGGGCTGATCAAAGTATCTTCATGAGAGCAACATAACGTTTGACCCGTGTCGGGAAAGGTAGGAAAAAAGAAAAATTATGGTGGGGGTGAGCCAAGTAGAGAGGATCGTCCGGATTAAAAGGTATCCGGGTTACTGAGGTCTTACTGTGTATAAAATTTTGTGTATTAAAAGATGGAAAACTTTGATGAATATGGAATAACTGTGTATAAAGTATATAAAGGATTTATGGGATATATCATAATTATTCATCGCCAAGACCAAATTATTTAGGCATGAAAATGGTTTAGCTAACGAGGTAACCATAATGAGGAGGGATAGGCATAGGATAGGACGGGGATGGGTCCTTGTTTGCAAGCCGAGCTAAAACTCCTCCCATCAATCCTCTCTCGACTCTAATAGAAAGACATATCAATCAACTCTCTTGACACTATCTTCATCCCATCAAGTCCTTTAAACGATTCCTTTTATTAGGGCTTTCGAAAAATTTATGTACATATAAAATTACAGTGAAACTTATTAGCAATTAATTAATATTATTAAACAGGTTTGGGCTATATTTTTTAAACAGGTGATATTAAGGTTAGCAAATTTACAGAATTCGTAGTTAAACCCTGACAATGATTTCGATGCCCCACACAGAGTTTAACATACTGACAGACGTACTATTTTAAAAATGAATGTTCTTTATAACTAGAAAATTTTCTAAATAACCTTATTTAGAGTTCTTCAAGCTGAAGACAATAAGCGAATAAGCTGAAAAAAAAAATTAAGACAGGTATCATCCAGAAGCTAACGTTACCTCCTCCTGACATTTATTTTGATACTTGTCATTTATAGTTTGCTAATTGTGGAGAGTGCTTGATTCGTAAAAAAAAGAAGTTCCGGTACTGTGGGCTACCGGGTGGTAGTGAGAGAGGTTGAGGTCGTTCTGGAAAATCGAAATATCGGAATGAGTTCTAAAAGCGATATTTTAACGATATTCTGAACAAATTAAAAAATTAATCAGTGGCAAAACAGCAATCCAATTTTGATTGAAATTTGAGGTTAAATTGAAAGTGAAGTAACTTTTTATTACCATAGCCGTTGGTCTATATTTAATTATTATGTATGTTTACCTTGAATGACAACTAAAAGATCTAAACATTTTGTTATATTTTTACCTTTTTCCCGATCGGAGGTTTCGTTATTTTCTTATGAGGTATGTATTATGTTTTATTTATGCATATGTTTGATATTATTTTGTTTTTCTTTTTAGAGGGATTAGAAAAAAAATAACGGTTTCGGAACAGCGTACCCGTGCATACCGTCACAAAGCTAGCTCTGCTTATGGGGGTCTCTCATCCAGTCTCTGGTAGGTATTCTCGGGTATATTTGTTGCAGCCATGTTTTGCATGAGTCTGTTGAGATGGTAATAAAGTTTGTCGTGAAATATTCTGAATAATGTCTTTATGTGGCTCTCAGTTCAGAAGAAATGTATGCAAGTCTGTATCCAGTGTTATATTACATACGTACATTGGAGATCGTGTAATTAGTCGCGATAATTGTTATTGAAATATTTGTTGTATATGTGACTTTTTTTTAGATGAACCATGTATCAGAGATGCTTAGCCCAAACAATGTTTCATTTAGCTAGTGTATGTTTACAGATGCTGTCTTAGTTTCAGAGAGGATTATAGAGGATTCAGAGATCTTTGTAGCAATGGGAACAAGAGTCCAAGATGCAAATTAAAGTAAGTCGCCTTTGCTAAACATGAGGGGCCAATTTCACCCTTCTATCAAATATTATAGGTATTTTACTGTGTAGTGTGAATGTAATATGTTGAGAGTTTAGTTTGATTTTTCAATGTTAAAATTAAAATAATTTAAATTCCAACTAAAGAACTTAAAGATCTTAACGGTAGCTACAACACTATTGACGATCTGTACTTTCAGATAACGATCATTATTAAAAATCTCAAATATATTCTTCAAACAATTAACATTCAGAAAAGTACATCTATAAATATATCTTAAATTGCATAAAAGTAATAAATGCATGAAAATATCAATTTTACATAGTTTTTTTAAAGGAGATTATACTTGAGTTGAATTGAGTTGCAGAAATTTTATTTTAGTTCGTTAGAGCGGATCGCCAGGGATTAATGGAAGATGTTTGAATTAAAATCTCGCAAGGAAATAGTCATAGTCTGTCTAACTAGACTATTAGTCCAATAATTTGTCTGAAGGTTTATTGTGAAATCGATAAGAATTCTTACCTACACTATGGGAAAGAAGCAGCCAAATTATAAGATTCTCTGAGGAAAAAGCCGAGAAAAGCTGATCTCCGGTTCCAATCAACTAGAGGCCCCCAAAGATGTCTCAGTAAGCCTCTTACATTTGATCAAGTCATGGCTCTCAAGGCAGAAATCGATATTAGGACCTCCACGGACTTTCTTGTAATATAAATCAACGAGAATCGTATGAACGGTCGGTTATAATAGTTAAAAAAAATATTTGCATAGCTGAAATAAATATTTTTATCTAATATTAGTCCAGTCAATGAGTGATGAAATGAAGGGTGTAGAGTGCATGAAATATGCGATAATTTTTGACTTCATAGCTTCGTTAGAAATAGTTAAAAGGTTAACATACTAAACGTCACCGCCCCAGGGGGGGGCGGGGGGGTGAGCTAACGGTGAAGGGAGGGGAGAAGTTCTATTTTTTTTGGTTTATCGATTATATCCCGAAAACGGTTAACTCTAAAACAATATGTTTCAAATAAACTTAAAAGCTAATTAAATTTCCTATAAAATTAATTTTATATACATTTGTTGTAATTCAAACCGTTTACGAGATATTCGTTATTGAAAATCGGTGATTTTCGGGAAAAAACAAATGTTACCTCACATTTTGTCAAACCTTTGCTTCTAGTACTTTACACAATCGTTTCTGGGAAAAAACGTCAAAATAATTAAATTTACTTTAATTTCATATATACGTTTTTGGTATTTAAAGCAAATGTTTTTAAAAAAAGTGAGGTAAACATTTTTTTTTATTTCTAAAATTATTGATTTTTAATAACGTATAACTCGAAAACCGTTGGAATATCGGCGAATATGTATCTAATTAATTTTATAGGAAATTTAATGAGCTTTAATTTTGATTTGTAGCATATTTTTCTAGAGTCTACCGTTTTCGAGATATAATCAAAAAACATATTATTGGGACCTTCGCCCCTTCCCCCCACCCTTAGCTCACCCCCCAGGGGCGGGGATTTTTAGTATGTTTACCTTCTAACTATTCCGAACGAAGCTATGAAGTAAAAACTTATCGCATATTCCATGCACTCTAGAATGTGTTTATTGACTGGACTATATTATTTTTAACATATTTACAAATAGTCCACAGTTATTACCATATTTACAAGTAAAATTTTATGTGAGGCGACCAGCCTACTGGGAAGCCGAGTCCGAAGTTTGATCAACTTCTCTTTCCATGTATCTTTATCCCAAGCCTTTCTCCACCATAGTGGTCCGAACTTATTCTTAAAGATATGATAAATATGGTTAATACGTTTGATTTTGTTTGTATTTAATTGAATTGAAGGTTTATTTTGTTGAGTTATGAACATCATAAATTTGACTGCATGAGATCGTTATGCAGCAGGGTAAAACGAGCTATGGGTGGGTAGAGAGGAATGGAAGAAAATTCTTTAAGATATGTAGGTCAAGGAAAACTAGATTAATGGAAGATACTTTTTCATAAAGACAATATGGTCGTCTGTAGGATATATTTTATGAAGAATACAGTCTAGGATGCAGCCAGGTGTAAGAAAAAACACACCCAAGTTTAAAATAAAAAATGACTCCATTAAAAGTTTTTTTTTTTTCAACTTGGATGTGTTTTTTTCTAACTCTTGACTAAAATAAAATTATTTTTGCCGAACAAAAAATCTGTTGCTTTTTGATATTGTGTGAAAAAAATATGAATCATGGGCCTTTATTTGTAAGCACTGGTAATGTAATGCTGATGTAAGCATTTAGTCTCTGTTCGTGTAGATTACCAACTCAGATTAAAATTAAAAATTAGATGTCTAATTATGCTTTTACGTAACCTTAAAACAGCAAATCAATGCAAATTTTACCAGGTTAAAAATTACGGCTATACGGGAAAATATCATTAAGGAAATAATGCTTATTGATTGCATGCTACAGTACAAGATTTTTACCGATAAACAAATAAAAACGCAATTTTTAGTTAAATTTATTGAAGTTCTTTACTTATGAGTCACTGTTCTTCCCGCGATACATTATTCTCGAACCTGTGTCCTAGTAAATGTTTAATTAAATTTCAATGTTGTTTTCATTTTAAAGTAGTTAAGACAAAGTAAGAAAGATGTTGAGCAGATTGAGTGCCCACATTATCATTATTTTAAAAGAAATGGGTAAATATAGAGGGGTTTTGATTAACAAAATCGACAAATCGTCATATTTTTTTAACCCTTTAGCAAGCGATGTTTCCTGTAGGATTAATGCCTTTTGCTCAATAAATTACGTAATGTCCAACGCATCATCCTACTCGTTATCGTGTAGTATCCTTTATTTAACTTTGGATTTTTTGATACATGAATGTTAGCGTGGCTATAGCCATTCAAAAGGAAAAAAAAATGTATTCAAAAATTCCTGGCCCGTTAAGGGGTTAGAAACTAATGGTTAAAAAAAAAATAATAAATAGAAATAATTGATACTTGAAGTCCCATGTATAGAGATTTGACTGCACTTTTATCTTTCATGACCTTGTGTTTTATTCATCAGTTATGAAAACTAGCTTTCATTTCATAAAAAGAAGTTAAAATGGATTTAATATTTTTTAAATAGAATAAATAGAAGTATTAATAAATTTGGTAGCATTCTTATCAAGTAAAAACATAAGTCATTTATTATATGTTCCTTCTAATATACACATTAATTATTAATTTTAAAAGAAATTATCTTAGAAAAGTAATAACTATGATTTTCATTCCGAACTGGAAGTGTAAAGCACACATAGAATAATAGTGTTTATGGTGTAATATATAATAGAGAATGAGGTAATAAATTCATTCATATATAAAATATAATTTATATAAAACATTTTTTTTTAGAAGAGAAATTTAAAAACAGATAATAAAACTTACATAACTAATTTAAAAAAAAAAAAAATGATTGAAACATTAAACAGATTTAGAGTAAGGGGTAACGAGCGCAAAGTGGGTTTTCCTAATGAGTCATGTTTACTGCGGGCGGCCTAAAGCGAATTTCGTGGGCCGTTAATCAATGCGGATTCGAGACAGCAACGCGACGATCAGCGATATGAAACGAGACTTCAAACGGAATTACTAATTACACAAAACCTCTTAAGGAATAGCAGCTATGAAGTCAGAATAAGATAAACAAAGATGGCAATCCGAGCCGCCTCGGATTTCCAATATCAATTTAGAAGTCGACCATCGCCATAATTTATGAAACCGGAGAGCAACGATGAGAAGTAAATTACGGAAGTTGAGAGCTTTCAAGATGGGGGAGGAATCCTTTAAACAGAGCACGCTTTTAAACTTATTCCAGCCATTAATTTTAGTAAATCCCAGTCCAGAAGGAGAAAATATGCTAATTAATGCAAAATAGCTTTGAAGCGGGACTGTTTCGAAAAGGATTTTCGTTGTTTTCTTGATACCGCCTGGTTAGTAATTAAATCTTATTTAAAAAGTTAACAAAAAAATCAGTGCTGTCAATTAGTATCCATGATATCGGACAGTTTACCAATTACGTACATCAATAAATATAATCATTGAATTAGTTTGAGATTTTCCACTTGCTAAAGCTAAATATATACTATTAAATAAAAATACAAACCATTTTTCGTTTGTGATCGCTAACCGCAAAAACCACTAAACTAATCTGTACAAAATCTAAACTACATAGTCTTCATAGTTCAAAGGAAGGTTTAGCAATAATAAAGTTTAAATATTTTAATTAAATTGTTGTTAAAAAAAGGAATAAAAATATGGTACGTAGTGCAGTTTGAAAATTGAGCGGTAGTTGGCGGTCGCTATTCAAGGGAGGTTACAAAGATATGGTGTTATATAGAGCTAATGATTAATAACAAAATTTGCTTAATTCAATGAAATTGTTATAAAAAAATCTATAAATAGGTTTGTGATGTATGTATCCCGGTATAGTTTAAAACTCTAAAGATAAGAGTATGCAATTGTAAAACTACTGAACCAGATGAAATCAATACAATTACTTCTGAAAAATAAAAATTTCGCTCATTTGCTTTTCGATATTGTGTGTCAAAATATGATTCATGTTGTGTAAGCTGAACTGCTGTTGTGTAAGCACTGAAAATTCTGTTCATTATCTGCAAGTTTCTTTATAGTCCCTGCCTATCAGGATTTCCTACTTATAGATTAACACTAAAAATTGGATGTTTAATTATAATTTAACGTAATCTTCTAATTGCAGCTAACCTGGGCAATTTCAACCAGGTTAAATATTACTGCTATACGTGATAATATCATTGAGGAAATAATGCTTATTAATTGCCATGCTACAATACAAGTTTTTATCGAAAAATAAACAATGGAATCTACGGTAGATCACATTACATAGGCATACAATATATCAGGACTCTACCGGTATAAAATCAAACAGTGAAGCTACTCGAAAAATTTCGCTGGATATACAGCACACTAAATAACTTGAAACAGAATGTAAACCTAATGGGAGCAAAATAACGTATTTGCCAATTGAAATGTGAAGCGCAGCACAGCCAGGAAGTCCGGAAAAATATTTTTTGTTTTATACGTTAAATCTGTGGACACAGAAAATTGCCAAAGTTTTTTAATGCTCCTATAAATTAAAGAATAAATGTTCTGTCTTCAGCTGGACTCGAACTCAGACCCGGGGTCTAGTTACTCACTTAGCCTACTTCCTTTAGAAGATAACAAAAAAAAAAAAAAAAAAAAAAACTGTACCACATACAACCCATGAAGGGTCTCGGGTTCAGTTCTTAGGTAGGCTGTACTGTTTCTGAGCCAACAGTTGTGAAAGGAGGTAATTTGGCCAGAATCCACGCTCAACCGCCAGGTTTTTCCCCATAATTAAGGGTACCCACTTTTTTAGAAGGCTGGGTGTGCCCCAGGAGGGTCTCCCGACCTCGAATTCGATCCAGGGCTGAAATAACAGAAAATAAATTTTCTGCCTTCAGTCGGACTCGAACTCGGGCCCGGGAGCATGGTAGTCAAGTGCCTTACCCACTGAGCTACCGCGCCTCCTAGGAAGATAACAAGGTGTATAAAAATAAATATATAAATTGTGTTTCTTTCATCCTGGATGTCTGACATATATGTTGCAAATAACATAATATCAAATTGTTGCTACATAAATAATAATAATAAAAACATAAAAATTTAAATATTTTTCGCTACCCATTTTCATCTTTTACAACAGTACTGGTCGGCCTAATGTGAACTTTTTTTTTTTTTTGTATTTAAAAATACTGTTTTTTCAAGAAACTATGAATCACAAATTTTTCTATATACTATCCTAGTATAAACACATAAAAAAATAAATTCTCATCAGAAATAAAACGGTATACATTGTTTTTAGTAGTGTTCAAGGTGAAACATTTTTTAATATATTTTTTTTTAATTCGACAAGCACGTTTAAACTAATGGATATTTAAAAATTAAATACATTTTATTGTTATTGTATTTTTTTTTTGTATATAAATCCATAAAGGCAAATTAATTTAACTAATAATAATATTTATTAAATAAAAAAACTGATAGATAAAAATAACTACAGAAAATTTAATTATAAATATACTTTATTAGCAGATAAAAGAATTTTACACTCATGGAAATGGAAATGGAAAAAATGGAAATTCTTGAAACCAAAAAAAGAAAAACACCCTAATTCGTTTGTAAATTTAATAAGAACGCTAGATAGGAGATTGCCGAGGATATGGCTTGGAAAATAGATGTAGAAAATATACGATGGGGAAGTGTTCTATGAGAAGAAAAGACCCAGAAAACAGGAACTCATAAAAAATAAAGAAATTACTTTGGTGGAAAACATTAAATAAAAAAATATATACATTATGTATTAAATATATAATTTATAAAAAAAAAAATTAGAATATATATTTATGTATAGATATAAATTTTAATTTTATATATGTAATTATAGAGACGTATAGGTTCTATGAAAAATATAATATTTAAAAAAAACGTATAAACTTTTTTTATCTTAACAGGTGCTTCTGAATTTGCTGCGTCAACAAAAAAAAAAAAATCATAAAATTCAATAGCTGAAACTTATTCAGTTGAATAAAAATGGGAGCTGAGACAAACTTAAAATTCGTCACGCAAAGCTAAAATAAAATGCAAAGGAAGTATTCTAAAAAGAGTGTAAAAAGACCAAGTTAGAAGAAATTGTTTGTTTAACAGATATTCCTTATAAAAACTTTGACTACTAAATAAAATATGGGATATACTATGAATATATTAAGCAGCGAAATTTATTAAAATCGAAAAGTTATTTTTTTCCCTTTAAAGTAGCAGCTGCAATGGATGTGATTTAAGTCTGCAACTTTAAAATAAAATGTCTTAAATCAAAGTTTGAAAGTAGAAGATGATATATTGCTTATTGGAAAAGTTTCAGAAAATAAAGAACACTGTGACCGCAGTAACTTGAACCGTGTCTCATACAGCTCTTATCGATCGATAACCAAACTTCCCATTTCATTATTAAAACAACAGTACGTTTAAACTAATCGTGGTCAAAGGGATTTTAATAATTTGATATTATTGCCGAATGAGTCGAGGTTGTTTTATTATGTAAGATGAAGTTGAATTTCGCTATTCGTCTTGGAGATGTTAGGAATCTAAGTAGAACATGTCAAAATTAAAAAAGAAAATTGTGTATTTTTCAACGTTTTCACAAACATTGAAAGATTCTGTCAATACAATAATAAATACAATCGTCTCATTTTGAGTGGACAATAAATAAATCTTGACATTTCGAAGGACAACAGATTTTGGGACATTCAATTACGGGTGCGCCACTGCAGGCTTAGGGAAGGCGCAGCATGAGAAGGCGAGGTGATGAGCCTAAATAAATTTTCTAAAAACATTTATACCACACTTTCTTTAACACTTCAGCAGAATTTTATAAAAAAAAAAACGAAACCGCCTTCTGAAGGTGCGTCTACCCTACGGGTCTCACCTATTCGGGGAAAGGTGTTGGGTCATTGGTGTTCACTCACCCAAAGGAAGAAGGTCATCCATCGAAAGGGGCGAAAAGTAGATAAGTGATAAGTGGCTTGGAAATAAGTGCGTTACCCTAGCAACCTTGATAGAAAAGATTACAGCTCTCATGCTGCCGAGACGGTAAGGAAGGATGGATTAAGAAAAAATATAGTCACGCATCAACAGTTTAACATTGGGGTACTACTTATTATAAACAGCAATATTTTTAGTAATCCTCATGGGGAATCGTGCCTGTTCCAGGCTCCTCGAGAACACGTCATGCGTCCCGGGAATCGATCCATTGAAACCACGTTCGTAGTCAATTCACTTTGGATACAGGGAACTTATTCCTACGCATCTGGAATCGGGTACTAAAATATATTTCAAAATCTACAAACTACTTCAATAATTTCAGAAGCTTCGAAAAAAAAAAAAAAAAAAAAAAAAAAAAAAAGAAAGAAATGTTTATTTAACAATGAACCAAGAATTAATATTCAATATATGTTTTGATTAGACGTTTTATCGACAAAAAGTTTGCTCAGCTTTTACAGTTAATGCTATATTTTTGACATAATACACTCGTAGCTGTAAAGAAATAAGTTACCAACGAAACCCATTTTCAAAGCAAAATCCATCTAGCTGAAGGGAACACATTTCCATACCAATTTCAACGGACATATCGCCATATGTTACGGCAAGTATTGTGGGATCCCATGAAATAATAATCAGATAAGAAAATTGGATTCATATTTCATTCCCGCGGAATATGTAAAGTGACGAAGCAAGTTTTACGCAAGGAGTATTCTGAGATATGGAAACGAAATTACAGGCAGGGATATTTCAAATATTCTTCTTTCTCTACTAAAAAATTTAGTAAATATGCAAAGTAAATATTTTGTTAAATATTCTTTTCTTTCATGCTCAGAGATTTAAGAAAAGAATATCGGAGTCTTATTTCAATACTGAAATTATCGTTATTCTAACAGACATTATGATAATATATATTTAAGATTTTTTTTTTTTTTTTTTTTTTTTTTTTTGTAATTTCGATCCATGCTAGGAGGAGGTACTACTGAGTCTAAATCTCTATACTACACATCTAGTCAGCGAATTCACTTATTGTTGAATTTGTAACAGGTGAAAATAAGAAATTGAAAGAGAAAAAAAAAGAGCATTTAAAGATTTCCTAGCATATTGGAACCATATAGGTTTCTTCATAAAAAAAAAACAGCGTATTAGTTAAAAAAAAAAAAAAAAAAAAAAAAAAAAAAAAAAAAAAAAAAAAAAAAAACAGCAGTTCTCAATAAAGAAAAAGTAATGAAATTACATTAATAATACAACAACAATAAATAATAAAACTAAATAAATATACGATTTATTATTATAGTCTTTTAATATATTTAGATTAAGTACTTCAACCCAAAGAAAAAAATTAATTAATTTGTTTATAAAAACAGAAAAATGGTGTTTAATTTGCTATTAAAATACATTTATATATATACGTATTCAACACATAATAGCAGCAGAGGCACACAGAAAGTAAGCCTCTTGAATCGATACACACTTCCTTAAATGGTGACGTGATCATTAAACGACCTGTTCAATAAAATTCCGACAAACAAGTTCGATATACAAATAAAATAAAATAAGTAAAATAAAATATATATATAGATAGATAGATAGATATTTTTGGCAGTAAAACATTCACTATGTTTATTAGTTTACACCAAAAAGGAAGTACTTTTTTTGTTTGGTAAAATAAAAATATTAAATAATAATAATTATCACAATTACTCTATTAGTTGAATTCTTCTTTCATAAGTTACATTTTTGTTTTTAATAAATGTTTTTATGAAATTCATATAACAGGACCAAAGATAAAAAAGGTGTTTAGTAGAGATGAACCGACTAGGCGAAATGCTTTCGGAGTGCGAAACAAGCGCGGACTATTTTGTTCCTTCATCATATTTCAAACTTAAAAAATAGATTAATTGAAATGAAGACGTGGCCTTCTTTGATAATAATTTTTATTTTAGATCCATCTTTACAGTTTATTCTTTATTCTTGAAACATGAACAATTTTTTTGTAATCTTATATCGATCTTGAAGAAAGATCATGATATTAAAAAAAATATATATGTATATTGAATTCGATAACTTCTACAATGTTGAACAAAGAACTTAGGTAACATACTTTTTTTATTTCAACAGTGGTTTGGGTTTGAAGCCATTATTAAGAAATATAAAATCTTAATTGAAATGTAATATAAAAGTTAGAACACGAAAAGGAAACTGATATTTTAGCAATTTAACACGTTTTACTTACAACTAGCAATTCCCTTCGCGGCTTCGTATTCTTAAGTAAAGAACTTAAGAAGAACTAATAATTGAATTTTTATTTGTTTATCGATAAAAATCTTGTGTTGAACTATACAATTGAAAATTATTTCTTCAATGATAGTTTCAGGCATAGCAGTAATTTTTAACCTGGTTAAAATTTCACTGATTAGGTGCATGAAGATTACGTAAAAGCATTATTAAACATCCAATTTTTAATTTTTATGTGTGAGTTGAGAATCCAGATGGACGGAGACTAGAAACTCTGGGATTACAGACTGCATTATCAGTGCTTACAACTATAAGGCCATGGAATCATATTCGCAACACATGTATAAATATTTTTTAATATTAATAGAATATAAGTAGATTTTATAATCAATTTCAAGCTCTATATAACACTGATCCATTGTAAGCTCTCATGTAGAATGGCGTTTGCCACCTATCGGATATTTTTCAAACTTCAATGTTATCAACGGATTATAGATTTTTTAATTACAAATTAATCGAAAATCAGTGTAGTTTATTATTACTAAACCTTTTTGAGACTATAAAGATGATGTGATTAAAATTTGGTACAGAGAAATATGGCTTGTCCCTTTACATCATAGTATAGATAACATGTAAATATTTTTGCTTTTTTGGCAAGATTAAATTTCAAATTTCACAACTAGCATTCTAAGTAAATTGCTGATTTTTGCTTTAATTATCTAAAAAAAACAGAAGAAAAACTATAAGATAAACAAAAGCCTGTATCTACCTGTATTGAAGGCTATAAAAATATGAAGGAAGTGCCCCAGCCGAATTCTAACGAAAGCAACGATCGGGCTTGGCCTATTCGTCAGCCGACTATTTGGCCTTTTTACCACCTAACTAATCGACAAAAGTCATAGTCTGTCAATCTCTAATGTTTTGTCGCCATTTTTAAGTTAAAACTTAAAAGGATGTCTCCTAAACGAAGTTATGCCAATAGACAAGACGAATAGGAGGTTTTAAAACATTTCATGGATTATTACGTAACCTTCTAAGACAACATCGTTTTACGTACCGTTAAACAATTGTTTTTTGGACGTAATTTTTATTGGGTCCAGAGGACATAGATATTTGTAAATTAAGTATACAGTATCTCAATTGATTCTTATTTTTCGCTAAATTATTCGTATAATGGATATGTAATATATAGGATGATGTAATTTTATGATTAAAAAATTTGTAATTCCTTGGACCTCTAGTAGTTCCAGTAAGTAATGCGATTAAAACTTAAAAAGTACTTTAACTTAAGTATCTAAATTATTAATATAAAAGTATATTCAACTTAAGTTCGATTACTTTTAAAATAGCATTTAATATCCTCATAATTTACAGCATAAAACATGGACAAAAAAGATACCTAAACAGATCCAATTATTAAACAATAAATAAACTTGAAAATAAAGAGGAAAAGTAAAATAATATTCTAAATGTGATGAATGCTTTATGCGGCCTTGACAATAGGCTCCCAACAAGAGGGCAGTTTATTCCATTACCGACAATACTCTTTACAAAGGACATTCAATCTTTATCAATTTAAAAAAAAAAAATATATTAAACCTGAGTTCGTACATTTATTTTCCTTCAAAGAGAACTTCTGTTATTTATAGTAATTATTTGAATATTATTGTGTAAACTTCAATGTGTTATTATTTATTTCCACATTTATTTAATAAGATTTTTCCCCTCAAGATCATTACAGAAAAAAGCTATACAAAAAATAATTTTAAGAAATACAGTTAAATAAATGTTGTTCAGTTAGAAACACTGATGAAAGAGCTAGTTAAGAAATAATGACTCAATCCAGAGATATTGACTAGATAATCAATAACCTTGCATTTACAGAACAAGAAATCGTAAGCGTCGAAATATTTTACATTAAACGGATAATTTCGTATAAAATAAAAAATTTTGTATAATAAACTTAAAATAATTTACTAGAAAATGTTAAAGTTTCTTCTACAGATTGCTAAAAAAAATGCTATGTATAATGATTCAAAACTAGTCTACAAAATAAACGAAATAACAATAAAAGTGGCACATAATACATCAAATCCTAATAGACTAAGAGCCCGTGAACCCCAGAACTTCGTTATTTTATAGAAGATGAAACTTTGTCAGTGCATGCTCCCAATAGAGGTAGGAACGATGAGCCAGGAATGAAGTTCGGGTTATCGTGGCCTTGGCAGGTAAACGGTGCTAAAGGTGTGTAAAATACCAGTCTACTATCGTCAATTCTAAAGCGTGATTTTTTGATATTTCCTTCAGAACTACTTACGTTATAGCATAAAAGTACTTACGTTATAGCATAAAAGCTGATTTTTATATATATTACTCAGGCAATGATTATATGATGTTTCCTCATCAGCCAGACACTTACCATCGTGGCAACCCCCCACCAGACACTTGCCATCGTGGCAACCCCTTACTAGACACCCTTAGTGTTCATTTATTTGTTATTGTATTTACGTTATAGTATAAAAGCTGATCTGTATATATATTACTCAGGCAATGATTATATGATGTTTCCTCATCAGCCAGACACTTACCATCGTGGCAACCCCCCACCAGACACTTACCATCGTGTCAACTCCTTCCCAGACACCCTTAATGTTCATTTATTTGTTATTGTATTTACGTTATAGTATAAAAGCTGATCTGTATATATATTATTCAGATTATATGAAACATCATATAATCATTGCCTGAGTAATATATATAAAAATCAGCTTTTATACTATAACGTAAGTACATTTCTGAAGGAAATATCAAAAAATCACGCTTTAGAATTGACGATAGTAGACTGGTATTTTACACACCTTTAGCACCGTTTACCTGCCAAGGCCACGATAACCCGAACTTCATTCATGGCCCATCGTTCCTACCTCTATTGGGAGCATGCACTGACAAAGTTTCATCTTTTATAAAATAACGAAGGTCTGGGGTTCACGGGCTCTCACTCTATAATTGCGCGCTGATTCTTCTATACCAGGGGTGCTCAAACTTGAACTGCTGGCGATCTACCTCAATATTTTTAGACTACTTACGATCGACTCTGAGACTGCAAGTGTGTGTGATGCAGGGTTGTCGTACATACACGATACACCCTACCTACCTAGGTAGGGTGTACCGTAGCATATATAGATATTAGCTTTCTGCACAATATAGGTACATTATTTTAGTCAAGGTTTGGGTTAGGTTTAGTTAGGTTCTTCTCTACAATATCAATGAAAAACTCATAGTTATTCAAAATTGCGAGTTTATTTGTTGTTACAAAACAAAAGAGTTACATATGGTGTTAAACTTAACTAAGGAGTGGCTTTGGATGTTGAAGTGTGGCACTGCATGTCCTCAGCATACTTTTCATAAGATGGTACGTAACCACTGAGTGCTAATCTCAAGCATGATGACATATGATCGTCAGTTAGTCGATTGCGATATTTTGACTTAATTATCTTCATTTCAGAAAATGCAGACTCGCACAAGTAAGTTGACCCGAAAAATGCCGTCAGTTGAAGGGCGATTTGCCTTACATTCGGATATTTATCTTCAGATATAAAACACCAGAACTTTGTATCAGATGCTGTAGCTTTGAGATGTATATCTGATATAATCTGCACCAACTCATTTTCAACAGAACATGAGTTCATATTAAACTGACTTGCTATTTCAGTAGCTAATTCCTCAATGTTTTTACATGAAAAAGGATAACTCATAAATGATGCTATATTTTCCAATTTACTGCAATCATAAAAACGCATTTCGAATTGTCCCAAAATATTTGATAATTCAGCCTCATACGTATCATAATTCAACTGAGGAATCCTTGCTTTCAAAGACGGAAAATGTTTCAGATCCTTTCTTTTCAGTTGATCTATCATAAGTTGCAATTTACTTTTGAATGCGTTTACTGCGCTAATCATCTCAATAATAGTTTTTCCTTTACCTTGAAGCTCCAAGTTAACGGTGTTTAAGTGCATTGTGATGTCAGTCAAAAATGCCAAATCATTTAGCCATTTTTCGTTTTTCAAAATCTGAGTGTCATCACCTCTTTCGTCTAGAAAAGCTGTTATTTCGGGCAATAATTCTTGAAACCTTTCTAGGAATTTTCCGCGACTCAACCACCTGACGTCCGTGTGAAGAACTAAATCAGTGTGTTCAGCTGACTCCCTATCTTCCAACTGCAACTGAAAGAGCCGCCGTTGCAAGCTACGTGCACGGATGGAATTCACAATTTTTGTTGCAATGCCCATAATTTCCTCCGTGTTTAAAACTTTTGAACACAAAACTTGTTGATGTATAATGCAATGGAATGAAAAAAATGAAGGGAATTCTTCATTAGCTCGACACAATGCCACAAAACCGTTTTTGTTTCCAGTCATTGCTGGTGCTCCATCGGTTGTAATGCACACTAATTTATATATTGGTAGCTCGTAGTTTTTTTTACAAAATTGAAGAAAACGTCATATATATCTTCGCCACGGGTCTTCCCCTTCAGAGGAATGATTGTCAAAAATTCTTCCTTAGCCAACATGTCAATGAATACCATCCGAATAAAAATACACAGCGGGCAGTGTCTGTCATATCGATGGATTCGTCGAACTGTAAAGAAAAGTATGTACATTCCATGATATCATGTTTTAGTTTATCTGCGATGTCCTGACTCATGACTTCAATACGCCTTGTGACAGTCGGACGAGATAACTGAAGTTCTCTAATAGCAGACATGATTTCTGTTTTATTTTTAAAATCTCCAAATAAAGTCTCACCCGCTTCAATAAATGCTTCCTTCACCACCGATCCATCTTCAAATGGTTTCTTGTGTTTCGCCAAAATATGAGATATTTTAAATGACGCGATCGTAGCAGCTTTTGATTGTTTGGCTGGTCTTGTGAACATGGATTGTTCTTTTTTCAAACAAGATATCAAATCACTTACTTTTCGTTTTCTTAATTCACTCGGTAGCGGAAAATCCTTTTCATAGTTTTTATGAACCGTTTTATGATGCCTCTCTAAGTTACCACGCTTAGGTATTGCAACTGACGCACGACAAATAACACAAATGCACTTACCCTTCACCATACAAAAGAAAAATTCTTCCTCCCAATCCTTATTAAAATGATACGTTTTAGATTTCTTCACTGCACTCATTTTCCACTATTTAATAATAAACTTTGTATCGACGTAGGATCGCCATCAAGTTACAATTCAGAATGACTCCAATTCCTGCAGGCGCAACATTTATATCGGCGTGAACGAAAGTCTCGAATGTTCCCGTCAAACGCGCCGCCCGAAACTAGACTGTACTGTCTCTCGTCTAGAAACAACACGGCTTTTCTTTGACAAGTGCCGCGCGTTCCTTTGATAAAGCCACCTTTTGCCGCAAGCAGTGTTATTTTATTACGTAATACATTTTTGTAGTTTAGTTACCTACCTACTTATTAAAATTTTTTTTCTTCTCGAGATCTACCCAAAAAGCACTCGCGATCGACTAGTCGATCGCGATCGACCGTTTGAGCACCCCTGTTCTATACCATCACCCGTACATCAACTAAAGTAAAACAATCGTTCCAAATTTTTCGTATGGTTTTATTTCCATTAGTGACGTATATTTCCTCCTATTTTAAGCTCAATTTTATACAGACAATTATTTCAAACATTTTACATTATTTTTACCAAGTAATATAATACATAATTCCTTTAAAAAATGGGAATTCGTTACAAATTTTCATGGAATACAGAGAATATTTCTTAACGGAAACCTCGTGTCAAAAATGGTGAGGAACTCACTGCTGGCGGGTTCTAGAGATGTTGAAGGCATCGTCAATCAACCCTACCTTCCCCATCCGGTGAGATATATCCGGAAGTACACAAGCGTGGGCAATCATTCATACCATTTTCGATATGTATTCATCTAAGGATGAAGAGGATGCCTAAGGTTGGACCCAACAACTGTAGCAATATTTCTGTAGGTCAAAATTTTCGGAAATAGGGCCAAATATCCACTTTAATACTTTTTAATATCGAGCTCCATGATTTGATTTACTTAAATTTCAAAATAAAATAAACAAAACTTGGTAATGATTCTTGATTATCATGTTAAAAAAACAAAACAAAGTACAATATAATTCTAGTTTCATAGAAAAAAAAAAAAAAAAAAAAAAATCATATATTATACTCAAATGACCATCTGTGGTTAGTCTGGCTACTAGTCTGCAATGCCAAGCACAAAAGGGGTAAAGGACATTGTTGGTTCGTTGAATATACTAACAAACAGTTAAGTCTTAGTTGAATGTACACAATTATCCGTAATGATTATTAAAATAAAGGTTTCTAAAGTTTTGTTCTGCCAAGATACAGGAATAATACCCTAATACTAAACCTCAATGAATAAGAAAGCATCAAAATATCAGTTGATCAAAAAATGTCAGTTACTTTTTTATATTGTAATATCCAGGTCAAAAAACCGTAATGATATTATTAGGCCAGTAATATAAGGTAAAAATACCCCTCTACCTGGAAATAAGTCCCGAAAAGGGAACACTTTGCATATGTGTATCAACTAGCAGCCAATAACAACATATCAAATATCAACATTCGTGCATGCTGTGCTACGGCCGCCATCTTGGAAAATGGGGGACGAATTTCACTTTTTGTTACCATATTTCACTAACTGTTAGAAAAAATACAAAATAAATTTTATGAATATAATTAAAAGAAAAAAAAATACATTTTTTCATTTCTCATATCAAACGGTTATCGAGAAATACTTAAATTAATAAAAATAAAACTCGAATTTAGTTCGAATATCTGCAGTCAATCAACTGTTAAGTCTGAAATTCAATTTAACAAGTTCGCATTGAAGCATACTTGTAATTGAAATACAATATATTAGTTCCTATTGATTTTTGAAAACAGTTTCTAACTAAAACAGTTATTAATATGACATTTTAATCATTCATTCTGTTCGAAAATCTCGGATTCATCCATGTCCACATCTGGCGAGTTCACAGATGACAATCCCTCACATTTGCCACACATTGCTGAATACAGCAGGCCTGCTCACAAATCCTCCGACAACTTCCTCAAAAATCTATAATATTCCTAACATACTTATACAATAGCATCCTTCGAACTACCCATTGCCCTCTACTATGGGAACATTCCACTATTATCCTTTTCCTAAAGCCGGGTAAACCTCCCAACATCCCTTCATCATATAAACCGATCAGCCTTCTCCCAGTCCTTTAAAAACTTTTTTTTTATCCATAATGATAATATTGTTTATTTGTTTATTTCGTTTAACGTCACTTTATGCAGCTATGGCTAATCGGTGGGAGTCCTAAATTTTGCCTATCCAGGTATAATTAGGATAGGGATCTTCAACGAGTATCTGACATTGCACAGGCTCGGGACCCCCATTTTACGTCCCTTCCGAAGGACGGCATAGGTAAGGATTTTTTACTCCCTTAAAAAATCCTAAGGTCATTTGCCGGGCTGCGAACCCGCGATCTTGGGTTTAGTAGGTTGCTATGCTAACCTCTACACCACAGATGACCCCTGATAATGATAATATAAACAGTCTAAAAACTAATAAGACATATTTAATCTCTTTTCTTTGTTTGAGACGTATAGTAGGCAGTAAAGACATGAAATTGAAAAACACTAAAAATCAAATAACCCTGCTTGTTTTAGTACTTTGTTTATCATGCTAACTTATTATCAGATAAATATTTATACAGCCGCTGAAATATCTATTATTTTAATAAGTTATTCTGAGATTTATAGAATAAATAAAAATAACCATAAACATAATTGAAGTTATAAGAAGAATATTTTTAACTAAAATACTGTAATTTGTTTTTCTCTTTAATGTTTTTAATCCTCACCTGTCACTTATCATGTGACAACAAGCAGATGTGATGATTGTAGTATACAAGATAATTGGCATGTCAGGCATTAGGGTAGAATAGTACCCAGCTATACTAACTCCAAACATGGAACATGATATTTAATCAGTTTTAAGTAGATATCTTAACCAACTCCTTTTTGGTCTCCTTTGGGTATTATCTGGAAAGCTTATGGAAAGCTTAGCATTAAATTGATGATATGTCCGTGGAGTTTGTCGTGAAGTCTGTGTGTAAAGTTATGTTATTGAAATATGAGGGTGATTGTGCAACGAGTCTTAAAGTTTTTGACTGGAAAGTCTGTATTTTTTGAAGGTGTGTTTTTTTAGCTATTCCGTAAATTTAGAGGTTTTAATAAGTAAGTATAAGATTTAGTCTTTGCGTCATTTTCAATTTAGATCGTTTATGTCGAAGAGTAAAAGTTATGTGTCGTGATTTGTCGTTATTTAGTTTAATTTAATGTCATATAGAGTATTTAGAAAATTAAATAATATAATTTGAAATTCAAATTAAATAAATTAGAATAATAAAAGGCAATTAAAAAAAAATATTATTAATAATGTGGATATAAAACTTACCATTAGATTGAGGGGACGGCGCTGAGATCGGGGGAAGCTGAAACTGCGGTGGAGTGATCTGAATGGGATGTATCGGCTGTATACAGACGAGAGGGGTGCTCTCGAAAACTGAAACACAAGCGAACCAACTAATTAAACAACAAACAGGAGTTAATAACCTATAAATGTCTAAGCTAACTCGGCTATATTTAAGGTAGATTATTAACGATGAAACTTGTAGTTGCTTAACTACAATCCGTATTAAACCGCACATTACCAGATCCCTTATATCAACACCGTTACTTATATAAATTAAATGAAATAAACGCATTTCTTCACATATTTACAAATGTTAAAAGTTAAATTGGTGAAAAATGTAATAATTTATTAAAAATTGCCTTTATCACCAATATTTACAACAGTAAATAAGTGAACAAGCTAAATAGGGTGGGGAATAAGTAACTATATAGTTAAAATTAAATAACATTAATGCTTAGGATGTAGGTAAAGACACTAGTACAAGTTGTGTATTTTAAAAGTTTTCAGATATGTTTTCCAATTACGAATATACGGTAACTTATACCAGAATATCCTTAATAGTAACATCAAGTTTAATCCTGTCAAATATTGCAGACACTTTGTAAATCATTAACACGACATCCTGAATAAAATTACTAGAACATTCTACTAATAAGCCTATTCTGATATATGACCTTCTAATTGAATGTTTAACAATCAAAATATCTCAGTCTTCAAGCATTGCGAATATCTCATCAAATTATTCGTTACTAACCCTGTTTCTAGTAAAGGAGTTTTAATGAAAATATTGGCTATAGCCAACGAAGAATCATTTTTAAACTACAACATAGCAATCAATACTTTCTTCGTCCTTAGGTTTTTCTTTTATCTTTGGAAATGGTAAAGTAGAGAAGGTATTCCAGATATTGGGCGACTAGTAAGGAAGGTAATGTCAAGTTGCCTCTAAGGAAGAGAGTCCTGCATAGATGAGAAGGGGATATCTAGTTTTAGTGGAACTCGCTGGCTGCTATAGAGTAAAAGATTCAACTATATTGGAGGAAGGTGACAGAAGCGATTCATAAATTTTTAAGTATAATCTTCAACCTTTGTTTTTATGGAAGAAATAACAATGTCTACCATCTTACTCTTCCATTAAGTCTATAAATACAAAGAAACTCAGTATACATCCTTTCTTCCCTGACAATTTTGTATAAATCTACCAGTTAAGGTATAAATTAAATGTTAAAAATATGTAATTTAGTCAGAAATTAAAGGGGGCCTCAGGTTTTTTAGAACTAAATATATTTTTAATCATGCTATATAATTGTTTTAAAAGCAAAACATATAAAGGCGTTCTTGGAGTCAAAGTAAATGTATTCTTAGATTGAATCTAAACAAATATATTTCAGAATGTAACTCTTTCAAGGTTTAAAAAATATATTTCACGTTCTCATCGTAAACTATTGGCTCATTTCATAAGAAATGAGGAGTTATCTTTAAAAACAAAACATATCCACTTCAAAAAATGTTTAAAAAGAGCAAAAAACATGCACCAGTTCTCCTCCTGCTTTTAAAACAATTATATTATTTAAATTCTTGATAGCTATCTACTAACGAAAAAGATAACTCTTCAAATGTTTATTTTTCAAAGGAAATGTTATTTAGTGACATCGAAACATTTTTATCCAAATATTTACCCTCAGTTTCTATAATTTTTTTATATCAACCCTCATTTTTGATAAGTTTTTGTTGAATCATAACGATATCACTCCAATACGATGGTTCACCTTCAGGTGAAAAGAGGGAATGAATTATTTTAGCCATTGACAACTACACAGAAAGCAATATATTTTTGCGTGCAAATTCGGTTTTGGTTGTCATGTGGCCATGTCCTTACAACAAAATTCCTTGGATGACATGTTAATGTTATCATTAAATATAAATAGCTCGCCTATCATAGTTTCTATTTATATTATAATAAATTTCTTTTATTACATTTTCTTTATATTTGGGAGAAATGTTAGCTCAGGGGATAAGACTATCAAGCTTCTGAGCCCGAGTTCGAGTCCGACTGAAGCCAGAAACTTTATATCCTGTTATTTCAGCCGGAGATCACTTCAAGTTTGGGGGAGCCTCCTGGAGCACTCCCAGCCTTTAGAAAGTAAGCTCCCTCAATTGGGGAAAAATCTTGGCGGATAAGCGTAAATTCGGACAAATCTCTTCCTTTCATAACCGTGCTGTATTCTTAAAAAAATATTGAACCCAAAATCATTCATAGGTTGTAGAGAGAGAGAGAAGCAGGTGTTTTTTTTCTCCTTATTTTTACCCAAGAAACTGGCACAGGATCGGTTAATGAGGTAGGAGTTAGACATGGTTCTGGACTAAACCCACCTCTAATCAATCTAGAACAACCTATAATAGTCTTGGGATAAAACAACACGTTACAATAAAATATAAAAATTTATTGTTTAAGCTGATACGGAACGAGAGCACTATGAGAAGAGAGAAGGGCACTAAGCCAGTGGCTAAGGGTTAGCCCTAGATCTTGTGAAGAAACACAACCAGCTGCAGGTAATGGCCCCAATTTGTCATCTTACTCGTAGATCCCCTGCCTCCCGATCCCACGGCGGCGGCGATAACTTGCAGTCAACATGGCACCACAAACTGCAATAAATTAGCAACGTTTTGTAGGATTTATGCGAATAATATGTTTAGGGCAATCGAGGAAAGAGTGGGCAGCTAACATTCTTCCTGCCTGAATAAAATTATTCCTGTAATTATCCTTCTTGAACAACTCTTTTAGCAAAGTTCTTGAGAGAAAAAATGGTATCCTTATTAGAGAACGTATGCGCTTTAATTTTTTATTTATTTTTATTTAAAATGAATTATAAAAAAAATAAAATACAATTAGGATTGATGAACTAATTGTCACTTTTATTAGGATTATTTTATTAGAAAACTAGTTTCAAATACTAAACATTCATCTTTATTTATTTTTTTTTTATATATATACATTTATTGAAATTTACAACTGTAAAAAATATATACATCAAGTAAATGTATTGACAACGAGCCATCTTCAAATCTGACAACGAGCCATCTCTAAGCCATCTTCGTTTCAGACGCCTCGGAGGATTATCAGAAATTGAGTGGGAAGCAAGTTGAGAAACTAACGGATTTGAGTGATTACCGAGCTTACTATGAAAGGATACGTTTCTGGTGTGGGCTAAATCAGCAACATATGGAACATTAAGATCTTTATAGATACGTTTATTGATGATAAAGTGAGAAGCCTTGAGGATTTTTCGAAGGATTTTGGATTGTAAGGATCGAATACGAGATGAATTGGATGGTTTAGGGGAGACCCAAACCTCAACTCCGCACGTCCAAATAGGTCTAATCACAGTCATGTATATGCGTCTTTTCTAATTAGTTGGGGGCTTTGATTGTTTGTCTACTAAGTTGAAGTAGTCTGTAACGACGGGCAGTTTCTTGTCGTTTTAGTCTTATCTTCAGTTCTAAAACATACAAAATTTTCAACACATCAGTAATCTGTTACATAGATTATATACACTAAAGTTTTCAAAAATGTAAGACAAGAAATCAAACATCAGTACTCACCTCATGAGGTCTAAGAGATAACTGAAACATAAGAAGTGAAATTGGGCAGGTTAGTTAAAATAATTTTAGGTTTAGTTTAGATATCTCAGACCTCCTGAGGTGAATACTGATGTTCGATTTCTTGTCTTAAATTTTTGAAAACTTTGGTGTATATAATCTATGTAACATGGTACTGATGTGTTGAAAATCGTGTATGTTTTAGAACTGAAGATGAATGCTTAGCATTCAAAACTTGTTTTCTAATAAAATAATCCTAATAGAAGTGGCAATTAATTCACCAGCCCTAATTGTATTGATCCTTCTATACCATCATTCATACCTCAAGTGATTTAAAAAATACTCCAAATCCAGTTCAAAAATAAAAATTCACCCACCCACTAAATGTGAAAGATAGTGGTAATAATAACATATAATTAGCTAATGATAGTCAATCAATAATCGTTTTGTATTAGGAGGTCCTGAGGTCATCTTCTTTTCAAAGGCTTTAAGGGATGAGAATCAAGTGTAAACGGCTGGATATGAGATTTATCATTAACCAAATCAGTAACATATATGGCATTAAGGTTAAGAGTATTGAGGATTTTGGATTAGAGAGACTGGATACAGAAGTAATAATTTATATTAACAATTTAAACAAAAAATTATAACGTAATTGTAATTAAAATTAGTGGTCAACTCTGTGATTTTTTTTTCTTATTTAGAGGAATCAAGGAGAGATCAAAGAACAGACTCGACTACAAAAAAAAAAAAAAAAAAAATGTTTTTTTAACATCAAAAATTAGTTTTTGATACCCGATTAATCAATTTGAATAAAGAAAAATCATTAAATTTTAAAAAGCTTGATAGACTCTTATTATTTTTTTAATAATTAAAAATTTTACTATAAGATAACAGTTAAAATATGTATTCCTTAAAACATAAATTCACGTGATTTTCAAGGTATATTTTTTTGCAATTTAACGAAAATCAATATAAATAGTAAATACTATTAATAATACTAAATGATTTTAATAAAATATAAGTTTCTTGAAAAAAACAAACAATACAATAATGCATTTATTTCAAGTCTATTTAAAAGTATTTTTCGTTATAACTCACATAAAAATACGACTAATAAAAACATTTTGGTTATTATAATCCCTAAAATAATTTTATTTAAGTAAATATCTTAAATATGCCTTATTAAAATAATAAACATTATAAATGTATTAGTATTTGTCAAATAAAATCAATAAAAAAATTGTATTCGCCTGCGATTTCTACATTTCCAGGACCATTAAGTTGCCTTTCTACCTCAATATTCAGGGTCAGTTTGACAATGTCCAATTATGTGTAAAGCAAAACGTCAGTAAACAGAGTAAAAGGGTATTGGATTTCCCTAAAATAGCCTTGGTGTTCTTAAACAACCGGCAAAAGGCAACAACATACTCTAATGTGGATCCCTGGCTTGAAAGGATCAAAGGCAATGGGATGGAGTTGAACTACCGAGACAGTTCTTTGCAATGCGTCAAAAGCTGAATCACACAAGAGGAAGGGAATAAAAAAGAAAATGACTAGTTGTTGAAATCTGGTTGGTATCAGATTTTCATTATATACTTTAATAAACTAATAGCATAATGTTAACCGAATAGCTGTTCGTCAAAACATCAAATCAAGAAGATAAACCTTTCAAAAGTTATTTTTCATGAGAATGGAAAACAATCATTTAATAACAGAATTAGTAAGAAAAGATGATAGGTGTTCAAACTTTAAATCGCAACTCCTTTATTTTATACATTCGGGATCCATAAATTGTCATAATAAGTTCATGTGTGATCCCGTATGAGTCATTCGTGCTTTTTTAGCTTTCCTTCGTTCACAATGTACGAAAAAATGGATAAAGTACGAAATTCCCGTAATTTTTCTCCATTATTGGAAACGAAAGTTCAGTGCAGGTCCGAAGAAAGCTTGAATTGAAATACGGATCAGTATGTGTTTAAGTTGTCGTTTTTTTTTTACCGTTTCCTCAATTCATAGCTCTATTCCAAACAACTACAAAGAATATACGATGTTTTGGTTTAGTGAAATCTAAGTTTAATTAACAAGAAGATGGTCTAGTTCTCAAATATATAACGCCAGGCCCCACATATCTCGCTATACAAAAGAAAAATTTGCTGATTTGGATGGAATCGATAACTTAACTTCTCCCTCAACGAACGACTACCACCTGTTCACGTAAATGGCTCGTGGAAAAATCTTTATTTACTAGAATGAGATTGGGAATGGGTTCCTCAAATTCTTCGTTTGAAAAGAAAACCTAAAGGGAGGTATCATTTTTACAATGTTTTTTAAGAAATTTTACGATGCCTCAAACCATAGAGCGCATTGATTTATTAAAAGCATATCTAAGTAATAGAACAATAACAATCGATTTTCACTAATAAAACGCTCTTTTTATTTTACTCATCCCATATTTTTTAGTTGGTTGATCTTGCTAGCGAAACTTACTTCATTCACACAATGTCTCACTTAATTAAGGACATATTTTAAGTTGAAGGTATTGCTGGGCTCCAGACTTCAGAGTATTTGATTATTCGACCAGTTAGCTACACGGATGAAGAAGGAGAACGCAAGGAAAGAATGGACTCGACCTACGGATAAAATGCCACGGGGTCGCCGAAGGATTCCCTTTCAGGAATATATATCCAGAGGATTCATGAGAATACGGAGAAAATCCTCCCTGATACGGACTAGCTGAGCAGGGACTGGGAAATCTGAATCCCTCTAGGAACAATATTGGATCACCTTTTCTATTTATAAAAAAAAAATTCTTTTAAAGATACCCACATTATTCTGATATAAAAATAAATATAATATTCGAAAAATATCTTAATTTTTAAGCCAAATCAGCTAGAAATGTATGGTATTTTTCTTAACAAAATCATCGGTCGAGTTAATGTTTTAAAACTTGATTAATCAATTATAAATGTGTAGTACTAAATCAAGATATAACTTTTCTATAATATTGGAAAACAACTTTCAGTAGAGTAGGTTAGATGGCAAAATCTTCCATACTAAAATTCTTTATTCACCACCAGTCAAGAATTACCGTATCTCAAAATAGAAGAAGGTTTCGTATAAATATCCTGGGCCAAAATCAATAAATAAACAATAGTTACCCAGAAAATAGACTAAATCAATGAGGTAATAATAATCAGGTGGGATAAGTATCCTAAGGATCTGCCACTACATAATACAAAATGAAAATTATACAATGTTACTATTGGAAAATAATTTTAGAACAAACTGTCATCTAAATTAAAATTAGGATAAAATACATACATACATACATAACCTCCACCAGTGTTATATTTAATCATACATAACTGTATCCGATATGATTTTGGATTTCTGGGAAGTTCAAATGATTCTCTTCTTGTACTTTAAAGAGACTCCACCGTAACATTCGCGGAAAATGGTCCCTAGATGCATTCCTTTATCACTTCATGAAAAAGCATCACCCGTCATACATCTACAAACTCCAGAAATGAAGAAATCTTCTGAGCTCAATACAGCTTTACACAAAACAATTTTATTTTGCACATTCCTTCGTTTCCCAATCCACCATTATCTGAAACTCTCATCATCCTAAAATTAGACAGACTCCTTCCCTAGATTCATTCAAATCTCTTCAATCAACTGCTAATATAAAATTTATTTTGTACAGTAACTTTGTTCATATCTTGTTATATTATCATAGTTATTAATGTACGAACGTATATTTATAATGTATATGGATTGAATATCAGATAAATACATAACAGAGTAATTTAAAAAAAAAGAAAAAAAAGAAAAGAGAAAAAAAAAACGTGAGCCAAATAGAAATCCAGCATAGAAAGAGAATAATTATAAATTATTATGAACCAGCGGATTCAAGAGTAATGATTTAAATTATAATACAAATAGTTGTAATCTTAAAACGTTTTTTTAAAAAATATAATTAAACATCATTGTAAAGAAGAAGAAAATAGGAAAAATCTGCTTCCTAGTCTAATTTAGGCGGAACTTAAAGATAGCTAAAGGAAAAAGTGCTCGCAGACATAATGGCTAAAGATGATAACCTAAATGGAGGGAGGGGTTAATTTGTAATTATTCTCTACTTAAGGATATGAAAAAATGTAAAGGTAATTTTCCACAGTATTTGGTCGAAGGACTATTTACTAAAACAAAGCTAATACATAAATCAACCAGAACTAAATATTCCAATTTTCTCTTTTTAAAAGATGGGTTAGTTTTATCTAAACAAAGCATTCATTTCTAAAAATAATATTCGTTTTTCTCCTAGAAATACCATTTACTTTAACTTGTCATAAAATCACAATATTTTTACAGTTAGAGAAATATGTCAAAATATTGATGTTGCTTACAGTTTCATTATTGACAAATAAAAAAATATTAAACTGGACTTCATAAAAGTTGTAAAGATAATTACATACATGTAAATTATTTATTAGGAAGAACATCGTTGGGATGTGCGGTAATATATAACGTAATAAAATTACATTAATTTATTGTGCCGACGTTTCGGGTTACAATGCAAGCAAATATTAATATGCCTTTATTTAGATCGTTCAGCTAATTCTTCGTTATTTAATTGCTGTCCAAAATATCACTTCATTTTAAATTTGTATTTTGAATTAATGTAATGGTTTCGAAATAAATATCAGTGAACAGCATGGATGTGAACATGAAACTTTATTACGTAATCTTTAACAAAACCACATAGAATAGAAATAAAAAAAATAATAATATTTTTCAGGAAATATGATGTAAAGAAGAATTATTAAAAATACCACTAAAGATTTCGGAATAATATTTATGTTATTTTTTAGTAACAGCTTTGTATTGTTTAAACTTTCTTGAACTTCTAACAACAGAATAAGTTTGTTAACCACTTTAAAATTTGAACAAATGATTTACAGTTATTTTTTTACATTTTAAATGCTCATACTTTTAAATATTACAACTTATTTTAAAAAAAAGCAATATTTACAGTAGTGAATATTGTACACAAAATAAAAATAAAATATTTTACTATTAAAATAATATACGAAGTTCTGAATGCGTTTAACGCAAGTTACCAGCCTTGCTTTCACACCCTTAAACAAATCAATACCCCACATGCAACATATGGGATGGCAGAGCAGACTCCTCTACACAGAACTAATTTACATGCGTTTATCCTACACAAACCGTTCTAATTGTGCTCACGCTAATTTCAATACATTTAAGAGATACCTAGAAGTAGTCACTAGTATACCTTCGAAATTAACAAATCTGTAAGACGGGGAAAGAAGAAGAAAATGTTATAAATCTGTAATGAAATGAAGAAGTAAAGCTCTTTTAATAAAATATAGAGGGCCAGATTAACTACGGAGATATTTGCAAAAACATCTTAAGGACTTTAAATAAAGGTAATCTAAACAACTAAGGACGCCTAGGATAGACCTTTTTTTCTTCTGAGCTTTGTCTGTGTTTGCAAATTTACGCACTTACATATAATATGGGCATCCCTACCTTGTGAATAAGGGAAGACTGGCGGCGAGAACTGTCTATGGAGCCATTTGCTAATATAAGATAGCAGTGCGCAGTTAGAACCATTTTTTCCACTAGTGTGGATTCAGCCTGAGTTATTGTGCAAATTGTTGTTCATTGTGGACAGTAAACTTTTGAGAAACTTCACACATCGTTTACGTTTCTGTAAAGCGGAGATCTTAAGCTAGTTTTTAGGTTACATGTAATAGTTGGTGTAAATATGTGCACCCTTATGGATGTAATATGGTGTAAATATGGATCCCCATTTCCCCGGGAGCTTCAGCATATCTGTTGTCAGAGATCACAACTGGCATCTTTTGTGATTGAAAGTTCTCTGAAGACACTCGAGGAGAAGTGTGGGTAAAATGATCCCAAATGTGGGAAGATCGTGCCGGGGCTAGAAGAGCCAGTTAAGATTTCAATTTCTGTAAATTTGTTTTTTTTTCTGTAATAAATAAACTCTCTACCTTTTCGAATTGTTTTATCCCGTTTTTAACTATTTTTGGTGTCTTTTTTGAAGAGACCCATTTTTACCCAAATTTTCTGGTGCTATTTTGAAAGCTTTTTGTAAATCGTCGTTTTAAAAATTAAATAATTGATTTTATTCATTGTTTTACCTTCTCGTATTAAAGAAACTTGTTATAGTCGTTAATGAAAGAGAATCATTTGGAATTTTTCAAGTTAAAAGTAACTGTAAATAAAAAAAAAGAAAAAAAAAGTAGGTGCTCATATTTACACCTTTTCCTCTATAATTCTCAAGATGTAAAATAAGGTATCGAAAAACGCATTAAAATAAATTAAATGCCATGGAAGTGACAAATAATTCATCAATTCAAAATTGATCACCTAATTGACAAACTGAATTTTAAAGTTTTGTCCCATTAAAGCAATAATTGATTTCCCTTAAATGTCGACTAAAATCGTTTCTTGTTCTTTCGCAATTCTCCTCGAGTGGACCCCACCTTAAAGGATTATTTTTCATAGAATAGGATCATGCTTATGCCAATTGTTTCATCATTTCTGAAAACATATTTTAAAATTAATATCTACAATATTTTTTTCTACTATAACTAAGCCCTTAAATCAAAATAGTTTTGAAAAAAACAAATATATTAATTTCAATTTATGTGGGAGTTTGTTATTATTAAATCAATTTCAAACGGCATACATAACTCTAACATTCTTCTAATTTCAACACGTTTCGGGATCATTCTAAAAAAAAACAAAAAAACTTTTCATAAATAAAAAACTTAACTAAATGATTAAAAGATTTAACTGCAAGATGGGATACGGAGTACATAATTTTTTAATCACGAAAGTTCCATAACGATTTTTTATTGTATGTCGTATAAATAAATGGACAGTATTTTTTTTTTTTTTTCAATTAATCATTTCATTTTATTCAATTTTTAATTAAAATGGCGAATAAATATTTTACTGAAATTTCCTTATATGCTTAAACATCACAATATGTATTAAAAATATAATTAAAAAACAGACACGTGGAACGAATATAATTAACTATTCCTCCTTTATGTCCTGATCAGTTTATATTAATGATACAACGTTAAATTATAGCAGACGAACTTCCCCGGTATTTATAAATCTATAATTTTTAGTTTGCCCTAACTACTTTTAACTACATCAGACAGTATCTAATTTAAATAGAATGACAACTTAATGAAACAATCAACGACTTGACAAACTATTTTAGTCACAGACATTAAAATTATTTTTCATTTAATTTTATTAAAATAACTTCATTCTCAAATGGAAAAAAAAAAAAAAAAAAAAAAAAAAAAAAATGCAATACTTGTTTAATGTATTTATTAATATCGAACTTGATTTTAAGTTCGGTGAAAAGAAGGATTATTCCCACGGTGAGATCAAGCTGAATTTAATAATACTTTATTTATTTGAACATTTTTAAACAGATTTTTTTTTCGATTCAGATGCAAAGCAGGATAAAAAAATAAATAACTGAATTGCAATATGATTACTATAATTTCGGAATAGACTACGGGAACCAGCGAAAATTCATTTATAATAATTCAAAAATTTACCCAATAAATAAATCTGTTATATGACCATTCCAAATAAAACTAAACGTAAAATATAAAAAAATTGTCTTAAAGAAGAATTAGGCAGAGCTATCTGTATGTTAGCGCTGTCTACCGAATAAAACGTGAAACTCCAGGTTCACCAGTGCCACCGCTAGATAGCACAGTGACCTATGTTTTCAATGAAGGTTTAAACTGGAACCATTAATAACACAAAATCTGCATAAGTACCAAGAAAATCGGAGAAAAAATTAAGTGGAGTGATGTGCTAAATAATAAAACCCAAAATATTAAAACAAATGATGGTATAATAATTAATTTTAGAAAAGAAAAAAAACTTTAAACGGGAATATTTATATGAATTTTACGCTGTGAAAAAATTAATTCATTGCCTTAATAAAAACTGAGTTAAAAAAAAAAAAAAAAAGATCATTTATCTGACCACTAATATTCTCAGAATCTCCTAACAAATACTAAAATTATTATTTATTTTTTAAATTAATTATTGATATGTACATCATGTGAATGTGTGGAATATGATTAAAATATCCTGTTAATTACTTGTAAAAACTAATCATTAGTAGCACTGCAATAAACCTACATTAGAAGGTTACTTGACAATTTTTTCTGACACCTAGGAGGATTATCGGGAATCTAGTGGGAAACATGTAAAGAGAAGAACTATGAAAACATAGGTGGGATAAATCAGCAACATATAGAACATTAAGATCTTAATGGATGGGTTCATTCGTTACATAATTAGGAAGATTGGGATATTTTACGAAGTATTTTGGATCGGAAGAAGTGAATACGAGAAGAATAGTAATGTGTAGAACATCTCAAAGCTCAACTCCGTATGTCCAAATAGGTTTAATAACGGTCATGGAAATGGGACTGTTGATAATACTAGGAAGCTTAGGACGTTTGTCTAGTCAATGTAGTCTACAACGAAGTGCAATATCTTGTCCTTTAACTGTTTAAAAATAAATAAATTTCGAAAACATTTAGTTCATTCATTTTAAAACAAGCTAAAATAAATTTAAGGTTTGTACAACTATTTTTGTATCTCATTTTGTTTTTATTATATTCATAGGTATAGGGTAATTTCATTCGATACAATATTATAAAAATTAAATCACGGGATAGATCAAATCATCTAGGGATACTTTTTAATGAATTATTTATTGACAATATATTAGCATAATAAATTAATCAAACTGAATGACATATATAATTTATTTATTAATTTTATAAAGTTTTTTTTATTTTTTTGAAAAAGAAGAAGACATACATAATTATGTATATATAATACATAAGAACCTTGATTGCGGTATTGGAACAGGAAGTTACTTCATAGCAAGAGTGTAGTGAGTAAACGCACTATTTTTAAACCTTTGGCTCCTCTAATGAGACAATCGAAATACTTTGAATAGACATGCATGTCATTGATGAAAACAATATAATATTTTTATGTTAGTATAATTTTTTTTTTAGATTAATCTTTCAGAAACCGTTTTTAATTTCCGTACCATGAATAATTACCATCAAGTATTTGTTTGAGTTTTAGATATTCATAAATTTAACGGCCCTAGTTTTATTTTTCTAATAATCTTTAAATCTAATTCATGGAATAAATTACATCTTGCATAACAACGTACATCTGCTATTATAACAATATCTAATTTTAAATATATTACTCCTAAAAAAAAAAAATAATTGTTTTACTATGAAAAATATTTTCATATCCTCAGATAATTTTTTTTTTTCGAATGAACTGAAAAAAAAAATAATAGAAGCACAAGAACAATTTTTATTAATTACTAAATATTAAATTAAATTATTACAATAAGGATTTTTGTGGTTAAAGATATGGAAATTATTTTATTTTATTTTTTTAAAAGGACTGTTATCTCCCATGAAAAACCTAACAATTCTAATTATGATCCCCCTAGTCTGGAGTTTTACTTCCATTTTACATTTTTTTAATAACAATAATACACGTAATAAGAATTAATAAAAGAAACTGATGTTCAATCCCCTAGTTAAAGTGCTACGAAGAAGTAGCAGTTTAAAGATCAAAAGAATTATTTCACAGAAGTTCAAAATCATTAAAATAACTAATACAGTAATAACTATTAAATACAATTATAAATATAAATATAACGCCTCGTGTCTCTAATAAGATGTTGAGCTGCTAGTTAAATAAGGGATCAACAACATATAAATATACTTGGAACCCGTGCCAAGAAACCACGGAAGTTCAAGTCGTATTTTTCTTGAAACGTTTGTAAAGGTGAATAATTAAATCATGTCATGAACGCGACATGTGTCTGATAAGTACGTAATGATCCATTTATTCTAAACTTTAGCCAAAAACGAAAAAAAAACTTTTAAAATGAGATTAAAAAATATCCAGATAAATATACGTCCTCATCCCAAAATTATTACATCCTGGAGGACTCTTTTGTTCCTATGTATATGTATATAGTGCTGAGTTAAGCAGAAGGCGATAGCTGAGACTAGGGATTTCCAAATCTATTTTTGATTCTTGAGAAAGAAAATGATATCGAGAATCGATGATCCAAAGTCGATTCCTACAAATCGGTCGATATCGCTGACATGTATCTTTGCTAATGGAAAACGAAGGACAGTATTATAACTTCAATTATAAATATATATTTTCTTTATCTTTAAGAAATTTTAGTTATGCTATAATACAGAATATTATTCAATTTCAATGTTCATACTGGTCTTCAAGCCCTAATACAGTTCTAAAAGAACATTTAGTGAAATATATGGAAATCCTACCATCTACAGTGTTTTGTGAATGGTTTAAGTAACATTTATAATCCCTTAAGTAATAAATGAAAAAAAATAATAATGACAATTATTTCCTTTTACACCGTCTGAAACAATTAACAATGAGTTCATCAAAAATGTAACTTATGTGTTAAAATGTTGTAAATAATAAATTCTGATTGCTGTTAACAAATTTATTTCTTGGAATATTTGCATTTTTTAAATTAATTTCTTTTGCTTTTCTAGCTCTCATGTGGATTATTTATTGTAGAAGGAATTAATTTTTAAATCAAGAACCGAGAATTGATTTCTTGAAATCAGTACCGGTATTATAAAAATAAAAACATTTTGGTACCTACATATCACTGGGTGATTCTTGGATATATTTTACCATAAAGCTAAGCTATGTAATGAGTACAAAATGCACAATAACGACTATTAAAATTAATTCTTTTTTTAAAGACTTTTGGTAAATATTCAGCCATAATCAAACAAATTCTGATATATTAGGGGTGCACAATTCATGTTTTGTAACAATATGTTTCAGTCAAATTTTGATTAGATACAAGTACAACCAGAATGATTTATGATAAGCTGCCTAATTTTCAATTTAATTTTTTTTATATA
This sequence comes from Euschistus heros, assembly GCA_003667255.2. Lineage (NCBI taxonomy): Eukaryota > Metazoa > Arthropoda > Insecta > Hemiptera > Pentatomidae > Euschistus > Euschistus heros. The sequence goes on from RCWM02000059.1 coordinate 886,639, forward strand.
ATCTTTAAAAGACTACTAGTCACACATTTACGCAAGATCACAAACACTCCTAGCACCCTTCTCCACCTAGTGCTTGGCTGGACATTTGAATAAAATATAACCTTCCAAAATAGCACTCTCATAGAGATGGGTCAATTCCTTCTCATACCATGGACATTTTTAATCACCTATTTTTTTTTTTTTTTATTTATATCGATTTATTGAAATTTACAACTGTACAATTATATACATTAAGTAAATGAGCTGACAACGATTACAATAACATGTCAAAGCTTGAAAAGAACTACTCATCACTAGCACTTTAATAAAAATTCTAAACATTAAGGTCTTTATAGATAAGTTTATTGGTGACAAAGTAAGAGGCATTTAGGATTTTTCGAAGGATCTTGGATCGTAAGAATTGGATACAAGATGAATTGGATGGTTTAGTACAGCCCCAAAGCTCAACTCCGAACGTCTAAATAGGTCTAATTACAGTCATGTAAATGAGCCTTTTTGATTAATTGGGAGCCTTTTTGTTTTTTAATTTATTTGATGCCGGAAATAAAAATGATACATGGAAAAAATTAAGTACTCTTAATGATATAATATATTCATCAACATAAAAATATTTTAATTAATCAAAAGTTAATAAACACTTACTTTCTGAAACCCATTTCGACTTCTTATCCATTTTCTGGACTGAAACGCATTACAGATATATGGCTTAGCCAAAAAAACAACATATATATATAACCAAAAACATTGCGACTAATTATACGATCTCTATGGTACGTAAGTAATAGAACACTCCATACTGACCTACTCAAACCCACTGTCCTGGACCACATCAAAACTATATACAGAATATTTTACGACAAACTTTATGACCATCTCAACAGACTCAATATATTGTACAAAATATTGCTACAAATATTCCTGACAATACGAACGAAAAATTAGCTGAACGAGGGACCTCCTTACACAACAAACAACCTACAATACTGTCAGGAGGAGGTACTGATAGGTAATGGGTCTCTCCCATATTTTTCATGCCATAATTTTTTTTTTTTTAAGCACATTCACACGTTTAATAAAAAAAAATAAAAAAAATAATAATAATCATAGTTCTGTACATCACCAATAAATAATCTTTTTGAAAATGCCAGTTCAAATACTCTCTTGCCTAAGCAAAACAGTGACCTATAACGAATCTAAGTTCAGTAGGCAGTAACATAGCCCGATTCTATGCAGTACTAGCTGATAGTGATGCGGTTATATAAGAAATGGAGGGTCACTGGAAAGACCGATCATAGTACGTTTTTGCCAACTTGAGATTGTAATGAGAACTGATGGCTTATAACTAAAAAAAAAAAAATATATATATAATACTATTTGAGCAAGAAAGAAAATAGTAATAGTTCCGAAGTTATAACAGGGAAAAATACATAACATGTCAGCAGCCTGCGAAACTCTTCAGAGACCTAACGTACGTAGATTCTAAAAATAATAAAATTGGCCAATAACTTTAGTCATTAAATTCGTTTATTATAGCGTGTCTTTTAAAATCTGTTTATTGATAATTACGAATGTATACACGAAAATAAGTTAAAGAAGCACATGATTAGGGTGTGCGGTCATTTAAAATACAATAAAAGAAAATCATAAGTATTGTGCCTTTAGTTTCGACTAACAGTGCCTTCACAGCACAAGCAAGATTCGTTACGACACTGTTAGCCCAATAAATTGATTTTCTTCTATTATGCTCTAAATTACCACACCCAACAACTATATTCTATTTTTAGATTATTACCGTCAAAAAAATTAAACCATTAAAAATAGATTAAGTAAATGAAAGGAATTTCCAATCAAATGACAAGGCAACGATATAACTATAATAAACATTTTATTCTGGAAGGTGCTGAAGCCACTTTCTTTTCAGATGCCACGGAGGATTATCGGGAATGGAACGGGAAGCAAGTTAAGAAACTTTTCAAGAAGTTAAGAAGGAAGCAAGGAAGATTTTCCTTATAAACTTTACAATAAGGAAAATAGAGGAACCAATCTAGCGAAATTGGCACCATAAAGGATTGAGCAGTTCAGATTCTAAGTGAGAGGTTTAGAGGAGTTATAATTCTTAAATCGAAACAACTAAACAGGTAATTATAGTATTCAAGACTAGAATCATCCGACACGACTTCGCCCGTTTGCATATGCTAAGAACTTATTGTAAAGGTTTCCTATTCTGTTAAGTCGTACTTATAGTTGCGAGAGAAACAGTCAGATCGAACGTTTTTGTATATCTGCCCATGAGAATTGTTAATTGTAATAGCTAAAGAAACTTTGATTGGAAATAGTAATTTTTTTAATTTAAACAGTGGAAATTAGCGCAATTTCTCTAGTCGTGGTCCAGTGAGATTTCTAACCCAATGATATTTACACGCATAGCTGTCATTTTTAACTTGGGACCATTGCAACAGATTCGGAGGCTACAGATTACGTAAAACCATAATTTGACATCCAATTTTTAATTTAAATGTGAAGGTAATCTGGATTGGCAGATACTATTATGAAACTCTTACAGGATAATGGACTGCATCAGTGCTTACAACCGTATCAATCTGAGATATGAATTCCGCAAATTTTAAACTTCACTGAAACGCAAATACCGCCAACACCTATTTACCGCTATTTTAATTATAATTTATTCGGAAATAAATAAATCCTTGTAGAATTACAATCGGCACTTATGGGTCCATTTTCAAACTTCACTGCAATTTATTGCTTGATTCATGGCAGTTGAATTAAAAAGGGTAAATTTCAATATTGCTAAACCTTCCTAAAACTACGAAGGTGTAATTAAAATGCAGTGCAGATAGGTTCATCAGTAGTTTTCATGATTAGCGATACAAAGGAAAAATGGCTTGTCCTTTATATGTTAGTATAGATATGAAATAATTGTATTCAGTTAAAACTGAAAGGTTCCACCAAAGCGTTGTTGCTTTACAGGGAATTGACATATTGTATTATAATTATTATTCATCCAGTTTACTTTTACGGTAGTGAAGGCAATAAATAGGTTTAAAAATAAAAGAGATGAAATTTCAGCCATGCTCCACTTCTGAATACCCTAACATAACAATACTTTATTAAAGATGTATATATATTTTCATTTTTATAATTTGATATATTCTATAAATTTATCATTTTTAAAGGAGTTATGACAGTTAAATTTGTTTAAAAAATTATAAAATTAATGAGTCGTTTTATATAAAAATACTCAATCATATTTTTTACTTCTCTCGAACAGAAAAAGTATCGCGAACAAAATTAATACCCAGTCGGGGAAGTATTGATTCCTATTAATAATAAAATGATTCAGTTTTTAATATTTAAAGCGACCTCAAAATGAATTTTTAAATTAGCTAAACCTGAATTAACCATAAGCATAATACATATTTCTTTATTATCCTTTATCCATCGATTGAAAGTTATTAAAAATTAAATGCACAAATAAGTAATGAGGAATAATCAGTTCAAATCTGAAATCACGAAAAGATCCTTTGAAAAGTTTAAGTTCCATTGTTTTATAATCACGGGGTTTTAAGGTTTGTATCCGGTTAAAAAGTTTTTTTTGATGACACAATATAATTCTTCGATGATTCTTCTAACTTTGATGGAGAAAAGTTTTTCCTTTGCTATTAAAGTACACTTCATTTTGTAAGACTGATGTTATAAAAAAGATGGGCTTCTTATAAACTCAATATACCTGTTTAAAGGGATATTAAAAAACATTGTTTATAAATTGAAAATTTGCATAAAGTTAGCATATCAGAAATTAAATGGAAAATATTTTTTGTTATTTGTCGCTAGGAGCTACTGTACTGTTCAGGAGCTATACTGGTTTGAATTAAAAAAAAAAAATCACGTTTGAAAACCATATTTTTTCTCAACTTTGTGTATTACGAATAATCATTTCTAGTTAATTTAATTTAAATAATTTAAAATCATACCAGTATAAGGAAAAGAAAAAAAAAGAACATAAGAGCATAGACGATCAGCAGGATTAAGCTATTTAATAGGAAAATTTATCTCCAATAGAAATTGAATCACAGGGAAGCAAAAAATAAAAATAATATAAAACATATGACCAACGACGGCCAAGACGGCAACACCTAAAACATATTCCATCTTATTCTTTCTTTAGCCGGTGGGCTCAAGGGGCCAGTTTATTTATTTATTTTTTTTTAAATTTTAATTTTATTTATTTTTTTAATTTTAATTTTAATTTTTTTTAATGCTACTATTTTTGAGCTAATAATTTCGGATTTAATTTGCATTAACAACTAAAACAAATTTCCTAAATCGAAAAGTTTTAATATTTTGAATTAATAATTCTGTACCATTTGGGAAAAACTAGATAAGTTGATTTTTGTCCACAATATGGTAAGATAAATACTTTGGACAACCCATATTGGTGTCCTTCACATCTTGTAAAAGTAGGCGAGTTGTAATTTAAATGGTATAAAAGGATACCATTGCCATTACAACTTGCCTACTTATACATAATGAGTAAAAACTATTAGAATAAGAGGGAATAAGTTTCTTATAAAGTTTGTGATTTATAGGATTAGGATCTAAATTTATGTGGATAGATTTATTAGTTAATCTTTTTTTATGATTAGGGACTATGGCTAAAATGGAGGACTTATCGAAATCAAAAGAACGGTTGAGGAATATGGGATGTTCAAATAATTTGGTGGCTAATGTAATACGGTAGGAAATATTATATTTATGTCTGGATATACGAGTGATTTTTGGTTTCTCGAATGTAGGAGATGTTATAATTAGGGGTAGCACAAGGGATACGGTAGACTAATTGTGTTTGTAGGATAAGAGGTACAGGACCTTTTTTAAGGAGTAAATATTTGGTTATTTAAATAGATAATTAATTAGTTATTTAAGGGTAAATTTTTGTTAAATTTGTGGTTATTTTTGAAAGCAATGCGTAAGATTCGGAAATTTTTTTCAGAAAAGATGGGATTTAACTGTAAACCATTAAGAGGTGAAGGAGATAGGTTTAGGATGAGGTTATTTCGACAATCGATGGATAATAATGTTTTATTTTAGAAATGAAATTGCGGATCAGATTATATAAACAGGGGTAGATAAGGTTTTTGGCTAAATTGATAATCTGGTGATGGAGATGTTGAAGATTGAAGACATGGAGAAGTGATTAAGGACACAGCCACAAGTATACCAATTGGTAGGTAAGGGACCATTAGAATATTTAATTATAAGGAGATCAAGGAAATGAATAGAATTATTTCAGTTTCAATAGTAAAATGAAAACGAGGATGGTAAGAATTAAAAACCAAAAAAGAATATTAGGAATTGCAATGCGTTTAAGAACTGGAATAAGATCATCTAAATATTTTTTAATGATAATAATATCATTCTAATATAAAGGAATTATGGAGTCAACAAGGTTGTAGAGAACAATGTTCAGGGACAAGGGTGTTACCCATAGCAAGGCCAGAAATTCGAATGAAGAATTTATTTTGGAAAGCAAAGTGACCAGGTTAACTACATAGGTTAACCTATTGTAGGAAGACAGAACGGTTAAGGGAAATATGGTATTCAAAAATGGATCAATTTTCATCAACCATTTTTGTAGGGCACCGTCAATAGGGATTTTCAATATTTAAATTTACTGTTACTAATAATTAAATGGTTTATTTTACATCCGAGGATGTTTTATATACTTTTAGTTTCTTCTTGTATGCCCTTCATATCTGTAATCCCAGTGAATAAGTAATTAAGTCAAATTATGGCTAATAATTAATAATAATTAGTAAGCGGCTAGAAAAATTGTGGAGGATTTTCTTCATAGTAAATCATTGTTCGATCAAGATGTTCATTTTAAAACATAGTTATTTAAATATTTATTCACCATGAGGAAAAGTCTCCACGATTTGTTTTAGCCACTTAACTCATTTTGGTCAACATTCAACTTAACCACTTATTCACCGTGATGACAAATATTATGCATATAGCTTTTGGAGGCTGGAAATGTATATGCAATCAATGGATTGACCTCTCTCTCTCTCTCTCTCTCTCTCTCTCTCTCTCTCTCTCTCTATATATATATATATATATATATATATATATATATATATATATATATATATATATATATATATATATATATATATATATATATATATGTAAATCAATGCATGTGTGTATGTCCTTTATAGGCTTTGAAACGGTAAGAGATAATGCTCCATGTGAGGTGGCATTTTTTTCCAAATACTCAGGGGAAGATTATAGGCCCATTGGTATATTGATTGGATGCATAGGTGATAAGTTATGGACCAAAATGTAAAAATTGTGAATTAATAAAAATCACTTCAACAAATCAGTGTATTTCTAACAACTGAGTCATTCCCATGTGGCTTAATGTTGAAAAACGAGAAACTAGATGATTACAAATAACAACGAGATACCACATGATTAAAATGTGGACTAAATTTGGAAAATCCGTGCTTCTCTCGTGGAAAGTTATATGTGCCCTGCTCACGCGTTGAAAACCATCTGATTATTTGTATACGCAACAGATGGAAAAATGAAAAATATTGTATATCCATCAGCACTTCAACAAAATGAATAAAAGTAAAAAAATTAATTCTCTGATTTTTTTTTTCTCAATTCAAATAAAATAAAAAAATTACACAAAATAAATCAAAAAATTCTACAATAATTGTTGTACTTTGTTTTTTTGTTGTTTCTTTTAATTTTGCCAAGCGCGTAGAACGCACGCCAGGTTCAGTTAGTGCTATATAAAAATAAATGTAATGCAACTATGTTGATACAATATTTTTTTAATTATTCATTCAGGTATGAACCTAATTTTGGTACATAAACTATTTTAGTATCGGTAGAATTATATAAACCCAATACAGAGTTACCGTAATGTATAAAACAAGAACATTTATACACTTGGAATTTTATTTTTATTAGTTTAAAATATGGGGATCTTAATAATGTTTAGTTAATTTTAATCAATTTTACCTAACACTTAGTTATATGTATTTAATTTTTTTTTTTTTTAATTTAGGGAATTGCGTATTGGATAATATAAATGAATAAACTTACCGGGAAGAGGTGTGGTTAGAGGAGAAGTGGGACTGTCCAGCAGTAATATTCCCTTCTGTACCAGCTCCTCCCGTGGAGCCCGGACGGAAATTTTCCTTTCGAGAGCTGAAAAAACCCAAAATTTAAATTTAATTACCCCTTACAATAGTTAAATATATAAAAAATAAATAAAAAATATACTATGTTAAAATAATTAATGACTGTCCACAAATTCAGGCCTAATTCCTCTCGACTGCCCAGCGGTTAGTATACTCGTCCGGAAGATTTAAATCAGATTGAAAAAAAGGTAAATTTCTAGGTCTTCGACTTAAAAATAGTATTAGAAGATTTGGTAAGTCACAGATAACTGAATATAGGGACTACTAAGTCATACCTACGTAAATAACAAAAGGATAGTTTTTAAAAAACTATTTAATCAGCTGAATAGTTCAGACAAATAAACAGGTCACAATACTAAAGTTAAAGTTGATAAACCCCTAAACTGTATTATATATTTTATTTTATTTTTTAGAAAAACGAAATGAAAATAGATGACGTCACTAAATTAACATAAATTACTCTTAAATAAAATTGAGGAACTTTATAAAAATACAAGCCATTTTTCGTTTGTGGTCATTAACCGCGGAAACTACTTAACCGATTTGCACCAAATTTTAACCAGATCATCTTTATAGTTCCAGGAATAGGTTTAGCAAAAGTAAAATCTACTGATTTTCATTTAATTTGTTATTAAAAAAGCGATAATATGTGGTAAACAGTGAAGTTTGAAAATAGACCGATAAGTGGCGAGCATCATTCTACGTGAGAGGTTATAAAGGCACGGTGTTATATAGAGCTTGAAATCGATAATAAAATTTACTGATTTTCAATTAAGAAGGGACTGTATCCGCAATGAAGTAATTATAAATGAACTAGGGTTCTCCCCAATGAAGGAGGTTCTCGAGGCTCGCCAGCTGAAGTGGTTTGGGCAAGTCGTCAGGATGGAGGAGGATCGAGATCCCTTGAAAACTGTCCCTGATGGTAGAAGACCCCGAGGCCGTCCAAGAATGTCGTACCTGGAATATGTCGACCATTTATGCAGAAGGAAGGGAAGAAATATTCGTCAAGCCAGAAACCTGACAAGAGGTAGAGAGCAAAGTGAGTCATGGCTGGACGCCCCCCTATGCTAAAAGGCAACACAGGCTGATACATAAGAAGAGTTTCAATTAAATGGTCCAAAAAAAAAAAAAAAAAAAAAAAAAAAAAAAAAATAAAAAAAAAAATATATATATATATATATATATATCGTATTACCAGTATCACCGGTGGATACAAGTAGATTTGAAAATCGACCCCTAACTACACATTCCGCAATTCAGTTTACAATGATAAAACAAATTGTCCCATCTCTACCTAATATTCACTATATCATCTTCATATTTCTAGGAAGGTTTAGCAATAATAAACATTTAAATCTACAATGTTAAGTAGCAGAAACGAGATTTGCCATACTGTCGAATACTTTTATGGTTAGGTTTAAAATCCAACCAGATGAAATCAATAAAATTATTTCTACCGAATAAGGATATTACCAAATCGAAATGTCGATCCTTTCCTTTTTGATATTTCGTGTAAAAACATGACTCATGAGTCTTTAGTTTTAAGTACCGATAATGCAGTCCATTTTCCGCAAGAGTTAATAGTCCCTTTCCATCTAGATTATCAACTCATACATTAAAATTAAAAATTGGATGTCCAATTGTACGTAATCTTTTAGTGAAACTTTAACCAGGTTTAATTAAAAAATAAAACTACAATTATTAGTTAAAATGATCTAAGTTCTGTACTTATGAGAGCGGGCGAAGACGCGACGGAAGATGCTAGTCAATTATAAAAAGATAAATTACTGAACCTTAAACATAGTAAACACGCCAGCAATGGACTAAGAGACATCAGAACCAATAAGTTCCCACTCACTAACTCATTCGCCTAGCAGATCATCTTCCACTAAGCAACAGGGCACAATAAATTCAGAGCCCACCTGTTCGGAAGTTTAATATTAACTCCAATCCCCTCAGTGAGTGCTGAGGAAGGTGAACACATATTTCAAACGTCCAGGTTTTTTTTTCTGAGCAAAGGAAGCTACTATAATCTTAGTTATCTGAGAGAGACAACTAAGCCGAGAATGGTAAATTATTTAACATTATACAAAGGGATATAAATTATTGGAATATTAGAAATATGACTCCGGTAAGTATAATAAGAAATTGAAGATAAAAAGTGCTATTGAGTTATTTCAATAAGATTTAGTTGATTGCTCCTGAGATCTCCAAAGCAAATGGTTTAATAAAATTCGTTCGAAAATATTACCGATTTATCATGAAAGAAAATTAAATCCAGGTGGCTGTGAGAAATGCCATGGAGACTCAATAGACATCGGAAGATATTAGAGCCGTTAGGTTCTCAACAACTAATGGCTGAACTAGGAGAGCTTCGAACTCGTAATTTATAACTGGCTCCGGGTTCCTTCAACGTCCCCTTTTGGTATTCTTCCAAATTGGTGTCCCCTCCAATCCTCCTCTAGTAGACTCTGGAATATACTGCTATATAGAAATTGAAAAACAACATTTGTTCCAGTTTATTGTACATCTAAATATCATTGTAAAATAAAATAAAATCCTCAAATTATAAAATATTAGTCAGTTGACGTAGGCGAGATAGTCTATGGAAGGATTAGTCGATTATTCATTAATCGATAAATATTGATTTTCAGAGTGTTCAGGTAATTTAAAAAGCAGTTTTGAACTATGCACATTTACTGAACTTTTCTTTCCATCCACTTAAAAGCCTTGAACTGATAGTGAATATATAAATTTCGAAACTAGTTTCTAAACAACCTAAACTTTATAAAAATTGTAAATCATTTAGCAATTTCTTATAGTATAAAGGCCATAGCTGAATTTAAATCTTGAGTACCAGTATAAAAAGGATAGTCGAAATTAACCCAGACTTTCTCCAGAGTCATAACTAAATGATGAAAATACCTAAAACACGTAATAATATATATATATATATATATATATATATATATATATATATATATATATATATATATATATATATATATATATATATATATATATATATATATATATATATATATATATATATATATAGTTCTAAACATAATTGATGTATTCACAACTGAAATATTACGTATTCAACTAGGGAATGTGATGTAAATTTGAAAAACACATACATGAATAGCCATGAGGGAGCCAGCACCCAGTGGTACAATCTCCAGACGTGATATTACCTTGGGGATTTGACAAAGAGATCCTTCATCCAGCTCCTTTTCAGCATACATTGAGTTATGTCTCGAATTAGTAATGATGCCACATTCTGTGGGACCAATATCAGTCTTATCCAGGGTACGAAACGAATTATTTTCTTAAGTATGTAATTTTCTTAGTATGAAGGTTGGTTGTCAATGTACACAGGCAGAATAGTGTCACGATGTAAACTAATATTAACAACAAATATATTTAAAACAAATTTAATGTTTTTTCTTCTTCAATATTTCCAGGAAATTCCAACTTTTTTTTAGACATCGATAAAGTGATTTTATATCACCTGTAAAACATTCAGTAAGAAATTGTTTTTTATTTTATTATTAATAAAAATTTAAAAATTAAAGAAAGATTAATGATGGAAAATGTCAGTGACGTAAAAGTTCCTTAGGAACACCAGCAACAGCATAATGCAACAATACATGTGTACAATAAAACAAAGGAGAGGTGGAAGTAGTTAGTACTAACATAAAATGGACTCTGAAATCCTTCATAGGATAAGCAAGATAAATTTAGTTTACAGCACCACAATTTGCAATAGAATATATTACGAAGCAAAAGGAGGCGAGAAACTTCAAATATCCAAGTCAACATACTTGTCGGTGATGAACGGTACTGAAAGCTGGAAATCAGCAGACAAGTAGCATAGCAGAACAACAGCTGGAGAAATAAAATTATCTCAAAGTGTGCGGGGAAACCTTGAAGGGGCTATATCTGCCACGAGAGGAACAGGGAATAGGGGTCATCTTAATGAAGAAGGTGCTAGAGGCCAGCGAGCTAAATTGGCTAGGCCATGTTCTCAGGATAGAGGAACATCAAGTCTTAGGACTAAGTCCATCACAACATGATACCCTGAAGTCATCTACGAATGTCGTAAACGGAACATAGGAAGCGTAATACGAGGGCAAAAAAATATCAAGAAAAAAAGAGTAGTGGAAGTCCAGCCTAAACATGTTGATAAATGCTCATTTGACTGCGAGTTTAGGATCGGAATTGCTGACCACACTAAAGGGTAGTAATGGTGGTAGTTATTTTTTTTAATTTTTATATCAAACATACTGATACGAATAATTAAAATGCACTCTGGGGCAGGACTCTGGGCCATCAGTTGGTGCCAGAAAACCTGGTTAGCCAGATGACTTCTGCCGATGAAAACTGCAATGCTGTAGCAAATTACGCAGCTTACATCTGCAGAAAGCTACGTAAACAGGAGCGGGAAAGACGAGGCCTCCTAGTGCCTCAATAATTAGCAGCGGAAAATATAAAGTAGGCACATAGCCAGTCCGCCCCCCGTGAAGTAATGCTTGACAGCAGTTTCGCGGGGTGGTGAAGAAGAATAGAGAGGTGGTTTTTAGTGAGTAAGAATCTCATACTGTTGTGGTCTCTCACACGGCCCACTTCGTCTTATGCAAGATTTTCCTCCTCCTCATGAAGAAGGGTTTGCTGGGTCGGAGAAGGCACTTCAATATCTGGAAGGCAGAACTGTTGCAACATCCTTGGATCTGAAGGTGATTAGATAACGGAGAGATCATGCAGCAGCTAACAGAATGTCCGGTACTTAAACAACAAATTTTAATAATAAACAAATTGTTTACAAATTTTGATTTACATATGTAATAACGCCATTTATGTATATTATTGTTGTATAGATAATAAGTATTATTAGGATAGATGAATCAATAGCTGCTTCTATTGGAATTATTTTATTTGAAAACTATTTTCGAATGATAAACAATCATGAGTTCCAAACCATACAAAATTATCAAAACATCAGCACTTTGTAAAATATATTAAATATATTAATTTTTTTTCTATTCTATATCGGGCGCTTTAGTCCATGAAGGATCTAGGCGTCTGCACAATTAAACGTTGTTTAATTATATCAATTAATTAAATTAAAAAACCTATTATTTCATCATTTCTAATTTTATCGATCCTTCTATACCATCATACGTACCTCAAGTAATAAGTACTATTTTTTAATATATATTATTATCACGTCAATTTATTTTTTCTGAGGTATTACCCTTTCTTTTTTGGGTTTCCGCAACAACGTTGGTTAATCGAGCCGTAAGTGCAGCAATAAAATATAGAAGTTTGTTAGTTAAAATAGTTCAACATACCAGACTTAAAATACAAGAAACTGCTCGTTGTTTCCGACTAATCCAACATTTAATAGGCAAGCGTTCAGATCTCCCAATAAATTACAAAAGACTTATTTACAATTAAGTAATTAGACTTATTTTGACAGTTATCAGACTCATGGAGTTAAGCTTTGGGGGTATCCAATGCCTACAATCCTTCGGAGAATCTTCAATGATCCTTATTATGACACAAACAAATTTATCCATAGATTTTAATGTTCCATATGTTTCTAATTTAGCCCGAACCAGATACCTATCCTTTCATAATAAACTCCATTCCTACACTAATCTACTAGTGAGGCACCTGAAAAGATGATGGCCAAGAGACCTTCTGATGTACTTTTATTGAAGTTCTACTCTAGTAGCACTTTACATGTTATCGACATGTAATCATTTTCATCAAATTTACTTGATGTACACAATATGTTCAGATGTAAATATCAATAAATGGTTTTAAAAAATAAATAGTTTAATGTCCATCCAGTTTTGATTAAAATAGATTTTGAAAGTGCTCAAATGTCCAGAATGATCTCTCAACCGAATGCAGATCTCGTATTCTGATAAAGTATACTTGATAAGCTAATCTGATATTAATCTAATTAATTGTATGCCCTATTAATAATTTCAAAAACTGTAAATAATTACTAGCTAGCAACTTTATCAATTAACATTAAAGAAGGTGCTTCCATTGACCTATAATTATGTTATGGCTATGGGATACAAATCGGGAGGAAGAAAGTAGGAGAGGCCCTTGTGCACGGTAAGTGAAATTGACATTGCTAAGAAGAGAAGAGTGAAATGGAGAGTGGATATTCCAGCTCTTGGCAGCTTGTTACTGTTTGTATAAGGCCATTGGCATCTGGTCGAGATCCTAAGGTGGACAAGTAACTGTCTGGTCACACCGGCCCGTAATAGCTACAACCTTTTTTTTTTTTTTTTTTTTTTTTTTTTTTTTTTTTTTTTCACTGATTTAGAACACGTCATCAAATTTATAAGGTATTTCATAATATTTTATAACTAACACCCACAATCGCGGCCTCGCCGGATTCTCAGTAAAGAACTGTAATAATATAATTATTTCAATAATAATTGAAGTCGTATCTGTTTATCGATAAAAATCTTGTATTGAGGTATACAAGATATACATACATACAGGAAAACGGGCTGTATTATCTTTGCTTATAACTAAAGACCCATGAATAATATTTTTTACAGACAATATCAAAAAGCAAAGAATCGACATTTTAATTTGGTAATCATTTTTATTACTAACTGTAGAGAGAATTGTAGCGGAGGCCAAGGTTTTGCAAGGACCATAAGTAAGTAAAAAATACTTTTTATTTGGCAGAAATAATTTTATTGATTTCATCTAGTCGCTTTCTAATTTATACCCATAAAAGTAAATAACAGTGTTGAAGAAAGCTCGTTTCTGCCAGTCAACATTGTATATTTAAATTTTTATTATGGCCAAACCAACTTTCCTAGAACTATGAGGTTCAAATTTGGGATCAGAGGTTTTACTATTGTCAACTCCATTGCGGAATGGTGCTAAACACATATTCGTCGATTTTCAGAATTCATTGGGATCCTCATGTTGCACGAAATATTTAATTTTTTTTTTAATGATTTAATTGAATATAAGTAAATTTTATTATCTATTTCAAGCTGTATATAACACCGTACTTTTGTAATCACTCATGTAGGATATCAGGCAACATTCAAACTTTACTTTTATCCACATATCTTTTTTTTCCCCACATATCTAGGTTTTTTAATAAAACATTAATTTAAAATCAGTAGGTTTAATTCTTGCTTAACATTCTCGGAACGATAAAGATGTTTTGTAAAATTTGGTACAGATTGGTTCAGTAGTTTCAGTGGTTAGTGATCTCAAAAGAAAAATGGCTTGTTCTTTTACATAATATTATAGATTTTTTAAAACCAGATCGAGGACTATAAACATATTATCAAATCGTAAATTATATGTATTAGGTATTAAAAAAATATAGCTTCTCAGCACAAACTCATTAGCGGCTAACGAACTAAAGATAAAATTTATTTCTAGTTTAGCAACTCCATAAAAACCCGAAGAGTGTTAATGAAGAAAGTCAATCACCCGATGCTAAATAGAGCTGTAAAGAAATAGTTCAGAAAATTGTGTTTTTAACGCAGCTAACGCAATCTTAGAGCACCTCTTATGAAGTTGATATATAATCAAATAAATAAATATTTATAAATAATACCGTCTAATTTATTAAATAAAATATTAGACTATAAATCCAGTAAGTGCTAAGTAACCGTGTATTCCCCAAGAGAAATTACAACTATTAATTGAATCCAATGAATTTATTCTGTATTGGAAGCCACTGCTGCCGCTGAGCAAGGCAAAGTTATAAACCCAGTTTGCTACTTTGCAGCCCATGCATGTGACATAAAATATATGACCTAAAGGCACGAAGGCACTATTCGAAAATAGTATTGTAATAAAGTAATTCCAATAGAAGTGGCAATTCATTTAAACCTCCCAAATTTAAAAAAAACTGGATGTAAACTCGACTTGTGCATTGAAACCCATGTAGCTCGACACATTAGAACAGTAGGTACTAACGACAAATGCTTCATAACACAAAATATTCTCTATTAGATTTCTGATCAGAAAACTGTCGGAAAAGTTTTCGATCCGAGCACACCTGCATAGCTAGAGAGTGACTAACTGCTACATTTTTTAGGTTGAAAAAACGTTACAAAAAAAAAAAAAAACTATAGACCCCAGCAAAAATACATAACCTTGTCAAAATATCTTATTTCTATTTCTTCTAAAGGCATAACTCCTATTTCAGCTTTAATTTTCCTCGAAACGTTTCGGAGTACACTGCTCCATCTTCAGGATAACTGTGATTTCTTTCACTTAGTCATTTGTGCATGTCCTTACAGACCATCAACTCAAAATAGTTGATTGATTATCTTATTTTTATTTTATGCTCGCTTTTTCAATTAAGCATAACTTATAATTGTCATTATTGACAACGAATACAGAAGATGCTAAAATTACATTAAGTTTCGAACTTGAGTTAGGTAAAAAAACCTACAGTTTGGGATAAACTAAAAGATTTTTTTTTACATATTACATTATTTCTAATAGCTTTTGTTTTTTTCGTAGATTCTGAGATAGATCTGAGATTCCATAAAGTTTTGTTTTTATCATTGTTCCTGCACATATTCTTCATTAAAGGGCTGTTACTTTTTATTTTTGTCCTTTTTTTACTGTATTTTTTATTTTAATTCTTAAGTTTGTCTCTTACTTTAATATTAAATTTGAAGATTTTCTTTTCTTTCCCTTTTAAATATGTCATTATGATTAATTAATATTACCATAATTTAATTTCTGTTGTATACACATCTGCTATCAGTATTATTTTGTGAATTATAAATATGGCAGTATATTATAACATGGTATAAGCAAATAGAGCAATGGTCCTAGAACTAAGTTTATTTTGATTCCATTTCGCTTGAATTATGTTTCATGTAGGTAGATATTGTAGACCCTAGATACTTATTTTCATTATATATTCAAGCGTAACCCTATCACGAACTTACTAGGAAAACTACTATTAAATATGAGGTAGAAACCATATGAAGTAATTTTATAACAGTAATAATAAAAAATATTATATTTTTAATTGTTTTTTCATAATTTGTTATAAATGTTTTTTTGATGTCTTCATTATAATATATCTATAAGCTATTATATTAGTTTATCTTCTTAATCTAAAAAGATAATTAGTTTCACGGGAAATTACAACGCCTCATTAAATACCGAAACGGAACCAAGTGGTAATGAACCCTATAAATAGGTTTGGTCATTCGTGCATTCATACGGCTGAACAATTTTCACACGTGAGTCATTTCCATCCTAGAGCGATAAACTCTGTTTTCCCTGAAGAAAAGCAAGGAAAACTTGTTTGATAAAGTTATCCAAAACACCGTTTTAGTGAATCATCCTCTATTTCATTTATTTTTTTTTTAATATATACTATTCTATTTTATGAAGAATATATGATTGGGTTGTCTGTTAAAAAACACAATACAATATATCAGTTTTTTGTCCTGGTTTTTCGGTTTACAATGCAAGCAATTCATACAGCAACGACAGAAAAACAAAACAGCAAAAACATACAGCAGAAAAACAGTGAATAAATTAAAAAAAGATAATTTTATATTTTATTTAGTTTATTAATGATATTCAATCATCTTTTGATGGAATCCTTCTCTTATGTTTTATTGATTTTCATAATTATTTTATTATAGCACCACACTTGTCTTTATTTTGAATCTCATTTATTTTCACCTTTTTTTCTACATTATTTTTATAGCCCTGATGAATTATTGCAATGTAAGCCGAAACGTTGGCACAATGAATTCATTTCTTTTTTTGTGTGTGTGTGTGTGTATTTAACTTACCTCCCACCCCAATCATCTTTTTCAACATTTAAATATCGTCAACCAACATCAGTATGTTTTGTTTTACACATAAAACTAGGAATTATTAAAAAAAAGTTTCTTTGAATTAAATTTTATAGTATTTAACTAGATAAAATTTCTGAACTTTGTTAATTTAATTAGTAAAAACAGTTTGTTGCTTAAAATTGTTATCGAATATGAAACTTTAGATTGTTTTTTTCTATGTCTTCTCAAGTGAACTATTATCAAAAGAACTTAAAAAGAATTCTTAAGGAGTTATAGGAATCAAACTCTGGATTGTTACTAACAAAAACTAAATACCTATTTTATAAGAATAGAAATTTTATTTTTAATTTAACTCAAAGTCATTTTGTAAAACAAAGCCATTTTTCAATTTATTTACGCCCTCTTCCCTCCAGTTCTTCTCGCATTTAATCCTTACAATCCAAAATCTTCAATGCTTTTAATTATGTCACGAATAAACTTATCCATAACGATCTGAATGCCCGATATGATGCAGATTTGGCCCTAACAAGATACCTATCCTTTCATGAAAGGCTACATACCCAATCTAATTCATTTGCTACTTACTTGATTCTCTATATCCTACCGAGGACCATATAAAAGTAAGATGATGATCAAAGGACTTTCTATATTCTTCTAGGACTTAACAAATATTGTAGTACAAGTAAAGGGTAGTTCTTTACAAACTACAAAATAAAACAATTACGTTCAAAAGTCTCCAACTGATTTAAAATCGGACAACATACCCAAAAGGTTAAATTTTAATATTGAGTGTACTATATCTATATCAAACAAAACTAACACCGTTCTAACATCTTATCATATACCATATTTTAAATAACCTAAAATTTATTTCGGGTCCTATTTCTTCACCAGTTTACACTGTGGTTGTTGTATTTAATATTATAGCTTCAGCATCTTTTTTATTTTCTTTATCATGAAAAAAAAAACAATTGAAATACTTTTACCAAACAAGTTTTGACAAAATGACAAAAACACAACAAACTACTTCTGAGAAAGCGAAAACCATGCTAAATTCAAAGTGGAATACAGAGTTAGAGTTAAAACATGCAAGGTGCTGTAAGGTATAGATAGCAATATGGTTTGTAAGGTGCCTGATTATAGGGCTATGCCAGCTGCAGCCGATTAGTACAGAAGCAACATTCCCCTTTCTCTACAGTGAAAGTATTTTTACCTCAAAAAGGCAAGTATTTGATCGAAATTACATAATTAAAATGTAAAATCGAGAACTAATGGTACACATATACGCCTTAGGATATACGCCTTTTTGGTGGCATAATGTGCACTCTTTAATAGCACTTGGGGTACCCATGATGGTATTGAAGGATAAATACAGGTTCGATTTCTAAAGTGTGTACCATATAATTTTCAAATAAATTTCTGTGGTAAGTAATATCTGAAAGGCCAGAGGGAAAAAACGCGGTAGTCCAACCTAGGAAATTAAAAAAAAAAATGAAATTTAAAGTTCAACTCGCCATGATCTATTTTCAAAAAGTAAAAAATTATTTCCTCAAAAACATTCTTCTTATCCAAATAATCAAATTTTTAAAACTAATAAATAATTCTTATTGATGAGGTATTTGTTGACTAAGAGGTTAATATAGATGTAGGTTGTTGGGATACGCAGTCATAGATACACAGCAAAATTTCGTGCCAACGTTTGACATTGAAAGCCTTCATCAGGGCTATAAGAAAAACAATTCTGAATGTCCCATTAAAAAATAATAATCCCAAATAACTATTAAAGTCTCATACAGAAATATTTCTTAATGTGCCAAAAATGACGAGGCATCACCAAACCAGATGTGGATGTTTAGTTGGACCATTTCTGAACACCTTGAACCCCCTACCGCCACGGTTCTATATTGTGCCAATTAAGTAAAAACTTTCAACGGGTTGATCAGATATGCTCGAGAGATAAATATATTAGACACTGACTAAAACAACCAAAATTCAAAGCTTTAAACAGTAAGAAAGGGTGTCCTTATAAAAAACAAAAATATCTAATCAATTTTGAAAAGGACAGCTTCGATGGAATATACCTCGGCCGTCAATGATCGTCAGATTCTGGCAAAATCAAAAAATTTTATCTTTAAGTGTCCTGTGAAAAGGATTAAACGGGAAATAAGAGCGTCCTTTGTGAAAAAAAATACGTAATAATTAGTTTAATTTCCAAAAGGGCGAAAATTAAATTGTCGGGAAGCAGTGGCCAAAGACATCTTTTGGTCTTCAGAATCGTTAGTATAATAGTATCCTCCAGTGGCTTTGGAGAGGGCATTCAGGAATACAGCTGTTTTTTACCGAAAGTAATATGTACGAAAATAAAATCTTCATATACTATCAGATAGCCCCATTAGTTTAAAATCAATAAAAAGTGGACTATCGCGGTATTCCCCTCTGATCCTTCATTTATTTAAAACTCTAAATGTTAGATGTAAAAAACAGTCGGTTTAAAGAAAGACAGTTACTTGAGGTACGCATGATGATATAGAAGGATAAAAAGATTTAAAAAAAGTAAAAAAAAAAGAAAAGTTTTTAGTTACCTCGAAGAACTGAAGATGAATGTTTAGCATTCGAAACTAGTTTTCAAATAAAATAATCTCAATAGAAGTGGCACTTCATTTATCAATCCTAATTGGAAAGACATTTAGTTTCTTATTAAATATTTTTATTTAAAATCATTATAATTCAACACTCTCAATGACAGTAATGTACCTACAGGAATGATAGGTATGGATGAACATATCCATTTGTTCGGTATTTACAAACAGAAGTAAATAAATAAAATAATACATCGGAATTGAACTCAGCATAATATTGGATTCCACATTTGAAACTTTTGAGATGCTGTATTCAAAGGTTCCTGTGACACCATCTCAATCGATTGACTGGTGGTAAAAACCAATGGGGGTTCCATACCCGCAAACGCAGTACTTACAGAAACCGGCCATTGGCGCAACTCCAGGATAAAATTTACAAAACGTCCCGAAGCAACTACCTAACTATCAAGAAGAATATGGGATGTGTCGGCCTGAATTATATAGACAATGAGTTGTACGATTAAAATAAACATATTTAATTTTTTTGTCAATCACTATAGTTTTCAAATCTCACTATCAGTCACATTAAACTAAATGAATTAAAATAATAAAAAAAAAAAAAACTTACATCTTGAAGTGGCTTCGAACTTCTCTGATTTCTTTTTCCGTTTCCACTTCCAAGGTTTAAAAAGGCGTCCGAAAGCAGAGAACTTACTCTTCCTCTCGATAGGTGGAGTTGCAGATCCGAGGCTATTCGTTCGTAACCCAGCCCCGTTCACCTTTTTACCTAAAAACACAAAAATTATTCAAATTAAAAAAATGTAAAGTTATTGGTTTTATTAAGAGCTATTGAGTTCAATTTAAGAAGTGTTTTAAATACTACTTTATATAGTTATAAGGAGGCGCGGTAGCTCAGTGGGTAAGGCACTTGACTACCATGCTCCCGGGGCCGAGTTCGAGTCCGACTGATGGCAGAAAATTTATTTTCTGTTATTTCGTCCGTGGATCGAATTCGAGGTCGGGAGACCCCCCTGGGGCACACCCAGCCTCCCAAAAAGTGGGTACCCTTAATTGGGGAAAAAACCTGGCGGTTGAGCGTGAATTTTGGCCAAATCATCTCCTTTCACAACCGTTGGCTTAGAAACAGTACAACCTACCTAAGTGCTGAACCCGAGACCCTTTATGGGTTGTAAGT
The DNA here is from genome assembly GCA_003667255.2 of Euschistus heros. Lineage (NCBI taxonomy): Eukaryota > Metazoa > Arthropoda > Insecta > Hemiptera > Pentatomidae > Euschistus > Euschistus heros. Next base: position 907,490 of record RCWM02000059.1, read on the forward strand.
GAGTGGTACAGGGTTTTTTTTTTTTTTTTTTTTAAACAAGTGCAAACAAGTGAATGGTTATTCGCACATATGTGCCAGCCGGAAGGGTCACACTGTAAAATAAGGGCTCGCAATTAATGACCCTTAATTCTCTTAATCCCTTCAAGCCTGAGTTTAGAATAACAAAGGGCTAAGTGGTTCTCACAGGAGCCCACTTTTATTTTATAATTAAATTAATTTTGATTGTTTAAAACATCAACGTTGATGATTTTATTAATTACATATTACAGTATAATCATGTTATTATAATGCATAACATACAAAGAGGGAAACAAATAAAATAAATTAAAAAAAAAAAAAAATCCTCCCTGACTGGAAAAAACAAAACAACCATCATATTTTCGATTCGAGCAACACAAACCGAGCTAGAACGTGTGTTAATTAGTTAATGATTATTTTAATTTTACGAACCCTTAATTATATCTAAGATATTCTTTGTAGATTCTATTTATATTCTACTTTAGATTTTAAATGTTCAAAGCTCCCAATTAATTACAAAAAACTAAAATACATGACTGTGATTAGACCTATCTGAACGTACGGAGTTGAGTTTTGAGAATCCACTAAATCATCCAACTTATCTCGTATCCAATCCTTAAAATCCAAAATCCTTCGAAAAATCCTCAAAGCACGTTACTTTGCCACCAATAAACGTATCCATAAATATCTTAATGTTCCATATGTTGCTGATTTAGTCCAAACCAGATATCTATCCTTTCATAGTAAGCTCCATAACCACTCAAATCCCCTAATTTCTTAACTTTCCTGATATCATCAAATCATCCGAGGTGTCTGAAAAGAAGATGGCCCAGAGACCTTCTATTTTCATTAAAGTACTACTGATGAGTAGTTCTTTTCAAGTTTTGTCACGTTATTTTTATAGTTAACAGAACATTTACTTGATGCATAAATTTTGTACAGTTATAAATTTCAATAAATCGTTATAAAAAAAAGAAGAATTTAAATAAAAATAAAAATTCTCTACTTTACTATGCACCAAGAAACTAGATACTACTCTGCAAACTAAGTCTGTCCTTACAGTTACCCTAAACGTATACGTTCTCGCATTCAGATAATTTTAATTCACCTGTGAGGTGATTACTGTCAACCTTCAAACTTGCTTAGATTCACTTATCAATTCGAGCCGAATCCCATCTTTTCTGTTTAATAATACAACCAAAATAAAAAATAAAATGAAAATAACGCATTTTATAAGAATATTCAGCCATTTTATTCTTTCTAAAAAATTGTTCTAAACATTCATTAGACTCGTCCATTCATAAAGTGAATTTAAAATTCATACTAAACCTATACCAGAATAAAGAAGATTTGACTAATAGTTGTTATTGTTCACAAAATAATTTTCTAGATTAATGCACTGATGGGAGGAAAAAATGCACTGACTTTGTTGACAAACTACTTTGTTTGTCCGTGTTCAAGCATTGATTAGCAAACTATTTTCTCACTAAAGAGAAAAAAACGAAACATAAATCAACAGAATGTGCTTAACAGCTGTAAAAAAAAAAAAATAATAATAATAATTTAATAAATAAACCGGAATAGGCTAGTGATCCACTGTTAGATTTGATCCTTACGCAATGCATACGAACTACTAAGGTTTCATGTATGTTGAATCGCAAAATATATTTTTTTAAAAATAAACCTTAGTACATTCCTGTTACAGCCCATGTTATGAAGTACGGACCCTAAAAGACTCAACTAATTCTCGTTCCAAGTTAAAAGTTACTTAGACGAGCAGGACAAATTATTCTTGGCCAGTTCCCGGCCGGGGGTGATTTGCTGCTTGCTCTTTGGGAGTGTGAAAATTAACACCTCGGGAGTCTTTAATTAATTACTAAACTTTCGGATCTATTATCCATCAGGGCTCCAACCTCACCTTCATTATAAGATTAATTAAGTATCATAATATGAAAAATGATGAAGAGTGTTAGAATTTTATGACTAATGTAATTTTATATTAAAAAAGAATAAAAAAAAAAAAAAATATATATACATATATTAAACAGATTTAGATTTAGAGAGTCTATAAAAACACATTATTTTTTAGTTGGTAAATGAAATTTTCGAGGGAATTTCTTTTTTTTTTTTTTAACTTATAACATTTATTGATAATAACTTGTGTATACTCTGCAAACATAAAGGCGTATTAAAAAATATTATTTTATAATACAGATGGAATTAAACATCAAAAAAATAATATAAATGAGCACAAATTTAATATATTATAAAAATTAAATAATTTGCTATCAAGTAAATATTTAAATCTAACGTAAAATTATATTAAAAAAATTATACATTCCTCTAACCCCTGTTGAAAAGATCTACCTGGGACTCCCTTTGGATAAATGTCTCACTTGGAATCCACATACAAGACTAAAACGACAAGAAACGGCCCGTCGTCATAGACTACTCCAACATTTACTAGACAAACGATAAATTACAAGAGACTCATTTACATGGCTGTAATTAGACCTATATGGACATAGGGAGTTGAGCTTTGGGGCTCCACTAAAGCATCCAATTCTTTTCGAATCCAATCCTTACAATCCAAAATCCTTAATGCTCCCTACTTTGTCACGAATAAACTTATCCATAAAGACCTTCATGTTCCATATATTTCTAATTTAGCCCAAACTAGATACCCATCTTTTCATTGTAAACTGCACTCCCACACGATTCCATTAATCTCCCAACTTGCTTCTCATTCGATACCTGATAACCCACCGAGGCGTCTGAAAAGAAGATGGTCAAGAGACCATGACCATCTACTTTAGAACTTTTATTGAAGTGCTACTAGTGAGTAGTTCTATACAAGTGATTTACATGTGATTATAATCATTTCCTCAAATTTACTTGATGCATGTTGATGTTCAGTTGTAAATATCAATAAATAGTTTTAAAAATATTATACATCGATTTAATAATTTTTTTTTATTATGGAATTTTTAATAATAGTTTTTTGTTTTTTTTATTATGGAAACTTTAACTAGCCCATTTCATTACAGTTAACAATAAAAATCTTGGAGTTCATATAGTTTAATTGGTTTTATTGCTGTAAAATCTAATATGCAATATTTTCTGTTAAACTTTCAAATAAAATTTTAAAAAATTATCCAAAAGAAATATTAAGAATAACGAACTCAAACAAATATAAATATTATTATAATTAACATGTTGTTAAGATTTTTTATTTTTTATTTTAAAAATACTTCAGTATTTTTCCGATCATAAATAATCTACAGTTGACACTGTAGTTTCAAAGCCTCCCAGAGACATCGATATGATCTGCTAGAAGTCACTACTGTAACATTAAACCAGTAAATAGTACTTATAGTATTAAAATATCTGCGGTAATGAAATATTTACACCTAGCGAAACTTCAGAGCTAGTTATTTTTTCCTCTTTATACCTTATCTACATGCCCTGTTATGCAAGACAATAATTATGAAATTAACGTAACTAAGGTTTTGTGGGTATTTTCCATTTTATTTAATGTTTTTTTGTCCATACCGGTCACTCAAATCGCGAAAATAAGAAAATGCGAAAAGAAAAAAAAAGCAATATAGTCTGCAATGCAAGGCAGAGGGCCTTCAGCAACAAATCGGTAACTACAGCCAACTTTTTTAAAAACAGCCGATTTTTTTAGAAAAGAAAGTTATAACTTATTGTAAAACTTGGTGTAATATCTTTTGCATTAGTCATCAAATCTATTGAATGAAATATGACACGGAGTAGTCTGAATGTTTTTTACCAATGAATCAGTTTGAGCGAATAAAAAGCCATTTTTGCCAATAAAATTTATCGTTTTTGTGATGATGATAATACATAATAATAAACTTTTTCGTGATCCAAAAATTGTAATAAAATACCGTGTTATGTGTTCGGTTTAATTAATTTTTCTTTTTAATTTTTTTTTCCATAATAACAAACACCCATCTATAAAGCCTAGAGCACAATTTAAAATTAGAGTAGTTTAGCTTCAAGCTTAAGTTTAATTTACAACACTCGCCGTCTTTATAAAGTAGTCTTCTCTAATGAGTTTACAAAACTTTTCATTATTATCTATGTTCCCTGTAAGGAGCACAAGCTTTTTTTAGAAAGACGACTAAAGTAAATTATGATGCTTCATTAATTTTGGTTTCTCTAAGATGGTTACAACGAGCAGTATAGCTTAAAAAGTCAGTAATCCGCACGATAAAAATAAATAAATTTTGAAACAAATAATAATAAATTTTGGTATAAATAGCCGACACAGACACTCCCATAAAAATATATAATAAAGTCAGGAGCAAAATTGCCTGTGAAGCTTAAGTATACGGAGCGAAATCGCAATAAAACTGTTAGACAGAGCATATTTTAGTTCTTAAAATTCGGGACGTCTACAAAGGAAAGTATCTCAGAATCTGGAATTTAATTGAATTTAAGACGGACATATTGTTTTTAGTTAGTAGTATAAATTTTGAAGACAGTTCTTGGAGGATTGGGAGCTTGAACGGCAAGCAAGTAGTTTCAAACAAGCAAAAATCAGATTGAGTGTACAGAAAAGAGCTGTCGACTTCGGATAGTCCACTGCCAATTCAATCCTGTATGTTCGATGCGAAGTTTTGTACCTTCGACAAGCCTAAAAAGTGTCCTGATAACAAGTTCCAATATTACTAGAATCAGCAAGGAAAACTGTCAGATTGACTGAAAAATCGAAAAAAATCCTTTCAAGACCAAAGACAAAGAATAGGAATTAAGTTTATAGTTTGAGTTTTTAAAAATTATTGGATACCATAGCATAATCAAGACCAGGACACGCCTTGGTGAGAACCAAGAAACGCCGTTTTAGGGGCTAATGTCTCTTTGAGCTATAAATGAAAAAATAAGCAATTTATTTACATTTTCTAAAGGTTGTTTAGGGTTCAAAAGAAACTACTGAAAAGAGAAGAAGGGAAAGACCAAGAATATGTTGAAAGGATGAAATAGCAAGAGATGTGGCGAATCTAGGAGTTCGAGACCGGAGACTCGCTGCAGGAAGGAAATAGTTCGGAAGACCAAGGGTCACACCGAGCTGTAGAACCATCGAGTAAGTTTATGAAGTAAAAAATTGATATTTTATTGCAAATGCTCAGGTTTAAATATTGGTTTCAAAAATAGTATATTATTTCTTTTACAGAACAGACGCAGTCTAAAGTAATCACGTAATCAGAGGATTTATACTGTTACTAAAACACCAAAAATACCAGTAATATCTAAACTGAATCATTATTTAAATTAAACCAGAAACAGCCTATAAATCTCGCCACTTCAGGATATAAAAATATGCGGTACAGTGTCAATACTATTAGATTTACCATACGTCATTGAGAGTATCCTTTAGCAATTAATGGCTAATTTGACAATGATATATATAGGCAACGCAATAGCGGGGGGGGGGGGGGGGGATATTGAAGCTGGAAATGAGAGCTGGAGTATAAATTTCCAGCGAGGCCGGGGAAAGGGCTATGATTTGCGAGAGCTGGAATTACCCGAACATGAGACTCGTCCGCACCGTCAATATCTCATCTCAATTATTCATCCAATGTCGGGCGTTTTTCTTCGGTACTCATTTATTTCTAAAATGAATGGGATTTTTTTTAACTGAGAACTAAATTTTGTTTAATTACGATGAGGATGAGGACCCTAAGAAAGAATGAAAAAATGCCATGGCTGTTTACATTGGCTGTACTATGTTGAGGTCTTTTGCAAAAGTTCTCATATACAGGATTGGAGAGTGGGAATGGACACAAGAATTACGGTTCATGGAAGAATTGTGAATAAATGAAGAAAGTGAGAAACTAATGAATGTAAGGCCTGAACCAGAAATGGAAGATAAAACAACAAAAGCAGAGCATAATGATTATGTTGTTCCGTAGTCTTATGCCTCTATAATTTATAATTGTATAGAAAATAAAAATATTGCCAACTGATAATAAATTTATGTGAACATAAAAATTAGGTTTAGTAAATGGAAACATAATGCTTTGTAAGGAATTGATGAATTCTGTCACCCCAGTGAATAAGTGGCTAAGTCAAATTCCCAAACTTAACAGTCCTAACTTTAAAAATTCGATTAGGCTTCGAAGACCATAATTATGAACATATTTAATATTTTCATAACAGCTAGGTGTTTCTATAAAAATATCAGTTATTTTTTACATACTCCTGATTCTCGAAGCCTGATCGAATTTTAAAAATCGTGCCTTAAAAAGTGAGGGAATTGGACTTATCCACTTATTCACTGAGGTGATAATTATTATGATAACTATTAGCTACTTCTATGGTATTTAGTTTAACAGAGGAATAGTATTGACTGTTCAACATTTATCTTCAATTCTAAAAACTATAAATCGAATTCATGTAGGCACTCACTAAGAGCAGGGAGAAACAACATAACTTATTCTAGCTGATGAAGCAAAAGGGAAAGGTTGATGGTATAGAAAGAAAAGGGGGACACCTGAATAAATGAAGAAACCTTTAGGTTCTCCCTAAGTTGGCTGTTTTACTATCCTACTGGAAATACATTAAAAATTAGAAGAATGTATTGTTGGTTACTGGTAAGAAACCTACAATATTTTTTCAGTACTTTTACCACTGAACAGTCAGAAATGATATACTAGTTAAAAACAGCATAAAGATACATAACAGCCCATCTCAGCGCAAGAATTTTTAATTTTAAAAATACCAAAACAAAAATTTATGCACAAAATAAATATTCTTTTTTATTTCCAAAACAAAACCTAGCTTATGGCATAGACGAAAAAAAAAAAAAAAAAAAAAAAAAAAAAAAAAAAAAAAAAAAAAAAAAAAAAAAAAAAAAAAAAGTAGAGTAGAGTAGAGTTTCAACAGGTTGAAAATTTCTTAAAAAACTAAGTGATGTTGAAGATAAACCTCATACCCCAGCCAAAGTCAACAGCCAGCCTCCTCTACAAACGACCTCTTTCCATTTTAGTAACAGAAGTTATGCCAAACATTTTTTTTTTTTTTTTTTATAAAATCACCTCATATAGATAATTTTTTGTTTTCTGTCGGTGAATAGAGAATAAATACAAATAGCCTAAAATATCACATTAGTTATTCTACACGAAACAGAAAACCTCTTGGTAAAACTTTATTTTAAAAAAGTATAACAAGTTATTTAGATAAGAATATAACATAGATATAGAAATAGAAAATGAACTTTATTCTGGGACTATGTCCCCTAAGAATAATATAACCAACATAAAAATAAATGTAATTAGTCTGGTTATCAAAATATTTAAAAAAATAAATTAGTAATCTGATTTTACAAAGGAAAACAAAAAAACAACTAATAAAAACAAAATTACGACAATCCAAAAATTATAGAAAGAAAGAAAAAAGTATATGTATCTACTGCATGCACAAATAGAACTGAATTAGATTTTCGATAGAGTTTTGCTAATCAGTGCCATTCTGGAGAGAAAGGAGATATTGAAACAAAAGGGATTTAAAGGTCGATAGAAATGGAGCATTATTGATGTTATGGGGTAGTGAATTCCATAAGGAAGTTGCACGGGAAATAAAAGCATGCTCAAATGATGCTGACCTTCTGAAAGAGGTATGCAGTTCTAAATAGCGGGATCATGTATACGAAAGGAAACCGATGATACGAAAGGAAACCGATGATACGGAAAGAAACCGATGATTTGAACTGGAAGGTATCATAAATGTAAGAGGGATTAGGGTTTGACAGAGGAACTAAACCAGATTTCAGCTACATGAAGGATAAATCCATTTTAATATTGTGGGAGACCTTCAACTCGTAACATAAGACAAATTTATGACTATTAAATTGATGATAGCAGTTCTGATTAAAAAAATCTATGTTTTAGGGAATTTCCGCTTATATGTTCTAATTTGAACACCTCATTAATGTATTTATGTAAAAACCTAAGGCGAAAAATCAAATGCATGAAAGACCCGCCAAGAGAAGGGAGTGACAAAATAACCTGTTCCAACTGATGGAGGAGTGGAAACTGATGTGATAGGGTAAAAGTGAAAGGTGAAAGTACACAGGTAAATGGAGTAACCTTAAGCTTTTCCCCAAAACATGCATTATCCGCATTATCAGTACCTTCTCTTCTTCTTTAACTTTCTCTTTTGTGCCTTTCAGCGTAGAGTTGATCCAACCCAGGACCTCCATCCGTCTCTGTCTCTCGCAAGAGCTGTCATCTCTTGCAGTGTCTTTCCTCTTGCTTGTCCCAACTTGGATATGTAGCTGTAAGCCGAGGCCTTCCTCTAGGTCTAGTACCTGCTGGTCTCGCCTCCATAAATTTTCGTGGGTCTCTGTCTGGGCTCATCCGGCATACGTGCCCATACCAAATGTTGGAGTAAATAAACACAAGAATATTTTACAAACTTCTAGATAAAAATATAGATTTGGTATCGAATAGCTAGACAATGATACAGCGCCCATACCATCTCAGCTGCCTCTTTTCCAGGGTCTCTTTCATTGCGGGGATATTTAATTCTTCCCTAATTGTTTCATTTCGAATTCTATCCCGGCGTGTTTTGGAAGCCACTCTGCGTAAGTACTTCATCTTCGCAGCAGTTATTCGGCTCCATTTTTTATCAGGAAGGACCTATCTCTCTCTTTATGGATAAGTTTATTGGTGACAAAGTAAGGAGCATTGAGGATTTTTCGAAGGATTTTGGATTGTAAGGATTGAATACGAGATGAATTGGATGGTTTAGTGGAGCCTCAAAGCTCAACTCCGTACGTCCAAATAGGTCTAATCACAGCCATGTATATAAGTCCTATGTAATTAATAGGGAGTTTTGAAAGTTTGTCTAGTAAATGTTGAATGAAGTAGTCTGTAACAACAATAATCTTATCATGGATTATTTTATTTGTAACATAATAAGGAGCATTAATGAATTATTAACATTAGTTATCATACACAATAAACGATTGGATAAAATGGGAGAAAACCGATGGTTTTGAGGATTAATTTAGCTCCAAGCTGAAGTAACATTTGGCTAGATACTTCTGCGAATCAGCCCATCGAAATTAATTGGAACCTTAGAGCATTTGTCCAGTAAATGTTGGAGTAAATAAACACAAGAATATTTTACAAACTTCTAGATAAAAATATAGATTTGGTATCGAATAGCTAGACAATGATACAGCGCCCATACCATCTCAGCTGCCTCTTTTCCAGGGTCTCTTTCATTGCGGGGATATTTAATTCTTCCCTAATTGTTTCATTTCGAATTCTATCCCGGCGTGTTTTGGAAGCCACTCTGCGTAAGTACTTCATCTTCGCAGCAGTTATTCGGCTCCATTTTTTATCAGGAAGGACCCAACTCTCTGCTCCATATAGCAGAACTGGCATATATACCGCCTTGAAAATGCGGAGCTTGACATCTTTCCCTATCTCTCTCTTTCCCACAATTGTGTTGCAGATGGAGTAATATATGTTGTTTGCTTTGGCTATCCTTTGGGATAGTTCTTGTTCTAATGTTCCATTTCTGCAGATCACAGTTCCTAGGTAGGAGAATTCATTTACTACTTCAAGCTCCTTATTATTGCAGGTCAGATGGATTTGTTCGGGCTCTCGTCCTACTTGTAGGAGTTTGCTTTTCGACACATTGATATTCATACCCTTCCTAGCGAGTTCTGCTTCCCATTCTACTAGGGTTTGTTGGAGGCTGTGTGCAGAATCAGCAATTAACACGATGTCATCAGCATATACCATTGCTTGTGCCAGTATTGTTCGCATATTCCAATGACCTATCACCGCCCTTGCTGTTCTTCTCTTGCAAATCTTAATAATTTCATCCATTAAGATGATGAAAAGTAGAGGACTTAGACTGTCTCCCTGCTTAACTCCTTTTTCTATTGGGAAACACTTTGACTCCATGCCATTTATTCTTACAATGCCTTTAGGAGCCTGGTACGTTGATTGGATTGCTTCAATCAGACCTGATGGGACGTTTTTAGCTCTTAGGGCACACCATATTTCTTCTCTTGGCACTGAGTCAAACGCTGCTTTTATATCAAGAAAAGCAAGGTACAGGCTTCTGTTTCGATCCCAGGCTTTCTCAGTTATCATTCTTAGGGCAAAAATGTGATCTTGTGTTTGGCGCCCTGGGCGAAAAGCAGCTTGCTCTTCCTCCAGGTTGTCTTCGACTAATGGCCTCAGCTTCCTTTCTAGAATCGAGGTGTATATTTTATATACGACTTGGGAAAGACAAATTGGCCTATAATTACCACATTCACTTGTGCTTTCCTTCTTGTGGATTGGTACGATGATGTTGTTTTCCCAGTCTTCAGGAATCTTCTTTTCCTCATAAATTTTCTGGAATAGACCCTGCAGCACTTTGATTATCTCCCTTCCAGCATATTTAATAAATTCTGGAGAGATTCCGTCCCTACCTGCTGCTTTCCCAACCTTGATTCTTTCTACAGCCATTTCAACCTCTTCTTCCCATATTATGTCCAGTTCTTGGTCATTATCAGTACCTAAGTATCTATTTTCCCTTTACTTTCTGTTACATCACTTTTCAATCCTTCATCATCAGCTGGGTCAAGTCATACTGTCTTTCGATAATTCTATACTAGAAGGTCTCTAGGCCATCTTCGTTTTAGACGCCTCGGAGGATTATCAGGAATGAAGTGGGAAGCAAGATGAGAAACTAACGGATTTGAGTGGTTATGGAGCTTACTATGAAAGGATAGGTATCTGGTGTAGGCTAAATCAGCAACATATGGAACATTAAGATCTTTATGGATAAGTTTATTGGTGACAAAGTAAGGAGCATTGAGGATTTTTCGAAGGATTTTGGATTGTAAGGATTGAATACGAGATGAATTGGATGGTTTAGTGGAGCCTCAAAGCTCAACTCCGTACGTCCAAATAGGTCTAATCACAGCCATGTATATAAGTCCTATGTAATTAATAGGGAGTTTTGAAAGTTTGTCTAGTAAATGTTGAATGAAGTAGTCTGTAACAACATTAATCTTATCATGGATTATTTTATTTGTAACATAATAAGGAGCATTAATGAATTATTAACATTAGTTATCATACACAATAAACGATTGGATAAAATGGGAGAAAACCGATGGTTTTGAGGATTAATTTAGCTCCAAGCTGAAGTAACATTTGGCTAGATACTTCTGCGAATCAGCCCATCGAAATTAATTGGAACCTTAGAGCATTTGTCCAGTAAATGTTGGAGTAAATAAACACAAGAATATTTTACAAACTTCTAGATAAAAATATAGATTTGGTATCGAATAGCTAGACAATGATACAGCGTCTGGGGATCTTTGAAGTGGTTGTTGGCCCAGTTGTTTATAGAGCCTCTTCTAAACGTCCTTGCCCTCTTTAACGCATCTCCTGTCATCTTCGCCTTTATTGGACGAATGCCTTAAGATTTATACACTGTCTCCATAAAAATTTATGTTTAAACCAACAAGATTTTCCTATATGCATAGGGTCATATTGGTCGTAAAAGTTACGGTTATAGACTTAAAAAAGAGGAGCACTTAGCATTACATCTTAAACAAGTTCGCCGATTATATTTGCAAATAGCAGTTCATTTTATATATCGTAAAGCTAAAGGTTTCATTTTAGTATTTTTTTTTATTGCACATAATTTATCACTGCATTAAGACAGTATACGTAAGACAGACTGTTATATTTTACTTAACAAAAGCTTATAAAAAAAAACAACAAAAAATTGATACGTATACGTTGATACGTCAATAAACTCTGATTTTATAATTTTAATCTACTAATGTTAATTTACTTAAATTAACAAATAATGATTATCCAAAATAAACAAAGTTTTAAAAAAATAGGGGTTCAAACGTGACTTTTCATTCAAAGCAATATAGCTCCTACACGGTTGGTCCTAGCGGCAAATGTTTCCTTAAAAACTTTTCTCCAATAATATCTGATCAGGAGTGTGCCATCAAATTTTTAATTCGAGCAAGACTAACAGAGCTAGGGCGTGAAATAATGTTACATTTTTGAAGGTGAAAAAAAGTTACGATAAAAACTATAGACCTCTAGCCACATAAACTCCCCATCAAAAGTATTGCAACACCCGAAATTCTCGGGATTTCCTGGTTTTTACCTTAATCCATACTTGGTTTATATTCCTATCAATATTATTTATTAAACGTGAGACATCAAGGATTAAACACATCAATGTTTTTCCCAGTTAATAACAGACGATGGAATTATAGGTTATTTTTTCAAATTTCCTTCAGTCCATGTTTATCATTCGTTTCATTATTTACAAGTACGAGTATGCCTAGACTAGTGGAAGCAGTCATTCATGCCAGAGGGGGCAATATGTCTTATTAAATATAAATAAAAAAATTAGAAGTTAAAACTGTAAAAAATGAAAGTTTTAAAAAGTAAATTTTCTAACTTTTTTGTTTATTGGAAGAAATATTGTAATTTATTTTAATAAAAATTGTTTATTTCTAGTTTATATGTCTATACTTGTATATACTTGCTATAGACTTCAGAACCTTTCTTTATTATGAAAAATTTTAAAAAGTTTTTTAAAATTAAAATATTTCAGTGTTGCGATACTTTTGACGGGGGGTTTATATATACGGACAAATCGTACTTTTTCAAATCAGGGATATAATTTTTATTTTTTTTATTGTTCTCTCTCATTACTTATTACTAACCAGTTGTTCAATTCTATATATGTGACACAGTGGAACAATAAAATAAAATAAAAACCTTTAGATTGATTTAAAATAGTTAAACCTAAATGCTAAAACGATGTAACGCATAGTGATTATAGTACAAAAAATAGATATTCTAAAATGATTGTAGTAATAAATTCAAAATGAAAAACCTTAACTTATCCTATTAAAAAAAAAATTCTAAAAAAAAAAAAATCATAACTAGTATTTTATATTAAAAAAAATAATAAAAAAATATAATAATAATAATAATAATAATAATAATTAGAGGGAGACAAGTCAACCCATAGATCTTCTTAATTTAATATAACTACACCTACAATGATTTTTAAATGTAAGAAATGTTTCATCAACATTAGTATTTTCACAAAACCAGAATCGCGTTAGCATTTGTTAATATAATTTGATAATTACGATATTAGTCTCCTACAGGACACAGTATAAAAAGAAAATATACGAATTTAAAATTTATAAAAATATACATCTCATTAAATATGTTATTGTTTACAAGACCCGCTTATCTACAGGAGGACTCGTTGTAATCTTATTGCTTACATTTCCATCTACTTTCAATTCAATGGGGAATTTGATAAAGCCTTCAGCTGTCAGTTGGTTGGTGGCTCTTGACATTGAAGGGAGGGTATTTTATATCAAATTGAATTTAATTACAAGCTATCAGGTTTGAATAGGACAGCCTATAAATTCAGGGGGAGTTTGAATACATCAGGGAGAAATTACACTGAATATATAGGACGATAATTATTCATTGTGGGCAGCATATTCGTATGAATATAAATGCTTCGTCCACCAATGGAACATATTAATTTAATAAAAGGAGATAAATTAACTTCCGAGAATATAAATTTAAACAAAATAATTCAATTCTTCTCGAATCTAATCCTGACAATCCAATTTCACAAACAAACTTATCCATAAATATGGATCTAAATGTACCATACGTTGCATATTTACCTCAAAACACCAGTCCTTCCTTGACAATCCACTCGAATCCATGATTCTCCGAATTCGCTTCTCGGCGGTTCCCGATAACCCTCTGAGGAGTGTGCAAACATGATGGCCTGGAGGTTTTCGAATGTAGAACGTGTATTGAAGTGCTACTAATGGGTAGTTGTGAGAAGTTATTAACATGTAAATGTATTACTACATATATTTGCATCATTATTATTATGATTATATTGAGCGCTAACACGGACAAGACCAAATATATGAAAACCTCTAGACAGACAGATGGAAGAAGAGACCCGGTTGTGGGGGAGGACACGTTTCACTGCTGTAGTGCATTTAAATACCTGGGAGGAGTTGTGACGGAGAAGAACAATCTAGACATTGTAATAAAAAGCAGAATGGCTGCAGGAACCAGATGTTTTTATGCACTAAAAAAAGCTCCCCATTGTAAAACTCTCTCAAGAAAGGCAAAACTGTTGATTTATAAATCTAAAATAAGACCAATATGTATTACTACATATCTTTCGGCATTTTTTGCCGGTGCCCAAGCCACTGCAATTTTCCCACTTTTATCATAGAAACGAAATCACCAAACAGCTGATCCAGTTCCATGATTGATTTGATTCTCCAATTCCTGTGGTTATTATAATTTATCCATACGAGAATAAGTTGAATGTATTTAATAAAACGAAAAAATTAATCATTGACATTTTCATTCATTTCCAAACAAAAATCATGGTTTATTAATGCTAAAGGATGAAACAAGCACATGATACATTAATTTATAACAAAAATTCAATTAAAAAAAACTTGTTTCTTATACAATATCATTGTTGTTTGGTTTGGTCCAAAACTGCTGATAGTTTATATTGTTCTAATATTTGAACTTTAAATTTGCCATACTTTTTAAACTGTAGCAATAAACAATTTTAACTTAAATATTCCATCTTAATTATAAAGATATAAACGAAATTTAAAATTAATATATATAATCATAATCCAACATGCTCAGTGAATTAGATGGTTCTACAAATGAGTACATTGTAGTGAACATAATAGCACATCATAGTACCACCCAATGCCTTACAGAGCTGCAATACCATTAATAATATACACGTGTACCCCTCATTTACATGACTGTTTGGTATTTATATACATTTACCTATTTGCACACATCTGGACATACGGAGATGAGCTTTAAGGTAACTCTAAAACATCCAACTTTCCTTGTATTGAATACAATCCTTGCAGTACAAAATCTTTCGTAAAATCCTACGTTCTTCAGAAAAAGTCACAAATAAACTTATCCATAGCAAAATTAGTGTTCCATAAGCCTGAATAATATCCTTATCCTACAGCATTATCCTCCATACGCCCCATAACCCATAAGTTAACTAAAGTCCCATTCAATTTCTTTTTATGCGCTGGAGAAGAAGATGGCTTCGGGACGTGATAATGTAAAATTTTTCCTATGGTATAATCAATGGGTATCATTTTTTACCCATTGCCAAGTTAACAAATTTATATTCATATTTAAATTTCAATAAATATTTTTTGTAATGTATATTCAATCAATTGTATCAATAACCAATTTAAGAGAGGATATAAAGCTCATTAAAAAAAAAAAAACCCACAAAACACTCAAACCATTAGCTGCTGTTTCTGACCCAGAAATTTCTTCATTACAAGATAAATGATTAATCCAAATTTCGCGATTATACCGTAAGAGTTGATAAAAAGAATATGCATGTATTACATTTATATTTTTAAATAAAGCTATGAGATAAAAAAAACTGAAGAAGCTGAAAGAGTCCTGCTGAAAAGAAGCAGGATAAATGATCTGCTTAAATAATTTGAACTTATTTTCTTCAAAAAATTTGAAACATATTTACTTAAATTATCATGCCAGGAGGAGGTACTATTGAGCACTACTCCCTTCTATATTGTCAACTGCCTACTTTTATACTGTATTTATGTATTTATTCATCATCTATATCGTCTTTTCTTTTATCGTAAGATCTTTATTTAGTAAATAAAATATTTAATTTAGGTATTTATTTCAATTTTATTTTTATTTTTTCAGAAACACAATTTTTTTTCTGATACTGTTTTTATTTTCTAATCTTTTTTAATATTCACTCTCTTTTCCATCATATCTTTTTGTTTGTTTTTCTTCTAGCACTCACGAAGACTAGCATTGTAAGACGAATCGTCGGCATAATGTTAAAGAAGGATCAATACGATTAGGATTGATGAATTAATTGCCACTTCTATTGAGATTATTTTATAAGAAAACTATAAACGAATGCTAAACATTCATCTTCAGTGGCCCCATATCCACTAAAGTCGTGAAAGAATTAAAAAAATTAGGTTTAAACCCTGCATTTAAAATAGATAAACCATTGTCATCATGCTTCCCTTCACCTAAAGACAAAAAAAAAACCTTTCTAAAAAAGTGGCGTATACGAATTAAAATGCAATGACTGTGAAGCAAAATACACGGGAAAAACTGGACGATCGGTAAATCAAAGAGTATAAGAGCATACACTAATAAGACCCAAAACTCCTATTGCGCTATCCATCTAAATGAAAATAACCACAAATTTAATAAAGACTCGGGAGTAAAAATACTACATCAAGTAGAAAATAGCCTAAAATTAAATATTTTTGAATAACTAGAAATAATAATATCGTTTAAAACCGATCCAGATTATTGTTTAAATGGCTAGATAAACATATTCAATAGCAGCCCCATTTTAAATTTGTTTCCCATAGGAACGAAAAAATCCAATGAGTCATAAGGGAAATCCCTTAGTAAATCACAAAAATTTAACCTACCTGCCCCCCTTTTACTTCTCACGAATTCAGTGAGAAGTCCATCTTAGTTTTAGTTACCTTTTAGACCGCTTAAGGTGGGTCCCCTTGTTTGATTTCTTGTCTTACCTTTTTAAAAAACTATAGTATATATAATCTATGTAACATAGTACTGATGCGTTGAAAAAATGTCTGTATGTTTTAGAACTGAAGATGAATGTTTAGCATTCGAAACTAGTTTTCTAACCAAATAATCTCAATAGAAGCGGCAATTAATTCATCAATCCTAATTAAAATTTATTTTGCTTATTTTTGAGAAATATTTCTTTATAGGTTATTTAAATTACGTACTTGTTTAATATTGATTTTTTCTGAGGACAAATATATTGAGGGAGGAACTGATATATATAAAGAGGACAAGTAAAGGCTAAGAATAAACGCTAAGCCGGGAAGGGAGGGCCTAATACGGTTTGTGACCGACCTTGCCGAGTCAGAGCTACCCGCTCCTCATGTTTTGTGAGGTCGGGGCGGGGCGCCAAGAGGTCTAAAAAAAAAAAAAAAAAAAAAAAAAAAAAAAAAAAAAGAAAGAAAAAAGAAGAAGACAAATGGGAGACCGCCCCGACCGCAGAGCCTCTTCTAAGCAAACCAGCCATTGCTAATGCTAACTACACAATCAAGGCGTACTCGAGCTCGTACTAAATAATTCATAATACTGTTTATTTCAGAGGGCGAAGACCAGAATACAGAGGTCATTAACGGACTGCAGTAAATACAGTATCGCATTACATTTTCTCAATGTTAAATAATACCTTTCTCCTTTGAAATAACCTTGCATAAGAGTTCATTTTATAACTTATGTACATTAACATTAAAACTCCCAACATTTCATGTGTACATATTTCTACCACATTTTCTCGGTAAAAAGCAATTATAAGAGAGGAGTGGATATTGAAAAAAACACTTTTGATATATTTATTAATAAAAGTAGTTCGGTCAAAAATCAAAGTAATGAATGTTGTTTCCAAGAACTTCTGCTAAAAAATCCGAAAAGGATCCGCCATGATAGTTTTAGTGTTAAGTACTACAATCTGTTCTCTATTTTATAATAATATTAAAAAATACGCAAATAATAATAACAAATTAAACTAAACTATAAGAAAATTAAAGAGGTTTGTGTTTGCATTTGCACTATAGATTATTTTTAATCTATACTCATTCTTGTACCAAAGTTCTACAATATCAAAATAAAATGTTTAGGTTAAATTTTCGCCATCACAGGAAATAATATGAATGTTGTTATAATTTGTATAGGTTATTGAGAGGGATCATTCAAAAAAATTAAAAAAATAAGTATTTAAAAAAAAAATAATATGTCAACGTTTGATGGCCATCATCAGGGCAGATGGAAAATTAAATTGAACCAAACAGGAATCAACATGTTAACTGAACCTTATTATGAAGAGAACTGACGGCCATCAAAGCTATAACCGAAACCGCTGACATATTAAAAATAATTTTTTGTTTATTTCAAATAACACAACATAAGTATGTAAATAACACAAACGAAGTATGTATAAAACTATTAGTAAAATGTCTTTTAATGACAAAAATATTCACAACTTAACAATTCTAGTTTATCATTAAACCTTACAATAACGAGTCAAATCACTCTGTTAGGACATTTTGGCAGAAGTTCTTTGAAACAACATCCATTACTTTGCTTATTGACTTTACTAGTTTTTATAAAATATATATCACAAATGTTTTTTCTATATCCACTCCTCTCATATTGTTTTTACCGAGAAATTATGGTTTATATTATAAATAATATGTAACCCTAAGATGCAAATGTACTGTGAATAATTTTGCGTTGATCCCTAGGTAAAAAATATCAGTAATAAAATAATAAGAAAACTGGAATAATAGTACTATTTCTTTTACTGATTAACACATATTTAAAAATGTAGAACATTATAAAAACAACGTGTAACCCTATGAATAACGCAAATTCACTGTGATCAATTATTCTAGTAATTTGTTTCTCATTCTATTTCCAATAACCCTCTCTGAAACTTAAGAAAAGAAGATGGCCTCGGGACCTTCTAACATAGAACTTTTAATGAACTGCTACCAATGGACAGTTGCTTTACAAACAATTGACATTTTATTATGAACATCATCTTTATATTTACTTAATGTATTAAAGTTGCGAATTTCAATAAATATCTAAAAATAAATAAATAAATAAACAGTGTGAATAACGGCGCTGATCTCGAATAAAAAAAACTAGTGGAATATAAAACTAGACTTATGAATCTAAAATGAACAAATTAAAATTTACAAGCATACTTACAAACATTTTGTTCATTTGTTTATAGAAAATGTTTAGAAAAAAAGAGCTAGTGGAATAAATGGTGTTTCAAAGAAGTGAGAAAGGAAGCTTTGGGAATGGAATTGGATAAGAAATTTCAGAACGAATGATGATAAAGGATTTTTCAAATGAGGCAGAGAAGGAAGTTCAATCAGAGCGGACATATAAAGTAATAGTTAGAGGCCGGATATTTAAAAGGTGGATGGAGGAACGCAGGCAGAGTATCATTGCATACATAAAGTTATTTTGGATTTTAAAGATTGTAATAGAAAGTTACCAAAGTAAGGTCATCGAATTTTAGTCTAAAGTTACTCTGCTAGGGGTATCAGCAGCACATGTGAATGTGTCTAAGTATCTATAAGTATGAAGGGATTTATTCAGTGTTATACCGAGCAAATAAGGCAATCCTCCATTTACAAAGCATGCACAGTTGAAGGAGGAAGTTGAAGGGATGATACGATAGTACAATGTAACAAATAATATTTTGAGAACAATTTTCTAAAAAAAGATCGACATAATAATAAGATGGTATGGTATCCTAAGATAGGCACTATCCTATAAATACTGCCGTTTCGCTAGAGGCACAGTTTTAATAACTGAATATGTAATGGAACCCGTATCCAAAAGTTTTCTAAAATTAAGAAAATTATGGATTAACACTCCCAAAATAGTTAGAAAAACGTCAAAGAAATCTCATGAAGAATTTTGGAAAGTTTGAAACAACATAGTTTAACGATCCGACTCATAGGGAACTTGTAAAGCTAAAAGCAATTCAGCTAACATTACCTCCCTTCAGTATAAGAAATGAGGTCTTCAAACTAAGTACCATAAAGACAGACTAAATCCATAACTACCTGAAGTTACCTTCAGAGAGGCACCAGCCACTATTATCGGTGATGCCAGCTTGTCATTGATCATTATCAAACATTAATAATAAATTAAATAAATAAAGTTAAATAAAAATTACTTTATAAAATATTCAGAACTAATATCAAGGAGAAAATTAATTCCACCATTATTTTTATGTAATTCACCACAAAGAACAGATTGCTAAAGAGTTTTGCGAAATTAGCTACATTTGCAAACAATAGGAAATTAAAACGAGGGATATAAACGTAAATTAAAGCTAAGCGATCTTATTTTACATAATCATTTGAAAGCACGATCGATTATATTCACTTAAAATGTGTGGGAATTCCATTATCTCAGAGTTATATTTACATATAATTTATAAATTTATAAAGGGATGTATAATTTTAAATAATTACATAAAAAAGTTAATGAATAAAAAAATAATTTTAGAGAAATATAGGATAATATATACATATATAAAATGTACATGCAAATTGGGAATGCACTGGCTTATCTCTCTACAAGGGAAATATTTTTATATTATATTTTGTCACATCTTCCAGGAAATTTTGATTTGAGGAAAAGGTCTACAAACACGTTCGTCATTTTAATTATTAAATTGACACAGTAACATAATATCTTTCTTTCACTTGAAATAACAAATAATATGTAATTAAAGATATTATAAATTGTAACTGTAATATGTAAAGTTAGGAAAGCAAGGAATGCATTGATATTAATAGTTGGTAATTTTCAGAAACATTCTTGAAAAAGTCGAGAATTGCGTTTACCGAAATTGATGACACCATACGTGTGTGTGTGTGTGTGTGTGTGTGTGTGTGTGTGTGTGTGTGTGTGTGTGCGTGCGTGCGTGCGTGCGTGCGTGCGTGTGTGTGTGTGTGTGTATACCGAGAGAGAGTGAGAGAGGGAAAATGAGGTGTTTAGCATGGGATTATACATGGTGATAGTTATAATAAGAATTAGAATGGTTCTATTATTATTTTAATAATTATAATTTATATCACATTATTATTTCTGGTTAAGTAATGGAAAGTATATCTATAATTTCCAGGACAATAAGAAAAATAATTACAATAAATCGTTCGCTCCAGTTATAAAAAATAATAATTAACTAATGGAATAATTAATGTATTCTAATGTATTCTTGTAATATGTATAATAAATAATTATAAAGATCACATAAATTTCGAATAAAAAAGAGAAAACTAAAACTTAATATGAAAAACATAAAAAGTATACAACACAGTATCGTGTATCGAATAATATTATAGAGAAAAAAAATAAACTAAAAAATTTACGCCTGAATAATATATAAGAAGGTATAACCCAGGAATTGGGTATTGGCCACAAAATTGAATATCGGTAGGGAATGTGGGAGGAGGTTGAATAGCATTTTGTCGGGCTATTACTAAACTGCTATAGGAACCATTCACACTATTCTTTAATATAATCTCAACTTGTTTTGTTTTCTTTCAATGGTTTTTTTTTAAATATTTTTTTTGTTATTATTCAAAGAGGTTACAGTACACCTTTATTGACAAATACCTTCATTTATTTCTCTTTTTCAATATTTTCATTATCAAAAACTGTCTCCAAAAATCTAGATTGATTTAACATGATTACATAAAAAAAAAAAAATTAAGAAAAACTGTTTTTATTGAAAAATTATAGTACAGTCTACCTCATTCAAGAGCAATAATGAATATATTCCATTCATTTAATAAGCAGAAGGAAATTAATGAAAAAATACCTAACTAAACAATATGTAACAAAAAAAAATTACATTAAAAACAATAGTGACAGTAAAACGAAATGAAATGAAATAATAAAAAAATTAACAGCCAAACTATAAATGTAACTAGGATTTCCCGCCGCGGCTTCGAATATTCTCATAAGTAAATAACTGAAACAATATTAACTAATATGTAATTGACGTTTTTTTGGTTTATGGATAAAAATCTTGAATTAAGGGCCTACAATTGAACATAATTTCTTCAATGATATTTCCACGCATTGCATTAATTGTTGACCTGGCAAAAAGGGCACTGATTAGGTGCTTGAAGATAAATTAAAAGCATAATTAGACATCGAATTTTTAATATTAATGTATGAGTTGGTAATCCAGATTTATTTTATCATTAATTTGTAAATAATAATTAAACGTAAATTTCAATGAATAAAGTTATTTTTGATTAAATACAAAATTTATCATTATAGTGTTATTAGTACACCATCACGAACATTTCTGTATTATTTCCACTACATTAATACTTGAAACTGGTAACGAATCTTGTGAAAATGAAATTTGTTTTAAAGATCTGGGACACTAGATTAAAAGTTGTTTGACTGATATGACTCAAGTTCAGGTAGTGATTTTAAACGAATTCCAGAGTCAGATAAATTTTATTTTTACATCTAAGGATAAAAAAAAAACCGAAGCTGTATTAAGGTAATCTATCGGAAAGGAAATTCTTAGCATGACGTTAAAGCGTTGAGGTTTTACGTCATCTGTCAATCATAAAAAGTGCTTCTAAATTTATTAGATGAGTTTAGTGGCGGTAAAACGCCGTTTTTTTTTTCACCTACTAAGAAATATTTAAAATACAAGTAATATTTTATATTATAAAAACTAGTTCTAATCATAAAATAACAAACATGCAATAAAAAAAAAATTTCACAAGCAATGATTTATCACTAAGCTACCTGGATCGAAAAAAAAAATTGAGAGATAAACTGTTTCAAACGTGCGATGCTATTTACGTATCCACCAATTATCTCTTAATAAATATCAGAATCAAAAATATGTTAGTAGAGGCAATATGCCTTTGAGATCCCACCAAATCTATAAAGATGGCATGTCCCGTTATAAAAATTTAAAACCATTGTGATCGATCTCCTTTTCGCTTTTTCAAATCACTCCGTCACCACCTTCCTACTTATCTCATACATAAGTACTCCGTTATCATGAACAATAAAAATTTGTTTAATTATTTATTTATACTTTATTGATATTTATAACAATATATACAATAAGTAACTGAGCGGTGAAATGATTACAATGACATATCAATAACTTGTGAAGTACTAAATCTCATTCGCCATGGAATGCTATCCTTTTATACAATTGACATTACAACTTGCCTACTTTTAGAAGATAAGTAGGACTCCAAAATGGGTTGCTCAAAATACTTTTCTTATTATGAACAAAAATGCACTTATCTAGTTTTTCCTAAATGGTACAGAACTGTTCTAAATCAGAAAGGCCCTAGGCGATCTTTCTTTAAGACGACTCGGAGAATTGTTGGGAATCTAGTGAGAAGCAAATTGACAGGCTAATGGATTCAAGTGGGTATGTAGTTTGTCATGGAACTATAGGTATCTTGTTTGGGACAAATCTGGAACGTATGGGACATTTAGATCGTTATGGATAAGTTTGTTTAATAAATAATAAGAAGCGTTGGGGATTTTATAAAGGATTTTAGATTATAAGGATTGAAAGGTTTAGTGGAACCTCAAAGCTCTGATCCCTATGTTTTCGTGGGTCTAATTACTATCATGTAAATAAGTCTTTTTTGACTAAATGGGAGCTTTGAACGCTTTTCTAGTAAATGTTGAATAATGAAAAAACAAAAACAGAACTTGCTGCACAAAAAATATTAAAATAACCTTTAAGAATTAACTATTTAAAAAAAATAAAATCTAACTATAATACCGGAATGTAAAATTTTTAAATATTGTTTATATTTGTGATTTTCACCTTACACAAGATGTGGTAATTTTAAGCCAGTTGGATCTACAGTTTTAGAAGCGGGGGAAAGATTTAGCGAGTGCCCGACTTGAGGGAGCCTCGTTAAAGGATTTTAAAGTAAGAGCCAAGTTGGAACTTTAAAAGCAACTTAAGCTGCACTTAGTTCCAAGCTGTAGCATGAACTCACCACCACTAGCTTTAATTAATTAAAAGCAGATAACCATCGCTGAAATACTTTGAGGAATAAATATCGATTATTCATGCTGTTTTGGCATTCTCGGGGTATTTTCGAATACAGGTGAGTTCAATCCCTATTTCCAGAAGGAAAAACAAGATATATTTATTTCAATAAAAATATGTAACAATAATTACAATTATTTAAATCTCACTTCGTTATATTATATTCGTACTACATAATTAAAATTTGTTTTGAAATATATACATATATATGATAATAGTACATGGTAAGATTAATGAATATTTATTTGATAAACCGATTCGAAAAAATAATTTATAAGAGAGGCTGTAGTGGAGAGGTTTATAAAGTTTTGATTATTTTTATCCATCAATCAAAACTTGTATTGGCTTCGATAGAACAAACTTCTCGGCAACGTGACATTGCACTCCAACTTCACGTTATTAATTTAACGTATATCTATTTTTGTCCAGACACAATAAATTTTAAGACCAACAGAATGTTCAATATACCTGAAAATATTGTCATCCTGAAAAATATCTAAATGACTTAGGTAGTCAGTTCATTTCATGGTTGCATAAAATGGAGGCATTAAGTTTCCCTGATCCTTTTGTACCTCGAATTTCCTGCAGATTTGCGTAGGAAGTTCATCCCAGCGTGTCGAAAGGGTAGCAGGTTGATAATTTTTCAAAGTAATATTCTTTCGCCAAGGAAAAAACATGTACACAACTATTCCTACAACCAAACTTTTTTTTTTTCATATGCTTAAAAAAAAACCTTTCCTTTTGAGTACTTCATAAGTCTATTTGTACCGAGATAACGAGACACTTCTTTCAGGTTTAGGGATGGGTATCGAAAGAAAAATATCGAAAATTATAGGAGCTCTGAATATGAATTGCTACACGATCAGTGATCATAAGTATCCATCAATCGATATATCTTGATTTTTTATTTATTCCGAAGATTCAGTTTTAAATAATCCTATCATGCTACAATGATAATCCTGTTTATTTTATGGTTTTAGTTAATTTATTTCAAAACTTAAATAGAAACAAAAATGATAACAAAAGTTTAAAATTTAAAAGTAGTTTGTTATGTATTAAACAGTAGGCAGTAGGTAGAAATACTAAGCCAGATGTGTACCTCTAACATTAAAAACTAACCCTAATTCAAATTAATTTTATAAATTTAACTACTTCTTTTTTTAATATACATAGTTGTATATTGTATTTTTTAAATATAGAGAAAACCGCGAAAATCGATACGACAAATATTTGAAACATAAAATACCTATATGAAAATATAGGTAGATATGGGTAAATATCGATATTTTTGATATATCGTGTATCGATATCCATCCGTATTCGGTATGATCGTCCAAAAAAGAGTATTATTGGTTAACAGCTTCAAAAGTGGCCACGTGAAATATTTTTAATCGTCATAGAAATTGCAAAAATACGAGTAATAATCTTGTTTTATAAAAAAGAAGAATGTCATTTAATATCTGACGGCTTGTGTAAATAAATTTCTTTAGCTGTTATTAATATTTAACGTTCCATTTACGGCATCTTTGTAATTAGGAAGTTCGAATTGAATCTAAGTAATAAAAAGTAATAAACATTACAATTTCAAAATAATAAAAGAAATTCAATTTTTTAAATTTAATATTCACTTGGCATCGTTAAACATTTGAAGGCAATGAGTAATTAGAAAAATATTCTTCAAAATAATAATAAATTTCAAAGTTTTGAAAGCAACAATAGTAGATTGATGATTTGAAAACTAGTTCAAACATTTGACCCTCAGCCCCTCTCAATATCACCAATTAACAAATGTTGCAGAATTTAATTTCTTTGTTTGGTTTCTTATAAATACAATAATATTTTTTTTTTTTAACTAATAAAATATCAACAAACATTAGAAAGATTTTTCAATTGCATGCATATACTGAATCATTAAAATAATATACAGGAAAAAAAAATCATTTAACAATAAACAGACAAATATACATGGACAGGTACGTTACAGCTCAGTACACAACACATTAAAACACTAATAATTATTGACAAACATAACTACTGACAGCATTGTAACATGAAACACAACCTAAAACGTTTCAACATTAACAAGACAAGCATATATGATGGTGCAAGATGAATGTATGCTATTTGTAGTTTAGTTACAAGCAACGATTAAATTAAACGGAACATGGCCATATGAAAGGTGACAAATTTAAATCTCTAGGAAACATGCTTTAACTTTAGCTAAACAGAGTAAAGAGCAATGTTATTAACTTTTTGTTTAGAATTTAATTGTGTCAATAACTTTTTTTTTTATCTTGGTTAATTTTTACATTTTTCTTATTAAACATAAAAAGAAGATAGATAATGATATGGAGTTATATTTTGGGGGTTTGTTAAAAACGAATACAAGACCTGGTTTGAAACAGTACATTTTCCCCTAATATTTCTCGGGGTATAAATTAGGCGACAGGAGCACAGAGCTGATCACACATTTTCCCAACATCCGCAAAATCAGGAACCTTCAGTAATTCCCCAACGACCATTAATGGACTGTTTTAGAACCATCGCTAGAATGTTTTAGGTTACAAATTTTGGGAGTGTGGTAGATGAGTGGATAAGCCACTGAACCTCGGACGCTCAAGTCTAGGTGTAGGCATTGCTGTAATTTAAAATTATTTTTAAAATATCAATTAAGCCAGATTATTTTCGTTTGCAGTTGATCAAGAAACATTATTTGTAATTCCCTTCTAAAAACTTAACCGAATTTTCTTGATGAATTTTCTCTCTCGTAAATCTTTACTTATTGTTTGTTTGTTTATTGGGGTTTGACTTCCTAATGTACTCCAAATAAGGTAGGAAGGACGGGTTATCTTACAGGTTACCAACCTATTCTAGACAGGGTGGGAAGCTTTAGTAAACCGAAGGATTCACTTCTACCAAGACTATGCTCGGCCGTATACTACATCAGACCAAGGAAAAGTTCTTGATACCATAAAACTTAATTTCACACCTATAGTCCTGGATAAAAATCCGATGGAACACGTCCCCATCGTATTTTTATCCAGGCCACCTTCTTGAAGGGTAATAAATTTCAAGAAGCTAAAACAACGGACCAGTAATCGGATAACCATCCAAAAGAGTGGTCTCAAGAAACTGGCTGAAATATGGGAGATGGCAGTGCAACATAATTAGTTATATTATGTGTATTGATTTTATGATATATCAAAGAGAAAAAAATAATAAAACGTAATTTTGTACAAATATAGACTCAATTTGTAATGAAAAGTGACTGGTGTATATAATAAAACCATTTTATGCTCCACGAGAAAAAAAAATAAGGAAAATAAAGAGGAGACAAAGTAGAGTTGAGATGATACAGCTCTGAGATGAGAAAGGAAAGAATCCGACCCAAATAGCCTTAGGGGGCAGACCATCATTAGCCATAGAGAAGAAGACTCTAGGTCTCCTCGCTCTCGCTAACAAATCACATCATGTCCATATAACTTCCACAACACTCGGCTAATTGATCTAGTTAGAGCAAGCAAACAGAAGTCCCTTAATCCATCCACTAGCATCTACCCACTTAAATGAAAATTTCTGTGGATATTTCACAAGTTAAAAACAGCAGGGCTCCCGATAATATTGCCTCTTATGGCTCCCCACAGGAAGTTAAGATAAATTGCAAAACTATATACAGGGTGACTAGAAAATAGATGTGAAGCCGGTAGGGGGAGATAGTACAGGCTAATCTGAGTTGATTTTACTATGAGCCGTTTTCGAGTTATACCTATTTTTAAGATCTTATAATATTAACGTCCTTCATACGTTAAACAAATCATAAAACTTAAAAATTGTTTGTTTTATCTGATTTTTTTTGGTTTTCCAATAAAAATATTCTAAAATTAAAAATTGATACTCTGATATACTTTATTGACGTTATTTCATGCATTAAGCTCCACTAGTTCAATTTTTGTTTTAAAAAAACTTTCTAGAAAAAATCAACTACAAATCTTTCTTACAAAATAATTAGAAAACATCTACGTTTCATTACCTTTCAAATGAGGTATACAATGCACATATAAGTTAAGAAACAAGTCATAAAACTTATAAAAAAATTTTGTGTGGGGTGTTTAGTCACATGAAAACTTTAGTATTTGATAAAAAATCCTGTACCCAAAATAGAAGACCTCAGAAACAGGATAATACAAACACCACAAGAAATTCAAACCTCTCCTAGGAATTCGGCGGTAGTAAAATCAGCTGTAATAAGGAGATCACGTATGTGTATTAGAAATGAACAATGCCACATTGGAAATGTATTATAAAAATAAAAAATGTTGTTTCAAATAAATTATCCTGAGCTCAAGGGGGAGAGACAGTATAACTCGTTGCGGATGATGATGTTGGAGTGAAAATAGTCATTCAAACAAAAAATGGGATTGTTTTTTTATACGATTTTATTATTTCTAATGATTGATAATTAAATTGTATAAAGTTTTGTAAATGATGTACTAGTTCCACTTCTGAGTCTTTCTTTAATTTGTGGATTTTTGTTTTGTTTTTTTAGACGCATTGTGAATTCAGTGCCTCATCGTACAGTTTTTCCTCAGGTAGCTTCAGAGTCATTGCAGTTTGGCATTTCTTCATTTTTTGTTTTTAGAAGTGAAGTTAAATGTTTGACATTTGAAACTGAAACCAAAAAAGTGACTCATTTATTCCTGATTGAATCTTCTACACTATAATGTGTACGTCAACTAAAACAAAAGGTTTCTATTTTGAGAAAATTATGGTGAGAATTATATAATACATGACCCATATTGGGTTTAGCTGACAAAAAAATTATATCAAATGAGATAAAGAATTACTCTTGATAAAACATAATCCATTCGAGGAAGTTGTAGCCAGGATAAAGTACTTAAAAGGGAGTAAAGGAATTTCCTAGTTCCAAGTTTAGTCACCGAAGGAATGAGGTAGAGGAAATAGTGGACATCTGGTAAGGTATAAGAAGCATCCTCAAGGTATTCAACCTGAAAAGGAGGCAACAGAAGAAACTTTTGTTTGCCTACAGGAAGAAGAAACAGAAGAAAGTTTGTCCAATGGTGTACGACTAATATGTAGATAATTCATAATAAAGAACATTACAAAGGAGGGAGTAAACTTAACAACTATGGCTCTGTAACATCTCTAGGTCATTTTTAAAGCTTGAACGTCCAATATAATTTCAAATACTCTGCAAATTCAAATCTCCGACATTTTCAGCATTAACTTCATAACCACACCAAAAAAATGCATGATACATACATAAAACGCATTATTCTTAAATTTAATTACAAAATGAATAAAATTATGTAGAAAGGAAAATTATTTCTGATTGATAATGCGTTATGCAATCGTTGATAGCAGTTATAGCGCATCCGCATTTTGCTAACGGATACAAAAATAACTTTCTGTATTGAATATATGAAGAAGAAGAATTCATATTTATAAAGACTGTCTAATATTATTGTTTCTACATTTTGAAATTTCTTTCTTTTTTTTGCAGGTTGTTATCTTTTTTTTTTACGTTATTTTTCAATTCACAGTGTCTCACATAATAAATAAGACTATAAGATACGAGGTAATGAGAAAGACCAGAATCCATAGGTACCTCTTCCTGACTTCATTTCAGGTTATTTGCTATTAGAGGTCTCTCATCCATCTCAGTTCTTAGCCTTCTCTAGGTTTTTGTAAGATTGTCATAGACTCTTAAGGTTAGACATTATGATGGATCCATAAAATTATATCTGCCAAATTGAATGTCTAATTATGCTTTCAAGTACGCTTCAAACAGTTAATCAATGGAATTTTAACCAGGTTAAAAATGACTGCTATGTGCGAAAATATCATGCAAGAAATAATGCTAAATTCGATAATTTTCAATACAAATTAAATACATGATTTTTAAAGATTAAGACAAATGAAATACAATTATTAGTTGAAATAATCTACGTTCTTTATTTATGAAAGCGGGCGAGACCGCGACGGAGTATGCTACTAGTTCATATAAATGTGAATCGTGACAGCCGAGATACGAAAATCTAAGGTTTTGATAGAAACGTAAAGAAGTGAGTCCACATTAAATAATTCTTACGAATTTTTTTCATTTTTCAATAACTCAAGAAGAACTACATAACCTCCGAAGTATTGTTAAAAAAAAACTTTTTTAACAGGATAAAATTAGCATTTAAGTACAAACTTATGAAGTTTTTATTTTTATAAGGCCATTTAATAATTATTCGAATCATAGTTTAATTTAAAACCACATTATAACTTGAAAAGAAATTTAGCACACATCAATAGTCATAAGCAAACATTAATACTTTCACAAAACATAAAAGTAAAATTATTATTTATATATGAATTATTAAAAAAAGTTTACAGACCTCATCTAAAATCTTTAACCAGAATTTAATTGCTAAATCTGAAATGACATTATTAAAATTTTATTTCATTTGCGACTTCAATTCCTGGCACAAATCGAAAAAAAAAATCAGGAATCAATAAAAATCGTTTAATAAACTCAAATTTGATATCAGTAATAACAGAAAAGCCCCCTTCAGCCTGTTGGCTAAAGAAACAATAACATGAAACATGTTTTAGGGGTTGCCCTGTTCACCGTCAATGATCATGTGTTGTTTGTTTTCGCTTACCTGTGATTCAGTTTTCTGTAAGAGATAAAGTATCAATATCAAAGTAAATAGCTTTATCTTGCTGACCGTCTATGCCCTCGTGTTTTTTGTTGTTTTTTTTTCTGCTTACATATATATTTGGTTTTAAATTATTTAAATTAAAGAACAAACAAAGTAGAGAAAAAAACAGGGGTATTGGTCCTAGCAACAAATGTTATATAACAAAAAATATTTTCAATTAAATTTCTCATCAGTTAACTTCAAAGCAAATTTTCGATGCGAGCAAAAGCAGAGCTAGAGCATTTCAAAAATGCCCTACACTTAAAATAGAGATTTCAAACGTAACTTTTTTTTTTATTCAAACCAATATAGCTTCTAAACGGTAGGTCCTAGCGAAAAATATTATACAACAAAAATATATCCGTTAAATTTTTGATAACTAAACTTCCAGCAAATTTTCGATCCCCGTAACGCCAACAGAGCGGTTTTTGTTTTTTAAAACAACTACATACTCGTAGAGAGTGTCAAACTACGCGTTCGCGTTCCCCAAAAACCTATCGCTTTTGACCAACTAGCTCACCGGTAAAACATGCTCTATGTTTAAATTTAATATTATTTGTATGCAATTTATTCAATCAATTTCGAAACCTCAAAATTACAAATAAACTAAAGCGAACTTCAAAAAATGAAAAAAAATTATAGAAATAATTTTTTTAATTGTTTTTCGTTGAAAACATATTTTTTTACTTTATGTATTTGTAATCAGCGAAGATTCGGTCATTTTGATTGCCTGTGTTTAGTACGATTAATTTGATATTCGGAGAATTGTCAAATAGTCTGGCGTGAATGTCCGTCAACCGCCCTCGCTTTAGTTCGAGACATTCCCCAAAACACATCAAACAAACATCGTTGAAAACATATTTTTTTACTTGATGATTTGTAATCCCACGTCAGACAACTAATCAAAACATCAAAATATCCATTATATTACGCATATTTCGAATAGTTTAATAATGTTGCAAAAATGTTAGTCAAAATGGTTTGTCTCAATATTTTTAAATAATCCAACTAAATTTAATAGGAAAATTCGTTATTTTCAAATTTGTAAATGAAATATTTGGATCGGATAAATATTATTAGGTGTTATAAAACTAGAAAATAGAGCAGAAAAGGGGGAGAGGTTACCAAAAATAAATTAATAGAAAACTAACCTAATTAAAAAAATTAGGCAACTTCAGTTTAGAACTTCAGGCACATACTGTTTTAACAAAAATTACAAAATATGTCACTGAATTCGATATAAAATTTTTTAGTAACGTTATGTCCTTTAAGAAATGTTTTTTTCTCTTTCGAAAGTGTCAGTAACCCATACAAGTAATGAGTTGTTTAAATACGCATAAATAAATACATTGTATTGTTCTCAGAAGGTAAGAAAACTGTTATCATATCATGATAAATTTTCATATCAATAAGTTATAAATAAAATCGTGGGAGTCATGAAACATTCATTTTAAATATAACTCATGAGAATTATGATGTAATAGTATCATAATTATTTCGATTATATAAATATATTTTTTTTAGTTTAAAGTAACACTGTACTAAATTATTTAATATAAAGTAGGCTGATGAGAAGGCAATGTTTGAGTGTAACAAACCATATTTTTGTTATACCAATGCTTCGGCTATATCTTTGATTACCATCATCAGGGAGGGTTAAAAACAGCGAATAGCCTAATACAAAATCAGAAGAGAAAATGAAAAAAAAATTTGATTTATTTAATAATTTCATATTGTTGATTTATTGATTGTATTATATTTTGTAGATATACCTTAATATTATTGTACTTTTGATTAGTTTGTAAGTAAGACATGAATGTGTGCATTTAAGAACTATCGGTTATTGCCCTTCAGGGTTGCAGATTGTAATCTTTCCAAAATAAAAGTTTTCTAATTGTAACAAATAAGAAAACTAATGAGATAACAACTGATGTAGCGGTACATGATTTTTTAAATTTATTTTTTGTTTATTTATTTTTTTAAATTATCCAATAAGGGTTGTTATCCATACAGAACAGATCACAGATCTTACAAAGCATAAAAACTACAAGTAAGATTAGAGCGACAAGGAACCCCAAGTCAATTCCAACAATCAATGCCGATGTCAGATCCAAGATTAGAAAAATAAACTAAAAAAAAATAAGAGAGACGAAGACTGATTTTCCATTGCGGCAGAGAGGCAAGGAAGTGGATCCCAGAGAAAGCCTGTCCAATTGAGGCACTCTTGTGGTGACATTAGCGCAGAACGGTACGCCACCCCGGAACATCTTGGTAAGTAGTCTGCGGTCCCGGATGTCTTCTTCCCTCCTTGATAGCCGCAGGAATGGCCCACGAGGGAATCTTTATAACAGGCCTTAAATCATTCCTCTCTGCCTCTACTCGGTTATATTCTCTCAACAAGGGGAGCAGGAACAATAAGGAATGTCACAACAACCATTCCCGTTCTTGCGGTTATTACCAACGAATTAAGCATTGTTTCATTAACTCTTTGTCTAAAAAAGAAACCAGATTTATGTAACAATTATTAGAAAATACAGTTTAACATTTCAGAAAAATTTATTTCGTATTTGAGGGAAGTGTAACCATCACATTGCCATGCACAATTAGCAAGACTGACTGACTACATAACCAAAGGTTTTAACGAAAAAAGACACACAGGAATGCTCCTCCTTGATATAGAAAAAGCATTTGACAAAATTTGGCACTCCGGGACTAATTTACAAACTCATTACATACAAATTCCCACCCTATATAATCCACCTTATAAATTCCTACCTAGACAATAGATCAATATATGTTACAATTAATAATTCTTCCTCATCTACCCACCTAATAACAGCTGGACTTCCTCAAGGTTCATGTCTTTCACCCACCCTCTTTAACATTTATCTATCAGACCTCCCCAGTATCCCATCAATTGAACGATCCCTATTTGCAGACGACACCGCCCTATATACTAGCTCATACAGGATTGATACCATAGCCCACTGTTTATCGTCCGTATTTAAAAAAGTTAACAGATACTACAACAAATGGAAAATCAAAATTAACCAAAACAAATCTACAGCAATAATTTTCACAAACCGCAGACCTACAATAGACCACTATATATCTATAGAAGACTACCATATCCCTTGGGCACAATCAGTAACATATCTTGGTGTAGAATTAGAGCGATCCCTCACATTTACAGCACATGTAAATAAAAAATGTAACAAAGTAAAAAATATGATCAGTAAAATGTCCCCTTACTTTAATAAGCACTCTAATTTATCAAATCGAAACAAATTAATACTCTACAAATCCGTAATCAGACCTATGATAACCTATTCATCACCAGTTTGGAGTAATACATGTAATACAAATTACAGAAAACTGGAAGTTGTACAAAATATTTGTATGAGAATCATAAATAATTACCCTATATACACAAGAATTTCCACTATGCTCTCTGATCTCAAGCTGCCCACAATCAAACAACACATTCAGTCCCAAACAAACTCATTTTTCATATCAACTGCCGTTTCTGAAAACCCATATATCCAAGAAATAGGTAATTACAACAAGAAAACTCTAAAAAGATACAAACACAAACGGACAAAACACATATTACTTAAAGATACAAAAAAAAAAAAAAAAAAAAAAAAAAAAAAAAAAAAAATTCTACAAATTACAAAAATATAAATTTAATTCTATAAATTTTAACACCATAAAGTTATAAATAAAAGTTTGATATTGTATTATATCACAAAATTAGACTTATTATCATTTGTTTATATTTTGTAATTATAAGTTGTTTATTATCTTTATTACTTGGCTTAGATTATAATTTAACTATTATTTATTATAATTCATAAAATTAACTATAATTGTTAAATGAACTAGTATTGTTTTTTTTTTTTTTTTTTTTTTTTTTTTTTTTTTTTTGTGTAGTTTTTCCTACTGTTTTATCAAATTTGCATTATTTACTTGTTTATAGATTCCTCCATATTAATTACTATTTCACATGAGATGGATGTGTATCCAAACATGTACCTATGTTTTTATTAGCCTAATTTGGCCTTATGTAATTTAGTTTCAATAAAGATAAAAAAAAAAAAAAAAAAAAAAAAAAAAAAAAAAAAAAAAAAAAAAAAAAAAAAAAAAAAAAAAAAAAAAAAAAAAAAAAAAAAAAAAAACTATCAGATTACTCTCGAGTTATGCAGCCTGAGTGAACCCAACTCGACAACTATTTTCCCATGAAAAATATTCTATAGTTCAATCCCGACAGAATCAAGAAGGATTCATCCCAGCAAAATCCTAACTCTACCTCTCAATCTACCCCACACGCTTTTGCCTGCCGATTTAATTTTGACAACTTAAATTGGAATAAGGTCATTATTAAATCCAACGATTCTGCTTACCAGATTAAATGTCTGGTCTAAAAATACTTTCCAATATATTGTGCTTACCAAAGCGTAAGCAATTACGAATCGCACCTGTGAAAAACTACATTATTCGAACTATAAGTAGAAAAGTCTGGTAACATATAATTTTTATACTTCTCAATATACGGCGCTTATAATAAAACAAAATTATAATTTGTAGAGTAATATGATAATATATTAAAAATAACTATAAATTAAAAATCCTTCCTCCGAAACTCCAGGCTAGTAAGTCCACCGCTATGGACGCTTCTCCAGCACTGACCTAACGAGAACATGTTGCAGGAGTCGGTAATGGCCTGGAGTTTCGGAGTGAAAATCTTTGTACGTAACACTTCTATTCTATTACTAACTGGAGGGTGCCAATGATGCGAAAGATTTTTATAATTCATATTCTTCCAATTCTGAATAGGATTCCAGTAGATTAGAGGATCGAAACGTCAAAAAAATTGGAACAAAAATTGTTTGAAAATAATTTATAATACAAGACCTAATACCAAAAAATATAAAAAGTAGTATAAATATTTTAAAAGATCGACTATAGATTATATAATGTTTATTATATTGTATAGCAACTGTATATCCTCAATTCTCCAACAAAGCAGCAGTAATTTATCCCTGATATATCCATATCACCAAAGTATCGCCATTTTTACTACCAACCATACCTTGTTGTGTTTTATCAATATTAATTACAAGACCTATTTTTTAAATAAAATTTCATAAGTGTTGTACATATTTTTTTTTTTATGGTTTCCACATCTCGATCCAACAGTACCACATCATCTAAATGCAGAGTGCAAATAAGTTCATATTTTAAACTTTTAAACATAACAAAGAGTCAAAACTATAAGGACTAATATAAATGCATTATATTAATGAATGTATGTCTGCTGATTACTATTATGATGTACCAAGTCCTGCAATAATATAAACAAAAAATTGCTCAACTGGTGAAGATCCTTGAAAGGAGTGATGTAGACAGAGATATTTGGATGTCAATCATTACCACCAGGGGCGATGAGGACAGAGCAGTCCTACATTTCCTCTCCAAGACAATGACTCCTTATTAACTCTTGAGAAATCTCCCTTTTACTCCTTGACCTTTGGGTGTACTGACCCCTTCCCCATCGGCACTTATTTGGCATGGGAATATTTTAGCATTTGCATGTGCTTCAAACAAAAAGTGAAGATACAATTATCTAAAGGTAAAAGGAATTATGTTAAGGTTAAGATACTGAAAATGTTTAGGATTATATCAGTACAATGGCCTCAGATTTCTTAAGAAAATCTTCGCTGTCTATTAAAAACAAAATTAGTTTTTATATTAATCAGTTATGTAAGGATAAGTTACTTGATTTAGATTTCCAAACAATTAAACGGTATATTCACGCCCTGACCTCGAAATGTTTTAACTCTACAAAAATCTCTGAAAAACAATTGGTAGTTAAAACAAACATTTCTTAAAACGATACATACACGGACCTCCTTGGCATATACTATTGGAATAAATTAATTAATATGGCAATTATTGAATTATCAGATTAGTTTAAATTTAATTAAATAATAAAAGTAACGCATATGTTAATTATCCCTCAAATCTATTGAGTTGCAGGAAATAAATTTAGGATTTCATGTTTAAACCAAAACCTGATATTATTATTAAAGAGATTATTTATCAGGTTTTGGTTGTGGTAAAGACATAACATACAAAACTACAATTTTACGTAAAACTATTTCTCTATCTTGACTGAGAGCTGGGAAAAACAATAAAGCGTGGTTAATTCTTACAAAAATGTTCTTTTTTTAACATAGTAATTTTATTTTTATTTTATTATATTTTTGTCTATTTTGTGCAGGTTATTGTTTATTTTTCCTAATGTTATAAATGTGTTCTTTCAATTTATAATGCTAAATAAACCTGTAGTAAATACTGTTTTAATCAAGACATGTATTAGCCTATTGTGTTACAAAATTGTAAATTGTTAAATTTCATTGGAATTTATAAATCTTTATTATTATCATTGATTAGGATTTCCTTCAAGATAATGTCTAATCTGTCAATTCTTTAATAAGGTTTTGATCGTTTTAATCCACAACTTTTCATTAAGCAGAAGATAGTTTAGAATTTGATAAATGAGAAACATACAGATAAAAAATAAATTATTTTGAGCTAATGTAGCAGCCTAATTTTGCGCCTTCTTCAGAGCTATAAATCAAGATATGATAAAATTAAAATAGGAAGTAAACAAAAGCAGCTAGAGTATATGGTATAACAAAATATAGGTACGAAAAAAAAAAAAATAAAAACAAAAATGTCAAAATTTAAAATGAATAGTTATAATGAATGATAATTAAATATATTAATTGATTAAACATCACTACAACATGTTTAACATTTTTCAGTGTTTCCACCTTGTCATATTTAAAATTAAAAAATTGTGATCTGAGCACAGTCTTTTTAAGGACAGAACGTTCAAAAAAGACAATGTTCAAATCACAATGAATGGAATAACCTAAAGATGGAAAAAAAGTTGTCTCGAAACATGTTGTATTGATGTTTAATTCATTAATGTCTAAAGTGTTGAATGCTAAATTTTGATTAATATTTGATTAATAACTATCCACCTTAAAAATAAAAAAAATAATACTTGCTTACTTAAGAATAGCATAAATATACAATGAAAATACATCATTGTCTGGCTAAGTTCATATCAGACAGCAACTTCTGAGTAAACTTATAAAACATATAAAATAGAAAATAAGACTTTTAAAAAATCTTCGAATTTATATACAAAACAAAACATTCTTATACTCATATATTATTACACATGTAATTTCAGAAGATTGATAATTAAGGAGTTGGATGAATAAATAATATTTTTAAATATTATTCATTTAATGAAGTAGGAGAAGAAGTAATGCAAATTGCAAACTTGGATAAAGAATTATTAATATTAACATTAATGTTGCTGTTTGTCTTTTGCACCTAAAGTCCTAATGAACTCCAACTAGAGCCTGAAGGACGAGTTATCCTAATGGTTACCAATCTATTATAGTCATTGTAAGGTCTAGAAACAATCCATGGTGTCCATCACAAAATAAATATCACCCTGCCCAGGCCCGAATGGAACTAGCGTCGCAAAGGTGTCCAACACTTAAACACAAGTTCACCAATTTATATACTTTATGGTTTTGGCTAAAACTTTATATAATTTTGTTTGTTGGATCTTAGTGTCCTTATGTACTCCCACTATGGCAGAAAGGGCAGGTTATACTGGGGGTTACCAACCTATTTCAGCCAGAGGGGGAAATTTCATTTAGTTATAACCTATTTGTTTAGATATGAAATTTGTGTTATAACTGTTTTTATTGATTGTTTCAACTCATACCTCATATTACACGATACTTTTTCCAGTAAATAATAATAACAATTATAAAATATGGAGTGTAGCCAGGTGATCAATCTCGTAATATTGTAATTAATACGGTAGAGGAGGGGAGAAGAGGAAAACAATCTCTCAAGGTTTTGGTTCTACTTAACAAGGATAATGCAGAAGATACAGCAGGGATACGGACAGTAAAGTGCAGAAATTAATAAATATTAGATAATTATGGGAAATATTTTTATATGCATAATGTTAGTGGAACTAACAAGATATCTAAATATTATGTATATTACCAAATCATATGGGAAATTAACTAACCGACTAAAGGCAGGTCAGAAGATCTCTACCGAAAACAATATAAATTGTTCCAGAACATTTTCCTTCCAGTAAAGCAAGTTAAATATAAAGTCTAAAAAACTAATACAGTTCTCCCATCTAAGTCTTTGTTTACTCCGAGAAACAACCTGTAAGTCGTGAGCACATAGTAACTTTTCTATAAATTATACCTGTCTAAATTTCCCCATCTTATCTTTCTTCGCACGAAATATTTTAGGCGTAATATGTTATCTTCAAAAACCTTTAGATAAGATAATTTGAATAATAGTTACGAAAAATAAATAACGTTCTACGATTCGCTAAGGTCTTGGTGATACATTTCATAACAATACATACACATGCACACACACACACACACACACACACATACACATATATATATATATATATATAATATATATAATATATATATATATATATATATATATGAAACTTGTAGAAATGAAATATGTATAAATAAAATTAGTAAGCAAATAAGTTGATCAAGAATTTAAACAACTTTTATCACAAAAGTCAATTATCGGTCGTGTTTTTTCCCCCTAACATTTACATTCTTGAAATATTAGTGTACACGTACTTATGACGCTATCATTTCTATTCATCAAGAGTTGTGCAAGTATACTTATATTTCCGTCTGTTTTCCTTACTATGGAACGAATGGAATTGTTTGTAATGTTAGTATCAACATCACATCAAAAAAAATTTTTTTTTTAAGTATAAAATTTATACCTGATTCGATGGATATATAAAGGAATAAATAAATATTGATGGTTGTCATGAAGAAGTCGATAAATCCAATTACCTTGAAAACGAGTCAATGTGACTTGAAAGCTCGATTTAAGCACATATCAGTGTTGTGAAAAATTTATTAAGTTGTGCTTCTTAATAAAGTCTAAAAGTATCTATATTGGCACAAATGGGGTTTTTAGAATTACGGAAAAACGATTAAAAATGTACTTACTGAAAAGAGTAAAATTTTGACATAAGGACTTTTTCACGGAAACCAGAGATATATATTATTTCTCTTGAGTAAAGTTTAAGATTAAATGTATTTTTTTGTCAGTGCTGTTTTTACTATAAAAATACAGTTGAAAACTTTTGATATCATTTTAAAAAATATTTATTCTTCTTCGGAGTTTGGATCCATTATACGAGCCTTAGCTTATCAATGATATATTTTACAAGCTGCTTCCCTAAAATTCCTTAAATCAAGCAATGTTTTTATGTCATAAGTCACAATCGTTTGAATCTGGCACCATAAATTCACTCTTATATTATTATTATATAATGCAGGGAATTGAGCAATGCCTCATAAGATTCGAAAGTTAGTATTCTCCGGATTTTTAAATCTCTTATTACTTTTTCAAGAGAGGAGTTAAACAAAAGATAGGCGGAGACTATCCCCCTGTCTAGCACCTGTTTCCGTTATAATAAGTCCGAACATCTGTCCATAGTAAATGTTATCCTTCAGTAGCATTTTAACCAATTAAAAAAGTTGGATTTTAAATAAAAATCTAATCAATTAGTGTTGATAAATTAACTGCCACTTCTATCGGGATTATTTGTATTTAAAAACCAGTTTCAAATGTTAAAAATTTATCATCAGTTCTTAAAACAAACGGAAAATTTAAAAATATCAGCACTTTGCCAAATAGATTTTATATATATATATATATATATATATATATATATATATATATATATATATATTTATATATATATTAATTTTTTTTTTAAATGTAAGACGAGAAATCAAATATACTGGAGTTAACCAGAGGACTTCTAAAAGATATCAGGGCCAAGAATGGACTATATGTATAAAGGAACAAACCAATGACAAATCAGTCATAGGAAAAACCTAAACGATCCATCTCTACCTGACCCCTTCGCCTCAATACATTTAGTACAATATAGGTCCTGATATCTTTTAGAGGCCCTTTTTATTTTGCTTTCTTAGGTTAGTATCAACAAGTTTGATTTCTTGTCTTATATATATATATTGAAATCGTTAGCATTAGAACAGATGATAAATGTTTAACATTTAAAAATAGTTTTCAAACAAAAATAATTCCAATAGAAGAGGCAATTAATTCAACAAGCCTAATTGTATTGATCCTTCTATACAATCAGGTGTACCTCAAGTCAAAATCTAATCAGAGGGAATCATCTCTTTCTCGCGATGTTGAGCAACAGACTATTTCTTTAAATTAAGTTCAACCTGAATCTTTGATGGGAAAACACTTCCAATTTAAATGATGGTATAGAACAAGATGCAGGGATACAGAAGGCGTACGTATGCCCTTAGGACGGCATTATCTAGGACGCCTAAAGCTGACAGCCTTAATCAATAGCAGGATCATGTGGGACAAGCCATTTGTTAAAGTCCCCTCCAGAAACCTGTTACATCTCAGTCCGTCATCTCGCTCCTTCTCCATTCTCTCTGATAAATGGTTTCTGCTTCTGGGCAGGTTTTATTATTTTCCCTGGCACCCAGTAGGATCAAATTCACATTTCCCTCTGAATATAAGCTGGAATATATCCATCAGGAAGATGGAATGTTGGTGAAAACATAGCTCCATATATTATGCAAAGCAAACCAAAACGAAGACTTTAGTAAATAAAAAAAAAATGAAAAACATAATCAAACAAGTAACGACACATAATTCATCGAATTTAACATAAAAAATTAATTATCAATCATTAATAAGCTTTAATTGTATTTAATTAACACATTTAAGAAACCTTATAATATAAACAGTATTTATGCACTAACTTAATTAAAACATAAAATCGGCACTAAAATAAAAATAAAACCTGTAACACTACAACCCACGAAGGGTCTTTGGTTCATTACTTCGGCAAGGATGTACTGTTAGCTAAAACATTTTTCTTATGTTGTAAGAAATGTAAGAAGCTCAAATACGCATTTTAAAATAAAATAAAACTTGTATGGATTACAAATTAAAATAAAATGCCGTAAAACGAGGTCACTTTAGTACGGTGGGGTAAAATTGCTATTTCTGTGGTGATTTCCATCAGGCAGGTTATTTTGTCAACTTTTACCAAATGAGAGGACATGAATGAGTCATTTGGTAAAAGTCGACACAACAACCTGTCAGATGGAAATCACCGCAGAAACAATTGGGTACCGATTTTACCCCACCGTACTAATGTGAGCCCATTTCACGGTGGCTATTTAAAAAAAAAAAAAAAAAAAAAAAAAAAAAAAAAAAATCGTGGCAATCAATTAAATCAATCATTCATTAGGAGTAATACTTTATAGTATCAGCAGCCAAACAAAAATTATTTATCAAGTTACCAATTCTATGTGATAATAATAATACAAGATGCAGTCTTAAAAATATTTCTAAAACCATAAAGTTTAAGGCCAACATTCTTCAATTTCAAAGGCCAACATTGACATTCTTCAATAAATTAGCAAAATAACATTTGATAGAACAAAACTATTGTTTCTCTATTTCAAAGCTTACATTCAAACATAACAGCTATTTTTTCCCAATTATTATCCTACAAATGATATAAGAATGAATAAAAAAACAACAAAAACGAACAGATGAATGAAAACACAAACCATTGAAAACCATAAACACTTTTGAATTAATAACAGAACAAGCCTTCATTGTATAAGTTAAAATTGTTTTATTAAAATGAAGAATATTCCATTGTCTTGGGTGAATTTCAGTACAAAAGGAGTATAATTTTTCAGATCTCACCTTCAAAACTCATTTTTTTTTTTTTTTAAGTGGGTAACAAAATGAATTTTTATTAATATAGTGAAACTAAAAAAAAAAATTAATTGTTTCATTTAAGGAGATTAATACAAGTTATTATTTTAAAAAAAGGCATAACTCCCCATTGTTCATTATTTATTCATTTACTACTACATGTTTCAGAGCTAGTCAATTGCTCCATCCTCAGGTTCTACAATCATTTATGTTATATTTACAATTCCTTACTATACTATTATTTCACTTTACAATATTTGAATTTTTACCTTACACTGTGGTATTCTCACATGGTCATCTTATTTACATTGACACCACTGTGCAATGTTCAATCATTGTTTTGTTTATTTGCTATCAACATTCTGGCCTATTTAATTTGGTTCCTATTAACCATTCCATTTTCATTCTATTTGCTGTATTATCAGTATTATTCACATAAAAACGCTATAAATACTAAATGGATAAAAAAGGAAAAATCCAGCAATAGAATTTTAAATTTTTTCAGTAATCACCCCATATACCAAAAATTATACACAATAGATAGTTATATCAATAACTAACAGCAATAAAACTAATAGATCATATATACCTAAATGAAATAAAACAAGAAATTATAAACAACCTAACAGACAATATGGTCCCGTATAAGATAATAAATAAAAGTTGGTATAAAAATATAAATAAAACAAAAATAAAATATAAAACCATTAGTAAAAATAATAAAAATACAGACAAAAATAGTAAAATTAAAATAGGAAATAATATCAAAAAAAGTATCAACACAGATAAAATAAGCTGTAAAATAGGCAAGATAAATGAACAAATGAAAATCACTGACTTCTACCATAAAAAACAAAGTACTGAGGAAGAACTTAATAATAGTATAAATGAAAACACAGTGGAAAAAATGCCAAAAACATCTAACATAATTTTAAAGAAAACTTATAACAGAGTGAAATACATCCCAACACTTACAAGACAATTAATAAATAAATTAAATAATGAAAACTTTAAAATTAACGGTGCTTTATATAACAATAATAAAATTAATAACATTATAAGAAATACAGAAATCATGGACAAGTGGACTAAAAAAGATCTGATTTATAAAATAAACTGCAAAGAGTGTGAAATGTATTACATAGGTGAAACCAAACAGAATTTAATTAAAAGAGTGAACCAGCATAGATATGACTGTAAAAGAACAAATAACAAAAAGAAAAATAATAAGACTGCACTGTGTGAACACACTAACAAATTCAAACATGAATTTGACTTTGAAAATACAACTATATTAAATCATGAGAATAAAACCAAAAACAGAAAAATAATGGAAGCAATTTATATAAATAAAACAATAGACCAGGCTGTAAACTACAAAACAGATACACATAAAATTGGAACAAGCTATGCTAAATTAATAGATAGATTGAAAATATAAATAGTCTATATAAGAATAAAATCATTAATAATTAAAAATAATAAAAATGTTAATAATAGTGATAATACAGCTAATAGAATGAAAATGGAATGGTTAATAGGAACCAAATTAAATAGGCCAGAATGTTGATAATAAACAAACAAAAATATTGCCCAGTGGTGTCAGTGTAAATAAGATGACCATGTGAGAATACCACAGTGTAAGGTAAAAATTCAAATATTGTAAAGTGAAATAATAGTATAGTAAGGAATTGTAAATATAACATAAATGATTGTAGAACCTGAGGATGGAGCAATTGACTAGCTCTGAAACATGTAGTAGTAAATGGATAAATAATGAACAATGGGGAGTTATGCCTTTTTTAAAAATAATAACTTTTATTAATCTCCTTAAATGAAACAATTAAATTTTTTTTTTAGTTTCACTATATTAATAAAAATTCATTTTGTTCCCCACTTAAAAAAAAAGAAAAAAAAAGTGAGTTTTGAAGGTGAGATCTGAAAAATTATACTCCTTTTGTACTGAAATTCACCCAAGACAATGGACTATTCTTCAACACTGAGTAAAGCCTTTAATAAAACAATTTTTAACTTATACAATGAAGGCTTGTTCTGTGTAGGAAGTATTAATTCAAAAGTGTAATTATGGTTTTCAGTGGTAATAGTGTTTTCATTCATCTGTTCGTTTTTTGTTGTTTTTTTTATTCATTCTTATATCATTTGTAGGATAATAATTGGGAAAAAATAGCTGTTATGTTTGAATGTAAGCTTTGAAATAGGGAAACAATAGTTTTGTTCTATCAAATGTTATTTTGCTAATTTATTGAAGAATGTCAATGTTGGCCTTTGAAATTGAAGAATGTTGGCCTTAAACTTTATGGTTTTAGAAATATTTTTAAGACTGCATCTTGTATTATTATTATCACATA
Organism: Euschistus heros; assembly: GCA_003667255.2. Classification (NCBI taxonomy): domain Eukaryota; kingdom Metazoa; phylum Arthropoda; class Insecta; order Hemiptera; family Pentatomidae; genus Euschistus; species Euschistus heros. The sequence goes on from RCWM02000059.1 coordinate 952,251, forward strand.
GAATTGGTAACTTGATAAATAATTTTTGTTTGGCTGCTGATACTATAAAGTATTACTCCTAATGAATGATTGATTAAATATTGCCACGATTTTTTTTTTTTTTTTTTTTTTTTTTTTTTAAATAGCCACCGTGAAATGGGCTCACATTAGTACGGTGGGGTAAAATCGGTACCCAATTGTTTCTGCGGTGATTTCCATCTGACAGGTTGTTGTGTCGACTTTTACCAAATGACTCATTCATGTCCTCTAATTTGGTAAAAGTTGACAAAATAACCAACCTGATGGAAATCACCACAGAAATAGCAATTTTACCCAAATAATGAACAATGGGGAGTTATGCCTTTTTTAAAAATAATAAAAAAAATAAAAAAATATCTCCCATGAATTATCATGTTCCTATTTAGCCCAGTAACAAATTACCTAAATACTTAACAAATAAATTTTCAACATTAATTTTATAGCTACAGAAATATCATAGATGCTATGTGTCAAAGGGTGGTAACATAATATAAAAATAAAAAATATAGGAGATGTAGTTGGTTAGGGTAGGCAGTCAATGAACTCAGCAAATCAAAACAAAATGTTTATTTTATTTTAATTGTCAAAGCCGACGTTTCGACTTGCTTTGCAAGTCTTCATCAGGGGTTCTGGTAATGGTAAACAAACCAAACTGAAGAAAGGCGGGAAAATATGTGAAAATATGAAAAAATAAAAAAATAATATAAATACCTTTCAATTAATAAATGGTAAATAATTAGTTAGTATTAACGTTCCTTACAAGGGATGGAAATTTAATGCAACTGATTACTATTTCACCTTTAAAAAGATGACCCAGCAACCCCTAAACCGAACACTGAAGGACTAAATTAAGGTTAAATCGGATTTTGATGCACTGTGATTGGATAAGATTTAATATTGTAACCGTGATATCACGGTACGTTAACACTCATTATCATTTTGTACTGATTATCAAGGAACTTAACAATAAAATACAACAATACAACCTATACAAAAATGTAATAGCACAGTACAACCTATTGCATTGTTAATACATAGCACGGCAGTATTAACGCTGAGTAAAGTAAATGGCTAATCACAGATTACTTCAAGTAGATTTCATGCATTATACCAATTATATTTATATAAATTTGAATGTCAAGTGTAATGGTATAAATAAATCGGGAAATCAGACATATTTAAATTTGATTCATAAGTAGATACGTTCACAATAAAATGTTCTGAATGCCAGTAAAGTCAAGCTGCTATACATGAATTATTACTGTGAATAACAAATACCTACTTGAATAACAAGAAGTGGATGCGTAATAAAAAAACAAAAACCCAAGAGAAATGAGAGAAATCACGTATGAGGCTGCTCAATAAAGTTAGTTAACCAGTCTAGGGGCCAAAGATGAAGAAGAATTCCTTAATTCATTCAAATTTCCAAAAGGGAAAATTTGGTTCTGTATTTGATTTTTAAAATCCTTTTTAAAAAAAAAAAAAAAAAAAAGGAAAATAAAATAAAAAATAAAAAAATTAACCTGATAAAAGGAAAAACATTTTAACTGCATAAATCATTTGAAGATTGAACTAGGTTTGCTAATCGATACTATTTTTTTCTACTTAGTTTTTAATAATAACATATAATAATACAACAAATAATAAAAATTTATTTTTGTTATACAGAGGGAAAATATAAAAAAATAACCGTTATCAGTAAATATATTTTTCATTCTACTCACGAAATCATTTACTTTTCATCACACCAACAGTTTCCATGACTTACCTATAACAGAAAAAAATTATTGTTTAAAATACATTTAAAAGTAATTAAATTTTAATGGATACAATAAAACAAATCATAAATAATTTAATTAACTATTTTTAATTAGATTTTATTGGTTTACTTATTTAAATATTATTTTTTTCATAATACCGAATCGTAAATAATTTAAAAATTTTTCTTCGATGTAATTTTCTCACAATGACTCCCACGATTACAGTAAAAGATGAAAACACATAGCTAATGAGATAAAAAATTTCTCACAGCCAGAGGACAATGCAAGGCCACTTTTTATGCACCTGTAAACAGCACACGACCTTTAGATGATTCAAAAGCATTTTAGTAAGGACAAAAATTTATTTAGTATAAGGACAGATTAACCAAAAAAAATTAAAAAAATTGCTCGTTGATATAAAGATAAATAATATTACGGTTTATTTAGAAAGTTAGTCAAACTGCTAATAATCAATTATTAATGGAAAATTGAAATATTGAAAAAGGCCCAAATTATGTAAGATATATAATCAAATTTAATTATATTTTACATATAAATATTTAATTACAGATAGGTATATAATTATGTTTTATTATTAGACTTGGCCCGACGTGCCTGACTAAAGCTAACTGTTGACAACTGGGGATTGGTCAGTGAGGGGCAGTGGGCGATTCGAGTCATTGGAGGCAGCTTTCTCCGTTGTAGAAGAAATCTAGGAACTTCAAATCACCGTTAGCAATTTACAATAGTGTCAATTCAGACATTCAAATAGAATAGTGTTCTGTGATAAGAAAAATCTTTCAAAGCTATCAAAATTTGAAAAAAAAAAATGGCAATAACTTGTGGAGAAACTACCCACTGGTAGCAATACAATCCTGAAGTCATCTTCGTTATAAAAATATTAAGATATTAGATATTAATAATATCAAAGAAAATGGAAACAAATCGATCATAATTTTGATGACGAATTCGGTTCTAGATTCCACCCAAAAATATAGCTTTTTTTATTATACATTTTTCTGATATTTACTTACATCTGTATACATTATATACAATAAGTAAATGTGAGGTGAAATGATTACAATGACATGCCAATAACTTGTGAAGGGCCCGTTAATTGCACTTCTAGGAATTTTCTACTTTAGAAAGTCCCCAGGCCATCTTCTTTTCAGACGCTTCAGAGGGTTATCGGGAATCGAGTAAGAAGCAAGCTGGGAGATTTATGGATTCGAATGGGTATGTAGTTTGTCATGAAAGGATATATATATCTTGTTTGAGCCAAAGCATCAACAAATATAACATCGTCATCTTCATGGATAAGTTCAATTGTGAAATGAAAAGGAGCATTGAGGTTCTTAAGAAGGATTTTGAATTTTAAGAATTGGATATAAGAAGAAATGGAAGGTTTAGTAGAGCTCCAAAGCTCAACTCCACTAAATTTAAATTCATATACAAATGGGTCTAATTTCTATTATGTAGATAAGTCAGCCTATTACCTTTCGCTCCTCCGTTAAAAATTTAGGAATCATATTCGACCAAAACCTATCCTGGAAGCCTCAAATTGCCCAAATATCCAGAAATTCAATAGGAACCCTGAAACTAATTAATCGTTCCCGTCATTTCCTCCCCCATGCCACTCGCAAACTCATAGTTTCCTCGCTCATCTTTCCTCACTTTGATTATAACTGCGTGGTGTATGGTGGTCTCTCTATGGGTCTCCGAGACAGGTTAAAGCGAATTGCTTCGTTCGATTTGTTTTCGGAATACCGAGGCGTTCCTATGTTTCTCTCCTGTACACTGCCTTAATGTGGCTCTACCCATCCACCCGCAAACTATATTTCTTGGGTTAATTCCTTTACCAGGTCATTCACCACCATCGCCCATCCTACATTTATAATCTTTTGAAATTTATGTCTTCCGTCTACTCCCAATTCACAACAAGATCACGTTCCTCTGAACTATACTTGCGTTTCCATCGAACAACCTTATACCAGCATTCCTTCCTAGCCCGATCCGCTACCCTCTGGAACACTCTCCCTCCTGAAATTAGACATGCATAGTTAATATGATTAACTTTACTTCACTTAAATTGACAGATCCACCCATGCAAAATAAATAGGTAGGCGGAAGAATGATCTTTTCGACAATCAATGGGGAAGTTAGGAATAGGGAGAGTGAGTGCCTGCCTATACTTTATTTTAAATTCGATGCGAGCAGATCTCTCATACAGATCCTTTTCTTGTATTCCCCAGTAAAATAAAATTAGCAATATTATCTATGAAATTATATGGGTGTCAATTTAATTTAATATGAAACTGTTTGTAGAGTGTGTATTTGTTCACTGATTTCCTATGCCCTATACTGTGCAACAAAGTCAGTATGTTTTTTTTTTTTGCTAACAAACTATTTTCAATTTCGTGGACTGAAATTTTTGTAATCTAAACATAATAATGTGTGTTTAGTAATATTGTTTATTTGTTACGCTTTAGTTTATACTTATACGGTTAGTAAATCAAGAAACTTTTAGATAATCTGGCTGGTTTAAAATTCAGAGAAGAGAGTGGATTATACGAATGGATATATATTTCGGATCGAATCAGCAACGTAAACTATTAAATTGCGTCGGTTTTAGTTTATAATGATACAAAAATAATTCAGTAGTTTAGTATAACTTTACAACGTGTATGCTAAATTATCATTTTATAATGGACAACTGGTAATAAGGTTGTAGTTCAGAGAGTTGGTTCAATGAATGTTGAAAGAACCAGAAAAATACGAAAAGTTTCTAAACAATTATAAATAAAAGTTATTTTTAGATAATTACAAAACATACTAAAGTTTAAATTTTGTTGCTTCGGTAAATAGATAGAGAAGACAAACATTAGAACATTTAAAAAAAATAATTTTCAAAATTTGTTATTTATAAGAAAATTTTGCTGCCATCACTTCAGCTCCTTTTACATAATATAAAAGTCAATTTTATAACCAACTAACAAACTTAACAGAGGCTAGAGAACTTTATCTGCATTAACATGTCAATTCAAATTTCTCCCAGACTGGGAAAAACAGTCTTTGTATCACATATAAATCAACTGTCAATTACATTTCAAAATCTTAGAATTAAAAGGATCAAATTACATAAATTAATAATTTAAGTAAATTAACAATTATTAATTATTCTAAAAAAAAAAAAAAATTGAGAGAAAATATTTGTTTCAAACGTGACTTTTTTCATTTAAAACAATATAGTTCCTGAACGGTAGGTCCCAGCGACAAATTTTATTCAACAAAAAACATTCACCACAAATTTCAGATCAGGAAAATTTCGGCCAATTTCCGATCTGAGCATCACCAACCAAGCAGGAGCGTTACGTTTTTCTACACAATCGTCAATTTTTTTTTTTAATCACATTAAGCTATTATTGGGTATTACTCTATATTTATTAAGTAAACCATTACTAAAAAATGACACAGTTTTTTTTTTTATATATATACAGTTATTTTTTACTTGAATCCTAAATTAATGAAATTCAGTTAGACTGCATTAGAGACTTTAAAATTGTTTTACTTTAAATAATTTATTTTCTATGAAGAAAACAAATAAGTATTAACAAAGCAGAGGTGAAGTTTTAAAAGCCCTGGCAGGCTGTAAATAAAACAATAGAGGTGTCTGAGAGTCCTCCAACTAAACAGTTTCCAGCACGCGACAGTTTGCCAACAAGTAGACCCCACCACTTCACAAATGATAGCATCCATTCTCCTAATTAAACCTTGAGGGACTCCATAACTTCCTCTCTTTCAAATTAGTTCTGAAGGTTTGTAAGCAGTAGTCCAGGCCAAATAGTAATGCTGAAAGTCACAAATGCAGGAATCAGTCCAGATAATACTATTAGAGAAAAATAAAAATATCATTATATTAAAATTTAAAAAAAAAACTTAATATTTAGAAAAAAAAATTCTAGATTCAACCTACTCATACAAACTTCTACTATATAAACCTACTCATAAAAAAGGTCTGAATGGAAGAGAATATTAGAGGAGGTCAGGGTTCTGCAAGGACCATAAGGTGCCAAGAAGATGATACAAACTTAACTAAAAAGTAAAAAATAATATTTGAATTACTTCATAATAAAGAGCAATAAAGGACAATCAACGAAATTATCGATACCTGTTCACAGTTTACGAACATTTATTTTCTGAGTCGTTGCCAGCCAAGAAGGGCAGTTTAATCCTGCCTTTGCAACATACTTCATGCACTTCTTTACAATTATTAGCTTTCTTTCGATTTCTGTTTGTTTTGGTTGGCAATGACTCCAAAAATAAAGGATCATGAACAGTGCACAGGTAAAGATGTATCGATAATTTCATTGATTGTCCTTTTACGCTCTTTGTTTTGAAATATTATTAAAAAATATAGACATATATTTTTTTTTTAATTCAAGTTTGAACATGCAGGTTTAATTTTAAAGTTTTTTTTTTTTTTTTTTTTTTTTTTTTTTTTTTTTTTTTTTTTTTTTTTTTTTTTTTTTTTTTTTTTTTTTTTTTTTTTTTTTTTTTTTTTTTTTTTTTTTGCTTTTTTTTTTCTCTAAAAATTAACTACATTTCTCAATTTTTGTGGTAAGGGAGTATACTTTGTTTTCGTTATTTTTTAGTTCAAGTTTGTACATGTAGGTTTAATCTTGAAGTCGTTTTTTTTTTGTTTTGTTTTTTTTACCTTAAAAAGCGCTGAGTTGATTTCAATAAAATTTTAATGGGACTACATCTGAAGAATGATCTACCAATCAAAAGAGAATCATCAAAATCATTTTATAATTGACGGAATTATCGTGTAATAATCATACAAAAAAAAAAATAAAATCAGTCGAATTGATAACCTCCTCCTTTTTGAAGTTGGCGAGAAACTGTAATGATAATTATAAATGCGAAGAATATAATTATAAAGGAAGGGTAACAAAGCTACTTAAATAGCTAATAAATTAACGATTAAGAAACAACAGAAACAAATCACTGATTAAATGTGGCATACCAAAGTGGAATGTGATTTGCGAACTTTTGAGACCTTCTCACGTCAGCTTTACTACCTCCTAGTGCGTCACCGGTAAGGAGCATGCCAATTCGTATGCAATAAAATTTTTCTTTCTGTCTCATCCCTGTACCAAATAAAATTCTTGGAATAGCAGAGTCAACTTTTAATTTCAAACGGAGTAATCAATGTATTTTTCTAAGATTAAACTTTTTGATTTTTTTGGGGAGGGTTAGTAAGTATTTTAGATATATTCCTTAAAACTGTAAATTCAAATATTATGTTTAAATAAATTTCATAAAAAAAAATATTAACAATAATTAAATAATTATAATAAAAACCAATATGGCACACTGATATAAAAGATTTTCCAATATTAATTAGAAATTCAATTAAGCGCTAACGATACTATAGAATTAAACCATATATTAAAATTCACAGATTAAAAAAATTGAATAAATTTTTGGAAGAATATCGTCATTATGATACTGTGTAAGACGTTCATAAATAAGATCTCGAGAAAGGAAAGGAATCTCGAAATATCAGACAAACAAAGAAACTAAGTTAAAATAATCGTAGCCAAGTAGAACTATAGGCTCTGAAACACCTTAGATGACGCTAGCAAGTTGGGCCAAATTGAATTATCGCTACTTATTTGACAACCAATTTTCTAGAATCAAACACCTAGTTTAATAATGATTAAATTTTTTAGTTGATTTTTCAGTCAAATAATCATTAGTTTACAAGTAAAACAACTGAAATATTTATTCATGATTAAAAAATTATTCCGTGAATATACGAGTATCGTAGTTGCCAGATAATTATGATTCAATTTTGTTTAGCTCTGGGCGCTAGGTTACGAAAAAAGAGGGCCATCAGGCATCTCCTGAGAAGTCAATAATAAAAAAAAAAAAAAAAAAAAAAAAAAAAAAAAAAAAACATTGTGAATTGTTAGATGGATTACTTTTTATAGTTTTTCTTTTTGTAAAAAAAAATTATATTTTATAGTAATTTATATTATTAAAATATATCCGTGGCACTTGTGAATACTCGGTTATTCACATAAGTGCATTTTTTGTGTTAAGATTGTTGCGAGTTTTGGGCTATGGGTATCACCAGGAAGCTAATTTGTTTCTATTTATTTGTGTCTAATGAATTTAGTTATGAGGCTATCACAGAGATGAATACTAATTTGTAAGTCAGTGTGAGGAAAAAATTGTGTTTTCCTAAAATAAAATTTTTGCACTTCAACGACAACCACAAGTGATAGATAATCTGTATACTAAACTAATTTGTCGGAAAGGTGTGGCCAAGGGTGTCCTTCAGCCTTCAAAAATCGACAGATACTGGCAGATCTGGAACTAGTATCCTCCAATTCGGTCGACCAAAATATAAAATGATTTAAAAACATTAAAATACAAACCTTTTAAAGGAAAAGCCTTTTAATGAATATTATTTAAGAGTTACCGACAATTTAAATTTTATTAATCAGGTTTGCTATTTATTTGGCGACTTAAGAGGCCTAAAAAGACCCCGTTTGCCTGAAAAGGCTAGGAAGGGTGGAAAAAAAAAAAAAAAGTTGGCGACTGAACAGACCTAAAAAGACCCCGTATGCCTGAAAAGTCAAGGAAGGGAGGGAAAAAAAAAAAAAAAGTTGGCGACTTAACTATCACAGTGGTAGATCGTAATATTCATCATAAACATTTTTATTTTCGTACTTGAACTCAATGAAAACCTGTGCGGCTATTTTTAGGGAAATAAATGTCAACAGTTGATACTAAGACATAATCATAGAGAGAAAAAAAAGTATTGTTCAGATCTTTCACAAAAGAATAATAATAATATTGGAGGCAAATATAAAATTCGCGGTGAAGAAAAAGAATTTCCAGGCAAGGAGTACTCTATTGTCAGTTGCGGATCTGAGGGAGGATTTTGTATACCTGCCTTGAATATGGACAATGCAGCTCAATGGAACCCGCAAAGGGAAAAGGACTACTTTTTTTCTTGAAAAGAGACCGAAGATGTCTCCTCCGCGTTAGACTGAAAAATATTCAACACTATTAAAATCTTTGAGCCAACTGAATCGAGGTAATTTTAGCCACTAGAATATTCTAATGGAATCCTCTATTTAAAGACCCCCTAAGCTCATTAAGGATAAACTTGGCGAGCTTTAATGAGTTGAGGAAGGACGGCCTTCTATTAAACCATTTACAAGGTCGCAACGTTTGTTTCATAAAATACTTAAACGTTTACATCCATGGCCTCATTAACAGGGCGTAATAATGATTAGTACGTCATTATTTCTCCCATTACAATGGTGGAAAAACAATTAGATACAACTTGTTTGCAGTAAAATATTTGAACAATAGGAGAACAGGGAAAAATGTTCATATAATCCTTAATGTTAATATTTATGAAAATTTAATATGAAAGCCACCTTTTCTCCGACAAAATAAGAGAAACATATAAAAGAATAAAAGAATAATTTTTAATTTGTTATTCTTTCATTCTATAGTAAAAAAATAAATCTAGGATAAGGATAGGTGTTACCTTATGCTTTGAAAACACAATAGTCTTGATGATTCGATGTAAATGGGAAAGCAAAATCCATAAAACAATAATAGTTTAAAAACTAAAAAGACACTCTTTAATAGCAAAACGAACTAAACCTATCACAGACAAAATCTAATGATCTACACCTTTTACTATTTTTTGTGTTATAGACTCTTAAACATGCCCAAAATTAGCTTTTTGAGAAAGTTGGCGAAATTTGTCGATTTTTGATAATCGATTATGGCTATAAAAATCAAATTCAGCTTAAGAGATGTCTTTAGACGCAGAATTTAACAAACCCTAATTTTGTAAGTAACACTTTTTTCGATTAAAAGCATTTTTGTATATGTTTTTTTTTTGCAAAAATCTGAAATAAAAGTGCAAACACGTTGGGTTTCTTTGCCCCCCCCAAAAATTGTCCTCTTATACAATGTGTTCACATTTTTGATATTTTATCCTCAGGATACTTCGACTGGACGAAGTAAGAATATTAAAACAAAGTTGTGCAATTATTATGTTGTCATAGGTCTTTGACACGTGTGCAAATTTTCAAGATAATCAAATAGCTGGAGATTGGTGAAAATAACCATGCAAGATTCCGTTATATACAGGTGAAGTTAAAAAAAGCATATTAAAAAATAACAAAATATTGCATTTTAGACAAATATTCAAAAATGATTCAGATAAAAAAATCTATTTATAGCACTGGCTTAGGCACACGACATAAAAATCTGACGAAATTTAGATAATTTTCTACCGGGAGCCGAATCTTCATTCTTATGATTTTTGTTCGGTAGTAAGTAGATCACAGATTGTAATTTTTTTCGACAGCGTTATATACTTCTTTTGGACCGGACCCTTCAATTTCTAGGAAAGTTAATCTAGGAAAGGTCTGACAGCTGAATGATCTGATGACAGTATTTTCACCAGTAATAGCCAGAAACCTTATCCCAATACGACTTATAAATTAATCTAGTCATCCATCGATAACCTTAAAAATCGTATTTTCTAGATATTTCATTATAGAACACTTTAGCTTTTTTACTTAAATTTTCTCCGGAAAATGTAGAACACTGCCGTGGTTCATGAAAGAAACATCAATGGGGGTTTAGGGAAGTTAAGAGACTATCTCCAACAACCCGAAAAATGGGTATGGCAAGTAACAAAAGAACTAAAATCCAAAGGATTAAACGAGAAAAGAGAGTGTCCTTTGTAAAAAATGAATCTTAAATAATCTATTTAATTTTCATAAAGGACAACAAGGAATTTTCATACGACTTCAGTTCAATCTTGGAAGAGTATCAATTTTAAAAATTAAAACAATGGAATCAATTTTTAAAAGGACGAAAACTAATTTTTAGAAAACAGCTACCCAAGGATTTTCTGCCATCAAAAATCGCTAGAACCTGGCAAATCTGAAACCAATATCTATCACTGGCTTTTGCGTTGTAGGACTATTCAGAGTGTTCTGTTACATTGTACGTTAGATTTGCATTAGAAATTCCTGTAATAGGTAGCAATTTTGGGATCTTGAATTTAAAAAAAAATAAGTGAGTTTTATATAAGGAAAACTAATATAAATGTAATTATTACAAATAATACCGCTTACTCAATAAATTTTTGTATCATTATTCAAGGCTTTATATGCTTGACACTCCTTAAAGTTTAGGCTGGAATCTACTGAGGTTTGGCCGCCACTAGGATGAGTGGCCTCCTGTAGGCTGACTGACCTCACCTGCCCGGGGGACGGGAGTTTGGTCATCATTGGATACACACACAATACTCAAGTTGGGCTGTACTTAACTGCGGCACCAATAGCTACTGCATTAGACCAATCAGCTATCACCTCTCCTAATGCGTTATATAAACTATTAAAATTAAAAAAAAAAAAAAAAAAAACAGCGTTAAGGGAATATATAGTAAACTTTTTAGGTCAAAAAACACGAATAGTAAAGAATTTTTCTGTGATAGTGTCAATCGACAAGTTGGGATATGATTTTCAAAGATGAATGCTTTGAATTAATCCGAAGAGAGAAATGCTGAATAAGCAGATGAGGAACGTAATGAGTTCCATTTAGTATTGGAACTGAAAGTCACTAAGAAAGTATAGCCGATGAAAAGTAGGATGACAAAGCCACATTAATTAACGCAACAGTCATTACATATCTTCCGTCTCATCTCAAACCTAGCAAGCAGTCTATCATACACCAAGCAAAAATCAAATTGGAAAGAGGGTATGCACCACAGAATCTTAGAAGCTGGACAAAAAAATTAGATAGGTTTTAGGATAATCAGGGGTATTATAAGAAAGGTTCTTAACAGAGGATTAAATTTGAACAAGGGTAATATCGAGGATAGTAAGGAAGGTCTTACAGCTTGCACAATGTCTTCATAACATCAGTGGAATAATAGAAAAAGGCAAAGGAAGGAAAAAATAAAATGTTTACGTATGAAGTATACCAATATTTGTATTTAAATAGTTGAAGTTCAATGAAAATCTAAGTTTCATATCTTAGGCATTATATTGGCCAAACGTTGAAAATATTGTCTGTTATATCATAAATATAAGTTTTAGTTTATTCAAATGCTCTGTTACAATACTTATGCGGGTATTTTCTTTAGTAATGAAAAAGAGACAATAGAAACCAGATCTACTATAAAATAAGAAAGTAGAAGTCCCGTCCTAGAAATGACCAGCTTCTTCAGCTAAAGTTTAAGAGTATTTGCCGCTTCAGCAATTTCATAAAGCCTCCAATGGATTGTAATACAATTGAAGTGGGGAGAGAGTAGAGAATAAGGGGTTCGTAATCAAGGTATAAATACTGGAAATAATTCTGAGTTTGTACTACTCGTGCATCCGTTTTCAATATTTATATAACATTTGTTTTGTTTTTTTTACTTTTTATATGCAGTATAATTGCATATATAAATAAATATATATAGATATCACAGTTTTCCACTGCTTTAAATGCCGCACATTTTACTTAGTAATAAACTAAAGAAACAGCGTTACTCACTAGTCATTAAAAAAAAAAAAATTCCTAATGATATAACGTCATCGCTGGGTCAGCCTCAAGTGCTTATTCATAACCTTAAACCCTAAGTAGACCACACGCAACAGATGAAAAGAAGTTATCTCCTAGGTGTAATTTTAATAAATATTAATATTCATAGTTCCTGAATGTTTTCATATATAATATGTCCATTATTTTCACATATTGTTTGAGGTACGCATGGTGATGTAGAATGACCTATTCAATTAGGAATCAGTAAATTATTTGGCTCCTCCATTGATATGTTGTTCATCTCAAGACTAGTTTTAAATGCTAAACATCCACCCCCTGATTGTTAAGATAACTTAATTCTCACATATATTTAACACTATCAGTTGATCAGAAAACTATTTTGTTTGCATACATGATATACAACGGATAGCTCCAAACCAGAACCAACCGTTCAAACCGAGAATTCTACGTTTTAACTAATTATTTCAACGGTCATTAGTTTTAAAGCATTTAGTTCGATTTTCCGAAATCCTGGAAACACAACTTGTACCCATTTAACACCAGAGACCCTAAACACTACAACATTTTGAATTAGCTCCAAATATAGAAGAAAAAAAATGAAGAGTCATTGCATAACTTATATTAGAATATTTTAAGTTTTTTCTTTCATGTATAGGGTTCGAACCAGGTGAACACCTGCCCTTTTATACTTGTCGGAGGCTAAACATTTCAAAGTTACTCTCCAGAACGAATTTGAGCGTTGCCAAAACTTGTTTACAAAAAAAATCGCACCGTCAGTTTTCTTTCAAAAAGGTAATGAGAGGACAAGAGAAAATGAAAATGACGGGAGGAAAGTAGATGCAATCCAAAATAGACTACTCTTTCATCTCAGTAATCATTTCCTCTCTTGATACGTCGACGTGTGGGCCAAAGACTGAAAGCGTTACGAAAGCCTTGTTATTGCTTAGAGTGATTTAGTTTGGATCGTAATACAAAATCGTTAGTGTGGTGAAGAGGCTGAGCTGACTATATTTGACTTTAACCTCACTTATTTTCACTATGAGATGGCTTTCAGCTAGGAAATAATAGCCCCTTAATATTATAAAAATGAAATAATGTTATTGAAGCGATGGCTTTAGATAAAAAATATTTTGTTTCTCAACGATGATAAAGATGCAAATAAATCAATATTTCTGGAAATATGAAAATATTGAAAAACTAAGTGATGTAATGAGCAAACGTAGATTGATATTTTATGGATATTTAGTGAGAATGGATGGAAGAAGATTGACAAAGAAGATTTTCCAACACAGCCTCCAAAAACAAAAAAAGAATATGGTATATGGATACGGATGGCAAAATAAGATATGATGGTGGCAAATATATAGTGGAATTCAATGTGGGACAGAAACAAATTTCGGACAGCAGTCAACACGATCAAATTTCCGAAAATGGTTAAAACACAAATTAATAGACAGTGGTCAGAGGAAAGGAGAAAACATCAAGCAAAACCAATGAAGAAATATTGGAAAGAACGGAAGAGCAAGGAATGGATTGTTAATCGTGGTCCACAGGTGGCCGAACTCGAAAGAAGAAGATGATAAAGATGGAAATAAATCAATATTTTTATCGCTTTATACAATTCATTCAAAAATAGCTTTATTTTTTTTCTTTGAAACTTACTAATAAGTACTTATTATAAAATAAACCAGCTTTCCACAAGATAAGTGAAGTAAAAAAAAAAGTTTGTCTTTTTGAATTAAAGAGATCAAATTACTTAAATTAATAATTTAATTTAATTAACAATTAATGATTAATCAATTAAATAAACAAATTTTAGAGAAAATAGGAATTTCAAACGTGATTTTTATTCAATAAAATCAATATAGCTCCTGAACGGTTGGTCGTGGCGACAAATGTTATTGAACAAAAAATATTTTCCTTTAAAATCAGGATAGGAAATCTGTCGATAAAGTATCGATCCGAGCAACACCAACAAAGCTTGACAAAATGTTACGTTTTTGACTGTGAAAAACACGTAACACCAAAAAAGTATAGACCTTTTTTTTTTCTTTTTTTTTTTTTTTTTTCTTCTGATCCCTCAGAAACTATAACAGAAAAACATGAAATTAGTAATCCTATATCTACAGGGATAGCAAAATAGGAACGATGCCTTTTAGCCTTTTTCTACCGTGGGTATTGGAAGGAGTAATGAAATGGTTAATTTTTGAAGTTGTTGCGCCTGATTGGCTCGAATTGATATGTTCTGGAGTTGAGGGGCCTCCGCTCAAGTTGAGGGGCCTCCGCTCAAGTTGAGGGGCCTCCGCTCAAGTTGAGGGGCCTCCGCTCAATTAGCCAAAAGACATATCCATATATCTATAATATATATAGAAGGACAAGCCATTTTTCTTTTGTTGTAACTAACCGCGAAAACTACGGAATCAATCTAAACCAAATTTTCAATTATATTGCAATAAAAAAAAGCAATACATATGAGATGCGCAATGAAGTTTGGTAATCGACAGATAGGTGGCGAACACCATTCGAGGGAGATTACAAAGGTACTGTGTTATATAGAGCTAGAAATTTATGATAAAAATTACTTATTTTCAATTAAATTGTTAATAATAAATATATGGAGCGACATGTGAATACCTGCGCAGTTTAAAAACGACCGATATGTGGTCATTTTACAACAAAGTTTGCAATGATAAATCTATTAAACTTAGCTGTACCAAATTTTAACTATAACATCTTCATAGTTTTCGGATGGTTTATAATAATAAATTATACTATAATCATAATTAAGATTTGCCAAACTGTTATATACTTTTATGGTTAGAAATTAAAATCTAATCAGATGGCTCAATAAAATTATTTCTGCAAAAGTGGATGTCTAATTATGCTTTTACGTACTCTTCAAACACATAATAAATCCAATTTTAACCAGGTCAACATTACTGCCATGCATGGAAATATCATTGAAGAAATAATGCTAAATTTTATACTTCAATACAAGATTTTTATTGATAAACAAATGAAATTCAATTATTAGTTAAAATAATCTAGTTCTTTATTTATGACAGTGGGCGATGACGCGACGGGGTATGCTAGCCCATATATATACAAATAAGATACCTCCAGGTCAAAACATCACTTTAAATATTTGTGATCCATAACGCTAGCATTTGCGATTTATATTTATCTAGTTACGTCCCCGTTAAAACTGTCCGCCTCTAAACGGCTGATTTCGCGGAGCTGTTTCATCAGGTGATTGAAAGGACCCCTGTCAGTTAGGTAAGCCGATCTCCGTCAATTTTTTTTCGAGCTCTTGGTTTCTCTTACGTGGAGTGCCTTACACGCTATGACAGGCTGTTATCTTTTGTTTCTATGGCGGTTCAAAGGAGACGGAGAAACCCTCCGAGCTGATTTGTATTGACGAGACCTCAATTCTAAACATTTATTATTCTCAACAGGTTTTTCTTAAAATTAATCTCACATTACCGTATAGTATATATATATTTTTTTAACTAACATAGAATCAGTTGTAATTAGAAAAAAATGTTAAAAATTAATAGTTTTTAACTATTAACACATACGGGAAAAAATCGAAGGAAAGGTAAATAGCTCGAATTTAACCGATAAATAAAAATCAGTTGAAATAAGGAATGACACAATGTTAAAATAAAAAAAAGAAATGGTTACAACTATACGAAATAAATGGCCATTCAATAGAGGAAAACCAGGATTTATATCAAGGAAAAGATGTATAAATATAAAAACATCAACAAAAGGGAAAAAAGTTAAAATAGACCATTTAAATAAAAGAGAGGATTGCATTTGAAGTGAAGTAAAATAAAAAAATCAATAAGGAAAATAACATGTAAAAACAATCAATGTAATGTAAAATGGTCCAATCGGAATACACCAAAACATGGTTTTATACTATATATATTTTTTTATCCACGACAGAAAATTGAAATGCTAGATTGTTTAATGGAAACAGACAATGTTAGCAGCGGACAGTAATTTTATAATTGGTATCTTTATATAACACTAATATAAATAAAATAATATATATTTAACTCGGAAAGAGAGTAAAGGTGCGATCTTATAATCTCTTTGCATAATATTTTTTTTTTTTTAATGTGACTGTTTATTTCAGTATTATTATAATACTATGGCAGTATTTTTCAGCAATACCATTCTATCTATCTATTATGTTATTAGCATTCTTCATATCCATTTGTGACTTACTTTATCAGTCAGTGGTCATTCCATAAGAAATAAAAAAAATTACTATACCACCTCAGAATTTTATGTGATTTGGCGGTTTTGAAATTTAATATCTCAGACGGTTTTGAAATTAGGGATACGTAAAGAATGCTAAAATCTGCGGGGGAAAAAAATCGACATAATTTGAAATCACCATAGATTATCTCGTTTGCTATAAAAAGTTTGTTTAAGAATAAAGTCTAACAAAGTTGTGTTGTACATAAAAGAGCATTTAAAAATGATTAAAAGTGACACCACTCTTACCTCTCTAGCTCAATTATGAGAAAATATATCATGATTTTAAAAGATGTCGGTCATGTCCTCGGATTTTGGGATACTTTAAGTAGTCCTAATTTTAAAACTGTTTAAGATATTTGAAAACAAATTAGCAGTTTTTTTAATCACAAAGAGGAGAGCCATTGTACCACATTACATCTAATTCTTAGGTGGTCAGGTGATTTAATACCCTGTGGTGATTTGGTGTGGAATGACCCTCAGGGTTATCATTTGATCACATCTAGTTTTTTGTTAATTTTAACCGTGAATAGACCTGCCAAATAAATCGAAACATCAACGTGTTTTTCTATTTCCTGACTACATCCTAGATCATCTTCTTATATTTCTTAATAGTCAACTATTCTATTCTCAATAACATTATTAATCGAATTAGTAATAATTGTATCACATGAAGGTTATGATATACTGCTTTATATGGATTTATAAAATGATAGATGAAAAATAATTCATTTTATCCATCCACGTGGTGTTTGGACACATAGTGTTTTTGTTAATGTTTATAGCTTTAACGCAAAAGAGTCATCTTTAAATCCATTACAAAGAAGTGGTCTGAGCTACATTAGATATATACAATTTTATATAAATGGTAATTTTTGTTCGATGGGAAAGATGGTTGCTGTGCTATGTTTACTAGACATTATAGCCGTGAAACGATGGATGGATCATGGAGCAACGGTGGCGAAGAAGGTTGGGGGAAGGCGAACCAGAGCGTGAAGCCGACCTGCCCCCCCCCCCCAATAACGGGCCCACGGAGTACTACCTTGCCGTACGCTCAATGAAACACATTCCACCGCCTTCTCGTCATACTTAAAGGTCCTACCTAGTGGCCATACTCAGGCAGCAGAAAAAAATGGATCATTACAAAAGAAATTTGTATTAAAATAAAAAAACACTGCTAAACCAGCTTTTGAAATAGTATTTGAAGTATATAAACACACAAAAATATTTTAATTACAATTTATGCAGAAGGAGATTTAGTTCTTAATTCAAACTTTTTTTAGCACAACTCCTAATTTATTTATTTAGCTTGTTTCGGGACTTTACCTCTATTATTATTTAACTCGTTTGCTGTGGTTTATGCACATTGTCCACTATCATAATATAGTTCTTATTAACACTTATAATTAGTCTACTGAACAATATTCAACTTTATTTTACTTTATGGTTTACACTTATCAACTAAAACTATTTAAATCAATGATTATATTAACTTATTGATAATTTCTATTTCTTATGTTTTCTTACTTTTTTAATTCTTTTAATTTTTTTTATTTATTTTATATATCAATTTATTGAAATTTACAACTGTACAAATATGTACATCAAGTAAATGAGCTGATAACGATTACAATGACATGTCAAAACTTAAAAAGAACTACTCATCAGTAGCACTTCAATAAACATTCTACACTAGAAGGCATCTAGGCCATCTTCTTTTCAGACGCCTCGGAGGATTATCAAGAATGGAGTAAGAAGCAAGTTGAGAAACTAATGGATTTGAGTGGTTATGGAGCTTACTCCATGAAAGGATAGGTACCTGGTTTGGGCTAACCCAGCAACATGTGGAACATTAAGGTCTTTATGGATAAGTTTATTGGTGACAAAGTATGGGGCATTTAGGATTTTTCGATCTTATTTACATGACTGTGATTAGACCTATTTGGACGTACCGAGTTGAGCTTTGGGGCTCTACTAAACCATCCAATTCATCTCGCATACAATCCTTACCATCCCCATCCAAAATCCTTCGAAAAACCATTGTATTCTAAATAAATTTTACAATATAACATTAATTATTAAAAAAAAAGGTAACGGTTCGGATCGGCGACACCAACCCCTAAACCCGCTCAGAATACCTTTTATCGATTCTAACCTTGTTCCGATTTATTTCGATGTTCTAGTCGCTGCTTTTAAAGGGGGAAGGTTATTCTCCTACATTTACTGAGAAACTCTAAATCCCTGTTCAAAGTAATATTAACTTCTGTTTACCTTCTAATATTAAAATGAGAAATAAGGAAATATTAAAGTGGAAATATCGAAATATAAGACACTAAATCAATTTTTAATTAATATTAATTTAATCAACAATTAATATACTACTGAACCACCAGTAAAGTTAATTCCTGATGAACTTTCTCTCAGAGAAGTGAAAATAACAAATTATAAATATAAAAAAGACAAAATCCTTAAGTATTTATTTGGCATAACTCCTATTTATTTAACATTTGTAGCTACATGTTTTGGAGATAATGTTTCATCATCAGGCTTCTAATTTTTTTTAAAAACACATTAATCTATAACATTATACCAATAGTTCTACAATTATATAGTGATGTGTCATTTACCTCTTAATCTGTGATTATTTTCACATTATCAATTCTTCATGTTATAAGCCATTATATAATAGAAGACAGAATCCTAGTTGAAAGTGAAGATGTTAATTTCTGCTATATTTTCTAATGGGAAGTGGAAATAAGAAAACATAAAAAACCTGTGATATACTTTCTCACATTTATTTATAAACTGATATGTTTTACTGAATTAATCATACAATCTGTCTAACTTTAGCACAAAAAGTAATATGGATGACAAAGAATCCATTCACAAAATATGTATACTGAAATTTTATCACTGAAATTGAAACAACAAATACAAATATATAAAACACCAAATCCATGTAAAAATAAATCTTGTTAAGTTTCATAACACTTTTACAAGTTGTAAATTTTATCACCTAAATTGATAGAACAAATATAAATATGTAAAACACCAAATCCATGTACAAATTAATCTTCTTAAGTTTTATAACACTTTTACACATAAGATTAGATGAAACAACAAAACATGAATTCATAAAACACTTAATCCTTTATGAAACTCATTTTGTGAAGTTCTGTTTCACTTATTTACATTTAAGAAGTCTAAATATCAATATAACAAACTAAACAACACAATCCAAGTTGAAACTGTAGAAGTGATTGTTTACATGTAAGGTTATAGGAATGAACTATCGAAAAATGTAAACATGAAGTGAAGCGTAAGGATCGAACTGGTCGGTGTAGCGCGGGTCAACCTAGTTTGGTGGTGTCGCCGATCCGAACCGTTACCAAAAAAAAGTTTATATATAAAACGAAAATAAAAAAAAACTAAACAAATAAAAAAAAATATGAAGTTTATGCCATGTTTGCTAAACAATCTGATAGATTTTAGAACTTTATGTTAGAGAGATACTGAGACGAAGCCTTCCCCCCCTCCTAGCTATGAGGTACTTGAAGGGTGTGCCCTCTGAGACCTATCCTCAGCCGAGTCAAGACTACTTCATCTCTTTAGAAGAGTTAGGGGTTACCTCTGTCAGGCTGTCAGAGGAGCCACAGTTCCAACATCCCCAGCGTTATTCTAAGAGTAGTATCAAATTAGACGTGACTGCACTCAGACCATTTTAATCAAAGATATTTTTTTTTCTTTATTCAACATTATGTAGGATACTAAGGAGCAATGATGTTTAAAAGGAATACGAAATACGAGTATAGAGATCAAAGACAATATTAAAATAAATCTCATTTACCATACGCAGTAATTCAGCTGCTGTTAATCCCATTTAATAAATAAAGGGGAAAAAAAAGCGATACGTTTTGTCAGTTTAGTAGCACTGATATGAAAAGATAACCAATGGTCATGGAGGATGTGGTTATCGTATCGCACGATAAATGTTGGGACTTACAAGGAAAACGCAGCACTAATTGAAAATGGCTTTATCGTTTTACAAAGTATTCTCCATAATGATCAATACATGTCTGCGATCAATCAAATCATTTATTATAGCATTCAAAAGTGGCGCTAACAAAATATCCGGAATGAACGGATTTATAGATGAAGAAAAACGATGTCTATCTAGTTCAATCTCGAGACTGATAAAATTGGTGGGTGATTAGAATATTTTATTATTATTTTCGGAATCTTGGGAAAGGGAAAATATCCAGTAACAGCTGTCCCATAAAAATTCCAAGTTAGAATTTTATATAATGTCTTATGTTCATGCTCAGAGAAAATTGGAAGCAAGCTGAGAGGAAAAATGATTTAATTTTTGAGTTTATTATGAAAGAATAGTTATCTGATTTGGACGTAGCTCAGTAGTATTAAGTAAGCTGGATGGACTTGAAGCAACTGGATGAGCTGATGATAATAAGTTCGCCTTTTTTTTATTTACATTACTTTTCATTTGTATTTTGTATTTATTTTATTTTTAAAATTAAAGATATTGTACATAAAGTATGATTAATTTGTTTTTTCTATTTCCGTCTATTATTTATTTATTTCTACAACTGTTACCCCAATTTATTTTAAATTATCATTAGCATTCATTTTATTTCTTGTATGGTTAGAGGCTGTTTATTTTTTAAAATTTTTGATTGTAAATATTGTATGAATGGATTCATTGTCATCCATATTGCGCATTGACCTTGAGTGAGGCAGTTCATGATATTTATTCGATAAAACATAATTTAAGATTAATTTTCCTTTTAAATAAAGTATGATTAGTATTAATTACTATTATTATTATTATGATTTTATTTCTTTTATAAATACTATATGGGTAGGACACCCTAATACTGTACATTATAATTACTCTAAGGGACAACGACTTTTATTTCCATTTCTTATTCATAAGAGCAATTTAAGTATTCTATAAAAAAAAAAAAAAAAAAAAAAAAAAGTGTATTTTATACTTTTACTAAGTAGATTCAGAGTTTAAAAGTTATTTATAAACCACTAGCTTTCATACAATATGAATGTGGGAGATAAAAAAACAACTATGATACACTATTCCGGTGGACTAGTAATGGAAGCCAATAATATAAGAAGGTGCGTGAAGGTGAGAGGCCGATACAGGTAGCTTACAGCAGGTGAGGGATAACTGAAGGGAGTAGGCGCAGATCGGTATGCGCCAACAGGTTCGGCCGAGATATGCGCCTCAATACCCACATTCACGCGGCCGATAGCTTATCTATATGGCTCATGTCTGTCTTTTCGAGCATTCACAGATCTTTCACAATTCTTGTTCTCCAATCCTCAGCAACTATCTATGACTCAGCAGAAAACAGAATGTTTTTCTAACAAACGATTCTTTATTTGAAGGTCTATTAAAAGACGTATATCAAAAATACACTAATTATTAGAATTTTAATACAATTTTATTATTGTTATCATCATATTTTTTTATCGAACAATCATATTTATGATATTATACCACCCTTATATCAAAGCTTGCTTAAATGTCAGCATAATTTAATATTCATGTAATCAGTTATTTTTCAACAGAGTTATGTATGAGGTAAAGAGTAAAGAGTTAAAGTATGATTTAGGAGAAACAATTAAGCAAAGGGTCAAACACCTCATTTCATCACCAGCGACTTCTATATCCAGCAATAACAACTCCAAACCTCCCTTAAAATGTAATCATTTACAGAAATAAGTAATATCTTCCTATCTTTATATACTAGTTATTAAATATTATTTACCCTATTTATTTTCATACAGGAGAAATGAAAAAAAAATCTGTAAACCAGACAAGATTGATTGTATCAGGTTTTTTTTTAAATTTTATTTTATTTTTTTTAATTTTATTTTATTTGTTTTATTTTTATTATTTTAACTATATATCCACAGACCTAAAATACGAGCTTCAAGAGCATATCGAGATGTCTCCATAGATACTATAGAACGGGATGTTCCCCGACTGAAACGATGTTAGCTTTCATTGCAACACAGTCACAGTTTGCACAGGGGAAATTACTACTGTACTTGCTCCGACATTAAAAATGGCATCTACATCATCTTAACCACTATAGACAGCCACCAAATGGTATTATTAAAATTAAAACACATCTTATTCTTGTACCTTAGGCTAAGAGTTCGTTGCCAGCG
Source organism: Euschistus heros (assembly GCA_003667255.2). NCBI lineage: Eukaryota > Metazoa > Arthropoda > Insecta > Hemiptera > Pentatomidae > Euschistus > Euschistus heros. The sequence goes on from RCWM02000059.1 coordinate 975,107, forward strand.
AAAATGAGCTGTACTACGAATTATATGAAAAAATATAATATTTGTTTTCTTAGTAAACCCATTTATATTCATTTGCTCATAACTATGAAGTCATCATTATTTTTAAATTTTATAAAAGTCAATATCGGGAAATACGATAGCCTAAGACAGCTCGGAACGGAAGGTTGTGGGTTTAATTCCTACCTGGGTCTCGGTTGATTTTATTCCGTGGTCGTCCAGTGAAATGAGTATCAGCCTTTCCACTCTGGGTAGAATAGTTTCCAAACATGTAGGATAGCCCGTCATTCTTTCTCTAGTTGGGAAACAACAGAACGCTGAATCCAAAAAATAAATATCAATAATATTTTTACTATTTTTTACCTTCTTTAATCTATTTCATATAATTTTGTCAATGTATATTAGAGAAACACATATAGAAGGTAATATTTCAATCGAAAGAGGAGTTATTTTCCTTTTTTTTTTAAAATAATAATTAGTTCACCATCTCAAATTTATCTAGTTTATGTACAATTCAATAGAACCTTGTGATAGATGGTTCCATATCGAATATTATCATGAATTAAAATAATAAGTTACAATAAGTTAATTATATGCACAACGACATTTTCCAATCGTTCATAGCCATATTTATAAAACTGCCTTTTGATTTTTCAAAAAAGTTTGTAAACCAAAATGTTGATCAATCTTTGGTTTTTACTTACCATTTCGAAGTGTCCACAGTTTTTTTTAGTTTTTTGTTATTACTACCCAAGTTTTTCCCCTTTAGGAATGCCTCATATATACTTTAACAGTTTTCACAAATTTATTTTTCGTTTCACCCACTTAAACTACTTAAAACAATTTTTTTTTATTTTATTTCCATATATTTATAAAAACGACAGCAACATGATCAGAGAATTAACTTAATACTGTTTTATTATATTATTTAAAATCCTTGAAATAATAATTTGCAAAAATAAAATATTATGTATGAACCAATATTCCAAAAAAATTACACCACTTGAAGTAAAATATACATCATAGAAGAAAACTCTAGGTAAATCATGAGTGAAGAATCTCAAATAGGTGATTCATTGAGAGCAATGACTCATTAATAAACTATTGCAGGCCAACCCATCCCTCCCAATTAACGTCAAACACGAATGAGGTTTAACTCATGGCCAATTTAAATTTCATCGCTACATTCACGTGGAAGATATCTCGGAGCTTCAAGAAACAGTGGGTGCAGAAGGCCGAATTATTTTAAAACTACATTGAAACAGAATGGTCCTACGTCAAGATACTTGCTCGTCGTATGCAGATATTTTGGCAAAACGCCTCGTAAGTAGCTATTTTAACAATACGGGCATGAATGGAGTTGTTTCGAGAGCGGGACCTTTGTTTCAAAATAAATACAAAATTTACAGTTTTTTTTTTTTTTTAATATAGACAGTTTTTTTCCCTGGTCTTAAATCCTGTAACTTACATTAAAAATATCATTCACGCCAAATAGACACTTTCAATGTCATACTAAGAAGCACAACGTAACAAATTTGTCCGGTTTTCAAGGTAATTCGACTTATCCAAATCTTTACGACAGCCACCTATTCAATTATTTTTTATAATAATTAAGAATGAGAACAAAACTAGATCATTAGTGCTAAGCCAGCCCTTAAAGAATGTCCGACATGTACTGTAATCCTAAAAAGCTCAGGAGTAAAACTTAATTGACAAAGCTTTTAAATACAACCAAATCTAAAATATAATATAATTGATTTGAATAAAGAATATTTGTCGATGATTAAAAGCGAATTGACCATTTAGCGTGATCCCTACAACTTCATTTGTTTTGCTTGATGCAGTTTCCTCTGCATCCAATATTCCTGGTCGATGGATCGCTGGTTTTCTTCCGTCAAGGCTCTTCCGGTTTTCTTAATTCTTCTTGCGGCTTGAATCCCTTCCAAATTATTAAATACGTTCCTAAATCCAGGTCTGTCTAATAGTTGGTCTTCTGAGATAATATAAAACTTTCTATATCCATTTTTGTTTCCTTAATCCATGCTGTTGTAGTTTTTTTTCTTTAGAAGTAATCAAATATCCGTTTGGTAAGTCTATTTCAGTACATTTTGTACAGGTGTCAGGGAAATGTCAACCTCCTTTCCTTCATATTTTCCATCCACATTCAGTTTGAAAAGCAACCATAATTTTTCTAAGGATTCTTCTTTCCAAGACTTCTAGTCTATCCCGCTTCTATATAGTTCATTTATTGTAAAAATAATGATTAAAAGTGACTCACGCATTCACTGAATTTAATTTATTCGTTGAATCCTAAAGTTCAATACATATGAAGACTACCCAAAACAACTGTCCTTACATCCTCTAAGTCACCCCAAACTAGCATCATCCTATAGGATGTATACCCGTCACATAATGGGATGACTATATTACAATCTAGCAGGCGAAAAAAAAAAATTGATGAAATATATTTCCAAATAAATTAAATTCTTAAAGTATGGATGACATTCAGAATTTTTAAAAAAATGCACCAAGAAAGTTCTAAGTAAAGATAACAAGAAAACAACGCCTAGTTACAATGAGACCGTGTTAATAAGGAATTTATTGTTTTGGCTACCAGAATGTATATTGATTAATTTAAAAATTAAATGTAAAGATTTCTTCTAAAATATAGGATCTTAAACTCAAAGTAAGTTTTCCTTAATGTTTGGATTGAATTCATAAAAGTTTTCAATCAATCAAAATATATTTTCCGTTTATCTTTGCTATGTATTAAACATGATTACTAAATAAAATCTCATAATTTACAAAAGATTTATATAATAAAAGTGTAATAAATTCGAGAGGTATTAGAACAGTTATGTAATTTACAATGAATTTTTTCCCAGATTGTATTAACTGTGTATCTGGGTAATAATGGAAATATTTTTTGGAATTTATTTATTATCAATCCTTGATAAAATAAATAAAATTACTTTTATACAGAAATGAAAATAAAATAAAAAGAAGAAAAAATATGAATTCATTTCTATTGTAATGTTTTGGTATAATGGTAATTAGTATATACGGTATATGAGAGTTACATACACATGTATACATAAAAAATATTTAAGTGATGAAATAATTCAAGCATTTTTTTAATAGTTAATTTTGATTACACCTTACTTGATCGTACTTATTCACTCGTACACCCTATCTGAGTTTTAAAATGTTAAACATAATAATAAAAACATTCTAGGTAGTAATGACACTTTTAAAAATCACTAATACTAAACTTACTATTATTATTATTATTATTAAAAAAAATACATAAAATATAAGAATTGTTTTGTCACAAAATAACAGAAGAAAAATGCATAGGAATGAAAAGCATTCCGTTGTTCTTTATAAGGAGACTATTATTTCCAACTGAGTGATATTGCATCAGACCATGAAGACATTTTTTTACTTTATTAAATCGTTCAACTAAACCATCAGGCTGCGTCTTTAGTAGAATAAGACAAATATTTACATATTTAGGAATTGAAATGTTCAAATTCAACAACGCTCTACAGGCTACCAATCTGTTCTACCAACAATGGTTAAAGTCTAGGTTCTTCCCATGGAACCGCCATGAAAACAATTTTAACACACCCAGGCTGGTCCCGAACTGACCAGGGGTTAGGAGAATGCTTAAATGCTTAATTCTCACATGCCCTGACCATGGCACAAAGAAAAAAGTTAATAGATTAAAATATAAGCTTGATAGTATTAGTAATGAAATTAGCTATTGAATGAAAAAATTAAATCAATCAATAGACCCACAGGAACAAAACCAACAAACATGTTGAAGTATCTGTTTTATGATTGAATATATATAAAATATTTATAATTATATTTTGGTAAACACGATTTAATGTTTGGTTCATTTCATCGAAAAAAATATTATAAAAAGATTTTTTTTTTTTAAATCTACCCTAAGAAAAAAAAACCCAAGGAAATATAAGAAATAATACCCCAATTATTCTAAACTAGCAAGTACCATACAACTAAAACTTGTCTGATTCGTGTTTTTACAAGTCATAGTAGCCCATGTTCCCAAGCTATGGTCTCTGTTATTATTTTCAACAATAGCCGTGGGAAAACTAGAAAAGTGTGCGAAAAATATTTCCTTTGATCAAAAGCAAACCCTGACATGGAAAGAATAAGAATTACATTTTCAAGTACAAAAATGTTATTATCGATTTCCGCCGAATATATACCTATATATCAAATATCGCTAAATCCATTTTTTTTTTTCAATTTTTTTTTCTCATTTGTGTTGCAGTTCTCACTGAGATCCCCTATATATATGGCTAAAACAATTTGTTTCATTTTGCATATTTGTAACCCCAAAACTATTTGAAATTTACAATCAACGTTAACAAAATGAATACAGATCAAAAAGGGTTTGGTGCGTTTAAAAGGGTTAAAACAATCATTAAGCCAAAAACCACTCTAAGTGTCAGGTTCTTGAGAATTCAAAAATTGAGACGAGGCAATAAGACCTTTTATACTTGCTCACACAACCCATTTATCAATACTAAAGTTGCCGAGAAAATTTATTCCGTTTCCTTAGAAACACTTTTCGCTTGGTTTTTTTTTATTTTTTTTTTTTTTTTTTTTTTTTTTTTTTTTTTTTTTTTTTTTTTTTTTTTTTTGTGTGTGTGTGTGTGTGTTTCATATAATTTTAAAAATTGGACTTAAAGGGATTATATGTCATAGTGTCATTAGAGTAACATGGTTCGAACATTAATGGCACATAAATATGGAACATAAATATTTTTTATTTATAGTTTAAAAAGACTTTATACCTATCCATTTTTTATGTTATGTCAGTATCACAAAGCTATTCTTTTATTGATCCGAATCATTAATTGATTTATTAATATTCATTCAACTTCTCTATTCAAATTGATGCTGATATTTGAAGTGAAGAAATGTTTAGATTATGCAACGATTTCGGTTTGTGTTTATTTTACGTACATATTGAACGAGTGTCCAATCAACAGTAAGAATAATTATTCGCTCATCGAAGTAATTATAGGATTTCTTAAACTTTTGAATAAAAAAATTATTCATTATTTTATTCTATTTATTTACTAAAAGCATTATACTTAGCATCTACCCATAGCTTAGGCAATAAGTAAAGATGCTAGCAGAAGGAAAAAAAACAAAAACGTATTTAAGTCTCTAGGACGACGCTATAGTCGGCTGGACGGATTGTAAAGGTCAGTAGTAGTTAACAGTACTTATGTCAATGGGTAAAAATGAAAGTTAGTCATGGAATTATTTAAAACTATTTGGAGCTGTTACTATGACACAAAGAATGTTAAGGTCATTGCTTAGTGTTGTAGATTGAATAGAATGATTTTTTAATGTTGGATTTTTTTTCTGTCTCCCACAGTTCTTAAAAGATAAGTCAAAGTGGCTTTAAAAGAAAGTAGCAAATCGCCAGTTTGTAAGTCAATAATTAAAGAAGTCCGTTTCGTCGGTTCATTTTTTTTTTCTTATACGGACTGTATTAAAATGAATAACAACAAAGGGAGATAATTCATCTACCGTTTTTTCGTTCTTAGTCTAAAATTTGTCTCATCGAGAGAAAGAAAAAAAAAAATTATGAATCTGCAACTATAAGATATACTTTATCAAGTATGAAACCACTGCTTCTTAGGAAGAAACTTAAATAATTATGAAAGTAAGTCTTTCACCACTATTTCATTTTTGCCCCTTATTCTCCTTACCGCTTATTACCCTCGATTTCCTCACTACCAGGTATGCAAGTTTAAAATGTCGTTTTAATTCCAATAGAATGCGCTCTTAGCCTATTGAAGGATTTGCTTATCTCTAAACGCTATTTTGTTTGTTAGTCATTTGTTTACAAAAGTCAGTTGTTTTAAGTCGTTTACGTGGACGTATCATACCTTTCTTTGGTGTTAAAAATGTCTAATTTTAAGCCAAATAAAGAGCATTTGCGGCATGTCATGATTTTCTTATTTAATCAAAAGAAAAAGGCATCTGAATGTCATAGAATTCTTGTTGAGACTTATGGCGATGTTGCTCCAACCGTCAGGACATGTGAACGTTGGTTTCAAAGTTTCAAACGTGGTGATTTTGATGTTACTGATCAAAAACGAGAAAATCGACCAAAAAAGTTTGAGGACTTCGAATTGCAATCTTTATTAGACGAAGACAATACCCAAACCCAACAAATGATGGCAGAACAGTTGAATGTCACTAGGCAAGCCATTTCCGATCGCCTGAGAGCTATGGGAAAGATTCAAAAGGTTGGAAAATGGGTTCCACATGAATTGGACGAACGACAGATGGAAAAAAAAAAAACGAAAAACTATGTGCGAAATGCTGCTTTTACGCCACGAAAGAAAGGGTTTTTTGCATCGAGTTGTAACTGGCGATGAAAAATGGATTTATTTTCAGAATCCCAAACGAAAAAAATCATGGGTAACGCCAGGACAACCATCCACATCGAGTGCAAGACCGGATCGTTTTGGGAAGAAGACAATGCTGTGTGTGTGGTGGGATCAGAAGGGAGTAGTCTACTACGAGCTTCTCAAACCCGGCGAAACAGTCAATACCGAGCGCTACCGACAACAAATGATCAATTTGAGTCACGCATTGATCGAAAAACGCCCAGAATGGGCTCACAGGCACGCCAAAGTCATTCTTCAGCATGATAACGCTCCTGCACATTCAGCCAGATTGACTAAGGAAACGATTTCTTCGCTTGGTTGGGAACTCCTACCCCACCCGCCGTATTCACCTGACCTGGCGCCTTCTGATTATCACCTCTTCTCATCGATGGGACACTCATTGGCGGAGCAACACTTCAACAATTTCGAAAACGTACGAAAATGGCTCGATGAATGGATTTCAAATAAAGATGAAGCATTCTTTTGGAATGGTATCCATATATTGCCCGAGAGATGGACAAAATGTGTAGAAAGCGAGGGTCAGTACTTTGAATAAAATATATTATACTTTTTTTTAAATTACTGTGTATATATTTTAAGAAATAAACGACATTTTAAACTTGCATACCTGGTATTATTCAGCTTTTTAATTATTAGTATTTTAACAAAAAAAAATTTTTATTTTATTTTATTTGATTTCTTTTTTTTTTAATATAATTGTTATGCACATTTTATGCTAACTTTCACTCCCCTCACATTTGCCCCCCTTATTCTTTACCTTTTTCCTTACAAAATGTACATTTATAATTATTTTACTACTTATACCCCAATATTCATCATTCCCTTACTGCTATGAACTTCTCATTGCTACACTTAATATTTAATATCAACTATATTGTCAAATTCCTATTTTTTTTTTTTTTTTTTTTTTTTTTTTTTTTTTTTTTTTTTTTTTTTACTCATCAACTTAACCTTATTATCTCATTAACTTTCTATTTACTCATTAATTTTTGAATATTATTTTATCAACAAAATATTCAATTTAATTTATCTTTTTTTTTCTCTTTCAATTAATTTTTCGTTTTTACAATTTTATTATTAATTCATTAGTCTTTATGTATTTATGTACTGTTTTCGTAGGCTTTATATGTTGCCTCTATATCATTGTCCTTATGAATTTTCTTGATTCTCATATTGTTATTCTTCTCGTTTTTTATACTCTTTGCAGTTTTGTCATATATTTTTGTTTGTTTCCTTTTATTCTAGCCCTGAAGAAGAATTGCAATGCAATTCTTGCAAACCAACAACCTACATCTTAAATAATTATATATTTGATACCAGTGCACCTTAGATAGCTAAAATTATATCCATAAGTTAACAATTTATTGATGATCACATAAACTCATTTTAGCTATCTCCAACTCTTATTTCCTGTAACCACGGATATGCGGAGTTGAGAAAGGGCATTGGAAGGGTCTACAACCGGAGTACCGTTGAACGGTAAACATCAAGACTGACGAGACTTCAACAAAGGATGATAAACCAGGTTGCCTTTTGATAGGAGGCACGGTGGTATTTTGGGAATTGTACCCTTCCAAGGAAAACAAATCATCAAAGGACCTCTACCGTACAAAATTAGGCGATTCTCCTCCTCACAAAGGGAGTACATGGAAAAATTAGGACCTGGTCCTTCCCTCCGGGGTTACCACCTTGTCTGCCTTCCAAAGCTTCCCGGATCATTATGCCAAATATTTTTCTTTGTTTATTATTAATTAATATCTGCAACTGTATACAATAAATACATCAAGTGAATGTGTATAAAATTAGTAGCATATGAATAACTAATTAAGAACTACACTTTAAATGCACTTCAATAAACATTTTTCATTATAGGGTCTCTAACCATCTTCTATTCAGAAGCCTCGGAGGGTTATCGGGAATGGTTTGAGAAGTTGAGAGACTAATGGTTTTGAGTGGTTATGTAGTTTACTATGAAAAGATGGATATCTGATTAGGACTAGATCATATGGAAGTATAGCAACTAAAAGGAGTTTAAAATATTTATGGATGTTTAATTTTGACACAGTAAGGAGCACTGGGGATTTCTCGAAGGATTTTGGATTTTAAGGATTGGATAGTTTAGTGGAGCCCTAATTCTCACCAACGTACAACTAAATTGGTCTAATCACTTTCATGTAATTGAGTCTTGTGTAATTAATTGGAAGCTCTGGGTATTTCCCTTGTAAACATATGAGTAATCTATAACGACGAGCAGTTTCTTGACGTTTTAATAGCTCAATAAATTTAAATTGAGAAATCATTCAAGTTCCATAAATTTCATCTCAATCTAAATAAAATTTAAGGATTGCACAATAGTTTTTATTATTTTTTAATTCATTCGATAGGGTAATTTCATTCCATACAAACTTTTAAAAACTATGTAAAAGGCCAGTTCAAAGCGTCTAAGATAAAGTTATTTAATTAACTATTTATAGACAAAATTTTAGTATAAATTTAACTGAATGACATTCATAAGCACTCGCTTATTGAAATGATAGCGAACCTTGATTGTGGTATTCAAACAGGAAGTTACTTCATAGCAAGCGTGTAGTGAGTGAATGTTCTATTTTTAAACATTTGACTTCTGTAATAGGGCTGAATCGAAATATGTTAAATAATAATAATTGACGAGCGATTTCTTGTCGTCTTATTCTTTTATGTGGATCTAAAATACCCTAAACGTATATATATATTGTTTTGCGAATGATTTTCACTTTAATTCTCTAACATATAATCATATATAATAGCAATAATGAATTGCACTGTTCATTTTTAAAAGGACACGAGTACGATTTCTGCTTGAAATATTTTGGCGCCGTTAAATTTTTAGAAGCGTTCAAAAAAAAAAAAAAAAAAAAAAATGGTTTTTCACTTCTGCACAAAAATGAAAATGATGATGGAAATTTGATGAATGATCCGTGAAGATATAATTTTTCAAATTCGAGATAAATAAGTGTTTCACCAATTATTTCCCTCGGCTTCTAGAGGTTGTTGGCCGAAACAAATAAAGTATGCATCGATCATGTCCGAAACGTCAACTTCAAATGATTGATTTTGTTCTCCTTTCTAAATGTTGCTTAAATTATGCGTATATTTGATATATCATCTTCTAAGTTTAATGTTTTTTTATAAAATAAATGTTTAAATGAACAAGACTTTTAAAAATGACAGATTCAATTAATATTAATAGAGATTGTTTAAAAAAGATAAATGACTATTAATATATATTGTAACTGATTTAAACGACAAATAGATTATTTTAAACCTAAACAAAAAAAACAAACTATTAAAGTACATTTCATCCGGATACGCTATTGTCAATAATTCTGTCACGTTTAGCGTTTCAGGATGAGCTGAGTGCATTCTCATGCTGAATTCAGGGCATGTTGTACTATATCATGGTGTCTACCAATTTCAGCTATCAAAATTCCCGACATATTCCCGACTTTTACAAGAATTTTTCTAGAAATTCCCGACTTTTTCAAAAAAGTTTTTAGAAATTCTAGCCAATCGATATTTTAATGGGGTTTCAATAATAATCTAAACAAATCAATCTATGCATACTTTGCTACTTAACATATCACAGTTAAACAATATTAAAAAAAAAAAAAAAAAAAAAAAAAAGCAATTGTTTTTATATTTCAGATTACTCTAGATAAATTTCAAGAAACGCATGAATGTCGAGTATTGCCATTCGGTTTGAAAATAGTAACGAGGTTACACGAGGTTGTCGGATAATATAACTCCAAAAATATATGTCCGATCAGAATATTCTTTTCTTTCCATCAGAAAGCTGGTTAAATTTACTATGAGACCTCATATATGAAATTTTGATCAAGTCCCATGATATACTCACGCCATCACGCTGAGAACCCCATACTCTTGTGAAGTCCATTTTTTTTTTTTCAGTATATTTCTCGCTATAACTCAGAAACTATTTACGAGAATTGTACTGAAAAAAAGGTGATTTTCACAACGGTATTTATTTCATGGGATTTAAAACACATTTCCTAAAAGAGGTCTCATAGCAAATTTGACCAGCTTTCAGATGAAATAAATAAATTTGCATCAATAATTATAGAGTTATAGCCAATAGAGTTACGACAAACGTGTTTTAGCGATGTGTTACTTACCGCAACTTAGCCTATCTTTAGACGTTGGAGGTGGCCAAACCGCTGAACCGATTTTTAATGTAATATTATTAAAAAGTAAGTTTAATGTGACATTTTAAAGTTTTCAACAAAATATTATATTTTTCCCTTCCCCACTATTGACTGCGCAAAAAAAAAAAAAATAATAAAATAAAATAATAGAATCAAATTTGATTAGCTTAAATGTGTGGATGACAACGTTGAATGATTATTTTTCTTTATTACATAATTAACTTTTTAATTATAATTACCTAGTACACTTAAATATTTTCGTTATTATTGTTTGATTTCTAAAAATTTAAATAAAAGTTATGACTGTAAAAAATGTTGAACGATAGATCCAGTTGAAAATAAAGTAGCAAAGTTATACATAAAGTTAAATTAAATTTTATGCGCTATCAATTTTTTCCGACTATTCTTTTGAGAAACGGTCGTGGCCGGCACTAGAAGCAAACCTTTGGCGTAAAGTAAGGTGAAAATGATTTTTTTTCAAAAATTATTTGCAATAACGTGCATCTCAAATACCGTTAAAAGTATGACAAATACGTGTAAGAAAAAGATTTGTAGGAAATTTAATTAGCATTAGTTTTTATTCAAATTATATTTTTCTAGAGTCCACCGTTTCCGAGTTATCGAAAAACCCAAAAATGGGACCTTTTCCCCTCCACCCCACCGTATGCTCAACCCCTATGGGTGTAAACTTTTAGTATGTTTAACTTCTAACTACTCCTAACGAAGCCCTGGAGTCAAAAGTTATCGCATATTTCATGCACTTTACTACATGTTTATTGAGTGAACTAAACTGCACGAGGTTCTCAGTGTGCATGAGTGTTTTACGGAACTTGTTCAAAATTTCATATATAGATCGAATAGTAAATTTAACCAGCGTTTGGACGAAAAAAATAAATTTTTATCGGACAAATAATTCGGAGTTAGAGTAAAAAAAGTACAGAAAAACGTGTTTTCGCGGAGTAGTGCGTCATCCCCTACAGCTTTACAACTATTGATTTGAGAATAAAAAAAAATTCATAGGATCAATTTTTTTCCAAATGTACTTCAAATAACGGATTCCGACTTATTTGATCAAACGGCTGTGAACTTACGATTTTTAACCATTTCCCCCTCTCCCCCATGCGATAACCTGAGGTATACGATATGTAAATACAGGGTGAGTATCTCTTAGTGTAAAAAAAAAAAAATGGGTGAAACTAGATAAAAAATGTAGCAAAATGCCGCGACCTCACCTTTCTATTCCAATCCGTTGCAGATATACGATAAATCAAAGACTTTTTTGAGGAAACCACAATTTTTTCCATAAAAGCTGCAATATCTCCATTTTGTTTAAATATTTTTCAAATTTTGACCACGTTTTCGGATTTAGCATTAAATTTTCTATAGTAGCTGAGTACCTGTAACCTTGAATTTTACAAACTTGGTATCTAAAGAACAGCTTGATCTTCACCTTATTTTGGGAAGTCACAATGTCTTATATTACTTCAACGATCACTAATTTTAAAACAAACTATCCACAAAACGTCAAATCTAACAAAAACTTATAAATTATATCAGCTTTCTAATGATATGTTAAACGTAATGATTTCGAATCCATTTCATGGAGATATTCACTTTTGAAACCGAAAAAACATGGTGTTCTCATTTGGCATACAAATCAGTTACTTGTGTAAATAAAACATTATGACAATCCCTTAATGAAAATGTACATTTTAAACATAATAAACTCCTTATTGGAATAAAAAGCAAAGAAAAAAATGATTGTTTAATAGAAAATAAAGTAAAACTGTCAATAAAGCCACACCAGATAAAAGGATCTTATGTTATTACATTTATCTATTTATTATTATTATTATTTAGTATTTATTTTATTAGATTTTCAATCTAATGTTTAAAATCCAGTCATACTGAACATATACCTCAATTTTTCTTGCAGCTTCTGATTGCAGATTTTATTGAAGAATACTACTTTTTGTGGTGTATTTTAAAGGCAGATGAGTCTGTTTTAACAGGGGAAGGCATTTCTACCATTCCATTTGGAGTATCGTTAGTTTATTCATCTTTGTATTGCTGTCGAATAGTGTTGAAAAATCATAGTTTGCCCAACAGATCGAATGATGAGACTACTAAGATTTGTTACAAAATATCCTACCACAACTTCATCACGATATTCAACCTAAAGTTTGGCAAAATGTGATTTTCCAACACCATGGTGCTCCTCGACATTATTCAAAAGCAATAAAAATATAAACCAACGATATACCAACATGGATAGGTAGAAATGCCTTCCCCTGTTAAAAAAGACTCATCTGCCCATAAAATTCACCACAAAACGTAGTATTCTTCAGCACAATCTGCAATCAGAAGCTGCAAGTAAAATTCAGGTATATGCTCATTATCACTGGATTTTAAACATTAGATTGCAAATTTAATAAAATAAATACTAAATAATAATAATAAATAAATAAATGTAATAACATAAGATCCTCTGATCTGGTGTCGCTTTATTGACAGTTTTCTGTTATTTTTTATTAAACAAAATTTTTTTTTTTTGCTTTCTATTCCAATGAAAAGTTTATTATGTTTAAAATGCACATTTCCATTAAGGGATTGTCATAATGTTTTATTTACACAAGTAACTGATTTGTATGCCAAATGAGAACACCATGTTTTTTCGGTTTCAAAAGTGAATTTCTCCATGAAATGGATTCGAAATCATTACGTTTAACATATCATTCGAAAGCTGATTAAATTTGCAAGTTTTTGAGAGATTTGACGTTTTGTGGATAGTTTTTTCGAAAAACGGTGAGCGTTGAAGTAATATGAGACATTGTGACTTCCCAAAATAAGGTGAAAATCAAGCTGTTCTTTAGATACCAATGCCATACAGTTCTTTTGTAAAATTCCAGTTCACATTTAACGCTAAATCCGAAAATGTGGTCAAAGTTTGAAAAATATTTAAACGAAATGGAGCTATTATAGATTTTATGGTACAAAACGTCGTTTCCTCAAAAAAGTCTTTGATTTATCGTATATCTGCAATGGATTGGAATAGAAAGGTGAGGTCTGCGGCATTTTGCTACATTTTTGATATAGTTTCACCCATTATTTTTTTTTTACACTAAGAGATACTCACCTATATATGTTTGTTTAAGCATTTTAGTAGTTCGATGATGACGTAATTCCCGATTATGCTATCTTTTTTCTTTTTCATCAATCAATTATTTAACAATAACAAAAATAAATAAATTTTGATTGATAAATAAACCATAAAAAGACAGAATAGTATTTTCCCCCAAAACCCACTTTTGACTGTTTTTTGTTATCTGCCATATTTGAGAGAACCGCTGGGCCCACAGGTACCATTCTGGTCTCAAATGATTGTATTTCAGGATATATTTCACAAAATAAGTGACCATATCGAAAAAACATCACTTTTTGGAAAAAAAAAATGGCCTCTTTTCGAAGATAATATCCCTGTATCTTGGGAACCAATGGCTCTACAGAGCTCACCCTGATCTCAAATTGTAGCAAATTTAGTTACTTTAAAAGTATGTCGAGTGACAGTACCAATTAGACGCTTCGTTAACTGACATATTAAGCAAAAACCAAAAAAAAAATTTGAAAAGCTTAGCATTAACGATGACTTTTCCCGACTTTTGCAAATTTTCTTTTAATTCCCGACTTATTCCCGAATTTTTCCCGACCACTCGAAATTCCCGACATATTCCCGAAATTCCCGAATTTCCCGACTAGTAGACACCCTGTATATAGTCAATAACGGAGGACAAATGGACGAGGTAAATATAGCTCGACACTGTCGCATCCATTGCGATACATATATTATTTTTAGTTACTAAAATGTATTTAATTATCCCAGAAAATCTTATAATAACTTGAAAATAAATCAATAATTACTAACTGAAAAAACAAAATACCGGTAATTTTTACAATATTTAAAAAAATAAACTTAAAATATATATTGCATATTATTAAGTACTACCATTAAAATGCAATAATCATTAGGGCACTGCCAACTCAAAAAGTCAAAATATATTCCTACGTTTCGACTGAATCGAATATTCACTCTCTTTTGAATAAACAAAGCAACTATCGCAGCTATTCGTAGTGAGTAAATGATTCTGATCTAATTCCGAAAAAGAATACTTTTGTCCATATCTAGCAACCAAATGATTGTCAATCGTTATGAATTCATCCAACCAACGCAAAACTAATTTCCATTATATATCATTAGTGAGAGTGTGATCTGTTATAATTGAAAAAAATAAATATTAGTTTACTAAATTAATTTATTAGAAATCCAACGTATGAAGTCGGGCTCACAACTGAAAAGAAAAAGTTATTTTATATTCTGGTAAGCCTGATATTTTTTTTTTCCGCGGATGTTTAGAGAATAAAATAAATAAATAAAAATATTATTGTTAAATATAAAGGAGCATAAACTTCAAATATTTTATATTCCCGCATTTCAAAACGTTTAATATCAATTAGTAAAATATTTGCACTCCGAATTCCGGAATAAAACTAGAAGTACGAAGCAATAAGCCAGTCGAGAATTTATTACCTTAATTTTTAATATACATTTACCTAATTAATATACATTAATTTACCTTAAAACATTATATAGAAGCTAATGAACAAATATTGAATAACTAATAAAAATAGGTTATATCTACTCTAAAAAATGAAATTATATGTAATTCTACAGATATTTTCTCGAAAATAAAAGGATACGTAAAGAACGAAACAAGTAAACAAATAAATGAATAAATAAAAATAATATATGTGTGTGTGTGTGTGTGTGTGTGTGTGTGTGTGTGTGTGTGTGTGTGTGTGTGTGTGTGTGTGTGTGTGTGTGTGTGTGTGTGTTCTCAACAAAGGCCGTTTACAACAAGCAATCGATATCAACAGATGTCAAGTTAAGACACTACCACACATTCATTCGACCAGAGAAGTTATACACAGCAGAGAGCCTTGCAATGCATTGGTAGGTACAATTGGAAAAGTGAAAGAAAGGAAAATTCAAAGAAAAATCTTGGGCCCAGTGAAAGGAAATAGGGAATACAGAAGACACCACAACCGTGAACTTTAAACCCACGTGAAAAAAATAACTGACGCCAGGAGGAAACGGAGAATCACTTTTTACTGCCATATAACAAGAATGAAACCAATGAGAATGACAAATAGGATCTTCACGTGCTTTTTCCAAAAGAAAACTAAGGGAGCTTGGTTCACTAAGGTAGATGAAGATTTGAAAGAGGTAGGAATTACTAGCAACGATATTTGGGAACATGCCCGCATTAAGCAGAAACTAACAGTACAACGATGTTTCCAAGAAAAACCTAAGCTTCCATCAGGCAAGAAGTGGACCGAAGAAAGGAAGGAACAGCATCGCGAACGAATGGGCAAGTACTGCCTGGATGTTAAAGCTCGATGCAGCAAGAAGCAGTTGAAATGACGAGGTCGAAATGAGGCAGTCGAAAGTAGGCTTTCGAGATGCGATACAATCAGCGTTCTTATCTCAATCTATTCACCATTCTTGCATTTCGATGTACCATCGGTTTAATATTTTTAAAATTTTGCCTAATAAGTTACTTTTTTAACCCAAACCAGAGACCAATGATTTCATAAACTCCACACTCACTTAATTGCGCTCTCGATTTCCGTTCGAATCCAGATCTAAGACACTTCTAAAATTACCTCGAGACCCAATAAAAACGTTTGTCTAGAGTTCTATTCACGGTTTTTTCTTTAGTATTCCCAGCCATTTCATTAGATCCATCATTCCTTACACTGACTAGAAGCAATTAGTCATAATACATAATTATCTTTATTGAATGCAGAACTAGTTACTTTTGAAAAAACATACAATCAGCCCTAGACCCTACCCTAATGCAAAATTAAAGGAAAAATATCTAATAGACAAAACATCAACAGGATGCAATAAATTTCATAAAGATAACATACATTAATGTCCAGAAAAAATAATGAATTTTTTTTAAGGTATTGCTAATAAAATATACTGATTATTTTGATGTTAAAGTGTATAAGAATAGTAACAATAATACAGACATTTAGGATTGCAGTTGTAGATTTAAGTAACTAAATAATTGAGGTAATGAACGCGAGGATATGCTCGGCCTTCCCCTCAAACGATAATCCAACCTTCAGCTGACCATAAACTAACTCTATTCGCCTCCACATACATTATTAATCATTCCACAAAGGCCGAGTCATTAAAACTCTACAGAGGAGAGCAATTTTAAAAATTTGCATAACTAATTGGACTTGAGAATTAGAATTGAAATTATAAAATAATTTCTTTTCTTCTCAATTTTTAAACTTTCTATTCGGATTAACGGCTATGAACTGAAATGCGCTTTTTTAAATAATACTCTATATCAATTTAGTTATTATCAGATTAATTAGTAAAAGTAGTGTAGAAGTTAATCGGTAGGAAAAGGTTTTAATGTAGGTTTAATAAATTATGTCCCATTCTTCTTTCCTTCCAGTTAGATCCATTGTTTTCAACAAAGTAATTTTCAAGCATTCACAAAAAATGCAGTATCACTTTATTTTATTAACTATTCTTCACCTAGACATAAAAATACAGCAATTATTACTTTTTTTTTAACGTGTCCATAATAACTTCTTTCCCTCAAGTTCAAATCATTCCGCCGGTCTGGTCACTTCTTTGATTGAGATTATTATTCATAAATATTTATTTTAAACATACACAGCTAATTTTCAGCTAACCTTTTTTCTAATTTAAATTCAAAAACCTAACAATCTATTTATCCACCTAATTGACTCTACAATCCTCAATTCTGGCCTCCTCAATGAGCTTCCGCCAATCAACCTGTGCGGCCGCTTCTATTATAGGGATCTCAGATCTTTTCCGGGCTGTGTCCAGCTCATACTAGTCTTTCTAATTTTATTTATTTTAACATTAGGTTGTTTAAATAGCCCATAAAATTCTTTATTTTTTCCCGTTCTTCTGAACAGTCTCTATCCCGCAGGTTCAAAAATACTTCGGAGGATTTTTCTTCTAAAAAAAAAAAAGGAACATTCTTGTCGTTTTTGGGTAATGGCCATGTTTAGCTAACGTGTGTAAAAACTCGACGAATAAACTTTTTACAGAGTTGAAACTTGGTTCGTCTACAAACTAATGTGATTCTAATGTGCTTAAGCAAGCCAACTATCGACTATCTATTCCCTATTTTTTTCAAGTGCTGTTTCGTTTTTGATGGCCAGTTGAGATCCCAGATATGAAAATTGTTTGAATCGCTCAAACGCGTAAGGGCCGATATATATGGTTTAGTTGTGAGGATTCACTTCCTCGCCTGTATACATATTTTTCGTTTCAGCTTCATACATGTGGAGTCACATCTTTGCTGCTGCTCTCTGTAGTTCCAGAAGGGCGCCCTCACAGTAAAGCATCCGGCAAGATCTATAATATTAGCGGAACCTGACTTGAACTTGAGTTTACTCGATACTAGTAAGATAAACTAACTAAAATTAGTGGGGAAACTTGTGATCCAATTAGTTAGAGTTCCTTTTTACGATCCCCTAAAAGCGGCCAAGAAGAATATATTATTTCGGTAAGTATAACACTAATTCTCTCACTCAAATAGGAAAATTGAAGCAGCTTACGACAAAAGCGAATATTAAGAGGAATTAAGGGCCCATAGATATCACAAGGAAACTACAAACTGAGATCGAATAAGGAAATATACGAAAGAGTGACAGTTACAAGGAAAAGACGTCTGAGTTCCTATAGGTACGTGATTAGGATAAATTCCAAAAGGTTGAGTAAGGAGATATTTGCTAAGATATACAACCAGAAAAACCACAGTGGTTATGCGAAGCAGATGAAAGAAGAAAGTAAAATAATTGGATTTATTAACGGAGACTGCCTGGATAGAGGAAGAATCAGGATTCGTCTTAAGAAAATCAGGGTTCTTGTGGATGAGAGAATAAGTCATGGGCTTGGGAGATAGACTAAAGAGAGGACTGCAGCAGTCAGAGAGAATGAGGGATGATTGAAGGAGAAGAAGGAATGAGCGTGTCATAAGAAGTTAAATAAAAAAAAATGTCCTTGCAAGTTTCTGTCATGTTATTATAATAATTTTACCGCACATTTAATTCTTATATTAATTGTCTACAGATGTAAAACGTTAAAATATTCTTGAAATTAAATTATCTGTTTATAGCTATATTTCACAGTTGATATATTTTCGGTCAATAAAATAACTCTTGGTACATAAAAAGACAGTGCGTTCCATAATATTTGATATGTTGCGGAGGAAAACATCATTATCGGAAAGAAGTAGTATTTGACGGCAGGTCCTTTATGTGGCTGGTGTAATACGATTCCAGGGCTGCCTTCGCCATTTAGGCTTCGGATTCGAGGATTTTGTGTCTCTATTGTGTATTGATCCCTGTCATAAATGACATAGGAAACTACTGTCAAGTCAAAAAATAAAATCTGTTCTAATACTATTAAAATGTTTAGTTTATATTTTGTTTGCTTGGGCTCCTTATGTACTTTAAATAGGGCAGGAAGGTGTGGTTATCCTACCTACAGGTTACCAACCTATTCTAGTGATAGTGGGAAGGTCATAATTCATTTCGTGGGGCCGCCAGTGTTTATTTTGTTGTTTTTATGCTGTTGTTCGTTATATTATGTACTCCATTAATCAAATCATTTTTCAATCTTCGCCCTCTAATTTAATGGTGAAGACTTATTTCTTCATAATAAAATATTAAAAATGAAAATATAAAAGAGTAAATTTATTTTATGGTTGTTTAAGCTACTAAAATGTCATTACTACGGTGTGCTTTAATCTTAATGTTCTGATATACATTTATTCGTTCCTTTCGTTATGTAAGGTAAACGGTTATGGAATTTATTTCTACAAATAAAGGAAAGCTAACCAATCATAAATGTTTTCATTTCTGTATTGTGGGTAATAATATAATATGTTTGCATAGCTCCAAACTTGGTCACACCACTATGATGTCAATATCAAGCAAAAAACTAATTTGTTAAAAAAGAGCCTCGAGGGGGAATGTTTTCCAGGAGTGGTGGTAGTACTCCGGTAACTGAAGAACAGCCGCCGACTGTCAGACAGTGAGTTGAGGAAATTTTGCCCATGTGTTTCTTTGCGAAGGGTCACGTATCTTTATTGTTGCCATTACCATTAACACCCTAGCTTTTCAAATTATTTCATTGGCTTTAATTTAATTAAGACTGTCATTTGTTGTATTGTCATTTGTTGTATTGGTCATTTGTATTGTTGGCAGAAACAATACATTTTTATTTTAGTCATCTAGCGGTTGGGTGTGAACAAAAAGCAATAATTATTAGCGCGGTAAAGAAATAAACTGTGCGGTAATAAACATTTTAGAAATGTTACCTTAGAATGGTAGACTGTCTCGTGAATTAAAAATTAAATTTTTAATTTTAATTGTCCATTTAGTATATTACTTTTGATTACCTTTGAAATGTTAGTCATGCTGGCTGAAAATTTGTTGTTTTTTTTCTCCTAGGCTCTCAATAAGAAAACCAACAATAGTTCGTCATCCTATGTGGTTTTTTAACAAACCTCCGATATACTTTTTGAAAAATTAATATTCAAGTGATCATCAACACCAATTACTGCGCTATTAAAGTTTTGAATTACTTCTGAAAATTAGACGTCTGATATTCACCATTTGGTTTTTTTTAACAGCTAACCGATATTATAAAGTGTTGGTATTTAAACAATTTATAAATCTGCCCAAAAAATTGTTAATAATTTAGTTAAAAAACATCAGAAAAAATTATATTGAAGCAGATTGCAGCTGATGAGGAAGGAGCATAGTTCTGAGCGATGACAAATATCCCTTGCAGTGGCAAAATGGACAGCTACAGAATAAACCATTCGTACATTTCATAATTAATCTTATAAATTAAAGATATTCAATAATTGAACTTCTTCGTGTAAACAAAATGCGAGTGCTTAGCATTCTACTGTGCGTTGAGTTAAATCTTAGCATAACCTGATATAGGAGAAGGTAAAGCTATTGTTGAAACTATTTGAACAATCCAAGAGGAACGGTTGCTACATTTACATATTTCAGATATAAATCCGCCTCGTGCCCCACCGAGCCCCGCCACACCGAGCTGGTGCTTTAATAAAACAAATGAATTGCACCTTGAAGTCATTACTGTTGAGGAGGTAATTACACAGGTGGCGGGGCTCCACGCGGTCCCAGGTCATTGTAATTACAACTGCCTCCTTCATTACTAAAAAACCTCCTCCTTTGAACACCCGAAAAACAATAACGCTAAATAAATAATAAATTATAAAATAGTTCCATACATAAGAAGACTAGAGTAACGAAAATCCGGGTGGATAATAAAGAAAAATAGTATTGTGACATCGACTTTAAGATGTCATAATGGATTTCTTGTGGCAAAAATGCAATTAACCTTTCTTTATCCTTTTGTAAGTTTACGACTTTAATGCATTTTTGTTTTAAATTAACAACCAATTTCGTTTCGGAGAACCATATAGTGGAAGAGAACAAAGTATTTCATCAAGATGAAATAATGGTTTTAATTCCTTCTTACTCCAAAAGAGCTTTTAAAACTCCAATCTAATTTAATGTTCATAATCACCTCTCCTCATCCCAAAGCTGGTTTCCTTCCTTCGCGTCCCATCCATCCCAAACGGCTCTTAGGGACAAATCTCTTCCCTTTTCCTTTTATTCATACTTTTTTTTTAAAGCGATCCTTAACCTGTAATACATTTTGATCAACTATCTGCATTACAAAATGTATATAGTTCTCAATATCACCTAACTTCTTGATGGACCTTATCTTTATCCCGTCAATTAAAAATCAAATATGAATATAAATCTTAGAAGGACTAATACTTAAGCTATCCTATTTTGGTTGAACCCCCTACTTATCCCCTTGACAAGGAAAATCTTTCATTATCGCTCATTTTTGGATACTCCATCTCCAGGATTACTTTTTGACCGATTCCGGAACTCTAAAGATTCCGGATATTTCCTCTAAATATCCGTCAAAGATCTGACGTATCTCTTTACTCATAATTTTCGTTTATTTTTATGAATCATAGTGGGGAAGTAATTCTAAGCATTTCGCATTGAACGAAATTCACTACCAGTGTTATCAGGGAAAATTGAATAATTTAAATAAATAAAGATAAGACTTCCGGTCCGAAAGTAACTCAGCTGTGTCCGGAACAAGACTATACTCCAGCTCCTAATTCAGGTATCTAAAAATATAAACCAGATGACTTTTCCTGTGTCCTGATCCATTTCCATACTGACGTATGGGAGGACTCGATGGCCAAGGAAGTTGTGGCGATGTTCTCTGAAGTACTGAAGATTGTGGGTTCGAATCTCACCTGGGCCAGTTAAAATTTATTTCGTGGCGGACCCACAAAATGAATCTTGACCTTCCCACCCTGGCTAGAATAGGTTGTAAACTGTAGGTTAACCCATTCTTCCTGCTCTAGTTGGAGAACATAAGGACATTAAGCCCTAATAAACAACAAATACTGATGTATCAATTAAAGTGTGTGCGACCTTTACAGTGAGGTCACATTGTCCATGAGGAAGCAATTGGCAGCAGTCTTAACTGTCATACTTAAAGTTATTTTCCCTCAGCTGTACCCCTTAAGATCGGGTGAAGACCAACAAAGCTTTGATGTACATAAGGTAAGGTAAAACCTTAATTTTTTCATGCTCTTTCTACGGTTATCTAAGTATTGGGAGTTTGTCAAAATATAACATATATTTAATTTTACAGTTAATAATAAATAAATAGATTATCATAATAAACATTTAGATTATCATGATTAAAAAAAAACAAAAAAAAACTGAAGAATTGGAATAAAAACATTTGATTTAACAATCGATAAATTATAAAAATATTGTTTCATTTATTTATACTTGACCGACCCGACCACTGAGTATTCTGTATTAAATTCCACGGTCAACTGCCACATGTACTACAAAAATAAATGAATTGAGAAGAATCTAAATATCCAATATAGTGACAAATTGGACCATCCTTCCATTATGAACTTCATAGTAAGTAAAAAAACATTTCCACAGGCATTAGATTAAAATTTATAAATAATAATTTTATGGTAGTATTTTAAAATTGATTTTAAAATAATAATAAATTGTACAACGGATTATACATAGACCTTGTTGTAGTCAATCAGTTGTAAGTTTTATTTTGTTCATCAACTAATTTTTTGAAATTCACAAGTGTATACCGAAATTATGAAAATCACAAGGGATATGGTAGAGGGACCATATATTAGTAGCAAAACTATTTAAACTTATAACACAAGTTTAAATAGCAGAAAATCCACTCGAATACACTAGTCTTCCGACCTGCTTCTCACTCGAATCCCGATCACTATCTGTGGTGTCTGAAAAGAAGATGGCCTAGGAACCTTCTAATATGGAACATTTATTGAAGTGCTACTAATGGGTTGTCCTTCAAAGGTTATTGATATAACTAAGTAAACAGATTAACGCACATTAACATATTTTATATATTGTACATAGTTGTAAAAATCAATATAAAAATCAAGAAAAAAAAAAAAATTAATTAATTACATTCGAAAGAATAAATATGTACTATTATTTCTATCGATTTTTGTTGGAGTTGGGGCTTACCGTTTTATGTACTCCAACTAAGGCAGGAAGGAGTTGTTATCCATAGGTTACCAACCTATTCTAGCCAGAAGTGATCAAACAGGTTCATAGAATGTACAGGTTATAAGAAATAAGTAATTAATAAATCGAAAAATTACTGAGTTACTGTTTTATCTTGCCATATTTCTAGACAGGAAAGAAATTGTTAACTATCTTTGCTCATATTGCACGTTTCAATAATAGGATTAACGTTAACATTTCCAAAGTAATAAAGTTCTGACATTGCTATATGTGACTGTAAATATTAACAACCTATCTTTGTATTGGAGAGTTAATAAAGTGAGTTGATATTTTTATTTTAACTTCAGAAATAAAGATTCATTTGTGTACTACTTTACTTTATCGACTGTCCATTTTTTTTTTTTTTTTTTTTTTTTTTTTTTTTTTTTTTAATCGAGATATTCATAAGCAAATACAGCCGACATGAGTAAAATCAATTAAATTTTTGTAAATCCTTTGTAATAACATAAAGCTTCTATAAACATATCAAGTCATCAGTATATGATCCATCAAAACATACTTGATAATATCAATTTTGATAACAATATATTACTAAGATAAGTTGACGCCTCCTTGAGACCAAGTATAAAGAAAAACGAAATTGATATTTTTAACAAAATTGACATGAAACATCCCTTTTTTGTTTTGATTGCATTTATTGAAATCAATTAACCAATATGATTTATTCATATTCAATTTTCTATTAAAGAAAAATGAAAAATGCATGATCCGCTATCTGAATTCAATTCACCATATGAGTTGGAGATTGATTCCATTCCGAACACACTTTGTAAGACCCTATGCATATCGTGATCAGGAAAAAAATATAACATTGGGTATCCAATCAGCTTGAGTTCACAATATGACTATTACGCGTCTTTAACTAATGGACTGACTCCAAAGAAAATATTTTTAGTACAAGTATAAACTGTTCTGTGAAGCACTATAACCGATAACTAGAATTGATTAAGAAGAAGGAGACTACAGGTAATTTAAATACGCACATTAATTTAAAAAAAAATGTTTAAACTATAAATATTATACATGAAAAATAAAAGATACATAAAAGATCCAACCATTAATTACATAAAAAATTACCTAATATCAGAATGAAATACATATGCTAATTTGTTTTTTGTAGTTATTGATAAAACTAGAGACATTAGGACACTTTTCCACAATAAAGTAGGCATTATTCAACAAATCGTGGGAAAAAAATATTATGATTTGACTTTTAAAGACCGTGAAGAAAGAAAAGTGTCATATTTCTGGCAAATCAGAGATATGTTTGAAACATTATATAATTTTCCTAAAATACACACATTTCATGTTTCTGCCTTCACATTTTCTATAGCTTAATAACTTAGGTATAAATCTACATCTATAATGAAAATCAAAACTTCATTATTAGCAGATTTTTTTTTCTATTGGCACCTTCGTTTTTGTTGCAGATATGACTCAAATATTGGGATAAAGTTCTTAATACATTAAGCGTTTTACGTATAAACAATATCATCACGTTAAATTAATTTTCTTAAATAAATTAAATTTTCTTTTTAATTACGGAATTTCAACTTTTTTAGATAAAAAAGAACGTAAGAGGCAAAAATTTGTTTTGTTTTCTTGCATTTATTGTATAGAAATGTATTATTTATTATGTATTGTATGAAAGCAACAGCTGTTGTAATAAACAAAATTCAGTAAGCATCTAAATATGTAGATCACATATTGCTTTCATTCTGGGTGTGCTATTCTATACGCATTAAAAATATTACCACATTTCAGTGTAGTGCTTGTACAAAAACATATAGAATTTCAGCCTTTTAATAAGTGGCAAAGAATTAGGGCCAATCCTGATGGTAAAATATTTTATAAACACAGATATTGGCCTACGCAGACCATGTTCACATGGCCATATAGGTAGAAGGATTCCATTGAGAAGGATTTCAGACAATTATAAGTCAGAAGATGGAGGAACGTTGCTGCAGATAGACTATATTGGCAAGAACTTAGTGACCAGGCCTTGTCCTTGGAGGGCAGTAGCGCCATAAATAAATAAGTGGCAAAAATATATGTCCATTTTTGTATGCCTTCATTAACATTATTAATTGCTATTTTACAGAAATTTATTATTTATTTAATTTAATACTGCATTTTTTTCGAAATAACTTACAACTGGCTTATCATTGTATTAAATAAAATTTATGGTAGCCACATTAGTCTTTAATGGTTTTAGAAAGAGAAGCAGAACGACAACAAGGAATTAGTTCATTAAACTTTAAAATTCAATCCAAAAAATAAAAATTACTATGTAAACAAAATGTGAGAACATCACATGACATTATGAATAAAGTTAACCTAACGATAATTCGATATACGAGAGTAAAAATCTGTCGCTGAAAGAATCCCGGATTAATTACGAAAAAAAAAATATTATAAATGGATTAGTTTTTAGATATCTCTTGAGTTTAGAGATTAGTAGCCTTTACACATACGCGCTTTCCCTCAATCCTGGAGCGTGAGAAAGCGCGCGAGCCAAACCGTCGCGCTTTCCTGCGGGAAAGATTGACTAGCCAAAATGTGAGGCCGCGCTTTCCGTGCGGAAAGCGTGTCGACTTAATGTGTAAACTTTATCTCTATACCCGTTTAATTTGATATTCAAGTTACATACCGATAATTTTATAGTGGTAAAACATCACAGTATTGATTTTTTTTTTAGAGGGGGTGACGGGGGGGGGGGGGAGAATCGGAATTCAACTGATTTTCCTAAAATGTGATACTCAGGTTACATACCTACATACCAATAATTTTATAAAGGTGAAGGATCACTGTATTTATTCCTTTTTTTTTTTTTTCTTTTTTTTTTGGAGGGAAGCGACGGGGGGAGGGGAGGGGTCGAAATTCAACTGATATTCGTAAAATTTGATGCTCAAGTTACATACGTGCATGTCAACCATTTTACAAGTGTAAAACCTGACTGTATTGATTTCTTTTATTTATTGGAGGGGGGCCACGGGAGGGGGATCGGAATTCAACTGATTTTCGAAAAATTTGGTACTCAGGTAACATACCTACATACCAATAATTTTATAAGGGTGAAACATCACTGTTTTAATTCCCTTTTTTGGGGGGGGGGCATGGGGGGAGGGGAGAATCGTAATTCAACTGATTTCCCTAAAATTTGATACTCAGGTTACATACCTACTACCCATAATTGTATAAGGTTGAAACATCACTGAATTAATTTCTTTTTTTTAGAAGGAGGGGGGCGACGTGGGGGGAGGGAACCGTAATTCAATTGATTTTCCTAAAATGTGATACTCAGTTTAAATACCTACATACCAATAATTTTATAAGGGTGAGACCTCTGTTTTGATTTCTTTTTTTTTTTAGAGGGGGGCAACGTGGGGGAGGGAACCGAAATTCAATTGATTTTCCTAAAATTTGATACTCAGGTTGAACACCTACATACCAATAATTTTATAAGGGTGAGACCACTATATTGATTTATTTTTTTTTTAGAGGGGATGACGTGGGTGGAGGGTAATTCAATTGATTTTCTGTCTGAAAGGAAATTTAGTCAGCTATCCGTTAAAAAAAAATAAATATTGGATTAGAGTTATAACCGACAACAGAAAAGTACCACCTGCTTGTTTTCACGAAGAAGTGCGACTTACGTGAAGTTAGTCAATCTTTGGTAGCCAAACCGCTCTAGAACTATTGATTTGAGAACAAAATGACTATTACCAAATTTGTTACAAAGTTGATTTGCTTGAATAACGTATATTAGAAAACAAAATATACTAAAATTATACAATTTTTATACGAATTTTCTTCCAGGTTAGTACATATTTCATAACTTTATAAGTTGAAATATTATTATTTTTTAATTATGTGGCCGGTATCTATATTATTACTGAACATATATATTAATTTGTATTTTTAACACTAAAATTTTAAAACAAGATTATTTTATATTAAAATAATTATATTGTACCATACGTAGGAAGCAATATAATATAATTTCCTCAAATTATTTTAGTGAAAAACCACTTATAAAGCAAATAAAGAAGGAAATCATGTTTAAAAAGTTCACCGTTGGACGAAAAGGATGTAAGTTTTGAACAATGTCAGCCGGTGTGACACCTTCACGAGGATTTTGAATTTTGTCTGCCGGTGCTTAGCCCCCTCCAAATTTTGGCAGACAACGTTTTTTGTCATCTAGGGAGTATTGAGTTTCTTGTGTGTTTCAAATAAATCGTCTTTAAACTGTCCACTTTTGGACTGAAAAAACGAGGATTTTGAATTTTGTCTGCCGGTGCTTAGCCCCCTCCAAATTTTGGCAGACAACGTTTTTTGTCATCTAGGGAGTATGCAGTTTCTTGTGTGTTTCAAATTGATCGTCTTCAAATTGTCCACTTTTGGACAGAAAAAAAACGCGGATTTTGAATTTTGTCTGCCGGTGCGAAGCCCCATCCAAATTTTGGCAGACAACGTTTTTTGTCATCTAGGGAGTATGCAGTTTCTTGTGTGTTTCAAATAAATAGTCTTCAAATTGTCCACTTTTGGACTGAAAAAAAAACGCGGATTTTGAATTTTGTCTGCCGGTGCGAAGCCCCCTCCAAATTTTGGCAGACAACGTTTTTTGTCATCTAGGGAGTATGCAGTTTCTTGTGTGTTTCAAATAAATAGTCTTCAAATTGTCCACTTTTAGACTGAAAAAAAAAACGCAGATTTTGAATTTTGTCTGCCGGTGCGAAGTCCCCTCCAAATTTTGGCAGACAACGTTTTTTGGCACCTAGGGGGTTTGCAGTTTCTTGTTTCCTTTAAATAAATCATCTTCAAACAATACCATATTTTGATATATGCTACCCCCTTTCGGAGGTCGCCATTTTGAAACGATTCCGCTTTGAATTGGCAGACAAGTGTAAACTGATTGCTGAGGGTGGACATTTTATGGCTGTATGTCTAAAAGTTTTCTTCAAATAAGTCATGAAATCTGGCCTCGGCTCTTGGACTAATACGAAAATCAGTTGAATTCCAATTCAGCCTCAAACTTTACCACAAACACCCCCCCCCCCCCCCCCCAAAGAAAAAAATTGATTCAGTGATGCTTCACCATTATAAAATTGTTGGCCTGTAGTTATATAACTAGAATATCAAATTATACGAAAATCAGTAGAATTCCGATCGCCTTCCACCATTCTTCACCACCCATAAAAAGAAACCCATTCAGTGATGTTTCATCCTTATAAAATTGTTGGTACGTGGGTATGTAACTTGAATATCAAATTTTACAAAATCAGTTGAATTCCGACTCCCTCTCAGGAGAAAAAAACGATTCAGCGATGCTTCAACATTATAAAACTGTTGGCCTGTTGTTATGTAACTAGAATATCAAATTATACGAAAATCAGTTGAATTCCAATTCCGCCTCAAACTTTACCACAAACCACCCCCCCCTCTCAAGAGAAAAAATCGATTCAGTAATGTTTCACCATTATAAAATTGTTGGCCTGTAGTTATGTAACTACAATATCAAATTATACGAAAATCAGTAAAATTCCGATCGCCTTTCACCATTCCTCCCCACCCATAAAAAGAAACCCATTCAGTGATGTTTCATCCTTATAAAATTGTTGGTACGTTGCTATGTAACTTGAATATCAAATTTTAGAAAATCGGTTGAATACCAAATTACTGGCCCCCTCCAACAAAAAAGAAATCAATAGAGTGATGCTTCACTATTCTAAAATTGTTGGCCTGTAGTTATGTAACTAGAATATCAAATTATACGAAAATCAGCTGAATTCCAATTCCGCCTCAAACTTTACCACTACCCCCCTCCCAGAAAAAAGATATCAATTCATTGATGTTTCACCCTTATAAAATGATTGATATGTAGGTATGTAACTTGAATATCTAATTTTACGAAAATCAGTTAAATTCTTATTCAACCTCCCATTCAGTTATTCATTATTCAAGCTACAACCGAAATAACATAAATTTTCTGCCTTCAGTCGGTCTCGAACTTGGGTCCGGCTTAGTAGTCAAGTGCCTTACCCACTGAGCTACCTTACCTCCCTAAAATTGTTGGTATGTAACTTAAATATCAAATTTGACGAAAATCGGTTAAATTCCTATTCCCTCCCCCCCCCCCAAAAAAAGAAAAATAAATCAATATAGTGATGATTCGCCGTTATATAATTGTTAGTATGTACTTATTACGGTTGAGCACTTTTTAAGTCCGACTCTCCGCAAAAAATTAATCGAAATCAGTTGCTAAAATATATACATAAACCATCAGAGTTACTTTTCGTCTTCCATAAGGGCCCTTTAAACTAAAATGAGGTCTCATATCATGCTATACTATAAACTGAACCGGCCACGCCCCCTAAAACTGTTGTGCTAACGACCGCTCCGCGAGCCGGGGAAAGCGCGAGAGGAATTGCCTCTATAACATATGCTCTTTCCTTCACTTCATAAAATTGACACGCTTTCCGTGCGGAAAGCGCGGCATCACATTTTGGCGATTCAATCTTTCCCGCAGGAAAGCGCGGCGGTTTTACTCGCGCGCTTTCCTCACGCTCCAGTGTATTGCGGGATAGTATATTTTCAATAATTAGTATAAAAGCTTTAGGTGCTATCATATAAAATTATCGGTATGTAACTTGAATATCAAATTAAACGGGTATAGAGATGAAGTTTACACATCAAGTCGACACGCTTTCCGTGCGGAAAGCGCGACCTCACATTTTGGCTCCACAATTTAGACCTACACGCTTTCCCTCACGCTTTCCTGTTTGAGGCTCTTTCCGTACGGAAAGCGTGTATGTGTAAAGGCACCTATTAGAATGTTTTTCAAGTAAGTGTTGGAATAGTCGAAGTAGACAAGTACTCCTTGACTGTTCAAGTATGGGGGGGTTCCATGCGTGTCTCTTGGCGAGATAGAATCCACGATATCGTATCTGTTTAACAATGTTTAACGGTAATTAATTAAAGGATAATAAAAGTCAAGAGGTAGGTTTTCGAAGCATAAAGTTACAGATGAGTATATAAGTTGTTTGTTGAGATTAACTGTGATTAACTATCCACTTACGGCACCATTCTTAAACGAAAGTAATATAAGTGTTAAAAACAAGACAAAACCTATACTACCAGCGGGAAAATATATATAACAGAAACAAAAGAAAATTTCTTAACTATTTATTGGTATTTACAATTGTATACAATATAAGTAATTCAGAGGAAAAATATTACAATAAGAAGTCACTAACATGTGAAGAATTACTCACTAGCAGCACTTCAATAAAAGATCTAGATTAGAGGTTTTCTTAATCATCTTCTTTCCAGATTCCTCGGAAGGTTAGGAGGAATCAAGTGTGAAGCAAGTTGGGAGTCTAGTGGATTAGAGTGAGAATAGAGTTTGCTTTGAAAGGATTGGTATCTAGTTTGGGACAAATCAGCAACATATAGAAAATTCAGATCTTAATGGATAAGTTTATTTGTGACATAATAATGAGCATGGAGGATATTACGAAGGATTTTGGATAGTAAGGATTGGATACGAGCATTGGAAGGTTTAGTTGAGCTCCAAAGCTCAACACCGTGTGTTCAAATAGGTCTAATAAACTGACAAGTGAATGAGTCTTTAGTAATTTATTGGAAGCATTGAACGTTTGTCTAGCCAAAAACGGCGACCTGTTCAGAGAAACATTTAAAAATTTGATACTGGAGTTGTTGAGCTGAACTTTCGAAATAGTTTACAAGCCAGTGAAATTGAAATAAAACAATACCATTCAATGAATAATGATTGGATTTAACAAAATTGAGATAGACATAGATGAAAATAATTTATACTTTCATTTAAAAATTCCTTTCATCTTATAGGCATTAATACAAAAAAGACCCTTCATTCTGTAAAATATTTTAATAAACAAAAGGAATGGCTTAATAATGGAATAATTGAATAGAAACTGAAACACAGACAAAAGGCAGCCGTATATTGACAGTATATTTGGCAATATTTGAATGGCCTGAGTCGATTTCAACGTTAATCCTGTTAGTTACTGCTCATCACACAATTCAGGCTTTGACCATTTCACAGTCTGTTTGACCCGTCGAATCGGAAACAACGGTTTTACCCCATCAACATTTATTTAAGATGTGAAATTGCTTTGATTTATACTTCATATTTTTAATTTTCTTATAAAGAGGGATTATTTTCATAAATCCATGTCGTGATAATTTGGTTAAATAAATCCTCTTACCGAATTCAAGCAACCATAGACGTCAAAATGAACTCACCTGAAACAGAAAGAAAAAACAAATTAATCAATAGTAAATTAAAACATGTTTTACATTCTTGGGTTTCAAATAAAAAAAGAAAAAGTAAAACAATTTGAAATAAACTATACCCAATAACAGATCTTTAAAAAATAGCTGAATAGGATCAAATAGATAAAATTCCATACATATAATCTTTTATAGTGAAATGTGACGCGATGAGAGAGGAGCACTAGGATTTCTTATGGACTTGATTAAACCTTCAAGTGGTGGGGGATACAGATGACTTGAGGGTTCTCAAGAGAGTAAATTTCCTTTTAATTCATTTTTTTCTTATTTACTTTTT
Organism: Euschistus heros; assembly: GCA_003667255.2. Lineage (NCBI taxonomy): Eukaryota > Metazoa > Arthropoda > Insecta > Hemiptera > Pentatomidae > Euschistus > Euschistus heros. The sequence goes on from RCWM02000059.1 coordinate 1,007,176, forward strand.
TTTATGATTATTATAACCAGCCCCACCACCATTGCCCTACATCTGTCAGCTGCCCTGACTTAAAATACCAGTGCTTATAACGCTTTGTTTAGTAGATTGTGATAATATTCAAAATAAATAAATTAAAAAATATATTGAATTCTTGTTATATCAGTAATTGAATGGGTCCGCCGAAAAACGTTCTAAGCGACAAAATTTCTGAAGTGGCGATTTTAAATGTATAATAAATAGTACTCCATAGTATGATATAGTAATCCATTATGTTATTATACATGTAAATATAACAGATCACAAGGTGAAAAAAAAAATCTAACTTACAAAACTAACAAGAACTTAAGATTATGATTTTCTTTCAATGCTTACTCAAAATTTTGTTTGTCGCTTAGAACGTCTTTCGGCGAACCCATTCAATTGTAATCGTAATAAATAGGCAAGTTTAAACTGACATTATTGCAGTTAAAAGAATATAAAGCGATTCTACAGCTAGATTCTGTATTATCATAAAAATAATTCATAAACAGCAAAATGGTTGTTTTGATATATTACCTGTTATAAAATTCAATGGTAAAAACCAAAAGAAAAATAATATTTAAAAATTAATAATAATATAGAAACAAACCAAAAAATTCCCAACATAATTAATTTAAAGAATAGATACATTTTTTTTATCACAACGAGAAAATACCGAAAAGATTGAGCATAAGATTCTTATATAGTAATTAAGAGTTGATTCCTTAATTCAGACGATACTTGGTTGCAATCACGACACAGGCAGCCAATTCCCTCTACCTTGATTGCTAGTGGGCGTTCCATGATGCAGCGGCCATTACATTCCCCCAATTATAGGACGTGCCTAGACAGAGTTGACAGAATATAACTTATAATTATACCTAATTACTTGCTACATCAGAATTAATTAATGCACTAAATTATCATCCTAACGATGGTATAAATAAATTTATAGCACAAAATTTGTTTATAATCTAACACGAGCATTACACAGCATAATTATATAGTCAAGGTAAAGTGAAGAAATATTACATTTGTTTACAACACTAGGGCGTCGATTATCAGGACGTCCATACCATCAGGTACGTATGGCGAAAAAAATAAATTATATAATAACATAAATAACCCCAATAAGTGTAATATTGTTTCAATAGATATAAAAATTACTTGATATCGTAGATTATATACGAAGCGAGCTAATGAACTGAGAACAGATTTTCTAAACGACTCACCAAAACAATATTAGCAACGACAATAGAAAATTAAATAACAAACCGATGAGTCAGCGAAGGCGATAATAGAGGACCTAGAGGCCTGAGTACACAGAGGCTCAATGAGTCATTAACCGGCTCGTAAATATAAATATCTGAGAGATAGAGCCAGGGATAGCGAGGAGAGGAAATTAGATCCAGCGCTTACAATTAGTGAATTTTAAGCACAGCTAAGCTCCTTTAATCAGATCCTCTTCGACTAAAGTTAAAAAACTTTTTACAGGAGGAATGGGATGTGGACGGAGTTAATCATTCATTGAATTCATTAAAATAGAATTCATTCATTCAAATCAAAACATATAAATGACGGTCCCTCATTCCCTACTTATAATTCCACAATTTTGTTCATTTTTCCAATATCTTTTCTCACTTGAGATACGCATGTTATTTAATTAAGAAAAGGCATTAAAATTGATGAATGGATTGCCACTTCTACTGGAATTCTTTTTATTTTAAAACTTGTTTCAAATTCTAAACATCCATCAGTTCTGAAAATCCACAAAAATTTCAGTAATCAGCACTTTGCTACCTAGATAAATCGAATATACTGTCATTTACCTAAAGACGCCCACACACCTACAGATAAATTTAAGGGTTTGGACTGCACTGTTAAAACCCTCAGATTTATCCGCACATGTGTGGTGAAAATCTTGAGGTCGTCGCGGTGTGTGCAGACCTCGAAAATCTTATCGGAAATTCTTCATTCTAAAAACTGCGCAGATTTGAACTGTACAGTGCAATACTGACGTGTGTGCGCAAACCTTCAGATTTCGCTCCCCATTGTTTGGTTTTGTGGTTATAAAAGATGCACCGTAAGTTTTATGAACAATTTATAAATATGGAAGGGAGTCGTGCCTTCGGCTGGTAAAGAGTAAAGATTATCACAACAGAAATAAAAAAGAAGCCGCTTAAGAAAAATTAACCTCAAAACTTAAAGAAATTGAGCCGCACGCCATGAAAGACTGTTATTTAAAAAATTTAATAATACAAGAAGTGACCGCGATCGCGTAATACTCTTCGTTCTTGGCAATGATCGCAACTGCAAGAAACCTTGTATGTCTGGACGACTGTTCAGTTTAGATAAAACTCAAGGAAAATTCACAGGATTTCTCTTTGAGATTTATCTGTGCGTGTATGGGGGACTTAAAATCGGACTTGTGTGCAGAGACGAGTCAGTAGGAAGAAGGTGGATTTATTTTAAACTTTTTTCTCTAGTTGCTAGGTGTGGTTTTCAAATTGAGTTAGGTGGTTGGCAGTGTACGTCTGGGATCTCTAGAGACCCTCCTTTGTCCTCCATATCAAAGACAGGCTAGTTCAGTTGTTTCTTATAGTACATGAATTTCAGTTTGTATGGCAGCTATAGAAATTTTATTTACTAGGAGTTGATGAATGCTGTAAGTCGTCAATGTTGAGTTTATGTTACTTTTAATGATTTACATTCATCTTCAGTTATAAATAAATCCAAGCATTTAAAACAAAATTTAAAAAAAAATATCTGTACTCAGGCTTAAGTGGATCAGAATTCATACATTCCCAAATAAAATAAATAAACTTTAAAAAACCTCAAAATAACTAAACAAATTACATTTTTAAAAATTTAGATAAATATTATAAATACAGCCTTACAAAATCAAATAGTGGTATGATTATGAATTGATCAAGAATTCCAATAGAAGTGTCAATTCATCAATTCTAATACCTTTTCACAATTAAATAACAATACCTCCTCTTGTTATAAGATAAGAATCGCTAATGATAGTAAAAAAAAAAAGAAAAAGATAAAAACAAGATAAGAGCAGGTCATGAATTTTATTTCCTAGACAACATAAAGTGTCTCAAGGTTAACATAATCATGTCTTATTTAACTCGCAAAACAATTAAAACGAAAATCGTTGGCAATTATAATTTCCCCTGCCATTAATACAATTAATTAGTATGCGATAACCATTTCCGAGTTAATTGAAACTGGGATGTTTTGGATATCTAAATTTACACTAAACTAGTTGTTTAGAAAGTTAATGACTTTTAGTAGCAATCAGGAATAGCTCACAATTATCAATAATTTTCTTCAGTTCCCATGAGACAGAGTTCTGGGCCTAGTCCACATTTTCTTCTATGCCTCAAATACTCCCTGATACTATCGTAACAACTTTGTATGGAAGCTAAGGAAAATTTATTTGCTTCATTAGAAGTTAATGAATGTTGTAAAACGTCAAGGTTGGACTAATATTAATATTAACGTTAGTTCATCATCAGTTCTCAAGACATCCAAACATTAAAAACAAAATCAAGAAATCAAATACATGTTTGTAATCTGGCTTTAGTGGATTTGAACACCATTCGCATCATAGAAGAATCAAATAAATCATTAATTCCAAAATAAAATAAATTAACAAAATAACTTCAAAATTTCTTAACAAATTAAATTTTAAAAAATGTATTGCAGATTTAAATAAATAAAATATACAGCTATACAAAAAAAATAGTGCAATGATTATGAATTGATTGATATGCCACGAGTGTGATGTTGAGTTTTTTCCTAAAATAATGACTGGTTGTATTTTTCCGTTCCTATCGAAAACAAATTTTTAATTGGGACAGTTGGAAATATTTATCTAGTCATTTAAACAAAAATCTGAACTGGCTTTGAAGAATTGTATTACTCCTAATGATTCATAAACATTTACTTTTATGATATTTTCTAATTAATGTATTAGTTCCACTTCCTGAATCTTCCTTGAATTTATTGTTATTTTCATTTAAATGGAATTTTTTTATATATAAATATATGTTTTGTAAGGTTCTTGAGGTTCAGTCAATAAATAAAAAACAACTATTTTGGCGACGTTTCGAGACTATATTTTTCTCATAATCATGCCCAACAGTGAAAAAACAGGTTACAAAAAAATTATATAAGTTATACAAGTTATTTCAAAATATCGCTAATGATAGTAAAAAAAGAAAAAGATAAGAGCAGGTCATGAATTTTATTTCCTAGAAAACATGAAGTGTCTCAAGGTTAACGTAATCATGTATTATTTAATTCGCAAAACAATTAAACGAAAATCGGTGGCAATTATTGAAATAACTTGTATAACTTATATAATTTTTTTGTAAGCTGTTTTTTCACTGTAGGGCATGATTATGAGAACAATATAGTCTCGAAACGTCGCCAAAATAGTTGTTAAACATTCATGTCTTTCAAAATTTATGTATGCTCTGTTATGTCGGGTTAATAACTGAAATTGCAAATGTTCCGAGGACCCTTCATAATCTTCACAAAACGCACTAGACACCCTGTACCAGTAATAAAGTGAATATGGAACCTTCTCTACTTCAATTTTATATAGAACCTTCTCAACTTTAATTTTGTATGAATCCGTAATCATAGGAGAAAGACTGTTGAGAAACAAATTGAGGGAGACAGCCGTTGAAGAGAAAAACTCAATTTCTCCCTGATTGGGAAAAACAATACATCATGGATATAATAGAAAATCATGGCGGGAAAAAGAAAATATAACTCCTAAACGTTAGATCCTAGCGACGAATGTAATACATCAAAAAATATTCTCCATTGAATTTCTGATAAAAAACTGACGGTAAATTTTCGATTCGAGCAACACAAACAGAGCGTGTCAAAATGTTAAGATTTTCGAGAGTGAAAAAACCTTACAATAACACTACAGACCCCCGTCAAATATATCCATGTAAAAAAAACTCCTAAAATCATGCTCCGAAACCACTTGCTTTGAGAACTAATTGACTGGACTAATAATCCCATCCATACTACCATGCACACGTCAACTGATTATTTATTAATTCCGATTTGTAAATATGACAAAAAATGGATACATTACCTTACTTACTGCTCGATGTTCTGAAGTGTGCCAAAATTCAATATTTATCAATAAAACCTATTTTATACAGAAAAAAATACTAATTCAAAAAGCAATGGGTGATATATTAAAAGAAAGCAGCATAAATGTGTTATGAGAAGCGTATAGTCCTACTTTTTCCAAACTCAACCCTAATCAAATTAAGGAAAGCTCGGCTCGGCTTAACAAACCCTCGCGTGAGGCTTCGCTCTAAATCCAGCTGTTTATTTCCACCTGAGTCCAGGCTCCACCGATCCATGTTTACGACCCGTTTAACGACTCAATTCACTACCCCATTATCTGTCATTAGCATAGTTAACTCATCAACTAATTGTAAATTATGACAGGAATTAGAATTAATTTCCTTCGGCGAGGATTGATTTCAGCTAGGTTGTTATATAGTTAGCGAAATAGCAGCTCATAAATAATATCATTCGAATGTAATTACAAATCGTTTTGCTGGTTTAAATACATATATATTTACTATAAGTAAATTCGAGGATATCATTACAATGACATGTCAATAACATGTAAAGAGCCACTCACTAGAAGAACTTCAATAAAAGTACTACATTAGAATGTTTCTCGACCATTTTCATTTCAAACGCCTTGGAGGATTATCGGGAATCGAGTGTAAAGCAAGTTGGGAAACTAGTGGCTTCGAATAAATATGGAGTTTACTATGAAAGGACAGGTATCTAGTCTAGGACAATGGTATATTAACATTTTTATGTAAATAAAGTTTATTTGTGACATAATACGGAGCATTCAGGATTTTACGAAGAATTTTGGATTGTAAGAATAGATACGAGTTGGAAGAAAAAGTTTGTAGAGACCCAAAGCTGAACTCCGTATTTCCAAATGGATCTAGTCTAATTATTAGCATATAAATAATTCTTTTGTAATTATAATGAGAGCTTTGAACGCTTGTCTAGTAAATATTGAAGAAGTCGAAAACGAAGAGCGGTTTCCTGTTGTTATAGTCTTGTATGTCGATTCAAAGTTAGACGTTATTCACCTGAAGCAAAAAAATTATTCCACAAAAAAAGAAAGAAAAAAAAATTAAAATTAAGTGAATTTTTCGCCTCCCCTCCCCAATTTTTTTCAAATTACTTGAGATCGAAAAGTTGATTTTTTTATTTCACATAATAAACAGTTTATTTCATTAAGTTTCGATCTTTTACTAGTTAAAAATACCTAATATAGACGTTTCTTTCTTATATTTTAATAATTATATTAAAACACAATTTGTATATTTAATATAGAAAAAACATATCTTTTTGTTACAGGAAAGTGTCCGCTAAGAAATTTGCACTATGGAAAAGCAGGTAATAGTAGTATCAAGTACGTATTCTTTACAACTTGTTATAATAAATCTATAACCTAAAAGTAAAAGGTAGAAATGACTGAGAACAAAAATTTAATTTCTGAATCAACTGTAAGTCCAAATGGGTCTAATTATTATCATATCCGAAACTACGAGTGATTTCTTGTCTTTTAAGTCTGGTATGTGTCCTCGAATGCTGAATGTATAAAACAATCTTTGACCAACATTGCAGTTGCTAATAAAATTATTTTAAACACATCTTGAATTATAATAGATTAAATTAATGATAATTAGGGCTGTGGAATATATGCATTTGCATATTTCTCCTAACTAACTAAAATATCTAATATTATCAAAATATATATGTTTTAAGGCATTTTGAATAAATTTGAGCTATTTTTAATTTGCATATTTGTGCATATTTTGCTATAAATGCATATTTTTACATATTTCGAACTAGACGTGCATATTTATCTACATATCCGGCATATCATCATTTGACATCTGAATTTGTTTATGTTTCCGAACAGAAAAAAAAATATATACATAGATAAAAACTGAAAAATAGCTATAAGGACTCTTTCTTCCTTCCCCCCCCCCCCCCCTAATCAATGCGAAGGTATGTGTCGAAGTGCTGATTCTTCGGTTTCAGCGAACTTTCAATCGTATTTGCTTATCTTAGAATTGTTTCATCTGATTAATTTCTTGTTTATACTTAGCTCAAATACGTAGAATATTATGACTTCACTTTTCGTCTCACCTTTCTCCCTACCATCACTCCATTACACAGTGATCACCGAGAGATATTCGTAATCTGTTCTTTTGTGTTAACCTGAAACACCGAAAGTCACTCCTTCAAAGACAAAAATCTTGTTGGAAACTACGTAGGTGAGACTTTCAAGAGTGATGGAGAAGCTTTATATTTATACGATGTAGAGCAGTCGTTTAGCCAATAGTTTCAAATCTATTTTTAGGCCCAATAGAAAATCTATTTTATTCAAAAAACCTGGAAAAGTGGTTGTCTGCAATTCAAATCTATAACAGTGAACAAGTCGGGATAGTTTCTTTATGGTCGTTGCTTATTGTTTTTCATGTATATTGTTCTGTTTTAAAGTATAAGTATTTTGGTTGTGATTGTTGTTTAAGATTTCTGGAAATTAATGTTATGATTTATTTCGTTTTTAATGTCCCCTGTTTAATGTGTTTTATTTATCTGTAATAATGGTGCTTAAAATTTGTTATTGTTTTTTAATATTAGCTTTTTAATGTTTTTCTTTCTAATGTTCCTCTTTTCAACACAATTAGTTATTAAAACTTGAGTTTTTACTTAAGTATAGGTAAGTAATAGCGATTTTTTTATTTTTCTAATAGCGCAGATAGTTGCATATTTTCGGTATTTAATTGCATATTTTACCCAATATCTCTGCATATATATGTGCATATTTTTCAGTTTTTATTGCATGTAATCCACAGCCCTAGTGATAACCAACTGAAAAGATTTAATATAAGAATAAATGCCACTTAATTCGGAATCTTAAAATAAGACGTTTTTAAATGAATCCATTGCTGAATCCTTCTCCTTACAAACAGATCCATAAGAGCCGAAATCAGTTCTTTAATGAAGTGGTTCAACTTTAATTATATTAAAAATCTAAGATACTGCTTTTATTATTGAGGGTTTAAAACAGTGTTCGGAACCAGTGCTAAAGGCAAATGAGAGAAACGCACAACACACTCCTGTGAAGAGAAAGCGCCTTGTCAGGTAAGAATCAAACTTATTAAGGCAAAAGTTAGAAGGAACATCGAAGCTTGAATGGTAAAAAATATCAAAGACAAGTCGAAATACAACTCGATATAACGTAATTTGACCAAGAGAAGGCTTCTAAAGCACTTTTAATGGACTGATACCTAGTGTTTTTGAAAAAATAGCGTGAATTTAATAAACCTACATGCACCTCTTAAACAAATTTCATTTTTTAATTTTTAAATGTATACATAAAATATATTAGAGATTAATTTTAAACATAGTGTTGAAGATTTTTGCAGATTTTAAGATTCTGGTATCCGCTCTTATGAATTTTTACTGTTATTTTTTTTATTTTTTTATTTTTTCAAACATATATTTTGGAATAAAAATGTTTCTAATCTTTTGCATTACTCGCCATCGCTTCTAATTATAATAATATAAATTACATTATAGCATTACATCCTGATAAAATATAAGTGCTGAGGATTAGTTTTTACTTAATCATACCCTACCTTAAATCAGATGAAATATGGTGATTGAAACAGGAGTATTACTTTATTCTAAACCAGACAAAATTAAATCTCGGTGGAGTCATCAACATCCAGAACAACGTTGAGCCCAGCGATGATTAATGACAGGGAAGAAAGCAGGTAAAGATACATCATTTTCTCCAGCATTATATTTTTTTATTAAAAGTTAAAATTTAAAAATAAGATTAATCGATCATACATTTATTAGAATAGATCACTTCTATTTTTTTAATTAATTAACTTTTAATTAAATATTGCACACAGAAGTACCTTGTAGTAGTTTATATTAAAAATGAATACAAAATATTTTACGACAAACGTTAAGATGCCAAAAGACTTATAACAAGATATAGCTATATTTTGGCAAATTTTCTCGACAATACGATGCCAAAGACTATTTTTTAATTAAAACTTTTCTTCTAGCTAAAGAAAACCGAGAAATGCATAACATAAAAAATGAAGAAGATGAAATCAAGATGTGAGAGAAAACCTTACACACTGCTACCTCTTAATTTTTTAGGTTATTAGTTTACCTCCTAAGGTGGGTACCATAATGTTTGATTTCTTGTCTTACATATTAAAAAAATATAATATATATAATCTAAGTAGTAAGTGTATTGAATTTTTGTATATGTTTTTAGAACTGATAAGAATGTTCAATAATCGAACATTATTGAAAAAAAAATTCCAATAGAAAGTGGCAAATACTTCATTTTTCATATTTTAAAATAAAATTTCATTAAATTCATTAAATTCATTAAATTTCACTTTTAATTTTAATAGTTCCGTAATAATTATATTTTAAATATTTTGTGTAGCAGTAACTATTTCTCACGAATTTAATACATTCCCTCTATTTTTATAAAATCCAATTTTAAACTGTAATTATTATAAAGATTTTTAAAATTTTTAAATATAAAAATCACATTTTTTTTATCATTTCTTTACCGAAGAAAATTTAAAAAACTTCAAATGAGAAATCAGTCGGGTAAAAATATTAGCAAAATTTTAAATGAAAAGGTAAACAACCGGGATGATATTTATAGAGCGGACGCAGTTATATATAGAAGAGAACTAGAAGCCGGCTACAGGTGGGAGTTTAAAGATCGTGCTTTCCCTTTTCTAGCCATGCTATTCCACTTATATCTCAATTATATATTTTGTGGCTAAATTTCAAAATTATATAGCTTAAAATTATACATAAAGAAAATTTTATTCGAGGGCCATAGTCATTTTTATATAATTATCACATACTATAACTTTTGTGTAATAAAATGTCTCTTTAGCTTCCGTAAATATGAAAAATTATAGATGTTCTTGGAACTCAATTAACACGGATAACTAAATCTTCAGTTAATCGAGAAGAAGCTAGGGAAATATATAAGGAAAAATTGCATAGAACCAATGTCGCTAAACACATATCTTTTTGATAACAAAATAATGTTTGTTATGTAACCAATAATAATATAAATAAGTAACATTATTGCATATCTAAATCAAAAAAATAATGGCTTGAAAAAAAAATCACTATCCTGATTTTCTTGTATTTAAATATTGATATTCCATCTACCGCCACAAGATCCCCTCATTGTCTAAAAACTATCAAATCAAAAAATGTTAGATCAGTTCTGCCTTCGAGATATTGAAGTGCCCTCTCCAAGCCAGGAAACCCTTTTTCAAAACAAATTTTTTATGAAGACTCGTTTCCATGTTGACCGTCTTCTCCATCTTCTAGCTTTCTCGTAGTAATCATCGTACAAAATATGCCTAATCTCTTGTTTGGCAAAAAAAAAATAATAACACAGAATAAACTGAAACAAAAAAAACAAAAACAGAATGCACGCTGAATCAAGTCCCGAGTGATAATAACAAAATTATTTAAAATACAAATAATAAATGGAAAATTTAAAATTAAATAAAAACAATATTAGGCGGGAAATAAAATGAATATAACATATAAAAGAAAAACTAAACAATACATTTACAAAGTTAGGAGGGGATTACATATACTAAAGTTTTCAAAAATGTAAGATAGAAATCAAATATTGGTACTTACCTTAGGAGATCTAACGGATATCTGAAATATATCCATCGTGGACGGAAGAATGAGGTTAAATTTTTGGGATTTTTAGCTGTAACAATAATGTAATGCCCAAGTGTTACATCCAATTATACACTTTTCCAACTTTATCCCTTACTTTCCAGTTTTTTTGTTTTTTTTTTCAAATTTCCCCTGCTTCCTCTCGTTAGGTCAGTTTTCTGCGACTAAACTCTTCTCCAGATCTGTTCTAATGTCCTTTTTCGCATAGCTTCATCTATGCTATGGTGAGTATTCTCTGTTATTTTTTTCTTAAAAATTTATCATTTCTTCAACAACGTCAGTATTAGCTTTTTGTTTCCAAACCTCTAACTATAGAAATATATTTTTTACAATTTTTCAATTAATATAATGCGAAATTAGGGCTGTAAGTCAGTGGTAGAGCATCTAATTTATAAAACTCCCTAGAATCTCATCTATTTTTATATGAATTAATAGTGAAAGAGAATATATATAGATACGGTTTTTAGTAAACGAAAAATTAGTTCTCCCTCTTTATAGAAACTTTTACTATTGTAATAAACATTATTTTTCATTACTTTTCAATAATAAGCATACATTCAGAATATCATTCAAACAATCAGAAGATTCCCCCCTGCTTACTAGATATCTGATTAACTTTTTTTTTTTTTCAGTAATTCCAAAGCTGTTAAAAAGAGCTCTTTCTATCGGTTGTAAAAATAACTGCTCACCTCCATTCTTAAGTATTCTAGTCAGGTATTAATTAAATGGATCCCTAAAAGGCTCAACAATTAAAACCAAGCTGTAATTTTTTTCCATCAATTTTTCAATAATTTCTGGACGCAGGCCAAGGTGTGGACAATAGCGTAGGTACCGGGATGTCCCAAGATTGACATCAGCAATACTAATCATTTTCCATTCACCGCCTCGCAAAATCTCTCTCCGGTCACGTCTCGAAATGACGAATCATCGAACAATAAAACAATCTATAAATGTTTCTTCTGTTCTACTGGATTGATTTAAAAAGAAAAGAAAGTATAAAAGAAATCGACGCGGTTCTTTATATGAAATAAATGATCTATTAAAACATAATCAATTATATTAATATGTATATGCACGTATGTATACATATACTTAGACCATTATTTCATAAGTAATAGTTCAAATTCTTATTAAATTTAATAGTAATTAATAATAATCAATAATTTTAAAAATGGAGGTTATATATTCAAAAATAACTATTCCTAGTTTAAAGTCTAATATTAATTTTACAATTTTTTCACTATGCATTATATTCAATATTCCATATATTTAACGAATGTATTTCTTTCATAAAGATGTAAATATCAATTAATAATTTATTACAAATATAAAATTTAAATTTTATCAATATTGTCTATTATTTATATTATTATTTTTATTTTATTTAGTATTATTTTTAGTCTATATTTATTCTTTTTCATTGCTATAATATTGTTTAGTTAATTTATTTTATTTTATTACTGTAATTATTTAGCCTCCTATTTGCTCATGTATATATTTGTTACTCTAATTTATTAAAATAAATTAATTTTTTATTGAAATTACTTAATTATTTAAAATGATCTTGTAAACATTTCATATTTTAATTAATTGAACTAAATTAATTTTTTTATTGTATTTAACTAATTATTTTGTTCTTTTACATTTGTATAATTTATCAAATTTAATTTATGTAAGGCATCAATTATATTAATTGTAACACATCACCATCTATATGTAGTATAACGTATCTCATTTCATAAATGTAGTGTACCTGTAATGGCATGGAACATGTATGTAACTTCTATAATAAACGGTCCTTTAAAGGGGTTGCTATGAAAGAAAAAAATATTTATATAAATATATATATATAGATATATATATATATATAGATATAGAGAGAGAGAGAGAGAGAGAGAGAGGGAGAGAGAGAGAGAGAGAGAGAGAGAGAGAGAGAGAGAGAGAGAGAGAGAGAGAGAGAGAGAGAGAGAGAGAGAGAGAGAGAGAGAGAGAGAGAGAGAGAGAGAGAGAGAGAGAGAGAGAGAGAGAGAGAGAATGTTTTTCAAATTAGAATTTAAAAGTAAATTTTTACTAAATAATTACATTATTAACGGCGAAATGTTAAAAACGTTTTTACGTCTACCTGCACACCAGACGATTATATTATCAGTTTTTCTAATAATCATATTTTTAACAAATAGGTAAGTTGATAAAGCTCCATCAGGATGCCTCAATAGGAGATAATGATATGTTATTTACATGTAATAAGCATTCTTGTTATTAGCATTCTTTGAACTGGACCTCTCCCAGAGGAGGATAAATAACAAACTTCATTTCCTTGTCGTAATGTTATTAACATGTTACTGAATAAAATATTAATATTAACAATAAAAGTAATTAGGAAAAAATGTAAAAAAAAATTTCAATGAATTAGTGATTATGAAATGAAAGTGTCAAGAAATGCTAAAGACGTCATTGAAAAACGTGGTGACATGGGTTAAAAGCTCGTTATTTACGTTGTAAGTTCGCTTTAAGATTTAACATGGCGGCGAAATTCAGGAAACATATCAGACGCAATAAATAATTAGACGTGTAATATTTCATCGATTTATAACACAAGTAATAATATGCGATCAATTAAAATATGAAATATGCAACGCCGATAACTAGTGTGGGGAAATTCCCATCAGTAACACGTCATTATCTATGTATTTTTTATTTTTATTTTGAACGCCCCACTGCGTTGTTAGATTTTAGTAAGAGAATATACTGAAAAGATGGTTACAAATACTGAAATGAATAAAAGTTTCGGGTACAATAAACAATACACCAAACCCATACTCTTCTCATTGTAAGTCCCAAATCCGCTGTAGGTAACTAGCAGCAAATTGGATCCTGGCACACAATCAAACTTAAATTGTGCCAACGGTAATGCTGTTGGAAACTTATGCTCCAACAGTTGAGTGAATTATAAGACGATGTAGATCGGAACTGTACAGTTTACCAAAGGGAAATATCCTATAAAAAACAAAAATTATTATTTGTAAGAGAATTAATAAACGAGGAAATCCCAACAAAGATTGAAAAAAAACTATAGATCACAGATAAGTCTATACTACAATCTATAATCTACTGCTTTTCTAAATTTATATTTTATTATTAAAATGATCAAATTACTTAAATCAGTCATTAAATAAAGATAACAATCAATGATTATCCGAAATAAACAAAGTTAAAAGAAAATAGATATTTCAAACATGGCTTTTTTCATTCAAACCAATATAGCTCCTGAACGGTTAGTCCTAGCGACAAATGCTATGAAACAAAAAATATTCTCTATTAAATTTATATTCAGAATTCTGTAGACTGAGTTTTGATCCGAGTAATACAAAGAGACCTAGAGCTTGCCAAAATATTACGTTTTTGAGGAAAAAAAAAACGTTAAATCAAAAAAGTATAGACCCCCAGCCAAAAAATAAAATTAAAAAATATCTAAAAGATATTTATAATTGACTCACTAGAAGTATTATTTTAAACAAACATTTGAACTCATAGAATTGTAATAAATATGAATTAGAGTCATAGTTATAATATCCTTCAAAATATCATTAAAAAAAAAAAAAAATTTAAGATCTGTTATAAAATATAAAGAATAAAAACAAAATTCCAGTTCACCGACTATGGGAAACCCAACTACTAGGACTACTTAATCGCTGCAATGTGGATACCTGCCCCTACGGTGGGTCAGCACAAAAACCTGACGGTTGGGGATGATGATGACCAGATCACCTACTAGTCAAGAGGCACTACTTCCTAATCAACAGTCCTCATCCAAAGTATTTTCAAGGTTAGTTACAGTATAGTCAAGGTTAGTTATAGTACAACATGGAGTTTTAATAACACCATAATTTAAGTTCTCTCTATATAAAGAACACAAAATCAGTTTTAAAAACAAATTCGAAACCGAAGCACAGATTTTATACAATGGAATCAAAGCATAAAATCATAAAAAATTAATATTAAATTGGCAATTATTCATGCCGTGTCTATTTAGAAATTCTAAAAAGCTAAAATAGCAGTTAATAGAAACGGAGGAATGCTGTAACTAATACTAGGTTTGTATGTGTACATCTAAAGTTAAAAAAAACAAAAAAACTAAATTGTTATTGGGGTGAAAATGAAATGATGAATGATCAGCTAAATATTCTCCCTTAAAATAATAATTAATACTAATCCGGCAGTACGGATTTCTCGGTGACTTCATGAAAATAGCGAATTCCCTTTAATGGAAATAATTTTCACCTAAGTTCAGAACCCAGAAAATTTAAAAGCAGTAGAAGACATCCTTCGATATTTTGAGCAGCATGGTTCACCGATGGATATACTCAAAAGAACCGAGAACAGTTTGGCGAGGAAACGAATATGATGATCTTAATTGGAAAAAAGTAAATCATCTATTTTCTTCATCAAATAAAAATTGGTCAACAGGTATTTCAATGTCATGGCGTTATAAATGTAGAATGTATGTATGAGAATTAATAGAAAAAAAAAAGAAAAGAACTATGTATATTACGTCTATGTTATAACATTTGGCCCTTATACCCGATAACTAGATATTTCACTAACTCACCATCCTTCCCGTAAGGTCCACATTACGCCGAGTATATGGGACTTGACTGTGATTCCATTAAGAAGTTTGATGAAAGGAAACGAGTTAATCCATAACGAGGGAGCAGGAATCATGGAGGAATTTTCATAGGAATGAGTTGGATAAATGAAGGCAGAGTGAGAAGAAAAATAATATATTTATTTAGGCATCGAGAAAGTAATACCACAACAGCTCGGACGGCAATTATAGTAATGGGAGAACGGCTAGATATGAATGAATCTAATAAAGCGATTCATTAATAATTTAAATTTCATCAAGAGCATACCAGAAATTCCTCCACATACCTCTGGATCTAAATATACTAGCATCAGGAGTTGAAGTAAGAAAGAATGAAGGATAATTGATATCAGAAGTGGACAGGTACTTCGGTAGATTGAATCGTGGAATCTTAGGAGCTGTTTAAATAAGGAAATAAATTATCAAGACGAGTATGTATAGGATGACTGCTAGGTTTTTACTAGAGGTTCGTAACTCTCGGCTGCACTAGAGCAAACCATAACTATATAACATTTTACAGAGACTTTCCTCTCTTTTTTTTATTCTTTATTTTTTAGCGTTTTCCTTCCAGCAGCAACCCTTTTGTTCTTGTGTGAAATCACAAGGGCATTAGAACGAATCTCTTATTTTGAATTTATATAAGTAATTGTTTACTGCCGCATGTCCTGTGATTCCTTGTGCAATGTTGAAGTCAGTCCCTGAGTCTGATTTAATGTAGAAAAGTTTGGAATGAAGTTATGTAGATGTCTTTTCTCTCTTGTAACACTAAAAAAGTATTATTCTTTTTAACTATCAAATTTATTTTTTAAACAAAATATTTATTTTTTGGTGCCTCTTCATAAATAAATAATTCGTATGAACCTTTCCATGCATCTGTATAGATCAATAACTTGTTGGTAAAATTGATTTAATATTTACATCAATGCTATAATCTTATCTGTAAAAGTATGCGTGTACTGATCTCATTGAGTGACATATTCAATACCATTCAAGAAAATTACGTTTGACAATCACACATGATGGGCTTATGCCTTTTTTTCTTTTCTTTTTTTTTTTAAATACAATCTAGTTCATTGGATAAAGAAGTTATGCGCAGAAGTGTGAGGTAGAAAAATTTGAATATTTTAAAACAACTAGAAAAAGAGATATGAAGAAGATGAAGGAGCTATCTAGCATTTCCTTGATAAGAAAAATGTAAAAAACCCCTTCATCCTCCAAACTCTTCATAAATGTAATACCGTACAAAACTATTGTTTGTTTTGATATGGAAGCACGACTCCACCGAAATTCTCTAACCCGTATAGCATCCACAAATCGATTTCGCTCCTTCATTTTTAGTTTCACAATCATCGATAGAACTTTGTTATAACTCACAGTTGGAATTATTGTGTTTCGATAAAGTAATTGACGTAATTAACCAAACATAATACTCAATAGTATTAAAATACTAATACTAAAGTGTAATATATCATAATATTTAGTAAAATAACAAGAGATGAGTGAAGTAAAAATTGTGATAGTGTAAATAATTAAGAGCATGAAATTATTACTATTATTAAACTATGATACTATAAGCCATAAGAGATAATTTTTAAAGGGAGGTTGGAGAAATTAATATTTTAATAATGGTTTATTGTTTACTTAAGTAATAAGACATAGGGGTGACCGATTGACGATAGTCGTTTCCAATCGATTGTCACGATTGCATTGACTTGATACAATCGATCAATCGATTAAACATCGAAAATTGTTTAAACGTCAAAATACAATGTTGAGATATAACAAATTGGTACACCATATTAAAATTAAAAAGAAAACGTTTGTTGAAAATGTTTTATCTTTTTGTTTTCCTAATTAAAGAGGTATAATAACGAACAGCACGCACACAAAAGGAATAATAAATGAGCCATAGTTTAACATGAAATAAGCAAGCTTTATTGCCCAGGAACTAAAATACAATTCAAAGCAGAAAAAATATAAAAGCTGTTATTAAATACAGTTTTGAAAATTTAGGGTGAAAACAACTTCAAAATAAGCTGATATTAGAATTAATATCAGAAAATAGTAAGTAATTGAAATAACCAGATAAATGGTCTTGCCAACTGAGCTGCCGCAACTTTACCTCAATAAATTAATAAAAATTCACGTTAAATATTTCAAATGTTTATTTTAATATGAGGGGATTTCTAAACAAGTAAATTGCAAATATATTGTAATAAAAAAATGCCCCCCCCCCAAACCCTAAGAACCAAAGCAGTCAATTACCTGAAAAACAATCAATAGTGCTCAACAATCGATTAATCAATCGATTGCGACAATCGGTCACCTCTAATGTGGCATACGAAATTTATATTATCTCTTTGATTTTATTGATAACCGCGAGAACAGTTAATAGGGACGGCTAATTGATAAAAAATATGAAAAAAAAGTTAATTGTCTCTTTTAACTGGATTCTGCTAGTGATGCAGGTGATAGATAGAACAGCGCTGGGAACTCTCTGAGCCCGGCTTGCCTTTCAAATTGGGGAGTGGGCTTGGTTCGGGGTGTTCCTCGCAATGTTTGTAAATTTTGTGTATTGAGTGTGATTGTAATTATGATTCTTTCTTTTCTTCCTTAAAAAAATATTTTTTTTTATTTATTAGTTACAACAATCATTACCTATTTTATATTATCATTTATTATATTCTACTTTATTTCTTGTATATTCTATTTTATTTCTTGTATCTTTAGAGGCTGTTTATTTTAATTGCTTTACTTTATTTCTTTTACATTATTTGATATCATTGTACATATTGTATGGATGAGTCTTTGTCATCCAAATTACTCATTGCCCTTGAGTGAGGCAGCTTGTAATTATTCAAATAATTTTTTTTTAAATTTCCCTTTAGGAATATAGGAAAGTGGCCTTCCCCTTCCAAAAGAGGTGACAACATCGAAGTGAACCGAGATAAGGTAACAATCGAGGAAAAGTTGTTTCGGGTAAAAGCAAGGGAGGAGTCGTGTGTAAGATGTCGTTACCAAACATTATAAGTTTATGGAAATATCTATACGTGGAATATACTGAGAAAATGAATTGAAGAACTGAACCCCTTCTTGGAACAGTTACTTTGCTTCCAACCTACACACGCTGTTGAGAAATGCATGAGCTAAATGAAATTCTTGAACAAGTCGCAACAGTTACGTCCTTGAATCCGACCTCTGGGCCAAGGTCGACCGGGGTCTCCTCAACGACCTGTGAATTTCCTTTCATTCCAGTAGGCACTACCTAGGCTTCGTCTCTTCTCTTCGCCTCACGGATCATTATAATCGTATTGCCTCCCTCAGGACGGAAATCGTCAATTGGAGAAGGAAACTGGAGAATATTAGAGTGGAAAAATATGGTATTTAAAGCGATTATAAATTCCAATTTGTTTTACTTTCACGAGGAGGTGAAAGTCTGAGGAAGGTATGGTAATACGTATGAGAATATTTATATTAATTCCACATAATTTACTGCTTTAAAGGTCATCGAGGTTTAGAAATAAAAATGTTATCAAGATCTGTTATGGTCTCCCCCCTCATTTCTGAAATCATTTTTTTTTTAAATATAATATTCCGGACGAACATGTAAAACTTAGAACAGCAGGGAAGAGTTATCAATTTTTTATACTATTTAATATCTAGGTTTCATTCATAATTCGTGGTATTATGAAATATTTGGAAAAGTATATGTGAAAGGAAATGATGTCCTGATTCCTAAGTAACAATGGATTTCATTTGTGTTTAGAAGTTTAAATATTTCTGAGGGCGAACAATAATTTTAATTTCTTAACATTAAGTAAAACTACTTGAGTTATACATGGTGGTATAAAAGGTCAATACAGTTAGGATTGATGAATAAATTGCCAGTTTTATTGGGATTATTTTATTAGAATACTAGTTTCGAATGCTAAACATTTATCTTTAGTTCTAAAACATACAAAATTTTCAACATATCAGTACAATGTTCCATGGATTGTATAAAAATATTCAGCCAAATGTGGATTTATCTATTTCTGCTGGTATATAATGTTATCAGCGTTACTAAACAACGTTTTAGTGAACACTGTATATGCTCAGATATTTCGCTCCAAGCAATTTTAACTGTCCATATGGGCTCTCATCTCAGCATATGGAACTTGTTCTCCAAGTTAGTTTCTCGCGAGTACCGTTCAAGTTCAGATCTTAACTGTTTTGGGAGTTAAATTTAATATTTATTTATTAAAGTTAACCTACCTGCCCCTTCCTCTTTCCACGATGGATATATTTTAGATATCAATCTCCTCAGGTGAGTTCCAATATTTGATTTCTTGTCTTACATTTTTGAAAACTTCAGTACATATAATCCATGACGTGTTAAAAAATTGTGTATGTTTTAGAACTGAAGATGAACGTTTAGCCTTCGAAACTAGTACTCAAATAAAATAAACCCAATTGAAGTGGTAACTAATTCATCAATCCAAATTAAGTAAAACAGTTTAGTGTCATATCAAAGCTCCGGTCACAGGCCATAACTAGTTCTCCTCAAATTGCTTTAAGTTGATCATTGCTTAACTCGTACATGGGCTCTTACAACATTGGTAAAACTGGTAACTGTATAAAGAGTAATCGACCAGAAGAAAAATATTTGGGTCTAGAGTTACAAACTTTTAACAATCGTATAAGAGCTCATGAGTTCAATAATTATCAACACAATGCAATTTGAGGAGAAGTAGACTTACTAGTTATGGCTAGGGACCAGAGATAGATCGGCGATACGAATGCAAAGTATCGACTTGTTGTTTTCGATCTTTAGCGATTCGTTATAGCTTTTGGACATAATCAAATTAACAGGGTTATTCCTCCCCTTTAATAAATAAATTCAGATTCGAAAGTTCGCTGCAACATACAACAGTCCTACAGAAATCTTTATAATAAAACAAAAAAATGCCATTTTTTTACATTCAATACTTTAAACTTGTATCGACAAAAAATATCTCCTGATACATCTCACTTGCGGTTTGGATTAGAAGATAATTCAGGTACACTTTCGATTTTAAAGACTAAGAATTTTTTATTTTTTTAATAATTATCATTTTAGAAATACATGAACGATATGTGTTTATCGTCGAGGAATGAAGTAAGAGACCGAAATTTTCGAGCCTTTGAAGCTGAAGAACTAATTTCAGCTAAAAGCAGTAAAAGTAAAGATAAGGAGGGTTTTCGTCCTATTAAGAGGAAGTATTTACACAACCAGCAGAAACTCCCTAAACAGTTAAGATCTGAACTTGAACGGTAATCGCGAGAAACTAACTTGGAGAACAAGTTCCATATACTGAGATAAGAGCCCATATGGACAATTAAAATTGCTTGGAGCGAAATATCTGAGCATATACAGTGTTCACTAAAACGTTGTTTAGTAACGCTGATAACATTATATACCAGCAGAAATAGATAAATCCACATTTGGCTGAATAATTTATTTTTGTTTTTTAACAATATATTTTTTAATTTAATCTAATAATAGCACACGAATTTTTTTTGCCATTAACATCTTCAATATGATAGAACTGACCCTTTACCCTTCCATCCTTCTAGAAAGACAGCCAAATATACCGAATTTGTTTTTGGATTTCAGGGACTAACTTTTAAATCCATAAAGAAGTACGTTTTAACTGGGTTAAAACCAAAACATGAGAAAAATGTTGATCATCATAAAAATAATTCTTAAAACAGATTAATTTTTTAACATTACTTGAATAATAATCAACTACATATATTATACCGCTCATCCGGTGGAACAACGACGTAACTTAGCGAAATTGGGTAAACAAATATTACTAAGATTAATACGACAGAAGTCAAAAGCTTCAAGCATAGGTGCATAGGTAGAAACATCTATTTAATTGCTGTCTGGCCTATCCATAAGTATATATGAATATCACTTAAAAGTATTTATTTTCAATTTCTCACTTCTTTAAAATCTAATTTTTTAGAGATGCATCTTTGTTCCACCGGATAAGCGATATGTTGCTGATGATAAATCCTACTAACAATTTACCGATTTATTGAATAATAATAGTTTTATTTATTATTATCGTCTATAATGAGTATTATTTTTTTCTAATAGCGATTCATTCTAAAAGCCGAGATAACATTATCGGGGATTGTTTGTTATTACCACATCTCTAACCAACTTCCATTATTGGAATATTCACAATTGAAGGGTCAAGTGGATGAAGGTGATAAGAAACATCTTCGGAAAAACAGTGTTAGCTCAATAGATAAACGTGTTAAGTGATATATTTCTAATGTTTCCTACTTTTATTCTCGATGAAGGCTGAAAACTCAGAAACTTTTTTTTTTCTCTTTTTAATTTTTAAATTTAGAGTACTACCAATGGGTAGTTCCTCTAGTTCTAATCGAGCCATTATTTTGTATTGTATGCAGCATATTTACTAAATGTGTTTTTATTAATATAGTTGTAAATTTCAATTAATAAAAGAGTATAAAAAAAAAAAAAAAATTTAAATCCACATCTGTCTCTAACCCTATGACAAGAAGCAGATGTGATGACTGTATGGGAGATAATTGGCATGTCAAGCATGAGGGAGGTCGGCACCCAGCGGTACTTACTCCTAAAATGAAACATGATATTTAATCAGTTTTAAGGGAGTAGATCTCTCAACCAACTCCTTCTTAGTCTTCTTCGGGTATTCTCTGGTAAACTTCTCGAGGCCATCAAGTTTGTATCATGTTGTTGATATGTCCGTAGAGTCTATCGTGAATTCTGTGAGTTATGTTATTCGTTCGTGAATGTTATGTTTTTGACATACCAAGGTGATTGTGTAATGAGTCTTGAAGTTTTTGACTGGAAAATCTGATTTCTTTTTTTTTTTAGTTATTGCGTATATTTGTGAGACGTAGGTCCATAGAGGTTTTAATAAGTAAGTATAAGCACTTAGTCTTTGGGTCATTTTCAATTTAGATAGTTAATATAGAAGTAAATATAAAAGTCTCAGTCTTTTGTTAAAGTTTAGGCGTTTCTGGTTCACATGTAGGTCCCATGTCATCCTTCTGTCGAAAATTAGTCCTAAGTATTGAACAGTGTCAGTCTGTTTAATTGAAACATTGTTATAAACTATGGGGCAGGTATTATGTCGAAGTGTAAAAGTGATGTTCTGTCGTTATTAAGATTAATTTTTCATTCGATGAACCCTTTGTATAAATGTTGTAAGTAGTGTTGGAGAGTTATTAAAGCCTAATTGATGGCGAAGTGTATAGTCAGAATTTCAGTATTGTCTGCGCATGTTGCTATCATCGTGTTAGGGAAGTGGGTATGTCGTGTATGTACATAATGTATAGCAGAGGTGCAAGAATCGATCCCTGCGGTACTCCAGCACTAATTGTTCGTACAGAAGAGATATACGATCGAACAGAGAAAAATCTGTCGGAAAGGAAAGAGAGAAGGATAAGATAGTAACTGGAAGGAAGGAATGATTTAAGTTTAAATAGAAATCCATTGTGTCAAACTCTGTTGAATGCTTGAGCTACATCCAGGTATAGCCCACACAGAAACTTAAATTTATTAAATAAAAATAGTTTCTCAAAAAAAAAAAAAAAAAAAACCTCTGCTAATGCCAAACTTTGACTTCAGTTTTCTCGAAACGCGGTAAATGATACTTGTCACCATCTACTTGACCCTATTCTATTTCATATATTTTGAAGTTTCACAATAAGCAGTGACGAATAAACATTGAACGCCTACAAAATGATATTAAAGGGAGGGACGGGATTGAGTCAACGCAAACAGTGCACTTAAAATAGTTTAAAGATCTACTGAAATTTCAGTTGATATTCTAAAGCGAGTGAGGTTTGAAGGTTGAGTCCAACAGGACGCTGGTCCGGGACACAATGGATAAAGATGCGCGGGCTGAATGAGAATTAGCTGAGTGCTTGAGAGGAGCTACGGGGCGTGCATCTTCACATAGATCATCTCAAGAGGAAAACATACACCTTATTCATACATTTTCTACATCGTAAAATATATAACTACATCGACATGCTGCTATGATATGGGGAAGCCAAAGGTTCATAATATGACAAACAATCCAACTTCTTTTAGCTTTAGTTAAGACTCAGTTAAAATCACCGTTAAGTAAAGTGAAATAACATGGAGAGAGATTGCCATAATGAATCCTGGTATTTATGACTGAAATGGACATCAGTAATTAATGCGCTACCTTAGTTACAGATAGAATTATAACCGCAACGATGTAAAAGTCATACACACTTATTTAAACTAAACCGTTTCTTAATGCCACCAAATCATCCTTCTCCGAGTTCCTAGCGAGCTGACTATTCTGAAGAACATATGCTGTGCCATAGTACATAGCTAAGTATTTATTATTATAATTACACGCGAATTGACCACTTAGGATCACGCTGCAACTTCCTCTTTATTCTTTTCCATTGCCCCCAGTCTCCTCTGTCCACAGTATTCCATATGTACACTGGCCTGCTTCTTTTGATCTTATGTCCACGTTCGTCCGCTTCTCTTTGGTCTTCCCTCAGCTTGAAACCCCTCCACTATACTCCCAAATGTACCTCTTTCCAACATTTGGGACTCCGTAATGTTCAACTGCTCCATGTCATTCCTAACTTCTTTAATCTACGCTGTAGTGGACTTCTTCCTCCAGAGGTAGTTGAATGTCTGTATTGTTTATTTGTCTTCGTTCATTCTGTACAAATGTCCGATAAACGTCAATCTCCTCTTCCGCATAGTCTCTGAGATTCTTTCCACATTCTGATAGACTTCTTTGTTGCTTCTCTGTACCTAATTATTTACTTTGTTTAAATTTTTTTTTTAACATAATACATTTTTAATACCATATCTTTCGAGATTAATAAAACAAATAATTAAGTTCTTAAAAATAAACTGTAACTTAATATCTATTAGGGGAGACAGTAAAAGATTATTTCTTTTTGAGGTTCTGTTCCGAGCTCAGAGGTCAAGCCGGATAAGAAACATACTTATAGCCATAATGCCAGAATAAAGAGCCATTGAGTTACGATTGGATAGATAGAATATACAGATACAAAAAGAATCTGATACTTGAGGCTGAGTTTAACTTTTTAGACTACGGGTGAACTAAATTTATTAGGAAATTAAAAAAAAACACATCTGTAAAGCCATCCATAGTTCAAGTACTTGACTTGTTGCGGGAAGGTAAGAAAACTAGGTAAGAAAAGTTAGAGAGAAAAAATATAAATGAGATTTTGTTTATTCCAATCATGAACTTTATAAGCAACGTAAAAACTACCAAACAACTACAACTAACTACCATCTACAAACAGTTAAATATCGTTCATTTGCTGCAACAACGTTATAACTCAAAAACAAGCTTTTAAGTTATGCCGAGCTTTTGACTGTATAATGAACCATTGACCTATGTAGTTTTAGCCGGTAGAACGTTATATTTGAGCTTCAACTATTCACTAAGAGAGAGCAGGATATGTCACCATTGTATGTCTACAGATGGTCCTGTACTTTATTCATAAGACTTTGCTGCTTTTGCAAAATTGAAGTTTTTGAGGTTTGTCGTTGTTGCAGCAAATGAGCGATAAGTAAAAATAACCTAAGAGTAGACCAAATAAGAAATGTCTTCTATTACAGTGAAAACATGAGATTTAAATGGTTTCATCATCTTCGTGGCACTACAGCAGGGCGTGTTTCTTCGCAGCATCAAGACTATTCCCACTCTGAGCAAGGGTAAGAAGCAAAATTTATTACAGGCCTAATTAGAGTTTTATATAAATAATATTTAAAAGTTTAAAAGCTAACTAAAAATATATTAAATATTAAGTTGAAGCTAAATAACTAAAACAGTTCCTTAATTTGAAATCGTTATTATACTGCCCTGCTAAGGAGAAAAGCAGTAACTCAAAAATTGTGAGATAATGACTTACTGGTATCGTTGGATACGAATCCATGGCATTTTTGATTGGATACTTTATAGAAAAGCAGTCAAAAGTCTAATTAATACTTTTCTACTCAGCATCGAATCGAAAATTAATTAATTAATGCGCTTAATCGAAAATTTCACAACGAATCCAACAATAATAAATAATTATCTCACAATGTTTGTCATAATGATTTTCTACTTGGTAGGTTTACTTTTTTAATAATAATTAAGATTTTATAAAATTTCTACAGATTATTACTTTTGTTAGTATTGATTAAAAGTTGGCTTGTAATGGCTTTGTTGGCTTACAAAAGAATAAAAAGTATACTCTGCGATTTTCGGTCAAAGGCATTTTAGAAGAGTGGAATGAAATTACTCAAATGGTAAGATACTGAGGGGGGAAGGGAAATTAGGAAAAGGCCTCCTAAATTATTAAATTCGCTATTTAAAGACCGTTTCGAAAGTAATCTGTAAAACTGGGAGAAAGAAGACGTGCCTGGTTTTAAGTATTCGGGAGGCAGGGATTTATAAGTGACAAATTTATTAGAAAAGGGTTTTTTTTTCCAGACCACAGGAATTCCTCTTCGTGTTTGATAACTTTATAAAATGGGTCGTGACCAGAATTTATTACACAAATTTTTAATCGCAAAGAAGAGACAACATAAAATACAAAAAAACATAAAATTGTAAATGTTATCTTCAGACGTTAGCATTAAACATAATTTGAAACTTTGGGTTAGTTTATACTTTTTTTTCTCTTTTTTTTTATCTTGATATTAACAGAAAAACATAAATTATATTTATATTTATTAAAATTTCATTATATGCAACCAAAAATGCAAACACCCGAATAATATTACCAAATCATTACAAAAATGTTATACAAACAGTGAGGTATTAATTAAAACACACGAGTAAAAAAAATAATACATTAGAAAATCATGAGTAGCAAATTACTGCAATTAGAACAGGAAAAAGTTAAGCGTAATTACACTGGGTGCTGCAACAGCTGCCAACACATATTTATGCCAACATTATCCCCTGCAACATATGTGAGCCACCTGTAGCATATGGCTGCCATCGCGTTAGAAGTCTTGACGACCCACGATTCATGACTATCGAATGGATATTCTATCAATCACAAATACATTTATCATAAAAAGAACACCAGATAAGTTAATCCGTCTATGGTTAAGTTTTATTAAGGACTGTGCTAGTAATATTTACAATTAATACGTGTAGAGTGTCTAAGAAAAAAACAATAATGCTGCCGTTTAAAACATTGAATGGAATGATTTTTTTCTTTAGAAACATAGAATCATATTTAAAGAGAGAGCGACTTTATCCAGTACTGGATTCTGGTTCACGGGCCAAGGTCCGAGTCCTGCTGTAGACAAAAAATTTATCTTTACGAGTGGATGCTGATCACATATGATGGTACTTCCTTACCGAGTCCTTTTACACTCAGAGAAATAAATTGAAGAAAAAAAAATAAATAAAAAAGCGGTACTAAATGTTGTTTCGGACATTCAGTGAGTAATTGGTTCAAAATAAAACCTATTTTTTTCAATTTTTTATACCAATTTGACAAAGAGTCAAATAATCTCAGAGACTTCTACCGGGACTCTAAAATTCCCATTAAGTGGCTCTCAACCACAACTATCAACGAAGTTGTTCGTTTTTCCTTTTAACAGACTTAAAATGCAATATGGTGACAGTGATTCGAAAAAAAAACAAAAAACAAAGTTGCGAACTAGATAAAATATAATATACAAAACAGTATAACATCGAGGAAGTTTTGGTTTTCATACCTTGAGGGGTGCCACAAAGAAACAATGACGAAACAGTTCTCTCTCTTTCTCTTTCTACTATATATATAAATAAAATCCAATATAAAATATATTAGTTAAAAGTAAGGTAAATAAAAAGTGCTAAGAGTATAAAGAAATAACCACAGCTAATGTTAATTGGTTGCGGAAATACAGTTCTCCAAAAAATAGTGATTTTTTCACAATATTTGAAAAAGTCAAGTTCTCGCCGCATTCTAACAAAAGTATGATAAATATTAAAGGAAACAAACTTTTTTTAGAAACGGGAAAAGATTACAAAAATGGGCCTTACACGATCCTTCGGTCTCCTCCTTTCCTGCCATTGTTTTCAGGTCTCTTTAGTCTCTCAAATACCACTTTTTTTTTAATGCGAGGCTACTGATAATTAGCAGATAAGCTACGAAAACCCTCTCGATTACTTAATATAGTCCAAATTCAAATGATAAAATTAGCTATATATATAAAGCATGAGCACAAGCAATAAAATCAACGTGATAACACATAACACTTCATCCCACACAAAAAGCCTCACAAATAACCCCATAATTGACTAGCTGACGAGCAAATGTTTCGTGTTGCGCTGTTATGACATGCCAGTTGCTTACCGATCCAATTGAAAAATAAATATACATAACAATAAAAAAAAAAAAGTATTATTAATAGTCAGATAGACTGTAGGATACGACGCAAGCGACATCAACAAGAAATAGAAGACCGTAGGCACCTTAAAATCTATCTAAAATATATAATTAGTGATATTAATTAAGCTATTTTAATAGAATTTTATAAATATAAAGGAAGTTGGTTTAGAAAAAAAAAAAAAAAAAAAAAAAAATATGACACATTCAAACAATACTTAAAAACCCAACGGAGGCTGGATTCATCTCAGAGACAAATGAAATTCTTTTGTACTCTCTTAAATATGACAAACCTTTTGTTCCGAACACTGATATCAACTCAAAAGGCACAAAGAAAGGAAATTTATGGCACATGTTTAGACTGGACTTAGTTACTCGTCTTTTAGTTCTTAACACTAGTGATCCCCTTCACAGAACATTAAATACTAAGAAGAAACACCTTAAAATACCCATGATGAAGAAAAAATAAAAATAAATAAATAAATAGAATCCTACCATTTCTTAATCTGAAAATCAACATAAAAAAAGATTCTATAAAAACAACATCTTGATTCTAGAATGGGTAATGCAGGATACCAAAGCTGGCTCCCTTCATAAATCCATTCCATCATATTCTAGCCATTTTCAATTGGCAATTCAATTTTCTTCTTCTGTAAAAAATCTAGGGACATGTTGGATCAAATCCTTTCCTGAAAAAATTACATAACTCAAATATACTGCCGTCCAATTTCCATCCTATTATTCCCATCATCTTCTTCCTGCAAGCATTGACAAACTTAAAAGTTTTCTCTTCGTTTATCTTCACCTACTTTGACTATGATCTTATAGTACACAATGGGATCTCTGGCGAACTAGAATCAAGACCTATACATAGGCAGCTCGATGGCCTAGCGCGTTGGGTCGAAGTTCTCAGCGTAGTCGATACAGAAGGCCGCGGATTTTAATTCCACCTGAACGGGTTCACATTTATTTCGTGGCGGACCCAATGTGCTAGAATAGGTTGGTAACCTGTAGGATAACCCGTTCTTCTTGTCCTAGTTGGAGTTCATAAGGATGTTAAGAACCAAGAAACAACAAGACTCAATCAATTTTATTTTAATTTATTATCTTTGGTGCTTCCAAGGATATCCGTATTTCACAATACTAAGCCAAGTTGAAATGTCTTTCCCCTAACCACCGTTAGAAATATTTTCACGGTACCTTTACATATCGTATTAACCATTCCAAATGCTCTCCATACTTCTTCTAACATCTCAGTTCAAATCCGAATTTCACTCCCCTAAGGCTCGTTCCCACCTTTCCGAAACTCCATTGGACTATTGTATTTTACAAATATTGTATAAGCCGTAATAGATCCTCATGGGTACCCATCCTTATCCGCAACGCCTCTTCTTTTCCCACATTTAAATCTTTTCTCTTCACCCAAATTTCTATCCTAACAAGAATTTATTTATTCAATAATTTCCTGATTAATTAGGAAATTGTTCAAAGTTTATTTACATTTCTAATTTTATTTTATCTCGAGGGGGCCTTTATTTTTTTTTTCATCTATTTATAGAGTAAACCCTTCTAAAAGAATTATTCATGGGATCCTATCAAAGGGCATTCATCTACGAAACCAAATAATTACTTAGTTGTGAAACCGTAACGAATAGACTGGTGAATGGTTCATTCCTAATGGCAGCGGCCAATGACCCGGTTTTTATGAACCTGATGCAACAGGCTTGCAGCGAGATCTGTATTGATCAGAATGCACTTTGAGAATGGAAGCGGGTGCACAGAGTATTGGTTGTAGGTTGTAGGTCAGGTATGATTGTCCTGCGCACAACGGACCGACGTACAACTGGTTCATGATCGTATCGACTGTTACAGGACACCGGGAGTACGGTATATGGCAGCTATCTGGTCCCATACAGCCATCCCATATAGATTGGAAATCCACATTACACACGGATCATATTCATATATCATTCACATATAATTAGAATATGTTTGACCAATTTCAATTTCATGTTATCTTCACCAAAATTAAATATTTTTTTATATCCTAATTATTATTAGTTTTCAAATCTAAAATACCCATCATTGATTACTAACAACGTTGAACACGAACAACACAGTGAATTGAACTTCAATAAATAACTGTCCAAGGAATCGAGAGAGTAATGGTGAGGAGGACATAACAAATTACAAGATAGCTGTTTGCCAAAACCCTCTTTTCTTCTTGGCACACTAGAGCACACAAGCCAAACGACTTTTACTATCTTTACGTATATCTAGGAAACAAAAAATATTTTTCATTAAATTTATTAAGGACTAATTCATAATAATAATTATTTAAATAATAAGTTTTAATTATGTATTACAGGCTAAAAAGAATTCAGAGAAGAATTCCTCCTCAGCTCCTTACCAGAAATCCCTAATTTCTCTTTAGTCACATTTTCTCCCTTCATCACCTCTGTCGAATTAGACGAATCATTCGCAACCAATTCATAAGCTAAATTTATTCAAATTCGACTGCTTTGACATCCGTGGTGTGATGTAAAGAAGTCCAAAAATCCAAAAGACAGATGAATTCCCGCCAACACTGATTCCGATCTTCTGAAATGTTCTTAACTTCCTACAACACAACTAAATTCAAAAGTCCATCTCTTTCTATAGTATTAAGTTATAGAAACTCCCTCCCAATATTCCTTTCTCCTTAGGAAAATCGTATCAAAAATGATACGACCAGGAGACCAGGAAGCAACTCGGAAAACATGCAGTTGAAATAAAGAAACACTCATGATATTCACACCTATGCAATCAGCTTCATATTATATTCACACCTAAAATGGCACTACAGACCAATCACGATCCAAGTCTTAACTTATATTGGAAGAACTAATCCTGGACATACTACCTCAAGATTTTACCTGCGTGCCATCCCCTACATAAATTACGAAAGAGGTTTAAGACCTGAGGTAGTCCGATTTTCGAGGGGTTCCGAGAACCTCATATATATCTGGATTATTAAAATGCCACTACCCACGTTCCAACAAAATTTTTTTTTTTCCCCGGAAGAGGTAGAAGAATAAAAATACATTTGAAGGCGTGGTAACAATAAAACCAACCTTCAAGGGATTAAGTAGAAAAAATAACAAATATATTATTTTTTTAAGCAATCATTACAAACGGATATTCAAAAAAATTACACAATAACCTTAATTAAAATAATTCGAAGAAAATAAATGATTAGAATAGATTATTGTATTATTAGTACAGAATTCTATTTTTTGATATAAGATAAATTTTAATTTGAAATGTTTCATTGGACATCAAATAATTTTTAAATATTAAATAATAGAATAAAAGTACTATATTAGTCACAATAACACTATTTCTCAATTATGAACAAAGGGTAACAATCTAAATGTATATATATATATATATATATATATATATATATATATATATATATATATATATATATAGTGAAGAGAAAAGATTTCCCTGGTTCGGATACGAGCCCGGTGGCCTAGTGGATAAGGCGCCACGCTAGAGAGGTGGAGACTTGGGTTCGATCCCAACTGGGGTCAAATCTTTTCTCTTCAAAAATAAAATATATATAAGTAATCCTTTCATGCATGAGAACGTCGAAGGAGCGTGGAAGGAGAGTGTTGATTAGGATAAGTGGAATATTTTCACCTTTTTCAGGGTCTTTTGGTTTCAGATAGACGTGGGAGACCTACTGTATATACAACTGTAAAATCCATTATATAGAGTCTACATTATAGAAGACACTATATAATAAATTTTCGTGAGCAACTCGCTTCATCAAATGCAAACTTAAATTTGCACTTCGGGGAGTCTTTCAGGACAAACGACTTACTTGGAGCCCACATACAAGACTAAAACGACAAGAAACGGCTCGAATTCTTCAACACTTACTAGACAAACGTTCAAACCTACCGATACATTATAAGATAATCATTTATAACACAGCACTTGGACCTATTTGGACATACGGATTTGATAGTACATAGGAAATTCCATAAATATTCAAATTCTAAGAATCAACCTAAATCCTTGTATTTGAACTTTCTTCCCGTCCTATTTCAGATAGCACTCAGAGGCGTTTGAAAAGAAAATGGCCTTTACAAGCGATTGACATATCATCTTGACCATTATCATCACATTTACTTGGGTATTTTATTTTACTTAGTAAGCAGTTATAAATTTCAATAAATAGCTTAACAATTTATTATTAACACTTAACACTAATAAAGTAAAAATCACTTTATAACTCAATAGCATCCCCTGCCGCGGCCTCATAAGTAACTTGGATAATTTTAACAAATAATTAAAGTTTTATTTGCTTATCGATAAAAATCTTATATCGACGTATACCATTGAGCATTATTTCTTCAATGATATTTTCACGCATGCCATTAATTTTTAACCTGGTTAAAATTGCACTCATCCATTTTTTTATCATAATATATCAGTTGGTAATCCGGACGGACAGAGACTATTAAGAAACTCTTGCGGATAATGGACTGCATTATCAGTGCTTGCAACTAAAAGCCCATCGTGGATTTTAAATTCTAACCTTAAAAGTTAATGACAGTGGGACATACCTCGTTTCTATTCCACAATACTGTACATTTATATTATTATTATAGTAAACTTTACTATTGTTAATCTTCCTAGAACTATGAAGATGATATAATTAAAATTTGGTTTAGATAGGTTTATAAGTTTTACTAAAACTCTATTTCAGAATGTCGCTTGCCACATATTATTCGATATGTAAACTTCACTGGAATCCACACGTCACGCATATTTATCGCTTATTTATAAGCAATTTAATAGAAAATATGTAACTTTTATTATTGCTAAACCTTCCTTGAACTATAAAGATGATGTAGTTAAAATTTGGTACAGATAGGTTCAGAAGTTTACGTGGTTAGTGATCACAAACGAAAAATGGCTTCTTCTTTTATATAATAGTATAGATTAATAATAATAATAAAAAACAAATAGTGGACCTGCGGAGTAAATTGTTAAGAAAAACTCACATTCCTAAACAATCTCCTAATCCACACTAAATATCTACTTGATTCATATCCGATAAACCAGAGACGAATCTGGCTCAGAAGAGATCAATAGTTAAACTTTTATTTCTTTATTTTTCTTTCAATTTTTTTTCATTTTTATTTTACTCTATCCTGAAGCGATCGAAGACAGGATTGAAATCTCAATTAACTCTTAACGCGCTCATAACTTCAGCCAATACTGAAACTATTCGCTTTAAAAAATATTAAGTTATGATTTTCATTAATTATTTCAAACAATTTACGTAGGACGAACAAATTTAAGGAGCGTGATAAAAAATACGATAGATTTACAGCTCAAATGGGAACAGGTAAAAATAAGTTCCCTCAACTGAGGCCGATATTGTTGAGGGGGCGAGGAGAAGGGAGACCCAGGGAGGAGTGAGGAAACGTAAACCCACGTATCCACAAATAGAGTCCTAGGCGCGTCTTCGGCATTCTTCAGGTCCTACAACCATTCATAGACTGTTGCCCTACCTATTTGACTAGAACCTACCGTTTGAGCGGTAGAATAAATATTTTTTAAGAATTTCAAACCTCTCAATCAGATAAATGTGATACCAAAATCATAATTAACGATAAATTACACTCGGCGTTTGGTGATTATGACAGCGTACTAGATCATACCTGAACTGTTATACTATTACTAGCACACCTAGCCGCGGCTTCGCTCACTCTCATAACTAAAGTACTTAGGTAATTTTAACTAATAATTAAAGTTTTATTTGTTTATTTACAAAAATCTTGTATTGCAGCACGCATTTGATAAGCATTTTTTACTCAATGATATTTTCAAGCATAGCTGTAATTTTTAACCTAATTTAAATGGCATTGATTAGGCTCTCGAAGATTATTCAAAAGTATAATTAAACATCCAATTTTTAATTTTACTCCATGATTTGGTAATCTAGATGGGAAGCAACAAAAGGCCCATGAACGATATTTTTACATACAATATTAAAAAGCAAAGGATATACCTTTTGATCCGGTAACAATTTTTATTCGGCTGATATAATTTTATTGATTTCATCTGGTTAGATTTTAATTTCTAACCATAAAAATATATGATAGATAGTGTGACAAATCTCGTTTCTGCTAGTCAACACTGCGCTTTTAAATTATTATTATTGTAATCTTTATTATTCTAAGGCTTTCTAGAACTATGAAAGATGATGTAGTTAAAATTTAGTAAAGATGGGTTCAATACTTTTACCATTGCAAACTATGTTGCAGAATGGTGCTAGCTACATATCGATCGGTTTTTAATCTTCATTGGGATCGCCTCATGTCATACCAAATATTTATAGCTTTTTAAATAACAATTTAATTGAAAATATGAAAATTTTATTATCAATGTCAAGCTCTATATAACACTGTACCTTTGAAACCTCTCATGTATAGTAGCGCTCGCCACCTATCGATAAATGTACAAACTTCACTGTCTTCTACCTACTATCGCTTCTTTAATAACAAACTAATGGAACGTCAGTAAATTTTATTATTTCTAAACTATTCTAGATCTATAAAATGATTTGGTTAAAATTTGGTACAGTAGTTTTCGTGGTTAGTGATCACAAACGAATAATGGCTTGTCCTTTTATATATTTGTATAGATTTTGTGTCAATGTTTTAGCCCACTTGGTAGGATTTATGAAGGCAAATATGAATCCAAGAACTGCGAGAAGAATTGTGGATATGAAAACGAAAATAGCAGGGAAACCTAAAAAATATCTAGTATAAAAAAACACATTATCCTCTTCCAAGGCACAAATGGAGAGGATGACAGCTTCTTATCCTCAACAAGTAAGAGTTACTTGTCCTATCAACTTAATCCCGGAACTGAAGATGAATATATAACATTCGAAACTAGTTTAGTATAACTAGTTGAAACATCACAGCATTAGCTATTCACCAATTCCTAATTAGATTAATATAATATCGTAAAACTATCTTCCCAAAATTATTCGTAATCTATTCGTTGCCTTTCACTAGTTTTTCGTTTTTTTAGAACATTGAACAAATGGTAAGTGACCGCATTACAGAGATCAATCACATAACACGAAGCACATAAAGGTTTATTGCACGTTGTGTAAACGTCAGTCTGAAAGGTAGATCATCTGCAAATCGTATCTAGTCGTGTAAGAACAGCAATGGAAATTTCATATTGTTATGTAAACATGGGATATCACACGGTGAATATGAGGAACCTCGTCCTGACACACGACATCTCATCACGTTTCACAGTGAAAGTTCCCAGTTATTCAAACGAAGAAACTGTCTGTTTGTTATTTTCAAATCACATACAGTATACATAACGAAATCCCATTTATTGAAATATACCAGTTTTAAATTTTATAAGAGGCCTCTATAAATAGATTTTGCTACAGACAGCTTTGCTCTAGACTCAAGATTGGCTTCACGAGGATAAGAGAACCACTCAGGTAAATTGCAAAGGCTCATTTTATTGCTTCACGGTCATAAAGTTAGAAAGCCTCCGGCCAAAAGTTAAAAGTTCAGGAAACAAAGCCGGAAAAGCGATAAGCATTCATGGAAATTCAAGCATTTTAATGGACACAAATTTACAAAAGAGTATTTTTTTTATTTTTTTTTACCTAGTCTAAAATATACCTGATATTAAAAGAATATTTCAGACATAAACTTAATGAATGTTTTATGATATATTTTATCAATTAAAAATAAAATAAATAAAACCAAGCCTGGGTTACAACGAAGTGACACATTTACTACCAATTTCATGTTAATAAATCTTAATTGATTCTGCCTAGGGATTTGTCGATTTCTTAGGTATCGATGGAACCTTAGATTTTTTCTCCATGTTGACAGATCTTATAATAATTACGGACGAGTACGATAATTTTGTTGTCTTTAGCTGTGTTGAATTTAAGATAGGTTTAGGATACCTATTTATGTAAATATCGTGTACCGATTCTTAATGATAAAAAAATTATATAATTAATTTCTAGCAATAAAGCTATTTCTGTGTACTCGATCGACACTTCTGGATCCAGCACTATGTTCACAGACGAAACATTGCTACTAAAAGCCAAACGTCAATTTGTTTAAGAAAAGTATTCACAGATTTACATTGAAGAATTAGGATCTAGCTAAACTAAAGCATCAATTTCTGCAAATGGTAGTAGAAACATAAGCAAATGTGATTTTTCGTCAGTTTTAACAGTCTTCTCTAAACAGTCTCATTTCAAGCTAAATTCTAATTTGAACTTGATCGGCCCTAACAAACCTTAAAGACAAAGTTCATTCATACTGATTTTTCAACCCTAATACACAAAAAAACAACATTAATTATAATTGTGTACTTAAATATCAAATGCATTTTATTAGTTGCAATTTATTTTAAAATTAAAATTAAACCCAGAAGATATCGGAATCAATAATTGATTTTCTGTTAACATGAAACAAACAGGAACATTTTTTTAATGTACACTTACATTTTAAAAATGTTATACTAAAAGTAAAATGAACTTGACCCCTTTTTAAACCTACTTACCATATTTTCCCAATATTGGAGCCGGATCATAAAACCATAAGTTTTCAAAGCAGAGCTAATAATTATTTAATTTTTAATCACTCACATTAAATAAATAATAAATTGAAACATGGTAAAATAAAAGAAAAAGACATTTGAGATTTTTATAAGTATTAAGTTATTGGACATAAAAATAGTTTTACGATTGACTGACGTAGAATACACACACATCAGTAGTGGGTCAGTAGCTTAACTTTCCCGCAAGAAAGGCTAAGGTATGGGAAAGTAGTGAGTTGGCGCTATTGTTCTAATTCGGTCATGTAACAGTCGATGCCTTGTCTAAGAGAGGAATAGAAAACGGCTTAGAGATCCTAAAACATTAAAATGACACAGAAAAAATAAAACTAAAAATATTAAAAAACAACATGAATTTAAAAAAAAAAAAAAAAAGACGCGAAAAAGTTTTCATTAATTTATTTAATTCACATTATTCTGGATTATAACAACTTCCCTATAAAAAATATAAATCTGACAACTAAGTCCAATAAGTGATAAACCACAAGTGTATTCTTTTTTTTTTAATGTTTTACGATAAAATCATTAATAGCAAAATAACTGCTACATCTGTAACGTAAATTTTTTGTAAAGGGGCACTAAATCATAAATGGGTGTAATTTACATTTATTAATTAAAATATATTTCTTAGCTTCTCTACAATTGGTTTCAATTTATACAATTGAAAAAGCTCAGAATCTGAAAGGAAATAAAATTCTAACAGTTTCAGGAAATAGCTCTAATTTTATAACCAGATTTTGATCAAGTTCATAATTCAAAATTAGAAAACACTAAGTAATTATAAGTAATATATATTCTAATCTTGATTTAATGTGAACCCTATGTGAACCCTGCTCAAAATGATGGAATTTGTAGTGAAATCTTTCCTATGAGAGGTTTTTCCGTTAAATTTTATTTTTATTATATAAAATATATGAACTTTTTTTTATTATACTCACAAAAAAATTAAAAACTGGAGCTAAAATGTAATAACTAACAGCATCAACGAGTTTTGCGGTTACTATGGTAACGGTAACTAAATAGAGTCAACGTGACGGAATCTAGGTGACATTGCCCAGTCTTTTTCATTTAACCTCTCACGACGTAATGCATTATGAGTAAAAAAAAAAACAAAAAAACAAATTCCAATAATATAAATTAATTTTAAATTATAATTTTAACGCTGTTTTAAATTAATAATGATATGTAAAAATTAATTATAATTAAAAACTTATGACTTAATTAACTAACTTATGAGCCAAAATTTTAAACAATTAAAAAATTAGTTTGCTTCTCTATAGACAGTACAACCAACGCTAGACTTTTAAAATGATACAGCGATTGTTTTTATTTTAATTTTTCACATAATAGTCCCAAAAACACCGGAAATACAACCAATTTATAAAGATATTATTTAAGAAATGTTTATATTATTTTATTATAAACTTTATTTTAACAAAAAATGTTTTTGTACAGTTTAAAAAATCATTTTTTTTATTAAGAAAAAAAAATCTTTAAACAAGATAACATTTCAGAGAGGCGCTTTGTAAAAAAATATTAAGAACCAATACAATATTGATCAGTTTAATGCAATTTCAAAATGCTATTTTTTTTTTTTTTTATCTTAATTAATCTTTATTTATAACTGTCAAACATATAAAATGACAACTTGAAATTTGAAAAAAAAGTATGTAGCTAGTATTTGGGGGTATCTAGGGTTTGAAAACATAGATAACATTTTTAGAATAAAAACAACGTGCCGGGTAAAAAAAAATAGTTTTTCGACCTTTTTTTTTTTTTATTTTAAGATATTAAATATTTTCAAATACTCCCATACTTACTAGACAAGCGTTCAAAGTTCCCAATTAATTACAATAGTCATTTAGATGACAGTAATTAGACCAATTTGGGCATACGGAGTAGAGCTTTAGGGCTCCACTAAATATTTATTCTTCTTCTCTTGTCCAATCCTTAGTATACAAAATCCTTCGTAAAATCCTCAATGCTTCTTATTAGATCACGAATAAACTTACTCATAATGATCTAGGTGTCCCATATGTTGCAGATTTGGCACAAACAAGATATATAACCCTTCCAAGACAAGCTACACACCCACTCGAATCCACTAGATTCACAACTTACTTCATACTCGATTACTTACTTCTCACGTCTGCAAAGAAGTTGGCCCAAGGACTTTCTAATGTATAATATTTATTGAAATGATATTAATGAGTAGATATTCACAAGTTATTGAACATGTCATTGTAATCATTTCACCGCAAATTTACTTAATGTATACAGTTGTAAATATCAATAAAGAATAAATATAAAAAAAGATACTTAATACAGGCATAACACGCTCTCAATACATAAATACACTATTACAAAGTATTCATTACAAAGTATCAAACGTTAACTCGAGTAGCTAAATCAGCAGGAACAGGTGACTGTAAGTTGAGCAACCAGGAAAGTAAGTCTGGACTTTCCAGTTGTAACAGATAACTGTGACTGCTATGATTAATCGGATCATCACAGAACAAACTTTCCAACAACCGCAAACCGCCACATAACTAACCCACAGGTGCAGTTTGTATTCCTCATGAGTTAGCAACTCAAACACAAAATGGAAAGCTAAACCGCCAAATTGATTCTATCATTATAGCTTCGTAATATCATCTGAGGAATTTTTGAAAAAAACCTAAGGCAGCTAAATATAGGCAACTCATAGGAAGGCTAGATATCTATTGATCTAAGGATATCTAAAATTAATGAAGAAAATTATATAAGCAGGAAAAATGAAAGTTAAAAACAAACAGATTATCTAACAAAAACATCAATTTGACGATATAGATTTATATTTTACTTTACCTTCATTTATTCAAATCCTTACAATACAAAATCTTTCATAAAACCCTCAACGCTTCTTATTATGTCACGAATAAACTTATCCATAACGATCTCAATATCCCATATGTTTCTAAATTGGCCCAGAACAGATACCTATACATACCCATTCGAATCCACAAGTCTCCCAAATTGCATCCCACTCGATTTCCGATAGCCCTCCAAAGCATCTGAAAAGAAGATGGCCAAGGGAACGTATAGTGTAGAACATATATTGCAGTGTTACTATTGGGTAGTTTCTTTACAAGTTATTGAAATGTCGTTATAACATATTTTTCTATCTCATTTACTTGTATGTATAGTATGCAGTAGAAAATATTTAAAAAATACTGAGAAATACAAATTAAAATTAATGGATTGAATGATGCTTTTGAAGTGGCGCTGGAATCCTAGAGACTGATTGGTCCCTGAAGATTTCCTTATTCATCACTTAATAATGTCGGGAATACATTCTTTTTTGTAGTAATTGTATCATAAATCGATTTTTTTTCATTTATAATCATCCGGTCCTGAAGAAAAAAGTTGCAAAAATAAATATGATCCTTCTTTTCCTCGATCCTTCGATTATATTATTTAAGAAAGAGGATAGACACGAGGAAACTAATACACAGAGCTAACTGTTTCAACTTTGGTTTACTATAAGGTATTAAAAGAGTTTATCTATCATACACATCCTCTCCAAAACTGTTTTCTGTTGTCAGTCATCGATACGGATAAAACACATTGTTTTTATTAGTAAGTTGTTATATACTATATAAAAATGTTATATACTAAAAGTTGTAGATCATTACATTTTGTACAAGATAGGATTTTTAAAGTAAAAATTTGCTCATTCCTACTCTGAGATATGTGAAAAATACAAAAATTGTTGGTAGATTTTGGATAAACTGTGTTAAAAAGGCAAAAAAATCACAATTAGTAAAGGGGAATGAATTTCGAACCTTGAACTCAAAAAATTAAAAGATCTGACTGCTGCAAATTGTTCACCACACTTAGCTTTTTAGTTAGGTTTGCCATAAAAGCGTGTTTTTTTAAACTATAATTTTTTTGTATAAATAAAGTAGTCTTCATGGAAAAAAAGAACCTTATTCAGAACATTTATCAGTTTTATTGTAAATTAGAAAAAATAACAACTTTAAATTGACTTGAGCCCTTACTGCTTGAACATTACTACGCCTTACAGCTGAGGGACGGAACCACTAAATGAAGCCGGTCAAGAATAAATTATACTTTATGTGAATTATAATGTCAATAATAATGATTGGCATTCAAGGCTACGGAGGAAGCTTATCCTACTTCTTTGTTCTTCATAGCATACCCTCACCGCATACGTTCCACTTTTATAATTACTCTTTGAATAGCATAACTGACATTCCATTCACAGGATCATCACAACCACAAAGGAGGACACAAAATGTTAAAATTATAAACAAATTAAATAAA
Organism: Euschistus heros; assembly: GCA_003667255.2. NCBI lineage: Eukaryota > Metazoa > Arthropoda > Insecta > Hemiptera > Pentatomidae > Euschistus > Euschistus heros. Next base: position 1,048,115 of record RCWM02000059.1, read on the forward strand.
AACTAATTTTCAAATATAATTGTCATGGTCAACATTGCAGTGTTACTCATTAACCTCAAATTAATTTTAAAAATATATATATAGTACAATAAGTTGGTTATAAGAATAAATCAAAGAGATGTGATAGGTCTTTTCTATGGTGAAAGGTTGGACGAATATATATTACAAAAATAGCCGATCCCCCTTCCCCACACTCCGATTCCCTTAACCACACTCCCAGCTATTTCAGGGTTCGAGTAATGCACATTTCCATACTCCATATTTCCTTGAGATCTATTTCCCTGATAGTACGGGACTATTTTCCCAAACCGGGACCGATCTAAACAATTCCATTTCTTAACTATGCTCTCGGAAATTATAATGATGTGAAGAAGAGAGGAGTATATTTCATCCTGATCACAAAAAAATTATAATTTCAAGCTTTAAATAAAAAACTTTAACATTTTTTTTCTTCTGCACCTAGGTAAGTAGTCTAATTACTCAATGCCTGAAAAAACAACCACTATATTTTGCTCTGGAGAAAAAAAACTTAACAAAAATAAAGAAGGGAATATTATTAACTTTTTTAATGTGCAAGACTACAGATCAAACTAGTTATTTTAAATAAAAACTTTATTAATCAAGACCTCACTGTCAGGGAATAAATTAGTTGATCCCCTTTCCCGGTCAGTTTCCCGGAAAGGTATTCGATACCCCTAACATTCTAAATATAATCAATAAACAACCTGTTATAGAATTTCCACATTGGCCAACTTTTAATTACACATCACAAACCTGCAATACAACACATTTAAGTACAATATCAAAATTTAGCAATTTCACAATTTTCCTGAAAAACAGTTTCTTTATTTAATTTTCATTAATTGTAGAAAAAACAAAAAGGTTTGGTGTTTTGCTGAGTTCTGAAATTCTGCTCCATATGTTCAGAGTGGTTTCAGTAAAGTGTAATAGTTAAGTAAAAGTTATTATTTATTTTTTTACTATTGAAGATTTTTTTACAACTATTTGTCATATATCTTCACCAAAAATAAGTTGGTTCCATTTTTGTCTGTCCAACCGTCTCCCTCACACATTCCCCTGTTCATGATTCCTTCCATGAGGCCCTCAACCCAACGTCTCCTAGCGACCTTTCTTCCGTTTTCTTTCCGGGCTTTATTCAAAAATTCTTTTTAGCCTTCGTTCCTCTCCCATCCTTATAATATGCCCAAACCACTTTAGCCTTATAGTCTCCTCATTTAGAAATAAAGTGTATAAGGTAAATTAGATAAATTTCGGACACCTATATACCCAGAAAATGAAGAGTTGATATTATCGACTTGCCAGTTCTTAATTTTTTTTTTAATTCTGGGAGCTTAATCTAAATACGTCCTTTGTGCAGATATAGGTTGATCTGAAATCTTGTACATAATTTTTTGAAGGTACTGACAAGGGGAGGACACACTCAGTCTCTCACGGATCTTGTTGGCAATTTTTTTGGAGGTTCCTGGTCAAAAAATATTAAACGCGTATTTTGCCGTTCCGACCAATGGGCCCTAGAAGCCGAGAAAAAAAATAAAATAGCATTAAACTAATTTATTTTTTATCTCGAGTTTAAAAAAATGATATCGACATGATTCTTGCACCTAGATTTTCAGTTTTGATTGCGAATTAAAGGAAAAATACAGTCGCTCCATAGATTTTGGTTTAGGTTAATAAAATTCTTAGAAAAATGATTAGTTTTTCAAGCAAACTACCTCTATAGATTTTTTGACACAAAAATTGAGGTCAGATTTTAATTCAGCACCCTAAAAAATATTAAAAAACGGTTATTCAACAAAATCAAAAAATATCATTTTTTTCACCCTCTTCCAGGAAAATGAAATTTTAAAACCGATTATTGGTTACATACCTTTAAATCGTCATTACTTTGTCATGCAATTCACTGGTTGGTATCGCTGGAAAGAGGAGGGTCTCAGCTTTCTTTTGATGTATATAAATGTAAAATTCGATGAACAAATACATTTCAAGCGTATTACCACCCTATATTTTGTGTAAAAAAATAAAGTTGATACGTTAAACCGTCTAAGCGTAATTCATGTTTTTATCAATTTAAACAAAAGTTGCCTACCCCTGACCAAATGGGTTTGGTCTTTGAAGCTTACAAACTTTTATTTTTCTATTTGGATGAAATTTCGTATTTAAGGTGTTCTCTTGAATGCTGAATTCGAATCCGATATCGGTTCTTGTGAAAAAATTATATTGAATATACTTCAGTTGAAAAATTTTAGCTTTTACACTATAAAATGTGATAGAAAATTCTTTTAGCCCTAGAATTCCGTCTCAGCACCCTCAAAACTCAGGAAACGTATGTATATATATATAGATATATATATATAAAAAAAAAAAAAAAAAAAAAAAAAATATATATATATATATATATATATATATATATATATATATATATATATACACTAATTGGAAAAAAATAATTTGTTACTTTAATTATTATTAAAATAATTACAATTATTAATTATTTATTGTAATGATAACTTATTACAAATTAATATTTACATTATATACAGACAGAACCACATATTAGATTTGATTGTTAAGTATTTACAATTTTTATTTTATTTTGCAGTTGAACATGTTAAAATATGATTGTGATAGTTGACATCAAAACATTATAGCAATAACTGCCTCACTTCCGTTGCTGACAGGATTTTGTTGAATATAATGAAAATGAAATTGTAATGTAATAAGCTTCAGTTATTAGAACCCAGTAAACAAAGATTACAAAAAGGGTTAGAGATGTGTTCTGGGTTTGAAAAATAAAATAAAAATTGTAAATACTTAAAAATCAAATCTAATATGTGGTTCTGTCTGTATATAATGTAAATATTAATTTGTAATAAGTTATCATTACAATAAATAATTAATAATTATAATTATTTTAATAATAATTAAAGTAACAAATTATTTCTTCCAATTAGTATATATATATATATATATATATATATATATATATTTTTTTTTTTTTTTTTAATTGATATCTATATATATACATACGTTTCCTGAGTTTTGAGGGTGCTGAGATGGAATTCTAGGGCTAAAAGAATTTTCTATCACATTTTACAGTGTAAAAGCTAAAATTTTTCATAGAAGAATCGATGATTGATTGTCAATTTACGACAAGAAGTAGGAATTAAAAAAATTTACCAATACTTGCATAAAAATATATGGAAATTTAGAAAATATAGAACACCTGTAATATTTTAAGATTCCGTGTTGCGTTTACTAAACTTAAGAAGCAACTGAAAATTTATTCTTGTCTATCGAAACTCTTATGGATTCAGATTTCTCTAATGCAGGGGTTTCTAATCTGGGGTTAGGGGAGTGAAGACGAATCAAAGGAAGGCGCGAGTACAGTTAAAAATAAAAAAAAAATTCTCGCTTAGTAAAAATTTCAGTCCACGATTTATTAAGACTAAATTTATACTGTATATTTTTATTATTAACTATGATGTTTAGAAAATTGCAACAATCCAAAGGAATGAAACATCCTGGTTTATTAAATAAATAGATATTCATTCAAAGTTTGTAAACATGAAATAATAACCGACAGCTTGAAAGGAATTGTTTTACCCTGAATCAAATGTTTGCCATTCAATATGCATTGCTAACAATGCATGTCACAGAAAACTATATATAAAAACTAGCGAAAAGTATTTTCGACACTTGTGGCAACAAAAACAAAGAATTAGTACAAATTTGATGTTGCTAGTGACTTGTGTTGTGCCCTTACTTAAACGGAACCAAGAATAGATATTAGTTAAGAAAATTTTCATCCATAAAAAAAAACTAACTTATTTTTCTCGTTCCAGATTTACATTGGAACTTACAATGATTATTCTTGTGATACTAAAAATAAGTGTTTCCATTTCAATGTAATACTCTTATTTTTTATTTATTCTTTTTTTTTTCTGTGCCCGTTAAATTTATTGTATATAAGAGGGATGGAGGGTTTCGTTTCATCAAGAGGAAAAATAAGCCGTGGAAAAATAAAGTTTAGGAACCCCTGTTCTAATACAGGAACAATAAAAACATTCAATTTCCAATATAATATGATGATTATTACAAAATCAAATGGTGATTTAGTAATAACGATTCGTATAGACTACTTACAAGCAGTTTCAAAAAAACTAAAACAAATTGATAGGTGGCTTTAAGTCTGAATATACGTTTAAAAGGCTGATAAGAAGTTGGATGTATGTATTTTCAAATGCTCAGGGGTTCATATATTGCTATTATTGTGTAATGGGTGTGATTTCGCATCACAAATAACCCGTAAAAGTCTTGTTCTGAGGCAAAAAAAATTACACTCCTGAAAGATATCATACGATGAAGAGGACTAAGATCCTATTTCTCTTGTATTTTATGCCGTCATGAAAAGGCGGAAGATGTTTAGAGAGAACATTTAGTTAGTAAAAGCGAACACAGTAGGTTTGCCCTTAAAGATGTCAAACCCGACGAAGAGTGAGCTGGGATAAAGACCCAGGAGACGATGCACCAGCGGCTGGAGAGAGGATCCAGCATCGATTTCTTCCCCTACACCCCCTCCCCCACTCCCACCCCTCTCGAGAGGGGCACGAGGTGGAGGCCGAAAAACAATTTCATGTCTCTTCTCATCTGTCTGTCTGTATGCCGTAGTACCAATACCGCTAGAAATAAGTCTTAATTTTTGCTTAATTGCAAATTATAACGTGATATGTTTAAGTAGCATCGTAACTTAAGGAAGTAACGGTACACAAGCAAGTATTGTTAATAGGCAAAGTAATAAACAGGAAAAAGTTATTATTAGTAATTCATAAATAATTAGATCCAAGAGTCCTAATAAGCAACTTAAAAATAAAGTGCCTATCGTTTGCAACTATTGTTTCTGTTTTTCTTCAAATGATGGAACTGAACTCTATAGATTTTCAAGGTAATAAAGAAAAATGAGAAATCAGCAGGTAATGAGTTTACTATTCAAAAGGATCTAAATTTTCAATTCGATGTTCCACAACTAAAAAAATAAAGTGGATAAAATCTGGGAGGAATTTAAAAAAATTAAAGATATCAAAAATGTTTCGAAAATAATTAATAAATATTAAAAAGCTTAAATGTGTAGTTTCATAATAATAAAAGGAATCTGAAATATATTTTAAAAATCAGTTTAAAATGAATACTGACAGAGATTAAATTTTTTTTTTTTTTTTTTAAAACTGTTGGAGACTGTTTTTTTAAATTCTTTTGAATTATGAAATATTAATTTTTTTTTTAAATATATTTTTTATTTATACCAATAACATAAAAAAATAATAAATAGAAACAAAATAATAATACCGACTTAATTGTAATATTTAAACTTCTCACATAATGTTTTTTTTTTCTTTTACTGTTTCTTGATATTTACAACTGAATACATATTTACCATAAGTAAATTTGAAGAAACTATTATAATAACATGTAAAGAACCATTCACTAGTAGCGCTTCAATAAAAATTCTACATTAAAAAGGTCTCTCGGTCATCTTTTTTTCAGACACCTCAGAGGATTATTGGTAATTAAGTCTATAGCAAGTTGGAAGACTATTGGACTCGAGTGGGTATTCTCAAAAAAATTATACTTATATTTAAATTTAAGTCCCAATGTTTTTTATCTATTAAACATTGACCAGCAATTTAATAATTTATATGCACAAATCTTTCAATACATTTTGTATTTTCTTGAAGTCCATTTTAATTAAACTAGGTTTCAGGAACTATGAATTCAATTGGTTTGAATCTTCACCGATATTTGGTAAATTGAACTTAAACTCTAGCCTAAATTCGTCAGATTTAAAGAGAAAAAAAATACATATTTTTCATCGTTTGCATACTTAGTAGGAAAATTCAACATAGAAGGTATTGGTTAATAAAAAAAAAAATCTAAAAGCTTATTTGTATCTTGGAAATATATACTTATAATAAAATAATTTAGTGATACATCCAAGTAATTCATAATTATGACACAACCCTTAAAATTATTTTATATTGTTATTATTAATTATTATTAGGGATCAATTTCTTAATATTATTAGTATATATATATATATATCTTTATCTGCAGATAATTGCGACTAAATGTAATACGTCAGTAATAAATATAACTAATCAGCTGAAAGCGAAATAACGGATTGCGAAATATCGTTATCTAATATTAATTGATGTAAAATTTTATTTATCTCATTTAATTTACACGATCAAGCACTCTCATCCACTGATAAGCGGATTAATTGAAACAGATTATTTCATGAGCAGGCTATGAAATAATTATAGCATATTTAAAAGTTAAATTGCAGGTGTTTCCAATACTCATAATTAAATAAGGGAAAATTGTTATACCAAGGACAACTTTAGTTTACAATTTGTGTAAACAGGGAAATTAAAAATGTTATTAATTCAAAAAATATTTCATAATTATATGGCAAGTGATCCATGGTATAAGATGGTGTTTTACCATAAATCACACCCAGTTATAACTAGGATATACAATAACACATACGCATGCACCTTGGATTAACCCAACAAAACAGCGTAAGCAAAAGAAACAATTTAGAGTTGCAAAATATAATTTATAATACACGAGAATGTGATTTTCCAGTGAAAATTCCAATTCTATTTATAGGAAAGCGTTGTGAATACAGTTATAATGAAAAACATCATAATAATAAACACCATGTACATCAGATCAGTGTTTCATGGTACAGGAGGATATAATATGTAGATTAAAATATGGCGATCCTTATGGATTATGTACAAACATAGGAACATGTTTTACTCACCAGAAAACACTAAATAAGCTGAAATACAAAGAATTTTCAAAGTTGGTAAGAAACATTACTTTTTACTTAAAAAAAAAAAAAATCATAATTGCTCTCATAACAAACAAAAACAGTCTTTTACAAAAAAAAAAAAAAAAAAAAAAAAAAAAAAAAAAAAAAAAAAAAAAAAAAAAAAAAAAAAAAAAAAAAAAAAAAAAAATTAAACCCAGTTGGTTTAAAGAAGCGGAAAAGGATCCGGAAGAACTACAGATCACTGAAGTAATGTTGAAGAGCCAAGACCATAACCAAAGACAAAACAAAGAGGTTCCAAGCTAAGATCAAACATCAGAAAACCGATTCAGATATCAGAGGAGGAAAATAAGAGATCAGTTAGAATGAAAAAGTATTGGAAGAAAAAGAAAGCAAATGCATCCTGGAAGTGATTGATCAAACGTACCCCAAAGTCGGGTGATGCGAAAAAAATAAATAGGTTTCTAATAAACTATAGATAAAAAATAAATAAATAAGCATACATCAATATGAAATAGTGATCCAAGGAATACAACGTTCACAATAAAACAGACTACACAGTCAATTATAATGAAAGATAAATGAAATCTTCTACGACTACAACCCTTGATTTAGTTCTACAATACTTTGTTAAGTCGTACTTTTTCTAGAATAAAGGTTAAGCTAGGAGATAATTTGGCTAAAAAACATTCAACCGCCAGATTTTTCCCCATAAAGAGACTGAGTACGCCCCAGACTCCTGACCCCTTGGTCGATTCATGACAGATAATAAATAATTATCTTCCTCAGCCCGAATCGAACCTGGTTACAAAAGCTTACATATACAGATCCGTCAATCGCTTATAATAGCATTTATAAAATAAATAATGAAATATATTCATAACGAAACAGCCTATTTTAATTGATAGATCATTTGGACTCACTGTCCTTCTAGATATTTTAAGTGCGCCAACTACCGAACCAATTGAAACGTGTACCTTTTAATAGGGCCATGACACAGAGGCGACTTAAAGGTTGCCATTCTTTTTCAATCAGAGGTCAGGGAGAGATTTCACCTGATATAAATATAAATCTGAATCGAACTATATAAGGTATAGAGGCATTGTTCAGGCACTACCTAGGCCATATCTTAATCAGAATATCATGTATATGCAAATAGATTTTGTTCAATACTCAATCAACCAACATAAGGAAGAGGAATTAATTTTTAAAAATTTGTCAATTACTAAATGTGATAAATGAGGTAAATAAATAGACCTCTTTATTCCTGCATATTCTGTGTTCATAAGAGACACATACTAATTATTTCTTACATTTAACAAAGATCGGTTTTAAATTCATTTCAGAACATTGGGCTTTTAAATCAAATCGGTATTTATTATATTGGTAATAAACCCAACCGTGGGTCCATGTTACTAACCATGGTGTGATAAAGAACAGTTTACAGAAAAATATTTTTTTCCTTTAACCTGTAAAGACTGTGTTCCTCTCGGTACTATTTTAGGAGATTTGTAATCTCCTCCAAAATATTAGGCCGTAATTTTTTAGTAAATATTTCTTAAAACCTAAAATCACTAAAAATAAGAACTAATTTTTCAAGAGGTACATACAATACATTCAAACCCTAAAGAAAAAAACAATCTTTTATAGCAAAACTTTTTTCAACTTCGTATGTGCTTTATTTAAAAAATTAAGTGATTGCAATAAAGTTATAATTATTTTTTTATTATTTGTATTTGTTGTATTATCGAAGAAGAGAAAACGTTTAACCCCATCCCCTATGTCTGAAAGATGTATTTATTATGGATTTATGAACGAAACAACCAGAACAGCTAAATTTTGTAATATTGGCTACGATTCATCCGAAAGTATATATTTCCTGGAGGATTTTTGTATTCTCCACATCTCACCTATAGACCGCTTATATAACAACGAAATGAATTGAACCTCTTAAAAATATAATCCCAAGTACATTTCTTTCTCTTTTTACATAAAAAGTAAATTAGTCGAGATATCAGTACATCCGATATATTCCTTTTGTCGTAGAATTATGACAGCAAATAATTCGTGATTTTTCTTAAATTCACGGAACTACGATACTACATAACAAACACATAGAACGGATAATCAGCAGTGTTGAAACGCTTCATAGCTACAACAGTTCGTTAGCCGGAATCGTTAATCGTTCGTTGGGGCGGTTGTACAATGGCAATTCGATAGGTCCATTATGAAACAAACGTTCTATCTGATCATTCCTAACTCTCTCTAAAACTGAGTTGAGAACTTTTAATCAATGTGAGTTAGATAGTCAGGAATTTTTTCGACAATTGTCTACAACATAATTAGCTGTATAATTAAAGAAAACCAATGTAACAGAACGCCCTTGACAAGCGGAAAATCGGGTAAGGTACAGAGGATCACGAATAGCGATTATTTATTTAGTTTTATTTAAATAAATAAATATTTAAAACTGTGGTAATATTACGAGTATATACTTCAGCTAGTCTAAAGTAAAAACTTTTTAAAAAAACAAAGTAAATGGACACATTTTGAAAGATACAGAGGAGAAGAAACCGTTTTAGGCAGACTAAGCATTTGCGGTCTACAAAACTGTAATAAGACCAGTTGTGACTTATGGAAGCGAGTGCTGGGTGCTGACCCAAGAGAATGAGAGGTTGCTGAGGATTTGGGAAAGGAAGGTCCTCAGAAAAATCTTCGGTCCGGTGAATAACCACGGGAATTGGAGAATAAGAACCAACCTGGAGCTGGGACAATTGTTCGGTGAACCCAGCATCATTTGAATAGTCAAAGTAGGCAGATTAAGGTGGCTCGGTCATGTGCAAAGGATGACGGAAGATAGACTTCCAAAAAAGATGATGAACGGCAGGCCGGGAGGAAAAAGATTGAGAGGAAGACCAAGGCTGAGATGGCTGGACAACGTTCAAGATGACCTACGAAAACTGGGTGTGAATGGTTGGAGGAGGAAGGCGGAAGATAGACAGGAGTGGCTGTCTGTACTTGGTGAAGCCAAGGTCCGACTAGGACTGTAGCGCTCAATTATAAATATAAAAACAGCATTTATTGACCATTGCGTTTGCTCTTACGGATGGATGTCTTCAGCGTTATTTAGAAGCCCCACATATCGAAAAGTAAAGATTTGCGAACTTTGATGACATCTGGATCGGCATCAAAACAACTTGGAATTTTATAGTTATTGAAATTGAGAACTGTATAATACATCTAAAAAATGCCATAAACTAGGAATTTAATAACATGGCTATGAGCAATACTGATTCTATCTATAAGGATCACTCCAATAAAGTTCTAAATAAGTTCTCGATATCATCTTTTCAGACTATCTCGAGAGTCGAACGAAAAAGAGACAAGTTGTCAGACCAGAGGTTTTAAATAGATATAGAGTTTATCATGAAATGATATCCATGTTATTTGTTGTAAATCAATATTATAGGTATTAAGATATTGTATAGTTAGTGGAGTACCTAAGCTTAACTCCTTATGTAGAGATGTGTAGAGAAGAGTTTCGAATAATTTACCTAGAAGTAGCTTGTCTAGCTGTTATGTGGAATCTGGGTAACAGGAAAAGAAAAAAGAAATATGTTTAAGAGTATCTGTTGAAACAGGCATCCTCGACATTATTTCGAAAAAAAATATTTTAATAATATCTAAATTCTAATATGAAAATTGTAAAGGTATATGCATCTAAATTCATAGAGATTTAGAATGATTATATTATACAATAGAATGAAAAATATATTAAAATAACAGGATGAAAGTAATATTTTTTTTTTTTATCTCAAAAAAATCATTTTGTAAAATATATTTCAGCGGAAAACTACTCGGTGGGCTCAAGGAAAATTAAATTTGGAACAGAGTTGGGAATTCCAGTGAACGATACGATATAATCCTGAAACTATTTCTTGAAATAACGCCAATATATTTTCTTAATAGTAAATTATATAGAAAATGAATACGCATTTTTTTTTTCTTTCTTTACGTGTGGTTTACGGTAAGAATCTGAGGAGCAAATAGTTTAAAAAATACTAACAGCTTTAGGATAACAAACTAACAGAGAAATTGACGGCGTTGAAAATTGGCAGTTAAGGTGGAATCGTATCTTCCATCAGAGGATATAAGAGGGGAAAGTGTGGGACTGAGTTCCCAAGGTATTCTTGGTCTTATTCAACTCTTGTCATCGAATATAATATGAAGAAAACATGTTACCAGTTTACGCCAGAAAAAAAAAAGTTTATATTATAAAAATATATTATATTATTTATTTAATGATATTTGTAATTGTGAAAAGATAAAATTAGTAAATTAGCAGAACTGTGAATTAATGGCATGTCAATGACTTGTGAAGCAATTATCCAGCACTTCAATAAAAGTTCTATACAACAAGGTCCCCATGCCATCTTCTTTTCAGACGCCAAGAAGAATCACCGGGATTACAATGGAAGCAAATTGGGAGATTAGAGGATTCAAGTGATTTGGAGTTTATAATGGAAGGAATCTACTTTGGGCCAAATCAGCAACATATTAATAAGTGGTATAATAAGGAGCATTGGGAATTTTTTTCAGGATTATAAATTGTAAGGATATGATACGAGATGAATAGGGATAAATTAACAACTGTTAGTTCAATATAAAATAGCGAGCACTAAATTAGTTTAAATATATTCAAATAAACAAATAATACACCGTCAGTGACTCTCATATTCATAAACAACAAAAAACCTTACAATGTATTTTTTCTCACCTCCTAAATGTATTTGCAATCTTAGGGAAAAAACACTTACACATTTATGAAGAACTTATTTTATATTAAAAAACACAATAAATTTATAATAATATATTTTATCAGAAACAATGAATAAATATAAATCATTTTAATTTATACGACGTTCATTTTCATACAGTTTGATAATTCATCATTTTAACATGTAAAAATATAAATAATATTTTAATGGGTATCTACTGCAATTGCCTCATGAAGCCGCTTTGGCGTTGATTCCACAAGTTTTTTGGTTGCACCTCGAGTTTAAAATCAGTTAGCTGTTTTCTTGGGATACCGGGATTGTTTTACTAAACCCCTTCAAAATATATATTTAAATATTCAGATAGTTACATCATTTACTTCAACGACATTTACTATCTGAAGATTTTTTGAATATTTTAAAAACTCCATCGCAATGCCGACCGACCTTCACGATAACTGTATCTATTTAAAATACATACCGAAACTCATTTTACTTCAGTGTCACATTTATCATTCGTAAAGAAACTAATGACGTTTTCAAGTACAAACAACAAGTGTAAACACTTTAGGAACATACAAACTTTAAACATCCAACTTATTTCAATTGAGTCGATAATTTCTTTTTTTATTATTATGAATCCGTTAGAATTTTTTTATTTATTTAAATAAAGCTTATAAAGTAACTAGCACAAGGAGTTTCCAACAATATTAAAAATAATAAATAGGGGTTAAAAGGGTATTGTTGATATTATTTTTAAAAATAAAAAATAAGCAGATTAATTAATTTATATAATAATAATAAAAGGCAAACAGAGCCCGAAGGCTCGATGCCGACACCACCAACCGTTGTTGAGGCAACACCTCCCCTCCCTCCAACCCACTCCCTCGAAACTTTTAATTTATTTTTATACCAGTTACAGACTACTTCAACATTTACTAGACAAACGATCAAAGCTCCCAATCAATTACAAAAGACTCATTTACATGACTGTGATTAGACCTATTTGGGCGTACGGAGTTGAGCTTTGGGGCTTCACTAAACCATCCAATTCATCTCTTTATCCAATCTTTGCAATCCAAAATCCTTCGAAATATCCTGAATGATCCTTACTTTGTGACCAATAAACTATCCATAAAGACCTTGTGTTCCTTATGTTGCTGATTTAGCCCAGACCAGATACTAACCTTCCATAGTAAGCTCCAAAACCAATCTAATCCACTAGTCCCAACTTGCTTCCCACTCCATTCTTGATAATTCTCCGAGGAGTCGGAAAAGAAGATGGCCTAGAGACCTTTTAGTGTAGATTTTATCGAAGTGCTACTTGTGAGTAGTTCTTCACAAGTTATTTACATGCCATTGTATTCACTATCAACACATTTACTTGATGTCTATGTTTTTGTAAAGTTGTAAATATCAATAAATTTTTTAAAAAAATATACCACAAATTTTTTTTTTTATTACTTTGTAATTTAGTTTTGCAATATCATAAACTAACACTGACTAAATAACTAAACTAAATTAAAACTGAAAAATATATATTTTTTCCTACCATATTCTTCGTAATGAGAAGGATGCAATACAAATTTATAATTGTGCCATGCCCTCAAGAGCTCTTGAGAATAAGAATGCACCCCCTTGAGGCCATAACTTTTGTAGCACCAGTACAGAAATAATGAAATGATATTTTTACAAGAACTAAAAATAAATAAGAACAAGCAAAAATAATAAAAACAGGCAGCTAATGTTCAGCAGTCAATGAACATTAAATTAAAATATAACGAGTCCGTCAAAAAGTCCTAGCGTTCATTCACCTTTGTTTTTACAAAGGTAAAAAAAATAATATTAAAGTGATATTTAGAAATGGCTCAATGTATTTTTCCTTTATTTTATTATTTCTTCAGCGATAGAAAAAAAAGAGTGTCCATCTGAGATCGCCATATAAAGCTGTACCCTTTTCCATGAAGGTCCAATGCTATGGCTGGTGCCATACGTGTTATACAAAAATAGTTTGCGCGCTTTCGTACTGGAAAGATACCGAGCGCACAGAGGTTCAAAACCTGACTCTAGTGGGGACAAAATTTATTCTTGAATTTGAAAACGTGAACATATACAATGAAATGAAAATAAATTTTATTCTGGGGCCATTGCCCCTAAAGAATAATTATAATAAACAATTAATGTATGATTTAGAAATATAATAAAGGCAAGAAAAATAAAATAAAAAATTAAATTAAGGAATTGAACAGAAATTTAAATTACAATATAAAGTAATTAAAGTAATAATAGATGTTTTAAAAATATCACACGAAAAACAAATTACATCTTAAGGTTAGAAATTTAAAATAAACTACAAAAACAAAAACAGGAAAAATAAAAAAAATTCAATGAAAAAATTCAGTAAACAAAGCTAAGAAATATAAATTATACGGAAAAATAATGTATCCTCTCTTAGAAAATAATATAATTATGCCGAAACCAATTATACAAATTTAGTGCAATAGTATTAAAATAATGCTGTACAAAATCAATATTATATTCTGAGAATTCATATTTCATTTTAAAAAATATTTTCTTCAACGACATGACTATTAGCGTGAAAATCTAATAACTAAACAAAAATACGGTATTTGAAGCTATTATGAGTGGAGGAATGGCGAATGATGGAAGGGAGGGTGTTCCAGAAGTTAAAAGCTCTAGAAATAAAGGAACGTTTGAAGGGAGTTAGGTAGAGGTCTAAGGAACGGGATCTGGTTTTGCGGGAACTCACTGATAAAATCATCATTTATGTTAATGCTTTGAAGATATAGGTGAGGTGACTGAGAGGAAAATGATTTATAAAGGAACCAACCAAGGAAGTATTGCCTTCGGCAGGAGGGAAATAACCATTTTAATCTTGTGTAGTGGTGAGGCACATGGTCATAACGTGATATCCCTAGAACGAATCTCAGGCAATAGCCTAGTACAATGTGTGTACTATTGTCTGGAAAACCTCAACCACTGAGAATTATTACACCAAAGGTCCTGTAATGAAGTAAAACGAATTTATTGGGCTATTCAGTAATAATCGAAATGTTGTCAAAGATGGATTTTTTTTTTCAATATTCTTACAGGGATACTGAAGCTTAGGATAAGTAGGTGCCTTTTATAAAGTATATAAAGAGTTCTATGTATATAAATAGTATAAAAACTTCTGGTTATCCAATTTTTACTGGGGTTTTTTCTTATGCTTCCGCATTCATTTTGCCATTATTAGAAAGATAAATTAGTCCTCTTTTAAAAAGGAATTGAATCACGTAGAATAAATCAGAACATCTAGTGTTTTTTTTGTTGTTTTTTTACTTTTTGGAAAAAAAATGGTCAGTATACCAAGAAAACAATTTTTTTAAAAATGGCAAAAAAAAAGAAGACCTAAATCAACAAGAGGTAACAAGTTATTTCTATTCCTAAAATCGACATGTAACTTGAAAACAGCAAAGACTCAATTCAATTCGATTCATTCAAAGAAATAGGAAATAAATTAGAAAATTTTTCGACCAGCGTGGACATTACGTAATCCACATAAAATTCATCGACGGAAGAAATAAGCAGTGAGGACACTGTCACAAGTGTCGTTTTTGACAGACTATGAAAGTAACTCTTAAAAATGGCTCAAAGGAACTTTTTTTCTTTCATAATTAATATCTATATAAATCTATATGCAAATACCCATTAAATCATTTTTTTTTTTTAATATTTTATAATTATCTATAAAAAAATATAATTTTATAATATTGTATATGTTGTTTTCAAAATATTAGTTTTGTTCGTAAATGAAATGGTTTATGATTAGGTAATCTAATTGTACAAGGTTAGCATATTTTTAATTCGTTAAAGAGGCTCTAAACTTTACCTGGTTCGATTTATTCTTGAATCCTTCTTCATAAAATATAAAAAACAAGAATGATAAATGACCCTTTATTGCCACTTCGCAAACCTAATAATTTTGAAATAGAACTGTTTAACGTCTGATTTAAAACCTTAATGGGTTGGTCGATTGGTTAATAATACAGAAAGCAATGGTAATTTTTATTGTTTTGTTTTTTTAATTTAAATATCAAACAACGGTGGAAAATGCGTTTCTACCATTTTTTTTAAGTACTGTTCAACAGGGCTTCTATCAAGACCCACGAAATGGATGTATTCCTAATCTACACGTAATTTCCTATAAAAATACGGTTTTTTGAATTTTGCCCAGCTGGGTTACGTTATTCGTTCCACCGTGGAGCGGTTCGATCACCCTTAAACCGTAGATACCGACCAAAGTAAGGCTTTGATGGACGAAAACCCACATCTGAGGGCGCAGGCTATTCAATCTATTCCCGGTGGGTCACATGGAAATATCGTTTCCTACTAAAGGGAGGCTGGCTATTTTCATTTAGGTCATATAACAGCACGGACAATATTATTACACAGACACGACACGATATAGTAACATTTACGGATGGATGGCTGATATTTTTAATCTATGGTTTTCAATTACATTATACCGTCGCCGTTGAATTATTACTAAATTATTCAAAATTTTGATATGTTGATAGGACTAAAATTAAATAGGATAACATTTATTTTAAATAATATAGAGAAAACATATAGAGAGAAGATTGATGGAGAAGCGAATCAAGGAAATATCCCATAATTAGTTCTAGGTTCCCCTACACTGAGAATCCCCCCCCCCTGTTTGTCGATATGTTTGATTGTCCAACAGCCCACCAATCACATCCAATTGCAGCCACTTCGACTAGAGCTTCCATACAACTAGTATATAACAATTATATTATTGTTTATATTGAAAATTGTAATTTCAATTTTCATTAATCGATACACTGAAACTGCTGAACTCGTAATTAAGGGAAATCTTAATTCAATAACTTTGAATTAAATGGATGTAATAGAGACCAAACAAAAGATAATTGCCCGAAATAAATAATATTTTCAAGAAAATAACTTGAATAAAAAATAGAAAAATCTATGTTTAAGAAATAATTCATCAGAATTAGAATAACCTTGGCTGTGATATTAATTAATAAAAATAAATACTTTTTTAAACACCATATATGGCATATTAAAATTTTATATATGTTATGCATATAATATATAGTATAGGGTGGTAACCTGTAGGATAAACCGTCCTATTATTATAATAAACGAAAAACAAAAAGGCACATAAAACTGATATAAAAAATTACCTTAGTTATAAACATTAGTTATGAACATCATTTTACTCACCTGAAAAAAAAGAAGAAGAAATTAGGATTTGCTTTAATAAGTCAATTATTAAATATAAACATATAGATTATTTTATTTTATTATAGAAAAAATAGAATTTAAAGTATTCCAATACTTAAAACAATAAGACATACAAATTTGTTTTGGTCTTCAAGTGTTTAGAATTGACGTTTGAACTTAAAAATTGTATAAGTATGTTAATTATTGACAAACGTGACACTGAAGTAGAATGAGATACATCCGGTACGTATTTTAAAAGAGGTTCTTATCGTGAAGGCCAGAATATATTGTGATGTAGTTTTCAAAATAAGAGACAGCAAATAATTATAAAATAGATACATACTTAAATATATAAGTGTAAGAGTGTAAGCTAGAACTGAAAAGCAATATGACATAAAACTCCTATTTTTTCGAACCATTATTGGATTTTTTATTGCTTGAACGAAACTAGGGCGTTAAAACGTATTGGCCACCGCCGTTATTTTTAGTAACTGGGCATGCTGCTTTATACCATTTTGTATAGTGTGGACCAAATTAAACACGATTCCAATCAAAACTTCATATCGTAAAAGTTTTTTGTTTTTTTATGTGTACCTTTGCCATTGAGGCAATCATGCCATAAATATTGGGCTAAAACAATTTATAAACCTATATAACAGCTGTTGTGATAGGAAAATCCATCTTGTTTTAAAATATGGAAACCATATTGTGTCGTTTATTTCAGATTCATCAGTTACGTATTAATAACAAAATTAATACGAATTTTCAGCATTTATAAATTAAAGAAATATATGCGGCAAAAAATATGCCTATTGTTTTCTAACCTTTATTAACTTTATGAATTGGTATTGTAATGAAATGTATTGTTTATTTATTGTGAATAATATTTATAGTTTCTGTTCGATATAATCTTTGCTGCGCTGGTTAATTACTTCATTCTATAACATTTGTAGTAGTGAAAGTGGTCTGTTTTTTGAAATTGAAAAATATACTTAATTTTTGGATGCATCTCCCTAGAATAACAACGATGTATTTCTATATCAGATACATAAAAACAATGAAATAAATTATTTTAAAACAGTTTAAGAGTTTACAAAATGAATTATTAAATTAAAAATTCAAACATTAGATTGAAACCCCGAAACAAATGTTGAATTGAATAAGTTTAAAGAAATATAGAGGAGAATATATACAAACTGTCTAGTAAAGAAAGCGCAGAGAAAATATAGTCAACGAAGTATAGAGCAACTTAAATTTGACAGAACGATTGCCATTTTTATACCCAGGAAAATGCTTAATAGAGAACATTACAATACAGAATAAGACCATTTCATTATATAATTAATTTTAAATATTAAGGATGCAAAATTCATTATTTAAACAAAATGTGAGTTTTTTTCATTCTGAATTGCCACTTTCATTCTGTGCAACTTTACAACGAAAACACGCCCACATAAATAAAATTATTTAAAATAATACAAACTCGTTCCTAAATTTTCAGAAATCCGTAATAAAAACCAATAAAAAAGAAATATCTTTGTTAGATAAGAAATATATAGTTGACTGATAAGTAATACAATGATGATTAGGGATGCAGCAGTCAGGTAGAAAGAAACTAACACGTCCAACTAAAAAACTATTTATATAGTGCCAACGTTTCGACCAGGCTAGCAGATCTTCTTCAGGGAGATATTTACACAGGAGAGGAGACAATCGATGATTGTTATATACATTTGGTACTATATAAATAGTTTATTACTTGTTAATTTCTCTCAACCAGACTGTATCCCTGATCATCTTCTTGAATTTTGGTAAATAACTTTTTTAACTATTAATAAGAACTATTATTTTTAAATATATATAGTAATTTAATTTTTTTTCTGTATCATTAATTAGTTATGGAATTAATATATGGCTTCATTATTATTATCAGTTGAAATCTTATTGATAGTTGTCATGATTACTCACACGGCAACAGAGCTCCGAAGATACTTTTAGGGCTGTAGTTTCTAAAACCACACAAAGAAAAAAAAGATTCTAAAAAGGATCTATTTTTGTCACAGTGTCTCAAAAAATTCGGCAAGGAGCCAAATATGCGCAGAAGAATAGCTCACGTGAGACTGGTCTGGATCAATGCGGCTATCCACTGAGGTACTAAAATTTACATAGGACAATCTATCTCTCTATGTATGTATGTAAATGTATATATTTAGGTGCATTATATATTTATATATATATATATATATATATATATATATATATATATATATATATATATATATATATATATATATATATATATAAATGAAAAAGATGAAAAGAGTGGAACAGTATTAGATATACTATTTTAAGCATATAATTTAGCTGAAAATCAGGTTAAACAATTATCGGATGCTTCATTTTGCACGGTTTTGTAGGGCAAAATAAAAAATTACTTGAAAACCATGTTAGCAGATTTTGGCAAAAAGCGCTGATCTCATCCTTTTCGGGTATCAATGTCATGTATGTCTCAGCCGGTGACATTTTGCAGGGTTTCCCAAGACATGTATCTGGGTTAGGGTAAGAGATCGATTTAGCCTAAGATGTCAATAGTGTTAACAACCAAATGTTACTTCTAAGTTTTTTTTTTTTTTTTTTTTTTTTTTTTTTTTTTGTATTATTTAAATAAAACATAATAACTTTTTAAAAATGTTAAATATTTAATGATACACTTGTTTCATTGACTGTTTTTGAATTTAATACCCTTAAAAAAAAATTACACTTAAAAACTTATTTGAAGTATCTTAAACACCAATGAATTTTGCTTAAATAGGTTAGCTTCCTTCTTAAGTGAATAATATAGTTTGATGATTTTGCTTAGTAATTGTATGTATTAATATTTACAATCGTATACAATATAAACATTAAATAATTGAAAAATTAATTACAACTTGTAAAGAAACTAATCATTAGCACGATTTCAATAAAAATTCTACATTAGAAGGTCCCTAGGCCATCTTCTTTTCAAACGCCTTGGAAGGTTATCGGGAATCGAATGGGAAGCAATTTGGGAGACTAGAGGATCCCAGTGGGTTTGGAGCTTATTATGGAAGGGTATCTAGGTATCTACTTTGGGCCAAATCTGGCAACAAATGGGACATTTAGTTCATGTTAAGACTACATAAAAGGTTTTTATCTTTATAAGTACACTCATTGTATATATTTTACTTCATGAATGAATTATAGAGTTGAATTAAATTTAATAATTTTATTTTCATGTTTTATTTCCCAGAAACTTCAATCAGATATCCTTTGAAGAATGGAGTCATAACTGGATAGTTAAGATAAATCCCAGCAAATAACCTTTAACCTGCGTCGAAAACCTATCTCATCCTGTCCTCCTGTGTCCTTAAATAATGTACCGCTAAATAATGTGGTACAACATTTGGATACTTTGGATTTTATCTGGACAAGAGATTTACCTGGAACCCTCATACAAGATTAAAAAGACAAGCAGCTGCACGTCTGTTTCGACAGCTTCGACACACTTGAAAAACGTTCAAATATCCCGATTCACTATAAAAAAAACTCATCTATATGACGATTATCAGACCTATTTGGACTTACGGTATAGAGTTATAGGGATCCCTCAAACCATCGAATTCTTCCGCATCCTCTCACTCCAATCTAAAATCCTTCGAAAAATCCTTAATGCTCCTTACTTTGTTACAAATGAACTGATCCACAATGGCCTTAATATCCCATGTGTCGCTTATTTTGCACGAACCAGATACCTTTCCTCATAATAAACTTACTCCTTATCCAAACCACTTGTTGCACAACTTGCTTCCAATTATATTTCTGGCAATCCTCAGAGTCGGCTGAAAAGAAGATGGCCTCACGATCTTCTTTTGTAGTTATTTTATTAGATTACTACCAATGGGTAGTTCCTCTAAAAGTTTTAATCATGTGATTATATACCGCATGTTTACTAGATGTAATTCTAATACAGTTGCAAATTTCTATTAAAAAAATGATTTTTTAAAAAAATGTTTTATTTAATATATTTCTGTATTTGTTTCAATTCTCAATATGATGAATTACAGCTGTAATGCCACCCAAATCTATTAATCAAATTAAGCGGGTTCAGATTAGCGGCCTTTTCTTGTTTTCCTCTCTTTTGTTTCCTACTGGCTTCTAATGAGTAAGCACTTTTCCCGTTTCCAAGTTACTTCTTTCTTGAAGTACACTTTTGTTTCCAATTAGGAATTTCATAATTATTCTTTTCATAGCTTATTAAATCATGCTAATTCCTTTTCAAATTACTAATTTTCGCAAATCAAAACTTTTCCTTTACAGTGCTATTTCATTAAAATTACAAAAGACTTGCAATTGAAATTCGGTTAAATAAAGTTACATTGCTTTAAGTTTCAATTTTGAGAGGAATCACAAGGAATTCACAATCCTTATATTTGGACAAATTTTTCGAGGAGAGAAGACGCGAGCTCGATCAACAACTTTCAAATAAAGATACCATATTACTTACTACACAATACATATCATATTATTTTGTTTTTGTTACTTTTATTAATAATTAATGATTTTGTAACAGTGCATAACAAAAGCTCCATCCTTCAATACTTCTTCATCTGGAGTTATATGGAGTTTTCGATTGGTTATGGATATTTTTCCACCATTAGGTTGAATAAGAATCGAGCGTAACTAGCGGAAATCGGCAGGTAAGGGGTAATAAGTCCATTCCATATATTACATAAAATAAACAACATATACTGAAAATAAAACACAACATGAGTAACAGTTGTAAAAGGTCTAAAAAAAAAAAAAAGAAAGGCTAATGAGAATACTAAGTATTATCAAAAATTTCGATCTACTTGGAATAATTTTTTTCTAACTGAGGAAGGTTATGGAAGGGACACATCGATATATCTCGAAATGATATAACTATCAAACTATAAATATATGGGCTCTCGCTTTAGACTGGATTATTCTAATTATTATTTTAATTAAGGTATTGATGACCAAAATTGGCATTATTGTTTTATCTAATAAGTTTTAATTATAATTGGGCCTAAAGCTTATTGGAGAAAATAATTTTAACATATAGAATCCACTGAAACAAATTAGTACTTTTCAGTTAAAGTTTCCAGAAAAAAAGCTGAGACAAACAATAATAAATATTATATTATATATCAAAAACATACAAAAATGTATGTATCTGATAATAAATTCATATATCTGAGCTTTAAATTATTTTAAATGCAAGAGCCTATAAAAAAAAGTACAATGATAAGCTAAATTTAAATAAATAAAACCTGTACCACTACAACCCGTGTAGAAAAGAGGTAGCTTGTGGAAACGTCCGTTAGCCTAGCAACCTGATAAACTGAAGATCATAAGTTCGTATCCGGTCAGTGACAGGACTGACTTGATTCCAAGTAATTAATTCCCTGCACCCCACTCTTCCAGACTATAGAAGCTAGTGTCGCGGAAACAGTAAGGAGGAGAGAAGGAAAAAAAAAAGAAAAAAAAGAAAACAGAAAAATAAAAAAGATCGCTTTCAATTGGCTTAGTGACCAAACTCAAAAACTTAACCAACCGAGAACATTGATTTCTACCTAAATTCGGAAAAAGAGACGCGGCGGGAAACCCTAAGAACACATACACACAACTTAAGTAATCTTTAAAAAGTTACATAATAAACCCTTTTTTCCTCTACTCTTTAGAGCTGTTATCTTGTTAGTTTCAACTAGACATGGCTTGTAATCTTGTTTTATTAAACGGTTTACTTGTGAAAGCTCTTTTCACCTGGAGTCAATATATGTCCGATTTCTCTTCCGTTCGAATCAAAAATACAGGCGAACTGTTCAGGTGTACCTGATACCTGAGGAGCACACACACTCTTCATGTATACACTGTCAAGCTTGTTAGTTCACCATGGATTTTCCAGAAGATGCTCTGCTCTTTCTCTCTTTATTTTGTGAAATTTTTGGGAAACATAAAAACAGACGGAAGAAACGCAAACAATGGTGTAAGGAATGGTTGCAGAGGAGAAATAAATTTACCCATAGCAAATCTCCTTAATGAATTAAGACATGAATCATCTGTATGCTACATCTCTCTTGTCTCTATTGCGGTAGTCATTGTCTGTCACTTTCCACAAGCAAGGTTCACTTTTATAAATTTCAATGAAATTGCCAACAACTTCATTATTTCGTTGCGACAATTTTCAATTTTTGGGTTGTTTGTCGATTCTTTCATTTAGTATAGAACAAATCGGCGGACTGTTCAGGCGTACCTGTTAGGTGTACCTGATACTGTGTGGCCGGCCTAATGATAAGTACGTACAGGGCCATGGGCACATCCACCATCAACACCAGTACAGTTTAGCATTTATTAAAGAAGTAATGATTAATTATTTATTTATTTTTAATTTTGATCTTTTTCACTTAGTCCGAGTTAAAATAGAATTGTTATGATCAAAAACCACGTGAATGTCATTTTTCAAGCTCAAGGTTTCAGCATGATTTGAAAGGGAAGTGTAAGTAATGCATATAAGTGTAAATGCAATAGTTCATATTTCTTGTATTTCAAATTCCTCCATTGAATGAATGAAATATTCAAAATATAAATGAATGAAATATAAAGAACGAAGAAGAACTTTTAAAACGAAGCTTACAAATATTAACATAAAAAAGATATTTCATATCTTATTAATAGCTGATTTCGAAGGCGCAATAGAAATTAAAAAGATTATAATTATAATTTACAAGCGTAAAAGGTTACCTTTCTGATCGTAATACTAATAAATAAATAAATAATTTCTGCAAATTTGCAGAATGTTTTAGAAAATGAATACCAGAATTTACATTATTAACGGCAGTATTACTTGATGTGTAAAAAAGTATAAAACTGTATTTTTCAATAAATCGTTTAAACAAAAAAAAAAAAAAAAAAAAAAAAAAAAAAAAAAAAAAAAAAAAAAAAAAAAAAAAAAAAAAAAAAAAAAAAAAAAAAAAAAAAAGGATTCAAGAATTTTCATAGAATCTTATCAAAATGGAGTCATTAAAAAATATATAATTTGTTAGTAAGCATCAGATTAGATATGAATTAACAATAATTAACAACGTAAAATTAGAATTATGCTTGAAGGTAAGATTAATAATTCGATTTATTAGTCAACAGACTTTACCCGATCCTTAGACCTATGCATAGTTTAAATTTTTTTTTTTTTATTATTATTTTATTTAATTATTTATTTTTTAATGAATGAATTAAATTGATAATTGAGTAAATAAAAATATTGATAGTTTAATACTAATTATCTAAACTTGGAAGACGATTAAAAGACGTGGTTCAACCAAATCCTCAGTCAATCGAATACATATGAAAAAATAACGTAGGGCAATAGACGTAATACATGTATCTATTTAATAACAAAATAATAGGTACTTATTATGTATGCAATAATAATATACATAAGTAACATTATTATATATAGCTCCTAAACATTAAGTCCTGGCGACAAATTGTAAATGACAAGAAATATTCTCTATTAAATTTCTGATCTATTAACTGTCATCAAATATTCGATCCGAACACCAACAGAGCTGGAGTCTAAATGTTTCATTTTTGAATGTGAAAAAAACATTGCTCCAAAAATGTATAGACCCCATCTAAAAGATATAACCATGTCAAAAATTAGAATGCTCAGTTGATAGAGACTTTCATATGAAAAATATTTTTTGCCTTTATGAATGTCTAATTAATTACAATTAATAAATTATTCGTATCTTCAGAAACGTATAATAAGGCAGTGACTGTGCAGTTTATTTTACTTTTTTTCTTCTGATCCAATGCTTATATAATTGGTAAAATAGGCAGCGAATTATCTTACGTAAGGAGCTTATCATTTCCAGCAACGTTTCTTAATTATCTCTTACCAAATAATCTTTAAATGTAACCCTATCTAATACTTCAATGGAATACAACGGATCCCAGCAAGATATTTTTTAAGTTGAAAATCAAACTTGAGCTATTTAAATAGGTTAGAATTAAATACATAATAGGGAATTCATAAATAAATCATATTCCAAATACGAGAAGGTTAATAACAATTGTAGATATTTTGTTTAAAATTGAAAATAATTTGGAAACATCTGGTAGGATAAGATAAAGACTAAATCTGACCTTGTTCGGATAGTAAGATAACAGTTGTTGAATGATTTATTTGTTTCAACTAAGAACAGTTTAACCCATTTCAATCCACTGTTGCGTACATGCACCATTAATTTAACAATTTTTTTTCTATTTTTTTTTACATCAGCTTATTATTAAAGGTTTGTAATTATCAAAAATAAGTTTTAAATAAAGTTCGAGTTTTTCAAATCCGTTGAAAAATAATAGTATGATTGGTTTTTTTTTTAAACGCTAATAAGTAGTAAGATTAAAATGTTAATTTCAGCCAAATAAGGGTTGCCACAACTAAATTCTGTGTGTGGCGTTGAGTCAAATTACACCTAGATTTCTTTAAAACATACCACAAATAAAAAATTAAAATTGCGATTTTTGTATGAAAATTATTATTTTTTTTAAAGATTTTATGGTTTAAACAATGGTAACATACGTTATCATGAAACAGTATTAATGCAGCATTTATATATAACACCTTACCTAACTCTGATTCTAAATTTTTTCTTTATATTAAACTACTCTAAAAATTTTTCTTTGAAGAAAAATCAAAACATTAAACTACTTCTATCCTTGGCCGTAAACGGGTTAAAAGTTAAAATGTGGATGTTTTCTAAAAATCCTGTATTGCACTATAAATAGTTAGAGTTACATAGGAAAAATACGTTGCTTCTATTCAACGGATGATATAACATAATGAACAAAAATGTTATGATGAAATACAAAGAAACAAAAAAAATATATTTGCTTGGACATAATGTTTTATGAAAACATTAAAATAAGAAAAATAGTTCATATCTGGACCAACAACATACACACTGGCGCAACCAAGGGGGGAGCTTGGGAGCTGAAGCCCCCCAGACGACCGAAACGACTAATTTTTTTTAGTCGATAACTATGATTTTCATTTATATAGTCTCGAACACCACCCATTCCTTGTTTTAGTTTAACTAAAACATAAAAAAGTAATCAGTTTTGAGCCTTCAGGTAAACGACCGAGGGGTAGACCGATATATATAAATAAAACCACCCCCCACCCCCAGATTGTAATCCTGGTTGCGCCACTGAACATAAATGTATTTCAATGATAAATATTATAAACATATATAACAAAGCAAGGGGAATAAACCTAAGACAGCTGATCATGATAAAAAATTATCGTAGGAATAAAATTCAATTTCTTTTACGTTTATCAAGAAATATAAACTAACTTACTTGATTGAGGACAAGAATAGGCATTGGCCTGCAATCTACTAAAGGACAACCAGTACACAAATACATTCTAAATATAACTCCACAAAACTATAAAATACCCAAAAGTACTCATTACAAACTAACTCAATCACTTACAGAACACGGACCAACTAACCATTACCTAAAACGATTTTACATACGAAACTCAGATGCTTGTGAATGTAACGTACTAACTCCACAAACTTTCTTGCACATTTTAAATGACTGTCACTTTTACGAAGACGAAACATAATTTAGTCAAAGATTCTCTAAAGGAAGGGGATACATTGCCTCTACAAAAGAAAACAGTGCGCCAACAATACAAGAAGGAATACTGCAATCAGCTAAAACTGCTGCAAAGACAAAATCGAAAAGACTGACAAGAGACTGTTATGTATATTAAGTCGATTTGATAGGTTTCGATGCAAGCATTAGTTTTTATTGACCTAACGCCTATACAAAATTTTAAAAAAAAAATCAAATGAACAAAGTCTTGTTTTTAACAAAACAATGCCTACATTTTAAAAAAAAAACAAAATATAACTAAGACAACCTAATCCCAAAAGAAGACAGTACGGTTTAGAAGGTGTATAATATTATAAGATTTTGTATTATATGAATTTGGGATCCCTCAAAAGTAAAGAGGCGGATAAAGGTATCAAAGTCCAATCAGACCAGTGCTGCGTGGATCTAAGTCGAGGACAATGATCCTAAGCACTGAAATGAAAGAAATTTACTTCTAATGGATATAAGATGAAATATTCGAATAAAAGATGAGGAGAAATAACGCCGAAAAATAGACTCAATAATGAAATTTATTCTCGTTAATTTATTAAACAAGGAAGACTGGTGAGCAAGGCAGATAACCCAAACTAGATGAAGATGATGAGGATGGCTAAGGACTAGACGAGAGAACTGAATAGAAACTAATGCTAGGAACTTGTAGAACAGTCACAAGTGGAGAGGAGTGGCGTCCCAACAAGTTGGGTGTCTAACTCAAATACAGAAGGCCATGACTCTATAATGGGTTGTACAGCCCAATCAATAATAATACCATAACTAAATAGAAACAGAAGCTCTATCAATAAACAAAACAATAGTCGACAGGGAACCAGATGGTAAATAGTAAATAGTAAATAAAGCATAATATTGTATAAGAAAATTATAAAACATAATAGAAACAAGCACCAACCCAATCTCACTACTCCTTTTAATAATGTATTAAATAGATTGATAAATTCCTGACACAATTTTTCATTTTCCTTTATTTTTCATATTTATAACTAATAAAATTGAATAATACAATTCAAAACTTTTTAATATCTCTTTTAACGCGTTAGAACAATCAGAAATTAATATCTGAAGACAAAATTACGACCAAACCGCAAACACAAGCCGTAGGGATTGAAATCATCCCGCTGTGACCGCAGGAAGGAAGATAGAATCTTATAAATTTTTTAGAGGGTAACAATTTTTTTTTAAATATAAACAAATCTAAAACATAAATTAAAAAAAAAATCAATACTACTAATTAAACCGCATTCACAGCTATTACAAAAAGGCATTACATCAATCTGAGTTGAATGGATCTAAAGAAAAAAAAAAAAAAAGTGTTATTCCTGCAGAGTCCTCTACGACCGAATCCATTGTTAGAATCGCAAAAATACGAAGATTATGCAATGCTATGACAGGCACCTTACACAACACCTGTCTCCTATTCTGTGCAAATAAGCGGTTCATTGGGGATACTTTGGCATCATATGGAATACTTATTTTGGGTCATAAATGTAAACGATGCGAGTTATGTAAGGCTTTCACTAAAAAAATATAAATATGTATAGAAAAATAAAACAGGATAATTAAAAAAAAACAAACAAAAAAAAACTAAATTAACCTTTTGTTGTGTCAGAGAAGACAAAAAAGTCAAACAGACCGCACGATTTACTTGTAAATTAATTCATTGACCTTTAACTGAAATATTTAAAATTGGTGAGTATAAAAATAATCATGCATAAATATGTTACAGCAGAATTTACTCAATCCGAATTTATTTACTTTTATTATTGCTATAACTTGGAGGTAAAAGATAAGATACCACAAAATTGTTGTTCAGGAAAGGTAATTTTTTATATTCTTTTGCTGGAAGGAAACAAGATACTTTTAATAGTTTATTTTTAAAGTCAAAAGTAATGTTTCGCATTTATGTCTAGTTCTTGGTACAAACTTAATTTCACTTTGATATCTTTTAAAGAGTTTCACTGGGATTTTGAGTTTAATTTTAAATATAAACTTATCGACTAATCCCTGCTAAACCGATCTGGTACCAAGAACTCCACAGTACAAACGTTAACATGTAAAACCAAAACCACAAGAAACTCCTGCTCGTCATTATAAACTACTCCAACTTTTACTAGAAAAAATTTCAAAGCTACCAAATAATTACAAAAGCCTCGTTTACAAGACATCAATCAGCAATAAAAGATTTAGAGCTATGTGGCTCCGCATAATTAACTAATTTTCTCATATGAATCTGAATGGCCCAATCCAGTATTCTTTCTATGGTAAGCTCCATTCTTATCCGAATCCAATAGTCTCCCAATTTGCATCCCACTCGATTTCCAAGGCCAACAGAGGCGTATGTAAAGATAGCCATACATTGACTTGATGTGTATATTGTTTACAGTTGTAAATATCAATAAATAATTAAAAAAATATACATATAAACTCTTAAATTATTAATCCTCCAATCAAAAGAACTATGACTAAAAACTGATAATTTTTTTTAATTTAATTTATATAAGTGATACCACAATCACATCATCCAATGGGTTTTTCTACTTAAGTGAGACTCTGAAGCATGATCTGAACCGAGGATTCAGAGAAAAGAATCACAGCTGGAACCAGCAAAATAATCTTGCTTTTGATGAAGTCTTAGAAAGGAGTTAGACATAAACTACCAAAAATTACACCATTTTGATTCAGAATATTATAACTAACTTTGATAGGAAACATTTAGTTTTATGACTTCATTTGACGCTTAAGACTTTTCTCGAAGCATAGCCTTATTCACGGCATTGGAAAAAAAAGAAAAGAAAAAGAAAATGCTACCATCGATAATAAAATTGTTCATAACCTTCACATTCCAGGACAAGGTATATAAATCATAATTTTATCAATTAAGCCTTAAAAGCAATGATAAGAACATAGATAAAGGTAGCAAATATTCAACAGACTTCATTAAAAAAGGAAAAAATATATAATAAAATCTATTTATTACATCTCTTATATTACGTATATTTATTTAATTTTATTAATACATGCCAACGACCTCGCTGTTCTTGCGCCTAAGATATCATTACAACAACATAAACTTCATGCATTCACTATTCAGACAAAAATCTACAAAAATTAAGGATGTACACCCACATATTGAGATCCCTTCGACATCAATAAACAGATACACGTTTCAACGTTCCAACAAGATTCCAAGACACAACCATTAAGTACATTGTTCCACCACACGATAGTAACTTAACGTTGAACTACTAATTTACTAATATTGACGGTTGATGACTATACGCGAACTTTAGGAAAGATTTTCAAGAAAACTTAGCGAGAACACTTAGAAACACCAGAAGATTTAATATGATTAATATAAAAGCAAGCAAAAGGTAAAGACTAAAAAAAAAATGGTTGTGGAACCTTTTGACATATTAAGTAAATTAAGCTGGATTTACATTGGATTTACTCCAGATTTTAGCGAACAAAAACAGATGTGAATGAAAAAATCTGAGATCAACTATAACATGATATATTTCAATAAGGGGATATTCTACGACCGGTTGCTATTATTTTAAATAACAGCAGATGATCTATTGATCAATATTTTCTAAAAAACTTATAAGCAAAGAATAAATAATTTTTTTTTACATAATAAAAACGTTTATTCTAAAATCATATTTCTAGATGAATTATGTAATATATACCAATAAGAAAAATTAAACAACAAGAACCTATTAATTTATTTTATATCGTAAAACGACATTTACACTTTGATGTTCTCGCCCAATCAAACAATGGTAAGAATGTAGAACCGAATTTTCTCTTCCAGTGAAAATGAATAACTCCGGCAGCCCTTGAAACCCTTTCAAGTAATCGCTTAGTCGTAGAGGTCTAATGAATAAGAACCCAGTTTTATTTTTTATTTTATTGCAATGGATTGGTTATTTCTAGACATGGACCGACTATGTATGTCTCTGGTCTGTTAGTCTCTGGCCGACTTTTCGTATGGTAAATAAGCCGATTAGTCGCCAAGCCGTCATCATTGCTAACATTGTAATTCGGGTGACTTCAACAATGTTCGACACAATTCTTTTTACCTTTACAGACGAGTGGCCATGTAGCAATAAGTTTTTGTTATATCTTATATTTTTTCTTCTGTTTTTTTGCAAACGGGCCTATCTGTATGTAACAGAGTGTTTTATTATAAAAATAAAGCAAAAGTCAGCAATTTAGTTTACTTATCTTAGATAGTTAATTGTAAAATTTGAAATTTAACAATGGCGAAAAATATATCGTGTTTACGGACCTTTACTTTAAGACAAAAATATGTTAGACGTAGACGTTGATAAAAATGCGTGTAAATTGCTAAATAGCATTATTGTTTAATGATGACACAAAAAATAGTACGATACTAAGTCTTTTACTTAGTATTGTAAAAGTTATCGAATTTATTTTTCTTTAATATTATAATCTTTTCATCAGTTCGATGATCGATTTAAAAAAAAAGGAGTTCCTATTCCTAGGATAAAAAAACAAACTGCAAAAATAAATCTGTAATAAAAATTATTATGAATTAATGTCATGTTTTTATTTCAATCAACCTATCCTAAGCTTAGAAATGAATAAAATGGCCGACTAGCCGGCACATTTTGGAGACTAATCACCTACTATTCACCAACTATAAAAGCAGCCGACTAGTCGGCCAATCTCTAGTTATTTCAAGTTGTAAAAACTATATCTAGGTCTCAGAAAAAAAACATTGTCTCAAAGACATTATAACAACTAGAAGTAAAAATAATTTAAAACAGTAAATTTTAAAGAAAAGCTTAATAGGGGTACATGGGTGACGATAGCTGTCTTATCCATAGGAAAATATGTCTAGATAAATTTCATAACATAGAACATTATAACTAGAGTTCGTTATCAGGTTTAATCATCGGTTGTAATCCTTTTTCGACCCGACAACCTATTACGCCTATAGCACGAAGAAAACTATGTAGAATGATGAGAAATTATTTCCAAACATAACATTTTTTAAAAATTATTTTATAATCATAACACCTATCACATGGTAAAACTTCTGTTCTGTTTATTTTTGTTAAAAATCAACAAAATGCAATACTCAAGGGAATAATATAGAATAACTGAACGTAATTATTATTATTTTTTATTTAATATTTTTTTTTTTTAACCTGAAAAGATTATACTCGAAGATGGGGATTGGCCATGTTAAAGCAGTTTCGTTAAGTTGGGACATACTGTTGTTAGGTTATGCCTTCCGACTGGAGGGCCCTAACAGATAAAGGTGAACCTGCGGCATACACTGTAAGTTACCTTAGTGACAGAAGATACCCCCATGGGAGTGATAGATCCCCCCCACTAGTCCAAAACTAGCCCCTAGGGGGTCTAGATGCATAAATGCATCTGAAGCCACTCAACTCTGAAAGGCCCAATGGGGGAGAAGAAATAAAAAAATACAATTTGAAACGTAGCAATCATCTCCTATCAAAAGAAAAATTGGAAATAAGTAGGGTAAAGGCACCAGTAGTAGACACTGAGCCAGTACTAGACAGTAGTTTAGGGAGGTTAGTTTGATTTTCAATAATTATTCTTTTATCGTTACAATTCTTTATTACAAATTTTGTTTGTAAAGATAGTTAAATCAATAAACTAATAACGTATTTTCTATGTTAAATTTTGTTTAAATGAGCCCAAAAAACGACCTGTCAACTACTGGGACACTGAGTTTCCCTCTTGTTCCAGTAGTAGAGAAAAGTGTTTACTACAAGAAAATTCCAATTTTTTTTTTTTTATTAATGATTGAATGTCATTGGTAGTTCAATATTGAAAATGACGATTTTGAATTTTCGTTGTCTGAAATAGGCTTGTGCTAGCAATGGCTAAAGAACTTTTTAAATTTCTATTTGAAAAAAACCAACTTCCTTCTTTATATAAGCTATTCAAGTGTTGTGATAATAAATGCTACTTTATTATTCCTGTTTGAAGTTTATTTGAGAAAGCAAAGAGATAGGACGTGGATCATTAAGATAAAAATAAAAGTAGAAGTTTTTATTATTTTTTACCTTCCTAATTTAAATAAAAATATGTTATTTTTTATTTTTCAAGTTTTTTACTATTTAATATCCAAGATCCTTTGTAAAAATAAAAAAAATTGATGAAAAATAAATTAAATATATCTGGTAAGTGAAGTGTCAACTACTGGTGCGTTTCTGTGTCTACTACTGGTACACAGGTGTCTAATATCGGTGAAATAATATGTTATCAAAAAATATCTAAAAACAATCTTAACTTCAATAACAGAGTTATTTTAAAAATAATTTATGTCCAATAAGAGTGTTAATGGGCATATAAAGGGAAAAAACGGAACTTGGGGCGAATTTATTGAACTACTACTAAAATTACTGCAAGAGTCTCACAATAGTGACTACTTTTGCCTTTACCCTAATGATCAAAAGTTCTATGAGTAGAAATTTACTAGGGTAAACCAGACAGTCATTGACACGCCATCTCAAAAATTATAATGAAAAAAATATTTAGCCAAAAAAATATTTTCTTTTAAATCCTACAACACAATTGTGTAAAAGTACTTTCAACTCTATCCGAATTTCAAAAGATATCCCTAGGGTGTCAATAACTGATTTTACATTATTTATTGCCACTATCTTGTAAAATACATTCCGGTAATAATGTCTGGTGTGAAATTTCTTGTTTAGCTTAAAGTATAGTAATTAAGGAAAAAATCATTGAAAATTTCAAATTTATTGAACTATTCTTTTTATTATTTTAGTATGTATTTTTTCCAAATATTTCAATAAGGGCGTCAATAACTATCTGGTTTACCCTATTTAAACAATTTCCAACTTTCATAACCTTCATCTTACAATTTTAATTAAATAATAAATTATAAAATTTTAACTTTATAAGCCTAGGAATACCCAACGAATAGAGCATAGCACAGTACAATCCCACAAACACGGTTCCCCATAGCCCGGCAGTTGGGATTTCTTGGCAACCCCGTGAAAATAATGAATTCCTTTAAACGGAAAGATTTTTCGTCAGACATGTACAACTTGACCATTCTGGCGATTCGTACACCATCCCTGCAGTGGACAATTCTGACCTTGTCAATTTACTGAAGAAAGTTCTTGGCTGTGAAGATTTCAGTGATGCTGATGACGGAGAATGGATGTGGCTAAATGAGAATGAACATCTTTTTTCAGATGATGATATCGTCACGAAGATAAAAGAGAATGGCTACGAAAGCGAAAACCCTGATAACCATAAAGGAAAAATTAAAATGAGCCATAGTGAAGATTAAAAAGCAGTTAAAGGCGCCCTTCAATATTTAGTGCAGCAAAGAGCTTTACCGACGGATGTACTCTTTCTCCGCAGACTTCGGGATGAAGCTGCAAGGAACCTAGTTCAGTGTGAGA
Source organism: Euschistus heros (assembly GCA_003667255.2). Taxonomy (NCBI): domain Eukaryota; kingdom Metazoa; phylum Arthropoda; class Insecta; order Hemiptera; family Pentatomidae; genus Euschistus; species Euschistus heros. The sequence goes on from RCWM02000059.1 coordinate 1,082,167, forward strand.
AGCAAACGAGTACTATAAACTTTTTTTGGAAAAAAATAAATCATGTATTTTCTTCATCAAGTTAAATTTACGAACAGGTATTTCAATGCTATGGCGTTGTAAAGGTAGTATGTATATATGAGATATAAAAGAAAAATACACAATGTATATTATGTTTTAGTTATTATTTTTGGCCCTTATTCACAATAAACCGTCATTTCACATACTCGGCACCCTTCCGGTCCACATTATGTCGAGTTGGAGGGACTATCGTACAACAATTAGACTGCATTGTCCAGTAACTATTACTATAGCAAAACGTTGAAATCCGAAAAATAAAATTATGGAAAAGTAATCTTAGAGAATTATACTTCTTATTGATTTAAAGATTCTTTGATTTTAAATTCTGTTAAATCATTGAGCAAGTAAGTGTTTGAGATGATTGTTCACTTAAGGTTGTAATACAAGAAATAATTGAGCAAAACAGAGGAAGAATACTGATTAAGAATATTAGGAAGAGATGTCAACCTAAAACCGCCAAAATTTAGTCACTTGATGTAAGCATAATAGTATAGAAGAATCAATACAATCATGATTGATGTATTATTTTGGATTATTTTGCCACTTCTGTTGGATTTTTTTTATTTGAAGACAAGTTTCGAATGTTAAACATTCATCATTAACGATTAAAATATACAAGTTGGTTTTAATAACATTCGAAATTATTTTTCAGATAAGAAATTCCAATAAACATGGCAAATAATTCAGTTTTAATATTTTATCTTTTTTAGGTATATTTGAGCATAAGTTCAATAATTTAGAAAAACGAAGGGTTAGGTTCATGAATATTAGGGCGTACTCAATTTTGATATTACAAATAATGTATTTTTAAAAAAACTCTTTTTTTTTAACAATAATTTTATTCACAACTGTACACATTTATTCACAACCAGTGAATGTGAGGTTACATTAAAACCAACTGACATGGTCAGGCATGAGGAAGTCAGCAGCCAGAGGTACAATCTCCAGGCGTGATACTAAATTATAAGGAAGTATACAAGTAGATCCCTCATCAAGCTCCTTTTCAGACACCGTTGAGTTATGTTAGAAAACTGTCTCTTTTGATATCATTATCATGTATAGTAAATATCATGATAAGTCAATATGGCTGGAAACTGACGGAATCCGTTAGCCTGTAAGCAGCGTTTCGTTTTACGCGTATGGAGTGGAGTCCGTTATCAGTCTTAGGAATTTAGACTGATTTTTTTGTATTTTTTGAATATGCGTTTTTTCGACCGGTCCGTAAAGTTTGAGATGCATCCAGATGGTTTATAGACAAGTAAATATAAATGTTAAGTTACTATTTAGAGGCGTTTCTGAGCACCTTTGAAGTATGTAGTATAGTAGTCACGGTCTTAGCTGTAACGTCTGCTTTTTGTCTTGAAAAATAAATCTTGAATTATAATTAAAACTATATAAACTACTATCCAAGAGATGATATATTATAATTAGTATAAGAACAGATGTCGGGCAGAGACTTGAGGACCCTCCAGATACAATACACTCTCCCCTTACACCACCGGTAGGACCGCCATTGTCAATCACTTGAGGTGTGTTTTCACAAGGAGCCACTGGGCTAATGGAAGGAACTATAATATACCTGCCTCCTTAGAGCCACGGCCACTGTAACTATTGATATTTGAAAGCAATACACCTCATGGTTTATTTACAATCGAAATATAAGACTGTTTTTATTGGGATCACTGACCAACACCGTTTTTAGCTCAAACACATCTCTGAGGCATTCCACCATACGTAACTTCATATGCCATTAAATTTGTAGTTTTATTGTAATTAATTGTCTGGTGTCATTTGTTTGTAATTATTGATATTTAGTAATTAATTTTTTTTTTCTACCATTTCTATCTAATAAGTAGCCTTTCAGTGCGAGAGTTCTTCAGGCCTTTGATGCTATGAAAAGTCTAGAATAAATCCCAAAAAACATGAAACTTTTTTTTCCAATAGATTTATATATTTATTTATTTATTTTTTATTTCCTTTTACAGAAGTCGAATAATTATTTTGGATGTTTTACAATGTTTTCAGTAAAATCGCATTCTTTCAGCGAATGCTCTTTTTCTTTCTTCCGAACACTTGAATTTACATTTTTTGACAGTTTGTACTGGTACTGAATCCCATTTATCGATCTTCTTTTTTTAGACGCTCCCAGAGTTAGTGTATTTTTGTAATCGTCTTTGCAACAGCTTTTCCCCAAAATACGGTTTTTGTCTTCTGTTTTTCGCGGTCCCAAAATCTTTTATATAATTTTTCTTTATTTATTTTATTTTTTAACGTTTCCAAAATCTCTCTTTTTGTTGAGTGGCTAAGTTTCGCTGACGAATACTGTTACGCAGACGAATTTCAGGTTTATCTGCAGTGTCGCTTTATGTTGCATTATCGCGTTTTGTATTTTTGTTTTTATTTTTTTTATGAAGGCTAGAACAATTTCTGTTTCTGACCCAAATGCTAAAAACCTTCATTTAATGTTAATTTTTAGATTAATATTTTTTTAAGATCTATAATTTTTTATAAATCTTTGCTTTACCTAATTGTTCTGAAGTCAGAAGCTACGTACGGACTAGCTGATAATGTGGGAGTAGAAATTTATTTCGTGGTAGATTTAAAGTCAAGAATTATCTAGCATACAGGTAATTTAATCACAAACAAACAATAATTTAGTTAAATACATCAGTGAATACTGCTAAAAATGTTCAAACCAAACATTTATACGATTTAATTTTTTTTTATTTTTATTAAAATATTCCGAGGAAATTTCATCAGTCGTTTACGAAGAAAAAAAATATGTTGTTTTTTGCTATGAAAATAAATTAAATGGCCTTTGACCTATGTTGTACGCAGCCCGCAATATAGAATGGAAGTGAACTTTGAATATAACTGTTCTTTATATTATTAACCGTTTCTTAAAGCTCTAAAATACCAGTTAAAAAGGCTTTTTATCTAAATCGTTTAAGTAGGTAGTTAGGAGAGCAATGGGAAAGGATATCAACACTTTTATGGATTAATTAAACGTGTAAATTATGATCTAGAATCAACTTTTTTTGAATAATTACCATCTATCTTAGTAATAATATGTATGCAATAATAGGTTCTATATAATTCTCTAGCAACATCGTGAAGGTTAGTGTTTTACAGCGAGTCTAGAAGAGGAACGAGAGAAAAATTTTCGCAAGGAAGCAAGCAAATGAGCTCTGCCTTCGGATATTGGCAACAAAAGGTAATGACTTACTCAGTGATTCATTGGCGGAGGCTATTTGCTCGGAATTTCCTGAGGAAGCTGGAACACAAACTAGAGCGAAGGCTTTGCAGAAGACAAATTACACAGGCCGTTTCCGATTTGAGATAGGACACTAAACCAAGAGCACAAGTCTTGGGCAAACTGTCTTAGATGCCCAACTCAGGCAAGACGGTTTATATTTTAAGGAACAATAAGAAATAATGTTTTAAAAAATTCCAAAGGTGAAGATATGGGAGAGTCCTTAAATTAGTTAATACGCACATTCAATACTAGTTAAGGAGGATTTTGGTGAAATAATGCACTACAGGAACTAAACTTGTTATCCAGAAATATTACCAAGCCGTGACTAACATCATTTTAATTCGAAACCCCATCTAGGAAAATGTACTGAACATAAAAACACGATAAAATTTCAAATATGGAACGAGCGAAAAATATTTTTTTTAAAAGATAATATATGGTTCGTAAGAAAAGACGATCAAAGTCACATTGTTCAAAAAAACTCAGAATTTCGAATAAAAGTCCTCGGCCCTGGTATCTTTTACATTTAATCATTAAAATCTTTAGAACTGTATATTTTCTTGCCGAAATAGTGCCAAACATTATGTAAGTTTTAAGTTTTTATCTAACTTATACTGTCGCACTGCAATCTCAAGAGGGCAAAAATCGACTTCTTTCTTTCGAAATACGAAATCAATAACATATTGCCTTTAAGATTTACGAATTTGAAAAAAAAAATAATAATGTAGATAAAATTAATACAATTGTGAGGGATTTGAATCATTAAATGAGTCGATCATTAAATTTTTGATATAAAACTCTTAATAGCAGAGCGAGTTTTATTTTTATTTTTCCAATAGAACCTCATTAATCCGACTTTCGCCAGACCGACTCTCTGGGTAATCCGACCCTCCCTCAGAGTCCGGAGAGGACAATATTTTCGCGAAATATCTAATAGCCCAGTAAAATTGTACATTTTGGTATGCAAAAGGTGGGGTAGTTTTAATTTTTTTATATGTTGTTAGTAATGTGTTGGTACACAAGTTTTAGTATAGAAGCATCACAACTCGAGTCATTGGTAGCGAAAGAGCGTCAAATATTTCGAAGTTTTCCACGTTCCCGTGCAGCACGGATACTTTTGATATAAAGAATTGAATATAAAGAAAACTTTCTTGTATTCAAAATTAGTATAGACTAAATTTAATACAATTTGAATAGAAAATACTCTACGTAGCTAGATAACAGGCTTTAAAATTTGCGATATTCTCTTAAAAAGTGGCAGTTTTTTTGTTTTGGTTTTTGGTTTTTACTCTATACGTCCTGAACAACGACGTTTAGAGCATACTTCATAATGAGCGATTATAAAAATGAGTTAGTATGCTATAAACTAAATACATAATACAGTGCCATTATGGCCAATACTTCTATACATAAACAACTGGCTAAAACATTTGTTTGCACGAACATATTAGTCTAATGGTGCATTTAACAGTTTCTATTTCCTTAACTTTTTTAAAATGATAAAAAATAACTTTTTATATAATATCAATACACCTTTGAATATGAAAAACATATGCTTCATTGAAATGTCCGGTTAATCGAACCTTTTAGCCGTTCCGCCCTACCCTTGGTCCCTTAGGGGTCGGATTAGTGAGGTTCTACTGTAATGAATCTGTATTCAATGAGCAAACATGACCTAAATCATTTGCCCGTATATTGGAAAATTGCTGACATCCTGCATCTATCAGATATGGCCTCCATGCGGAAAAATGCCATTACCGGATACACATCTGATAAGACGATATGCAAGTGCGTGCGCATCACATCGAAGGATACCATATCGCTGTTCGCCTACTGAATATGTTCTAATAATTTTGACAATAACACGACACTACGCTTTTACATTAAAACAACCTTGAAAAAAGATTGATGTGTATGACAAACAAAACAAATCCTTACAACCGGACAATAACAAACCAATTAATGTAATGAAAACAGTAAAGCATGGAATGTATAGGAAGATAAGGATCTATTAGCCGAGTGGAAGAGTGTCCTTGGAAGATGTGATTCGGGTGGAAGAGCTTGGTCCCTAAACCGGTTTGGTACCTAAGCCCGAGCCCCTCCTCCGTTTGATGGGAAGCAGGCAAATCATCTCTACAGGTTTCAACTTTTCGCTCAGCTGACCTTTTTCCCACCGAAGACAGGGAAAGTTGCCACTGGCCATGATCCTAAACGGGTTCCTTCCTTAGTAGTAGTAATAATATCCCCGGGGGTAGGGTGTAACCTTCGTCTCATTCACGTCAACGTCTTCCCTTTTATTTTACACTACACTAATTTAGCATTAATGTAATCAGGAAAGGTTTAAAAATAAATAAACCATTGTATGTATGAGTTTAATCAATTATCATGAATTGTCAAATGAGTGATCGTATTATAACTCTAGAATCACTCATTTGACAATTTCATATTTTTTTCAGGTAACCAGGCTGAAAAGGAGCTGAATGAGGGATCCCCTTGTTTAATCCCCAAGGTAATACCTCGCCAGGAAATTGTACCGCTGGGCGCTGACTTCCTCATGCTTCATCGTTAATTATGTTACATCACGTTCTCTGGTTGTATACAATAAAAGTAGCGATGTGTCGGCACCGAAATTTTTCGATTCTTGATGCTGATAATACTATAATAATTTAAGAAATAAATCAATAAACAGCAAATAGAAACAAGAAGATATATAATTTGTGGATTTTTTTAGATTGAAAATGAAGGCTTAAAAACCAGTATGAACATAAAAAAACAACCTATATTCTGCGATAAATATATAAATATATTCATCCTATCCATCCCATACATTCATCAGTATCATAATAAAATGTTACTCTTGAAATTGTAATCTTAGTTTTTTAATAGAGAATAAAAATCTTAAACTGTCATTTGCTTTTCAGTAGCAAGGGAGTATTTTTAAGTTTTGTACAAAGAAGTGTTATTCTTATACACATTGCATTTCCCTTGGACTGATTGAGAATACTATTGGCTTTTTTTTATCATTTTGGAGAATAATTTATGTATTATAATTTCTAAATCAGGACTCACAAAACTATTGCTGGTCGGTCCCGAGGAATCGACTTTGTTTCGTCTATTCTCGATACAGATTCTTTTCTCAAGAGTCTATAAAATCGAGAATAGACATTTAGAATCGGCACATCCCTAAATAAATGTATTTCGTTAACTCTCTCTCGGTATATTTATCAGTAGATGAAGTCAATGGGACAACCTCTAAAAAATTGTTCCATGTTTCTTTCTTTCTTTCTTTAGCCGACAGGCCCGTATTTTTTGTTTTTATTATTTATATCCTGTTTATATAACACTAATCATACATGTAGTATGCTGTTAAGGGTATGGAACAAAAATGTTTTAAAGTTCATGAAAATATCTTTCAAAATATCATCCATTAAAAAAAAATTAAGTAGCATATTTAAAATAAACAAAACAGATTAGAAGCATATTAGTAGGGGACTCAATGGCCGAGTGAGTTGGGCGAGGGTCTCAGCGCACTCGTAAACAGAAGGTCATGGGTTCGAATCCCACCTGGGTGGGTTAAAATTTATTTCGTGGCGGACCCAGGAAATGTATCTTGACCTTCACACCCAGGCCAGTAAAGGACTTCAATGGAAGTGTTGGACAAAAGCAAAAATTAGTATTTTCTTAAATAATCGGGGAAAAAATGAGGTGTAATGGAACCATTTCAAACTTACTTAGATTTTTTTTTTTTTTTTTTTTTTTTTTCAACTTTTTTTAGAGAATCACAAGTAATTACATATATCTAGGTATAAAAAAAATATGAAAAAAAAACCATTTTCAAAAAAGAAATTTTATTTTTCAAAATTACATATTTGAAAAAAAGAAACCATTCCAGATAAGAAACCTTCAATTTAACACTATCTAATAAAAAACAAATTTATTTTAAAGTTCTTGGCATGAAGAACTGCATTGAATTATTTAATGGTATTTGTTTCCATAATGTTTTTGAACTTTTAAATTTACCTATCTTGGCTCAGGCAACCTCCTAAACGGAAGTTTAATCGTACTTAAAATTTTATACGAGTAAGAAGAGTAACCTGGAGCAGCCCGAATGTTTGAAATGAAAACTAATTACTGATAGATTAATTTTAAAACTATTCATTTCAAGAATTCATACAAAGATAAAATCAATTTAATTTAAAACTACAGATGCGTTAAAGGAGCAAGAAATGGCCGAAGAGAAGGTGACAAGATTCTCTGACATTATCGCACCATAAAATGTCTTCGATACTGCCGATAAGGGGCCATTGACTTTTCTCTTTAATCCATCCGCTATAAAATCTTCTATCATTGAGAACACAAACTGAAATATTTACCAGGATGAAGCTAACAAAAACAACACAACAGACTTTTCTTTTTCTTTTTTTTCTTTTTTTTTAATTTCCGATTATTAAACCTTCTGTTATCGTTTATTGACTATGAAACTTATTGTGTCAGCTGATAAAACAAAATTTTCTATCAGCTCCAACTGTAATAAAGCTGCTATCAATTGATCAGCAATCTAGAGATGGAGATAAAAAAGAAGCTCTTGATATAATTAGCAACAGTAACAACAGCAGCTATTCAGGAGGTTTTTAATTGTAGTTTGTCACTATTATCTGAACAAAACTAGTTCTAATAATGTTTTTTTTTTGTTTGTTCTTTTTTTATCCGAAGAAAGATAAGATTTTATTCACTTGTTGAAAATAACAGTTTCGTTCTGAGAAATTTCCTTTAATAGATCCCTAGGGATATCAGGTACATAAAATAGAGCAGGAAGGAAGTTCATGCAGTTCTGCCATAGTCCCTACCAAAAAGGAAGATGAGATCGGCCCAACCTAGGGTTGGGCGATAGTCGATAGTTACTATCGATATATCGATAGGTCATACCTATCGATGTTCACTATAGATCTTTTTTACTCTCAAGTTTTGAAACTCTTGGAATTATGCTGATCTGTCTCTGTCCAGTGTCGAGTTCTTTTGAAATTGAATTCGGAATTCCTAGAGTTCAAGGGTTCTCTCAAAGATTAAGCCAAAAGAAATCAGAAATGCTAGTTTTTCTTTCAGGAAATATGTGGCTCAAGGAGCATACTTGACTCTTGAAATTAACTGTTTCGTTATTTTTCTTTTCTAAAGATTTGATTTGTTCATTATTATTGTAACCATGTGAATTGTAAATACTTTTTTAAAATTCAAATAAATTAGTTTTTTTCTCTCATCTTTATGATATAATCTTATAATTTATAATCCTGGAAATTTCAAATAGTAAGTAGATAATTGTACTAAAATTAAATTAGTTGAAATTTTTTATTGAATACCTTTAGAAAAAAAGGAAGCAACTATCGATAGCAATCGATAGTTCTGAAACAATAGTATCGGCCCATCGATAGTGCTAACTATCAACTGTCGCCCAACCCTAGCCCAACCATGCACGTTTATACTTGCTCGCTTCAAATCCTTAGCCCCTGCACTTCCTCAGAACTATCAGTCTGTATCTAACTTTGAAGGAAACTTTTCAAACGGTACAAGATCGAATACCGAGCAGTTGTGAAATTCTTTCATAAAGAGAACTCTACTCCTGAGCAAATTAAAGAGCGGTTAGATAACGTGAATAGGAAACAACTCTACTAGGCAAAATTCACGCAGTGGACTAAATAGGTAATGGGCACCATATTTGGAGATTGTAGAGGAATACTGCTAATTGATTTTAGAGAAAGGAATACAACAATAAATGGTGAGCATTATCCAGCCCTAATTAAGCGTTTGAGAAACGCCATGAAAGGAAAAATGCAAGAAAATTTGAGCTGAAAATACTGTTTTTAAAATAGATAAACCTTTGCTATTTTATGTCCCTTCACCTAAAGAGAAAATAGACCCTTTCCAAAAAAGCAGTGTATGTGAAGTAAAATGTAATGACTCTGATGCTAAATACACGGAAAAAAGTGGACGAACAGTAAAACAAAGATTAAAAGTATATATAAGAGCGTACATTAATAAGACCCAGAATTCCAATTTCGCTATCCATTTAAATGAAAATAACCATAAATTCAACAAAAACTTACGAGTGAAATTAACGCGTAGAAAATAGTCTAAAATTAAATATTTACTTAAATATTTAAAAGTAATAAAATCGTTTAAAACCAATCCACATTTTTGTTTTAACGACCAGACAAATATTTGGAAGAGTCCCATTTTAAAATATTTAATATATATAATCTATGTGGCAAAGAGATGATGTTTTGAAAAATTTGTTGTTGCCTTTTTAGAACTGATGATGAATATTCGAAACTAGTTTTCAAATAAAAATTATTCCCATAGGAGTGGTTTTTTTTTTTAAGTGTGTAGAGCTCACTAGTTTTTTATTTCACTTCCTCAGGCCGAAAACTCATAGACCTTACTCCGTAATATGGAGAAGTTACTTAGAAATTAAAAACCATGCGCACAGGAAGGATTCGAACCAACCCCGCTTTTGACTACTTCCACCCACACCTCGTTCACCATGACCTCCTCAATAAATTTTAATGATTCAGGGTATTGATATTCATCATTTAAATTGATTCATATGTTTACAAAACTAGACTAACTGCAGTATGATAGGCCTATTACAATGTTACTGTCATATTTTATTATATTGGGCAAATGTCAAAATATCTTGTTCCAAAACGGATATGTAACAAAATTAGTATTTTACCGAAACAATCATTTTTTAGCATGCCATCCGCATGTATCTTCATTAATTACAACTACGATTCACGTTATTTATTTCTAGTTTATGACAAATTAAAAGTAATAAAAAAGTGCCCCACGGGCCAAAAGAAGTTAACACTACAAAAACTTAGTGTAACGTTTTTAGCTTGTTTTAATTAACTTGTCCATGTGATTGTAACAATTGTTTAAATAGAAAAAAAAACTGAGTTTGTAAAATATCTAAAGATGGATGCTCGAGAAAAAAAAAATTGTATTTTAATGAAAATCTTATTTAAAATTTACCATCTTAGTTTGCTTTATACGTTTATTAATAATTTAACAAAGTAGAAGATAAACTAAAATAAGCCTTCAAGGTTCTTAGGTTTTGTTCTTTAAATGGTAAATTAAAAACGTTCTGGCAACAATTATACCAAACAAAAGGAAGTAGTAAACATTCACAGAAAACTTTGAGGTCTTGGGAAAAATAGTAGAAATTAGCCAACTTGCGGTCAGCCCCACTTCTTCGTGAAAACACGTTTGTCGTATTCTTTTGGCTATACTCTGAAATTATTAGTCCGATCCAATATTACTTTATATCATCATAAATCTGATTAAATTTTCTATAAACTCATATGAAGTTTTAATCACGTTTCTTAAAATACATATGACAGAACGCTGAAAACCCCGTACTGTTGTGAAATCCATGATTTTTTTGGCACATTTTTCGCTATAACTCCGCAAATATTTGTTCCATCCAAAATTCCATTATTTATTCTCAAAGCTGGTTAAATATTAATTCATATTAAATCTCGTGTTACTCCCACTCTAGCACGCTAAATACGAATGTTTTGGCAAAATATGTCAATTATTAAATGTTTAGTGGGCTGGAGTGGCGAAGTGGGTTCGATTCTTATCTGAATCAGTAATATTTACAAGTGACGGTCCCACAGTGGTTATATGGCAATTTCTTGATAGCAGTTTTGGTTTGACAAAAAGAAACAATAGGGCACACTTGCCGGACTGGTTCCTCCCCAACAATTCTAGCAGTAAGACACCTTGGGCTAATATTATGTTATTACTATTAACATAAATGGAAATAGATACCGTTCGTCGAGTTATTCCTATTATAGTATAATTATAATATAAAAAGGATACTACAAAAGTTTCACAATACGACTTGACAAAAAACCAGGCAGCTAAAAGTCACTGGGTGTTCAGCCATATTCGTGCCTGCATAGTGTGCATCTGTGGGCTCAGTCATACATTCAATAATGGTTGTACACATCCTACAGCAATATTAAAGTGGTATAGAGAATTTGAAACAGGCAATTTCACTCAGGAGAACACTGAGAGGGAAGTCGATTACAGAAGAAACATTACAGCTAAGAGGAAAATGCTAGACGAAGACCGGCGAGTGACATATCAACAGATAGTGGAGACCTCACACTTCTACCCGCCAGCAATTCATTCCATTCTGAGGAGCCATTTACACGGAAAAAAAAAACTGTTGTCTTTGAGTACCACATAGTGTAACGAAAGATCCAATGAATCATCGTGTGACTTGAAGCTTTGTAGATCGAGCGGAATTATAGATCGTGTCATTTTCAGCACATGAAAGACAGTCAGAGCTAGGTGGTACACTGCACAGTGTCTGCCTAAAGCCATAAGAGTCTATGAAAAACCTGCGACCAAAGTCAAGTGGAGACCTGATGCAATCATGACAAACCTTCCAGCCCACCACAACAGAGCCAGCAGCGAGTATTAGACCACTGCTGGACTGAAACCTCTTGAGCATCCAGCTTACAGTAAAGATTGCTGACCACTGCTGGACTGAAACCTCTTGAGCATCCAGCTTACAGTAAAGATTGCTCCGTGCGACTTTATACTGTCCCCGCGTGCGAAAATAAAGCTGAAAGGAAAATATTTTTCAGCGAACAAGACCTTCTGAGGGCTTGGGACAACCAGTCTCACTTCCGGATGAAGCTTGGCAGAGCTGGTTTTAGGACTAGTTTCGACAAATGGAGAAGTATTTTGAATGTGAGGGAAATTACTTTTAAAAAATGAAATAAACAAAGCTGTATAGCAAAACTTTTGAAGGACCCTTGTATAAACCGAAAACTTTTATACCAGAATCCGTATAATAGAATTTCAAAAAGGGAGTTATAGCAAAAAAAGAAATGTAATTATAAATTATAAATTAAATTTTCCCTTTTCTTTTTTTAATTTTCGATATAAAATCTTTTTTAGTAAGAGGGACGATAAAATTTAATTAAAAAACTTAATTATAGATAAGGGAGGCCCTAAGCTATCAGACCGAAGGTTGATCAAAGGGCTGGCTGGGTCCTGCCCTCAATGTGACCATATTGCTCGTCCAAGGGTGTCATTGTGCCTGCACTCCGCTAGCTTAGAATACTACCACCAAAACTTCAAGTAAAAAATTAAATATTTACGAGTAAGTTTATCAAAATAATCTTAAATAATTCAATCTATAAAAATAATCTATTCATATATTATTATCTTACACATTTATATTATTTCATTAAGTCCTAAATAAATTATATTTTTTGTACAGAATCTAATTTACTTCCTTAATCATCTAAAATTTGAGAATATTTAATTAGGATTTGAAATCGACAATTTAAAAAATACAAATCAAATCAGATCAAAACTTTTAAAGATCAATTGATGATTTTGATTTTTGATTTTAAGTGAAAAAAAAATCACCCTAATCATTATTTTTTAATTAAATTTTTACGATTACCAATAAAATTAAAATTTCGACTCATACTTATTCAAATTAGAATAAAATTTTTTCTTTCTCTATAACGTGTTTTAAGTCAGCAGTAGTAAGTAGATGGAGAATATATCAACGATTAGTAACACATCTATGTTTTCAAAATTCATTATTAGCTTTGGATAAAACAAATAGATATATATTAAAAAATGTGTACATTAATAATGTATGCATACATATTAATAAATAAATTTGTTTGTAGCAGGTGATTTTTATTTTCTGAACGATATTGAGACGGATAAGTCTTTTGACTGGGAGTCTATACTTTTTTTATAATAAGGTTTTTTTCACGTTAAAAAATGTAATATTTTGACAAGCTCTAGCTCGGTTGGTGTTGCTCGGATATAACATTTGCCGACAGATTTCTTATCTTAAAGTCATTTAAAATTTGCCGACAGATTTCTTATCATAAAGTCATTTAAAATTCGCCGCTACGACATCAATATTTTCTATATGTAGGGTCATTTTTGACCTGCTCTAGCTCTGTCGGTGCTGCTCGGATCGAAATTTGATGACAGTTTTCTTATCAGAAATGTAATGGAGAATATCTTTTGTTTTATAGCATCTGTCGCTAGGATCAACCGTTCAGGAGCTTTAAAATTTGAATATAAAAAAATTACGTTTGATATCCCTATTTTCTCTCAATTTTGCTACTTCGAATAATAATCGATTGTTATTTTAATTTAATCATTAATTTAAGTAATTTGATCATTTTAATTATAAAATGTTAATTGGGAAAAGCAGTAGATTATAGATAAACATATCCATGATCTATAGTTTTTCGCTATCACAGTTTTTATTTTTATCACAATTTAATCACTATTATTTATGTAATACCGTATCACTCAGGGAGTGATCATTATTTTTAATCCAAACAATAAACATCAAAAATCGATTTAAATTTTCATTTATAAATCAAGCATGAATTTTTTTTTTTTTTTTTTTTTTTTTTTTTTTTTTTTTTAATATCCATTTATTGAAATTTACAACTGTACAAAATATATACATCAAGTAAACTTAATGACAACGATTACAATAACATGTCAAAACCTTGAAAAGAACTACTCATCAGTAGCACTTCACTAAAAATTTTACACTAGAAGATCTCTAGGCCATCTTCGTTTCAGACGCCTTGGAGGATTTTCAGGAATGGAGTAGGAAGCAAGTTGAGAAGCTAACGGATTTGAGTGGTTATAGAGCTTACTATGAAAAGATAGGTATCTGGTTTGGGCTAAATCAGTAATATGAAACACTAAGATCTTTATGGATAAGTTTATTGGTGACAAAGAAAGGAGCAGTGAGGATTTTTCGAAGGATTTTGCATTGTAAGGACTGAATACGAGATTGGATGGTTTAGTGGAGCCCCTAAGCTCAACTCCGTACGTCCAAATAGGTCCAATCACAGTCATGAATATGAGTGTTTAGTAATTAATTGGGAGCTTTGAAAATGTTGAAATAGTCTGTAACGACGGGCAGTCTTGTCGTTTTAGTCTTTCTTTTAATTTAAAAATCAACTATAATAATTATTACTTTATAGTTAGGAAAAAATAATTATCGGTTTCAAATCCTCCATTTAATAAAGATATTTTTTTCTTTCAATATTTTACTAAAATTATGAAGATGAATTACATCTAAAATATTACAATGAAAACTGAAAAAAACAAACCAAAAAAAACCCCGTAAAATTATGGTAAGTTTACTACAGTTGAATAAATGTTATTAGTAATGTAAAGCTTGTTTTCATAGCTTTGGATTTGGGAATTCCAACTGTTGATATTAAAAAAAAATTCTTACTATCGCAAAGAATAATGCATTTTCAATTCAATCACTTTCATGAGTCTGCAAGTGCATCACATTCTGTGAATCTTCAAAAAAATGGTATATTTCTTTAATTTTTTTTTAAAGATAAAATTCATTTTCAAGGGATATGAACCATCATGCCCTACCATCAACACCAGTCAGGGCGAGGGTCTCAAAGCGCCCGCCAAGGAAGATCGTTTATTCGACTCCCACCTGGGTCGGTTAATATTTATTCCGTAGAGTTCCCACTAAAAGAACCTCAGCCCTCCCATTCTGGCTAAAATAGGAAGGTAATCTGTAGGATTACATAGGCCCTTTCTGCTGGAATACATATGGACGCTTAACCCCAACAAAGTGATCTTCAAACTTTTAATCAGTAGAGACTGTTCAATGAAAAAAAAAATAAAACATTAATTATTATTAATGATGATGCCGATAATTGGGGTGTGCAGTCATGGAAACCCAATTATATTGATATTAATTTTTAATACCGACGATTCGGCCTATAATGTAAGACTTCATCTTATGATGAATAAAAAAAAAATGACAAAAAAAGTGAATAAAGAAGAAAGGAAAAACAGTATGAAAATTGAAAAAAATAAGATTAAAACAAAAAAAAAAAAAAAAAAAAGGAAAAGAATCATCATTAATATATACATTTTAATCTATGATACTATCTAGGCCTCAATCTTAACCATTTCTTCATAGCAATGCATTACCTAATTGTTATACATGTTTGTTTATTTGGGTTCAACGTCCTCATGTACTCCAACTAAGGAGGGAAAAACGGGTTATACTACAGGTTACCAACCAATGTTGACCAGGGTGGGAAGGTCAAGATTCATTCCTGAGTTCGCCACTAAATAAATTTCAACCCGCCCAAGTGGGATTTGAACCCACGACCTTCAGTACGGAGCGCGCTGAGACCTTCGCCCCAATTCACTCGGCCATCGAGCCCACCTAACTGTTCTACTTTATTTACGTATTTGTTCATCATTCATTTTTTATCTATATACACAATATTTTTTTGTTTCTTGTTTTAAACTTTTTTTTTTTAATTTTCGTACTGTTTTTCTTTTCTTATATTTTTTAAAATTTACTTTTTTGGTCATATCTTTTTGACCTTCCTCCTGATGAAGGTTTATACTGTAGGCCGAAACTTCAGTAAATTAATATCTTTAATTGTGTTTCCATGACTTAAATCATCTTTAGTTCCATAGTAAAAAAGAAAATATCAATATTAATTATTTTTATATTTCCTCGTGTGTTTTACCGTTCAGATTGAAACCCTTGTTTAAGGATTTGAAGCACTGACGTTCCCCGAAAATATTTATTTTATTTGAGAAATGAGTTTTTATTCTATCGTTAGATTAAATAATAGTTGTTTCTCTTTAAGGAATGAAATCACTAGTTGAGTCTCAAGCGCATTAATTAATTAATAGTTATAATTAATTAGTAATTAATAGTTTCTAAAACTTACAGGGAAAACATAATACTAATATTATTTCGTATAATAATAACGAAATTAATTTGTTAACTGTTGCAATCCATCACAGACAGTTCCAGGAGGGGAGAGGGGCAAAGAGCACACGTGCCCCGATACGTTAAAAAATATTCTTGTTAATGGAAATATAAATTCAAATTCTTACAACGTAACTACGTGTCTAAGATTTCTATAATGAACTAAACTGACATTGTAAATTTGTTAATTCATTACTTTATAATTGTATCTGAAGAAGAATGAAATTACGCTACAATACGAATCATAAATTAATCCTACCACAGGAGGAAATCCTGATTCGTTATTAATGCACCCTGTTTCATAGTTAACATAAAGCTCCAATGCTAGCTAACTCAATCGCTCTAGTACAATTTTTTTTTTCTTTAGTATATTTTATGTTGTCACATATTTACATAACATTTGAAATTATAACTCTTTGGTTGCCATTTTATAAAACTTATATAATACACAAATAGTATCATAAAAAAGTTAAAAAAAAAAAATTAAAATCAAAAATTTTATAGTACCAAATCTCACACGTTATTACCATAACCACAAGAGCGCATTAGCGTTTTGATTTCTGGCAGAAGAGAGCATCATGGCCGTCCTAACTCAATTTACTGATCTTCAGCAATTAAATTTAATTAAGCGATACACGTGCCTTGGAACAGAGTGTACTTCCACATTTTTAACATGGATAGTATAAAGACATATCTCAATGAAAGAAATTATTTCATTCGTTTATTACTTATATTTAAATAACAAAATAAATATACAACAAGAGTATGATTTATGTACTCAATTAATAAAAGGAGGTATTCCAATTTCTATTTGACATTCTTTTGTTATCATTTTGTTACCAATTATAATTTACAGATTAAGTAGTAGTCTGGAAACTAATTAATTTAATAAAATGTAAACCTTATCTTAGTGTAATTAAAATATAAAATTTAATAGATCTAATTTCCTTATAATTTTATTTAAGAATTAATAATATATTTCCTTTAAAAGTATTGCCCAATTTATGAAGTTTAAATGTTTCTGAGATTTTATTTCCTTTGAAAAAAAAAAAAAGGAGTACGTTAGTTTTCTGTCAATAAAATATGATATTGATGAAAAACTTGAAATTATTAAAATATGGTCAGAATAGCAGTGGTAGAAAACAATTTAAGAGTCCAAAAGAACATAAGTTTATTTACTGAAAGTGATGAATAATTAATTTTGAATATTTTTTGAATATAGTTACCGTATATAGGTCCGGTCGTAGGGGACGACGGGCTGGTGACAGAACCTCCCTTGTGAAGGAAATCAGTGAGGGAGAGGGAAGACGCTATGAGCTGCCGCTTCTCCTCGAAGTTGAGGAAGTCGAGGCTGTTGGACCTGTGGGGAGTGACAATGGCTACCGGGGGTGGTTTCGCCCCCGGGTCCAGGTATAGACCGCTGATCCGAACCGACATCACTAGGTCGGCCCGCCGCCGAACACAAAGAGATACGCACAAACCCGCATCGCGGGACCGACTGCCGGCTTTCTCCTCCCCACCCTCCCCTCTCATCCCCTCCACAACTCCCGGTTCCCCGTCTAATAAGCTTTAATCAAACCCTTCCTCTCCCACAATATTTAATATAATACCACATCCTTCATTGGCCAACAGCCTTTATTTATGCATCCTACTACGGTAAATGGTATTTACCGTAGAATGCTACGGTTGATATAAAAAAGAAAAAAGGAAAATGGGAAGTGAAATTTGAAATTGCCTATAAAAACAATAACCTTACCAAGCACTAAAACTGAGCTTTATAATGACTGCCAGCAAAAGGTTTTGTATTTAATATATATATATATATATATATATATATATATATATATATATATATATATATATATATATATATATATATATATATATATAGGATAATCTATACTATTATATTAAAGGAAAAGCCATTTTTCATTTTTTTGATCACTAGGGCTGTGAACTATATGCATTAAAAACTGAAAAAGAAGAAGAAGAAGCAGGTAAAATATGCAACAATCTACATTATTTAGAAAAATAAAAAAAATTTCAATGCATTCTTAAATATAAGTACAAACTCAAGTTTAAGTAGCTAGTTCTGTTGAAAAGGGAAATAATTAGAAGAGGACTTTAAAAAAACAAAAAGACAAGACGATTATTAAAAATAAAAAAAACATGTATGAAAGGGTATGTCAGTTGGAGATAAATCCGTATTGAAACCAGAATATTCTGATCCAGTGGCAGTTTGTGTAACAAAAGTTTATTTATTTTTTTTTTTTTTAAATTTTGATTTCTCAAATTAGTTTTATTTGTACTTTGCTGTTTTTATGTGCTGCCTGACTAAAAACTGTGCAGTAGTTGACGTTATCAAAACAAACACTATAAAATGTCTTCATCACCTGTAAAATCTGAATTGAGAACACACATTACATTCTTTCCAGCAAGAACTTTTGCCTTTGCAAGAGTGATTTTCACCATTTTAGAAGCACACAAATAAACAGCTAACAAATGATGTCTTGGTGGACAACGAGTGAGAGACTGGGTAATTGACTGTCGGTTGGAAGAAAGGAAAAAAGAAAACTGAAGTAATATTCCAAGTATTTGAACGGAGCGAGAACAATAAATTAATCCGAATAAATAATTCCAAGAGAAACAAATGCGATCGAAACTTCATGCAAAGGGAAAAGAATCAGCAAATGAGCTCATTTATTAGCCGGGGGGGGGGGGGGATAGGAGTCCCCATAGCTATTTTTCAGTTTTAATTTATATATTTTTTTTTTCTGCTCAGAAACATAAAAAAAAAAAATCAAAAGTCACATCCTGAGTGAAATTTGATAATCGACAATAGGTGGCGAGCACTATTCGAGAAAGGTTACAAAGGTACGGTGTTATATAGACCCTGAAGTTTATAATAACATTTACATATCTATTTTAAATTTAAATGTTATTAAAAAATCTATATATATGAGGAGCGATATGTGGATCCCAGTAAAGTTTAAAAATCTACGGATTAGCGGCTAACGCCATTCTGCAACAGAATTTGCAATGGCAAAACTACTGTACCCAACAGGACCCAAATTTAACTACAACAACGTCATAGTTCCAGGAAGGCTTACTATAATACAATTTGATTTCTTGAAATTTATTCTGATGTTTCAGATTAATTAAATAAACCGTACCATTGATTGCGCGAAAGCGCTATAATTTTACCTAAAAATATTATAGTAAAAATTATATATAAAAAAATAAAACCTCGATTAGTTAAAAATATTTAAGTTCTTTACTTTTGAGAGCGGGCAATGCTAGTTACGAATAATTTGATAAAGAAGAAAAATTAAAATTATTAAAAATAAAATCAGCTGTTACAAAAACGTCACTCGAACGGCTGTTAGTAAGCGTCAAAAGAGCATATTTTTACTTACTCAAAATACCATTTTTCAGGAAGCCAATTTTTATTTTTCATTTTGTACAAATCAATTTCAGATATTTTTTATTTGTTCTATTAGCATTAAGTCAAATATTGAAAATAAACGAAGTGTTATATTTCGTTTTATATAATTCAATCGTTCGAGGTATGATAGCTTTGGTTATTTGTAACGAATCACTTTTAAACGATTGAAATATATTTTTCAAGCGTTTCAAATTATTAAGCATATTTGTGAAATGTTATACAGTAGAGCGTCGATTATCTGAACGTCAATTATCCGAACGTTCAAATAACGGAACTGTTTCTTTTTTTAAATATAATTTTAATTAAATATATCATATAATTACTTAAAATGTGATATTTTTAAAATATGATATAACGGGAATAAGAAATAATCATTTCTTATATACTTATCTTATAAACTTAATATAAACTTATTGTTTCTCTTATTTATGTATTTATTTTCTTCTTAAAACTTTTTAAATATATTTTCATTTCATTAAAGGTATCACGAATTTTCATTAAATTTAATTAATTTAATAAAATTTTTAAATAAATTTAATTTATTTCATCATCAGGATATTTATCAATTTAATTTTTATTCAGTATGTCTCGAATAAAAACTTTAATTAAAAATTGACAAAAATAAAAAGTATCATTTCAAAACAAAGTTCAAAAAACTGGGAATAATATTTTTTTATCATTAGTTTTCATTTAAATCATGAAAGAAAATTGAAGATATGTTATAATAGGAGATAATTTTTCAGTGTTGCCAACCTTGCGTAATGATTTATCTCATAATTAACTTGACGTTAGCTGATTTTTTTAAATATTTTATTTAATGTTATGGATAGCAATTATATTTGAAACTGATCTCGTTGTAATAAATAGTATTCATGACAATAGATTCTTATATTAGTAATCGTATACTTGTAATATTACAATAATAACAAAGGAGATCAATACCGATATCTAGCTTCCGACATCCAATCCTTAATCACCAATCATTGGTATCAAGTGACAAGAGATGTAATGAGAAGTGATACCAAACAACAATTTACATAACTTTTAAAATATGAATCTATTATTAGCATTATTATGTAATTCATTTGTATTATTTTTATTTTTAAATCTAAAACTAGAGAAAAATTCGATTGTTTGTTGAAAAGCAATAGTTCTCTGCCGAAAGTCCATATAACCCTAATAATGGTCATCTGGATGAGTCTTTTGTAATGTATTGAGAGATTATAGAACAATTATCAAGAAAATGATAAAGTAGTAAAAATCGAAGAGCTGCTTCTTGTAAAAATAATTACATCAAAAAGTAAAACTTGTATGGATATATTGTAACTCTCCAATTTTGAAAATATTCTTCAGAAGAAGTGATATGTATCTGGGAAGCAGTAATGTAAATTATCATCGACTGATAACACCTAGGTGTCATCAGCATAGCTTTTTAGGAGGAGGTGGGATAAAAGTTGTATATACAATGTAAAGAATGGGAACTATTATACTTCCTTGAGGAACACCAGCTTTAAAAAAAAATAAAATAAAATAAATAAAAATAAACGAATATAGAATAGAATGGAATAGAAGGATATAGAGATATTATATGTTAAATTTATATCACATTTCAAAGTCTTATTTATTTTATTTCTTTAAACAAATAATAATAATAATACTAATGAAAATGAACCCATCTGATTAATCGATGCGTAGTAGTTTACTTGCTGGCACAATCCAAATATATATTTAGAAGGGCGTATAAGAAAATGTCAGGTCTAAAAATAACATGCGAGTCAAATATAGAGGGAGGGTACCACAATGAGAACCGAAATAAGAAGTCATATATGATTATGAGAACAATATAGTCTCAAAACGTCGCCAAAATAGTTGTTTTTTTATTTTATGACTGAACCTCAAGAACCTTACTAAACATTTAATAGTAACAGTCAAGAAATTTATCCATATATATACAGGGTGTTCGGAAGATCGTTGGCCAAAAAATTATCTCGGGTAGGGAGGTTCATTTTGAACCTATTTAAGGTCACTTACCTATATACAAAGTCTTACGGTTTTTTTTTTTTTATGAATTTTTTTGTGTAAATGGCCAAATCCAAACATTTATGCCATATCACCCCGTTGTTTACTGATATATGTAAACAACGGAGTTATAAGGCATAAATGTTTGGATTTGGCCATTTACACAACAAAAAATTCATAAAAAAAAAAACGTAACCGTAAGACCTTGTATATAGGTAAGTGACCTTAAATAGGTTCAAAATGAACCTCCCTACCCGAGATAATGTTTTGGCCAACGATCTTCCTATATATATATATATTTATATACCTAGAAATCATTATATATATATATATATATATATATATATATATATATATTTATATATGATTTCTTCAACTCATATTAATATTCTCATTGATTAAGAAAAATTGAACAAGAGTATCAATTAACTCGTGGCTGCTTCCTATCGATCTGAAAATAACATTATCGATTTTTTAGTTGAATGGGGAAATAATGGTATTTTTAATCATTTATTATGATTTAACACCGATGTGGTGCAGACAAAATAAGGTTTCGAAAACATTCCAGAACAATATTTTTTATATCTATCAGTACAACTTTTAACTATGGAAATATGCAAAACTGTGATTCTCTTGTCCTGACGAGTCTTTCCATGGGAATATCATTGGGGTTCAGATCAAGACTAAAAGATGAACCAAAGCGCCCAATTGATTAATAAGATATCCGTTAACATAGAAAAATATCGCAATTTTTTTATAATTGCAAAAAAAATTCCAAATTTTATTCCAATTTATATCGCGTCCTAAAATTTAAAATTTACAACTGCCTATAAAAAAACAACAACATATATTTGGTAAATGTGATAATAACGCACATAATAACACGACAATTGCTTGTGAAGCAAGTACTCACTGGTAGCGCTTCAATAAAAGTTCTACATGAGGTTGTCGGGAATAGGAAGGGAAGCAAGTTGAGAGACTAGTGGATTTGAATGGTTGTTGTATGGAGTATACTATGAAACGATATGTATCTGGTTTAGGCTGAATCAGCAACGTATGGTATATTAAGGTCTTTGTGGATAAGTTTATTTGTGATAAAGTAAAGAGCATTAAGGGTTTTTCTAAGGACCCTTTAGATGGTTTAGTGGAGCACCAGAGAACCTAATTTAATTTCTGTGCCATAATTCCTCCAAGTAAGGACGGGGATGTTTATATTAGAGCAGGCACAGAAAATAGGAAAACGGAAAAATTAATAAATAAAGCTATTGTTTTTGACGTTATTGTGCTGCTTGTTTTTTGTTTCGTTATTGTGTTGATTGTATTTCAAATATATTTTGCACATACATTGACTTTATTCCTTGAAATGCAATCCGCTATTTTTTATCACCTAAACCTTTTTAGTAACTGGATGATGGAAGGCGCCACTGGACAAGAATTACTTCCTGCCTTAGATGGAGTACACAAGGACGTTAAACCTCAGCACACGATGACTTACTTCCAAGTTCTTGAGAAAACCGAGCACTCCTTTTCATTTCATCAGTTTTTTTTAACCGCTTAGCTCTTAAGTTTAATAATATCGCCAATCCGCAAGAATCGTTAAATTAAAAAAGGTATCAGTAAATTTCTGTTGTAATAATAAATGTATAAACTGGATTTAAAAAAAAAACTTCTAATCTTGCGGAGGAAAAAAAAAAAGAAAAATAATATTTTGATTGCTTCAAAACAAAAACCATTAAATGAAAATCAATGAAATAATCAATACTTATATACCTATTCACAGTTTATGATCAGTTATCTTTGGAGTCGGTGCCAGCCAAGAATGGCAGTTTGATCCTGCCTCTGCAATACACTTTCGAATGGCCCCATACAGCGCGGTGTTTGTTGTTGGCGGTGATGAAACAGTGGGAGTATCTTTACAATTACCATTTCTTTTCAAATTCTGTTAGTTTTGGCCAACCGGTGCCAACACCGACTCCAAAAAATAACTGATCATAAATTGTGAATAGGTATATAAGTATCGATAATTTCATTGATTTTCATTTAACGGTTTTTGTTTTGAAGCAATTAAAATATTATTTTTTTATTTTTTAGTTAAGTTCGTGTAAGTAGGTTTAATCTTAAAGTTGGTTTTGTTTTTTTCTCTCAAAAAATTATTTTTATTTTTTTACTTTTTAATGGTGAGTGTATTTTTGTTTATATAGTCAATTCTCGATCTTCAAGCTACCCTGAAAAATAGTTCGAGTTACTAAACAAAGACTTATCGAGGTTATCATTCCACTTACCTTCATGTAATTGGAAAAAATTAAACACATAATGGGAGTTGAAATCATTACGTATATTTTTCATTAATGGGTATGTGTATGTTGTTTGTACATAAATATAAAATCATTGATACAGAAAATTAAATACCTGGTACCAATTTATCATATAACTTTCAGCTGAATTGCCCTTTTCTCTGAGGGTGCCTAAAAGTAGACACAGCCTTCCACCAGTAGCCAAGTAGCGATCTTTTCTTTATTCTTTAGGACGGCTGAAAAGAGAACTACGCGGAATTGAAGTATGCCCTACCGGTCTTAAAAAGAATCATCAAAATTGATTAAGAATTGACGGAGGTTCTCAACTCATCTGTATATTTTTTTTTTGTATGTTACGCCATTACTCCGTCAATTCTGAATCAATTTTGATGATTCTTTTTTAGATCGGTAGGGCATACTTCGTGGTCCCATAAAAATATTTTGAAATCAACGAGGCACTTTTTTAAGAAAAATGAAAAAAAAAAAACAGTTAATAAGTGATTTCATTAACTGTTATTTTTATTTTTCTTAAAAAGTGCTGCGTTGATTTCAAAATATTTTTTATAGGACCACCTCTAAAGTATGCCCTATCGATCTAAAAAATAATTATCAAAATTGATTCTGAATTGACGGAGTAATCGCATTAACACACACACACAAAAAAAAATACAGACGAGTTGAGAACCTCCTCTTTTTTGAAGTCGGTTGAAAAAAAGTTATTTTATGGATCAAGAGGAACATTTCTTTGTAGTTTTATAATAGAATGGAATAGAACAGAAACATATTTTTTTCCTGGGAAAAAATCCCTTAAGAATATCAAATAAGTATAGAAAAAAACATTGTTACATCTGGTCAGAGATATAATAAAATGAAAAAGATAAAGAAAAATAATAATAAAACAATGATAATATATAATTAGGTGATTGTTGAATATACAGAAAGGAAAATAAGAGAACAGTCTACAAATTAGATAATACAAAATAAAAATAATAGTTTTTGGTACAATGCTTATAATTGTATGTACAATATAAGTACCTAAATGTTATACTCAGATAAAGAAAAATTTATACTAAGTAGAATCTTAATTATGCAAGAACTGAATCTGAATCTGATTCAAGAAATGCAAGAACATATTTTGTAACTGAATAGGTTTATAGTTAACAAGCATCACCTTGAATATGAATGAGGTATTGAAAATAGAGGTATTTAAATATTTTCAGGGATTTTCGCATGTCTGATATCGGGAGGAAAAAGAATTCCAGAGGATGGTTGAGCGGAAAAGGAAGGAGCGTTGGAATGCTGACGTGCTATGAGATGGGGTATACTGTACTTTTACTGTAATTGTCCTTTGTGACTGAAAAAAAAAAAAAAAAAAATAAAAAAAATGAATATAGCTGATTACTCTACTTAAGGCTAAATGTCCCCTCACTCTGGTGTGTTTCTGCCTCAAGAGATCGCAGCACCTACGGGGTCAATTTTAGATTCCTCCTAATTAAGAAACCAATAGACATTTTTTAGATCAGAAAACGGATTTATTAATAAAATGGACATAGAATCTGATGAATCTATTTTAGAAGGCCATATATGTGATATTTACAATTTTAGGTTCAAAAAAACTACTATTTATATATTTTTAATGAAAAGTCAACTAATAGGCAAGTATAGAATAATCAAATATAAATATTGGCGAAAACAAAATTTTAATTATACGAACAACATCGGCCGAAACTCATAAATACGAATTTCTATGCAAATGTTTTTGTTTTGTTTTTCAGGTAGCATCTACATCTATCATGACTATAGCAGCCTCAAACTACAAATCTAAAATAAGATTTCCATCGAAAGGTTGTTTTGGAACTCAAAATAGAATTTACACGATCCGAAATGAAAATTTCGAAAATTTATAAAAGTAAACAATAATTAAAACTATATAACCAAAACAACTGCATACTTATTGTAAATATATTTAAAAATGCGGGGTGCATCAAAATATAAGAAGGAATTAGGAAAAATCACGTTAGAAGTATGGTAGAGGATAAGCGATTATAAACACTGATCCCCCAACTTCCGCCGCCGTGTATAACGACATGCTCTAGCCCTATTTTGGAGGGCCTACAACTTTTGTTCTACTTCACTTCCCCAATGATGATTTTATTGACTAGAATTATAACATTGTTCATATATAACGGGAAAAGGATACAAATAAAAAACATTATTTTATTATCAATTTATATAAAAACTAGTTGAAAAAAAAAAAAGGAATTCACAAACAATAAAGTATTATCTATTCCTATTACTAATTAAAAAAATTAAAATTACTTATGCTATATTACTGCACATAAAAAAAAATATATATTATGAACAAATATGATATATTATTTTTGTATAAATGTTGCTTATTCTTAATAAGGAATAATTATATTATGAGCTGTATTCATTAAAATTATTTACTTTTTTAATACCCAAATCAAAAAGATTTAGTACTTTTACTGATTTCATATAAAAGTAATGAGTACAAAAAGTTATTGAATTTTTCAATTGAATTTAAGTTTAATAAAATAACACCAATATGGAACACCAATGCACAGAGAGGTAACTTGTAGGTCTAGCCGGCCAAAAATATCATCTTTTCCTATATATTTTGTGTTCCTGATTTCGAAAAAATATTGTATAAAAATAAAGGACCTTTGGTTTTTTAAATATGATTAACCTTACAAATAACCAATACTATCAAGTTTATCTGGGCTTTGCAGCCCAGATTAAATAATCCAATTACTTTAACAAGTTTGAATTTCAAAACAGGTCGCGGTTTTTAGTGTGCTGGTATGGTTATTTTACGAAACTTGATCATAACTTTATATATAGGTTCTTATAGTAAATTTAATGAGCATTCAGATGAAAAAAAAGAAATTTCGGATCGAACAATTAGTTTCGGAACTGTAGCCAAATGAATGGTGATATAGGTGTTTTCGCAGAAAAGTGCGACCCTAGTCAAAGAGTGTTGAAATGAGGGGTGTAGATTGCATGAAATATGCGATAATTTCTGATGTCACAGCTTCGCCAGGAGCAATTAGAAGGCAAACCTACTAAAAGTCTCCGAACCTGGAGGTTGAGCTAAGGTTGGGGGGGAGAAGAGAGGTCCCAATTTCGTATTTTTCGATCTTATCCCGAAAACAGTGGACTCAAGAAAAATATGCTACAAATCGGAGTTAAAGCTAATTGAATTTCCTATAAAATTTATTATATACATATTTGTCGAAATTCCAACGGTTTTCGAGATATATGTTATTTAAAATCGATAATTTTAGAAATAAAAAAATGTTTACCTCACTTTTTGTTAAATATTTGCTTCAAATACCAGAAACATATATATGAAATTAAATTAAATTTAATGCTCTACAATTTTGATTATGTAATTTTTTCTGAGGAACGATCGGGGAAGGTACTAGAAATAAAAGTATTACAAAAAGTGAGGTAACATTTGTTTTTTTTTTTTTCCCCGAAAATCACCGATTTTCAATAACGTATATCTCGAAAACCATTAGAATTTCGACAAATTTATACATAATCAATTTTATAGGAAATGTAATCAGCTTTAATTTAGATTCGTAACATATTTTTCTAGAGTCGACCATTTTCGAGATATAGTCAATGTCAAAAAAATAAAGTACGAATGTTTTTTCGGAATCAAACGTTTCAATAATGTTTTTAATAAATTTATTCATACAGCTAGCCGTTTTCTGATTGTAAATTGTATATCAATTGTAAATATAAATATCAATATATATTCTCTCAGCAATTCAGTCACCAAACAGAAAAAAATGAATAAAATGGAATCTTAAGGGGCAAAATATACTTATTTCGCAGTAAAGGGGTTTTAAAACGTACACACTCCCTTTTGCGATCAAATACCTTATTAGATCCATTGTAATATATTTATAAATATTTTATTTGTCTTTGTAGCCTTCCGTGTTTGTTGACCAAAACAGGGGCCCGAATAGACTAGAGAAAAGAGGGGTATGCGGAAAATAAATAATTTTTAAAAAATAAATTAAAAAATAGTATTTACGAAATCAAATTTTTCCCAAAATTACTTCTTATTTAAATCAAAAGGTTTGTAATGAATTACTTCTTATGTCCAGCCGTTTTCAAATGTTAAGCAGTAAAAAAAAAACACATTTTTTCTACAATTTAGACCCCGGGACGTAAAAAAAATGTGGGAAGTTTCTCATACAAAAAAGCTTGCAATTATTTATTATTACCTTTATTTTGAGATTAGGGTTTTGAAGGAGGAGAATAGTCAAACAAGCCTATACTGTGTGTGGTATGTCGAATAAATAAGAAATGAAACTACTCTTGTGAAACAATTAAATGGATTGATCAAATGAAAAAAAAAAAAAAAAATTCAATTTCACAAAGAAATGGTTGTAAACATCTTGTCCTACCAGACCATTGTTGTTTGAACCTACAACCTACGGTAGTATTAGAAATGTTGATATTTCCTTTGATCCTATGCCGTCTAGGGATTTCGCGTCTTTTCTACCTTCTTCTTTTTACCCGAACCTAGCATAATCTTGACTGTGGATTCCTATGGCAAAACGTAAGATGAAGAAAAAGGAGTTTTATATCACAGGAATACGCGCGGCAGGAAGGGAAAGAAGGAAACTGCCTATTTAAACTTATTCAATTGAAAAATTCAATAACTTTTTGTACTCATCACCTTTATATGAAATCAAAAAAAAAAGAAGAAAAGTACTAAATCTTTTTGATTTGGGTATTAAAAAGTAAATAATTTTAATGAATACAGCTCATAATATAATTATTCCTTATTAAGAATAAGCAACCTTTATGCAAAAATAATATATATATTTTTCATAATATATATATTTTTTAATGTGCAGTAATATAGCATAAGTAATTTTAATTTTTTAATTAGTGATAGGAATAGATAATACTTAATCGTTTGTGGATTCCTTTTTTTTTTCAACTAGTTTTATATAAATTAATAATAAAATAATGTTTTTATTTATATCCTTTTCCCGTTATATATGAACAATGTTACAATTCTAGTCAATAAAATCATCATTGGGAAAGTGAAATAGAACAAAAGTTGTAGGACCTCCAAAATAATGCTTCATAGAGCGTCTTTATAGTCCAGTAAAATAAGACTCCTAAAGGCCGTTTTGAAGAATAAACTGCGGAACTTTTATTCTCAATGGATCTTTATGTTCTTTGGGGTCCTGAATCCGAATCTGCAGTTTGCTACCACGGCAACCATCGGCTTCATATTCAAAATCGCAAAAAACCGCCAAAAAAAACCATTATTTTTGTTTTTCCTACTTTAAGAGCGCTCAAGAAGAATGAACTCTCTAAAGAACCGAAAAAAGGTTGTAAATCAACTTCAAACATGAGTGTAAGGTGAGGCAGATAGTAAGATGAACATTAAGATAGGACAAAAAGAAGAAACAAGACCTCAATGACCGGGCACCTCGGTGATGGATTGGCTAATGGGGGTCAGAACAGTGAGGCTAAAAACAGGTTTCAGTTCGTGGGGCAGGCTGAGTGCTATGCCGAATAGAAATGTTGAAACCAAAAGGTAGGCGCCACTTTTTGCAGCTTCGAGAGATCCACTTAAAAAATTGGTAATGAGTAGGGCAGTGAATTATATGCAATTAAACTATGAAACTATCTGCATTATTTAGGAAAGTAAAAAAATGTCCATACATAAGTACAAACTCAAGGTTGAGTAACTGATTGTGTTAAAAAGGGAAACATTGAAAGATGACTATTAAAAAGCAAAAATACAAGGCGAATATTACAAAAGAAAACAGGTTATAAAACTTAAATTTACTTAATTAATTAAAAAGTATGTATGTTAGCCCGAACTAAAATACAATATATCTATGGATCGGAATCGAAACTAGACTTGTCTGATCAACTGGCAGTTCGTGTAATAAAATTTGGTTCAAATTTTGACTTTCTACCTTTGTTTTATTTGTGCTTCTCTGTATTTATGTCCTAGGTTAATAAAAACCATACAGTTGTTGATAAAACTCTATCAAAATAAACATAATATTAAACTTCTCCATCACCCTAATAACTTTCAATTGAGAAGTATTGTCACTTGAGGTACGCATGATGGTATAGAAGGATCAATCCTAATTGAGAAGTACTGTACCTACTTTCCAACAAGATCTTTCTTCTTTGCAAGAGTGATTTTCGGCATTTTAGGAGTACACAAAAAAACAGTTTAAGAATCATGTGTCTTGGTAGACACTACGTGAGGGAATGTGTAATTAAATGATGGTAGGAAGAAAGGAAAATGAAAAGTGAAGTAATATTCCAAGTATTTCAGTATTTCGAAGTGAGAATGATAAATAAAAACATTGTCAAGAGAAGCAAATTCGATCAAATGTTCACGAAAAAGGAAGAATCAGCACATGGACAAACAAGAGCTTATTCGTTAGGCGGGGGAAAAAGAAGAATTCCCGTAGCTATTTTTTTATATAATAGTTTGTTTTTTTATTGATATTTTATTTGTTTGTCTCCTCAGAAAAATAAAAATAAAATAAAAAAAATTCAAATGCAGATATGCCGGTTATGTAGATAAATATGCAATTACAATCCCAAATAAATAGGAATATGTATTTATGGAAAAATATGGACAAATATGTAAAATAAAAATAACTCGAATTGATTCCAAATTCATCAAAACATATATATTAGATGATTTAGTTGTCTAGGAGAAATATGCAAATACATATATTTCACAGCCCTAGTAATAGAGTTATCTGAAAGTTTAATTTTATCATGACGGGTTTTAATATAATTAATACTTATTTCAGGATTATAATCCAACTAAAATAAAAATCCAAGTCTTCTGCTCCACATAAAACCATTGATTACTCAGCTGCTAGAAATCGTACGGTATGTCTAAACAACTTAAGTAGTAGAAGGTCTAATATGTAGAACCGCTTTGAATAGGAATCTCTCAAATATGATCACATCATCGATTTAATATAATCAATGAGGCTCCAGAAGATCAAAAATAATCAATAATAAAAAAATAAATGTATAATCAAAAATAAAAAAAATTAGCAAATAAGTGAAAACACTAAAAATGTACAAGGATGATTCCATTTTTTTTTCTTTCTTTCTTTTTTTTTTTTTTTTATTCATAACTTTAATAATTCTGTTACCAAACATATATGTGTTAAAATCAGTTCAGTAACTGTGGGAAAAGTTATTCTTTTGCAAATATCTCCTTTAATTACATTTAAAATTTACAGAACGGCATAAAATAAAATTATCAAATAGATATAATCATAACTAAAGGTAATAAACCTGATGATATTCACAGATTTAAGAACAAAATAATTTCAAGATTACGTTTTAAAGCATATCAAACTGTATAAGCTGAAAACTATTCAGTAGTAAAAATAATTATATCATTTACATTTAATAACTGATGAACACAATAGTTTATCTAAAAATTTATTCAACAGACTACATAACCGCAGATTAAATGATAAATATAGAACTTACGTGAATTAGTTGAATATCCATCTTTAGAATTAGCCTCTTCAGTTTGCGTGGAAGATGTAGGTCCTGTCCTGCTGTCCGTTGAAGGGTCAGAAGTTGGATTTTCATTTTCGTTGTTGACTACTGTATTTTCTTCTGAAATTGTAGAAAAGATATTATATTATTAATATCAAGATTTATTATCGTTCTAATAATAATTAAAAACACTCAATTTCAATATTCAATTAAAAATATTCTCCATTAAATTTCTGACCAGCAAAACTATCGTCAAATTTTCGATCCAAGCAACAGCGGCAGAGCTGGTGCGTGTCAACAGGAATGTAAAAAAAAAAAACGTTAAAACAAAAGAGTTTAGACCCCCAGCCAAAAGACATTTCCATGCCAAAATGAATGCTAGAGATATAAATATCAGATTCTCAACCTAACATCATTTTATAGGGACTGTGAGGTAAACACTTTCTCAAATCTGATCATTTATCTCCAGTCTGTTGTCAGAACCTTTTTTTATTTTTTCATTTATTTTTTTTTAAGGATAGGTGGAACAATATTCTTCATCAAAGCAGAATCTGTCACCTACAAGAAACAGACCAATCAGTTTCTATGCATATACTTCTCCATAGACTTATCAGCAACATATAGTACATTTATAGCTTATATATGTAAAAAAACACTACTTTATCAAAATATAAAGATACATAAGTTTAAATAGTATAAAATACTTCCAAATCTTCTATTAAGACATCTTCTACTAGCCAAATATTATTTTTCGATTTACTTGTAAACATTCTTTAGCAATCATTTTGTGCTTTTAGTTGTTAAACTGAGTACAGAAATTTGAAATCCTTGACTTATCACTTGATTGAGCTCACCAGAATATTCCTCAAAATTAATTTAATTTTTTTTAATTGATTGATACTTACAACTGTACAAAAACATATACATCAAGTAAATGTGTTGATAGTGAATACAATGGCATGTAAATAACTTGTGAAGAACTTCTCAATAGTAGCACTTCAATAAAAATCTACACTAAAAGGTCTCTGGGTGGATTGTATGTGGATTCCAAGAAAGAAGTTTGTCTAGGTGGAGTCCTAAGGTAGCGTATCTGTTCAACAGGGATTCAAAATTATTAAATTTTGTTTTACACCGATTCTTTTTCCATTCATATTATTTCATCAAACATTTGCGCTATTAAGTCATCATATTAAATCCCTTAGATTCAACCGATGCTAGGCGATGTAAAACTTAAAAAATGGAGATTACTGGGTTGCATGCTGTTGTACTCAAATCTCGAGCAATTACTACCACTACCGTATGCTATTTATACTTTCCGCCTTCACTTTCTCTATACATTACAATTCGAATATTAGATAGTAAGAATTTGTGCATCCGTAGTCTTTTTGGTAACGGTTCGGATCGGCGACACCACCAAACTAGGTTGACCCGCGCTACACCGACCAGTTCGATCCTTACGCTTCACTTCATGTTTACATTTTTCGATAGTTCATTCCTATAACCTCACATGTAAACAATCACTTTTACAGTTTCAACTTGGATTGTGTTGTTTAGTTTGTTATATTGATATTTAGACTTCTTAAATGTAAATAAGTGAAACAGAAGTTCACAAAATGAGTCTCATAAAGGATTAAGTGTTTTATGAATTCATGTTTTCTTATTTCATCTAATCTTATGTGTAAAAGTGTTATAAAACTTAAGAAGATTAATTTGTACATGGATTTGGTGTTTTATATATTTATATTTGTTCTATCAATTTAGGTGATAAAATTTACAACTTGTAAAAGTGTTATGAAACTTAACAAGATTTATTTGTACATGGATTTGGTGTTTTATATATTTGTATTTGTTGTTTCAATTTCAGTGATAAAATTTCAGTATACATATTTTGTGAATGGATTCTTTGTCATCCATATTACTTTTTGTGCTAAAGTGAGACAGATTGTATAATTAATTCAATAAAACATATCAGTTTATAAATAAATGTGAGAAAGTATATCACAGGTTTTTTATGTTTTCTTATTTCCACTTCCCATTAGAAAATATAGCAGAAATTAACATCTTCACTTTCAACTAGGATTCTGTCTTATATTATATAATGGCTTATAACATGGAGAATTGACAATGTGAAAATAATCACAGATTAAGAGGTAAATGACACATCACTATATAATTGTAGAACTATTGGTATAATGTTATAGATTAATGTGTTTTTAAAAAAAATTAGAAGCCTGATGATGAAACATTATCTCCGAAACATGTAGCTACAAATGTTAAATAAATAGGAGTTATGCCAAATAAATACTTAAGGATTCTGTCTTTTTTATATTTATAATTTGTTATTTTCACTTCTCTGAGAGAAAGTTCATCAGGAATTAACTTTACTGGTGGTTCAGTAGTATATTAATTGTTGATTAAATTAATATTAATTAAAAATTGATTTAGTGTCTTATATTTCGATATTTCCTTATTTCCACTTTAATATTTCCTTATTTCTCATTTTAATATTAGAAGGTAAACAGAAGTTAATATTACTTTGAACAGGGATTTAGAGTTTCTCAGTAAATGTAGGAGAATAACCTTCCCCCTCTAAAAGCAGCGACTAGAACATCGAAATAAATCGGAACAAAGTTAAAATCGATAAAAGGTATTCTGAGCGGGTTTAGGGGTTGGTGTCGCCGATCCGAACCGTTACCAAAATAATTCTCTTACATAAGATTACTAAAAACCTTTTGATCAATTATTAAATTAATTACACCTAGTAGCTAATATTGTTTGCACAAGTTGGCGCTAGGAACGCTACTGTCTAGTCTTTTCTCTATTTCAACTCTTAGATTTCGACATTAATAATATTTTCTTTCTTTTAATTGGAAAATGTATTTAGAATGAAACATGTGTAGGTAATATATTTTATATTTTAAATATCCTATTTAATCCGTGCGCAAATTTGTAAAAAGTCAGTTTGAAACGAATTGGGAAAATATTTAATTATTATAATGTTGGTATATGAAATTATGAAATATTGGTTGGTTTAACGTTCTCATCTCAACAATAGTTTATTTTAACAAGTACATCTTCAATAAAATAAAATCAAGAGCTGATAAAACATTTCAAAACTTTCTTTAAATAAAATTATAAATGTTTGAATTAATATCAAAGAAATGTTCTGTATCTATCCATTATTATTTAAAGATTATGAAATTGTATATATATATATATTTCATAAAGGATTAAAAATAAAAAATAGTAATGGACAAATCCTTAGATCAGTCAATGAACACATAAAAATCAAATTGAACCTTTTTTCCTTTTATATTGAATTTCTTGAATTAAAGAATTATTTGTAAATTATAAATCTAATTTTCAAGCACTCAAAATAAAGAAATTGTGTTCTTCAACACACAAATGATATTAAGTTAAAAAAAATAATAAATAAATAAAAACAAAAAACTGAAAGCTTTCAATTTTTAAACAAGCTATGGCCAGCCATACTACCTACATCCTCAACACTAAAATTCCCTTTTTTCACAAAAAAATTTCCCTTCCTGTCTTCCTCATGGTTCCATTATATTACCTATGTGTATATAGAGAATATATATATATATATATATATATATATATATATATATATATATATATATATATATATATATATATATATTTATTTATATATTTTAATATTTATATATTTTAAATTAATAATATATTTATAAATTATATCCTAATAATTATATGTTATGTAATAAATACTATAATTACTTGTATAGTAAATAATTTAATTATATATTATATGTATAATCTATACTTTCATTAACAATACTTATATTCGTTGAGTCTGCATTCAAAGTGGAAAAGTGGGTGAAGGAGGGAGAATAGTTTTCTGTTTAAATTCCGATACCTGGGCAAAGTTATTGTTATTTTACATAATAAATAAAATAATATTTAGTTTAACAATACATTGATCTCGTGCTTAAAAAAATGACAATAATTGGAAGAATGTTTTTCAACCTGCATTCAAACATCTAATAGTTAAAAGAGCAGCTGTCAATGTGCCAAAATGATTGCCCTTTAAAAAAAATAGCCATTCATCTAATTAAAAGAGCCGCTCTAGCCATATTCTGTTTCCAAACATTATTTTCATTCAATAGGTGCTAAGTTAAATGCAGCAGCATGTATCTCAATCCCCCCCCCCCCAACAAAAAAATAAATAAAAATAACAATAATTTTACTTATTTGATTAAAAAAAGGATTTGAAGGTTTGATTATTATTTTTTTTTTATATACATGTAAAAATAATTAGCTTCAAGTACAATCTAATCGTGGAATACAATAAAGGGTTGGGAAAGTGGTCAAAGTAAAACACACGGAAGGGTAGTACAATATAATATATAAGTGATGTGCTTGATAATGACATTTCAATACACTTAGCAGTTACAAACAAAGCATGAGAAAATACTATAAACTTATAAAGAAGATACAATGAAGTTAATCAAATGCAATGAAAAACAGATACAATCAATAATGTAAAAGAAATTAAATAAGTACATGTGATACATAGCATACCTAATTGTAACAAAGAAAAAATAAATAACATTTAATTGTTGCATTTAAGTTTCAAATTTGACATTGTACAAGACAATTAATGATTTAGGTAAAAAGCACGATGTATGTGATTAACAATTTCATTTCTCATGACTTTCCAGAAGAATACTTAACAGGATTTTTTTTGCTATAGACTCAAAGTTTTGCAGGAAAACAAAAAAAAAATTATTAATCAGTTTTTTTTTCTTTCTTTGATTTGTCTTGTATCTATAAAAAGGATTCCTCTTTTTTTTTTTTTTTTTTTTTTATTTATTCATTTATTTTTTTTAAATACCACACTTCCATATTTAATATCATTTTTATCCACGCTCCGACATTCATTTTTGCCATTACTGTTGTTTATT
Source organism: Euschistus heros (assembly GCA_003667255.2). Taxonomy (NCBI): domain Eukaryota; kingdom Metazoa; phylum Arthropoda; class Insecta; order Hemiptera; family Pentatomidae; genus Euschistus; species Euschistus heros. The sequence continues at coordinate 1,118,582 of RCWM02000059.1, forward strand.
CATATTTGTATGATTGTGATTTTGGTTGTGGTCTAAAATATCACAGAATAACCTTTATATTAAAAGTTTTTAGTTTATTTATTTTATCCACTTTCGTAGTGATCTTTTTTACTTTATTGTTTACCATTTTTGAGTTTTTAAAATTGTTCACAGTTAGTATCAAATAAGTATGCAGAGGGGATCATATCTCGTCTTCTTCTTCTGACAACGGAAATCTGAACTTTCCATAATGTTCTCGAACATTAGAAAGAACTTCTGGAAGTCAAAGTACTACATTTCAAACAAAATTAACATCAATATTCAATTATCTAAATATTATTCCAATATTTGCAATCAATCCTAACTATTTGAAAATAATTACTTTTGTTTTCATCTTAGGATCCCCTCTCCTAATAAAAATCCTACGCCATGCTTTGAGTACATTGTTGGCAACTCTAAAGGCTTGAAAAGTTTTCCAAAATAAAATTATTCAATATACAGTGCAACTGAGTTTTGATCTCATTAAAAAAATATATAAAGTTAAATAGTGATTCTGCAGGGTATAGGCACCAGTAGTAGACACTTGGAACTTCAACCAAAAAAAATAAGAGCTAGAACCATCAGAATGATTTGAATTTGGTCCCATTTTAAACTATAGCTTCTACTGTGCTTCCACTACAAAGCAGTTTCTTTTATTGTTAAAATTTCTTATTACAAATTTGGTTTTTAAAGATAGTGTACACAATCAACTCACTAAATTTGTTTGAATGAGCCCAAAAACGACCTGTCTACTACTGGGACACTGATTTTCGCTCTTGTTCCAGTAGTAGACAAAAGTGTCTACTACTAGAAAATTCCAATTTTTCGTACTAATAATTGAATTTGATTCATAGTTAAATTTTAAAAATGACGATTTTTGAATTTTAGCCAGGAAATGTATTGTTCCAGCAGTAGACAGAGGTGTCTACTAGTGGATCACAAACATGCCTACTCCTGGAACAATAAATTCTAATTTTTTCTTAATTCATATACCATGTGTAGTCTCTTCAGATGCTAACCGCCAATATTGTCAAAAGACAGCAGACAAGAAAACTTACGAGGAGGAAAGGGGGCATATCAAGTTTTTGGGATTGACAAAAATAGCTTAGCTTGTGTCATACTTTTGGCAGTTTGTAATAGATTAAGAATAGTTTTTGAATTTGTGAAATCCAAGAAGATAATAGTAGGAAATAAGGATATTTTAACAAAACTACCAAATCCTCTGATATTAGGGGGGGGGGGAAATCCGATTTTGATTCAACTAGAATCTGGACTAATTTATGTTTTTTACAACTACTCCTTTTTATAAAATGAATTTATTAATAAACATATTCCTGTCTTTTAAATTTTTATTTAAAAGTTTATTTTAATAAGTTTTCGTTGTGTGAAATTAGCTTCTACTAGCAATAGCTGTACAACTTAAAAAAAAAAAAAATCAACTTCCTTTTCAATATAAGCTACTTAAGTGTTCTGATAATAAATGTTATGAAACCTTTACATGTATTATTCCTCTTCGAAGTTTATTTAAGAAAGCAAAGAGACTGAACGTGAATCATTAGGACAAAAATGAAAGTAGAAGTTTTTATTAGTTATTTTCCTAATTTAGACAAAAATTTGTTATTTTCTAATTTTTTACTATTTAAAATCCAAGATCCTTTGTAAAAAAAAAACAAAAATATTTGATGAGAAATAAATTAATTATATTTGGTAAATGAAGTGTCAACTACTGGTGCGTTTCTGTGTTTACTACTGGTACACAGGTGTCTACTATTGGTGAAAAATATGTTTTAAAAAACTATCTAAAAACAACCTTAACATCAATAATAGAGTTGTTTTAAACAGAACTTATGTTCAATAACAGTTCTATTGGACATATGTAGGGATAAAAAGAAAATTGTGACGAATGTATTGAACTACTACTAAAATTACTGCAAGAGTCTCACAATAGTAATAATTACTGGTGTCTTTACCCTAAGTAAATTACTAAGTATCGGTTATATCACAAGAAATATAATTTTTTTGGAGAAAAAAAAAAATCAATTCCATGAAATACATTCTAAATTGATGACGAGATTTGACTGTTTCAGTCCAAGATATCCAAAAGAGGTAATATATTATCGATTGATTAATGGTTAACTAAATACATAAATTTTAAGCATTGGAAATATGACTATTGTTAAAATGGATAATTGAAGGGTACAGGGAAAAACGACATAAGTCAGTTCTACAAGGAATTGGAATAATGATGCCATCTAGTGATTTCTTAAGTGAGGCATGGAATTCCAACTCCAGCCAAGTCCATTTTTGAAAATTGTTCACAGCTGGTCGATAAAAGTATAGGTCTGAATGGATTTGGAAAAGGCCTTATTTTTTGTATCGCCGTTTTTTGTATGTGATTTAAATACATTAGAGAAAAATTCTTACACCTAAAGATAATCTACTCGAAAAACTATTAAAAATAAATAAGACCATGGAAATTGGACCTAGCTGGTTTTGGAATTCTAATGGAAGGAGAAACCACATAAGTCCTTATTGACTGACAGGGTTTTTCTCCAGTCACTTAATTTTTTTATTTTTATAAGGAATGACTCAAGCCAACAATTAAATATTAAATTTTGGCTCAAATTAAAAATTAATACTTACTTATTAATATACTACTACAATATTCACCAAAATAAATTCTTTGTTACACAACCAGATACATCCCATTGATATAAATGAGATTTGATTATAATTTGCAAGGTATTAATTAATACATTTATTTAAACCATTTTTTTTTTTTTTTTTTTTTTTCCAAAGGAATCTGTATCAATATATTTCATGTTAATTCTTAAATAAGTCGAATGCTACATGAATTTGTTTTTACAGAAACCAGAAATTCCACCAGAAAAACCAGAGCGGTGGCAACCATTGTAAGCTGCATGCTGAAAGGCGACAGCTATATATTGTTATTATTAATCATGGAATCTACTTAATTTATCATTTGTGTACAGTTTAAAATAAAAAAAAACAATAATCAAAACACCTGTTTACAGAAAATCAACGATTTATAATCAGTAACAGGAATTTAAACCATAGTTACAGTTCTAAAAGGTTATTATTATTAAATATTATTTTAAGGATTTTTCTCCATTGATAAGAATTCCCTAACAGCTATTAATTCAGTTCTTATCTGCAGTCAAGTTTCTTCTACCATCAGACCCATAACTGCAACATCATCCCTCAGTACCTTAAGTATTATATAAAATTGTTTCTTCCAGTTAAGAATTACATTAATAAATTGTTTATTACTAATCATATAACATCCATCAATATAATTTTTCTAATACAATAAACAAAAATAGTCAAAATAAAAATTGAATAAAAAAAAAGGAGAGATCAGTCCCAGTTTCATAAATTGGCTACGCTAAATATATATTGTTAATACTTCAATCCTGAAAATTGTCATTACAGTTTTCGTCAGAATCAGAATAATTTAATCAAACTTTAATCATTTAGGTTGTTTTCAATTTTCAAAACTTTTTAATATTTTAACAATCAAATGATAACATACTATATTTAAAACATATATATTTTTCTCTACACCATCATTTTTGTGCTGTTATTAATTTCTTCGGAGAGAAAGATCCTACGCACAATAGTAGGTCCAGGAAGTGTGATAGGTACGAAGGAAAAATGAGAAGCTAAGAGAACTGTACCAGGAGCAGAATTTGGTAGGCTGGATAAAGGAAGGGAGGCTGAGGTGCTTGAGGCATGTTGTGAGTATGGTGGAAACAAGATTACCTCGAGGTCCCAGGAAGAGAGAAAGACCAAGATAAGGTGGTTGGAAGATGTATGAGATAGTGAAGATGAGACATGAGGAGTCTGGGTGTATGTAGATAGAGATGGGTAGCTTTGGTGAGAGAGTGGTTGAGAAGACCAAGGTCCTTCGAGGACCAGAGTGCTATTAAATTTGAAGAAGAAGAATCAATGTTTCTTTCTTTTTTACTAAGAGATTTCCTATTAGGATCCACATTCACAGCAAGGACAGAGTTTAACAGAATTTATAATAAATGTTCAGGATATGTTAGGAAGGGAAATGAGATGATAGGTAATTGATTTCTATTAATTCTTGATAAAAAAAATTGCTATCTTTTTCAATATTTAATTAACACCCACTCTCATCAATATAACTAATATACCTTTTTCATAGCAGTTTGGATTTATGCTTTATTTGTTGAAATGGGATTTTTGTTTGATATATATACGGAAAGTTTATTTGGTATACAGAAAAATTTGTTCAATTAACCATTTAACAGGCAATGTATCCTGGAGGATACTCATATTTAATGTCTTTTGCTCAATAAATGACGTAATTTCCGACGCATTATCCTACTCATTTTCGTCTAATATCCTTTACTTAACCATGAATTTCATGATACGTGTATGGTTAGTGTGGCTATAGCCATTCAAAGGAAAATAAAAATAAAGAAAAAATGTATTCAAAAATCCCCAGCCCGCCCGTAAAAGGGTTAAAAACTAATGGTTTAAAAAAAAAACAAACAGTAAATAGAAATAATTGATACTTGAAGTCCCATGTATAGAGATTTGACTGCACTTTTATCTTTTATGACCTTGTGTTTTATTCATCAGTCATGAAAACTAGCTTTCATTTCATAAAAAAGAAGTTAAAACGGATTTACTATTTTTTAAGTCATTTATTATATGTTCCTTCTTAAATGCACATTTGTTATTAATTTTAAAAGAACTTATCTTTGAAAAGTAATAACTATGATTTTCATTCCGAACTGGGAAGTGTAAAGCACACATAGAATAATAGTGTTTATGGTGTAATATATAATGGAGAATGAGGTTATAGGGTGAAGAAAGAATAAATATGTATCTAAAAAAAAAACAAATTAATAAATTCATTCATATATAAAATATAATTTATATAAAACATTTTTTTTTTCAACAAATAGATACATATACAGATGGTTAGCATAAAGTATATACACTAAAATTTAAAAAAAAAAAAAATCAAAAAAAAAAAAAAAAAAAAAAAAAAAAAAAAAGATTCGAAATGACATAATAGTAAATAATAAAATTGGTTAACGTCTACGAATTTATAAATATTTTATTAATATAACTACAACAGCCAACTTGCCTCACTTTTCTGTTATGAAATAATATGTACTAATATATAGTTTAAGTATTAACAACTATACTTTAATTTTTATTTTTAATCAGACACCTAAGAAAATTTTTAACTACTAAGTTCATCTTTAAATTGATACTATGAAAAAAATATAATGAGCACCAGAAGAATAATTTAAATTATTCTTCATATTTATTTATTTACTAAAGTTGCAAACAGAATAACAATTAATAGATAGAAAAAATATATTAATTAACCCACCCAAATATTGTGGTAATTATCTGAAATTTCCAGACACAATCTGAATACTCGTATAATAACAAAAATAGAAATCATTACTCCCAACAATGATCCTTCGGAAAACGCCAGCAATTATAATCTCTTGAGAAACGATGATAGGGCCAAGAGTCATCACTAAAAACAGGTAAACAAGGGACAGGGACATAACTAAAACACCCAGGGAATTCACTAATTTTGTTTTTTGTCAGGTACATATAATGTTCTTTCCATGACTCATTTGGTGATTTGTTCATATTACTGTATTCATATAAAGAATATTTTTTCCACATAGTTTCATCATCAGAAAATGTTTCATACAAAAATTTACAGGTCAATATGAATTTAGTAAATGATTTAACATCCAGTTTATGACAAATTAAATGTAAAACAAGTAGAGGTAATGACAAAATATGATGTGGATTGTATACCTCATTGCCCACTGCACTCTTAAAAGAACATAAACTATTTTTTATAGATGAAATAAAATGTAATTTTTCCTTTGCAATAAGTGGTCCCACATCTGGATTAAAGGAAATTAATGTCTTTGCATTTAATGGAAATGTTTCAAGTTTGTTACTATCAGGAGAGAAAAAATTTACAACAAACAAAAGGTCATTAAAACACTCATTTGATCTTACAGGATATGCTACCACTTTCAATACATTAGGATAAATTAGCTTATGTGATAAAGTAGAGACATATTGGTTATTTTCCATTGTCATATGCTCCAATAAAATATTAGGATCCTTCAAACACCGCATTGTACGAATATCATAACTAATTGTTGAATTTTGAGGTCCATCCAGAAAATAAAAGCCAGCTTCATACATAATTATGTAGATGACAGCAACTATTCCTTTATCCGTGGCATTAGGAGAGTCAGCAAGGGTTGAAAATATGTTGAGAAGCCATGACGGGTCCCCGTCAGCAAGGAGCAGGGCACCTGTAAGACACATTACTTACAAATACAAGTTTCAGAGATAAAAAAAATATATATATACCTTTAGATTAAAAAGTGATAATAACTAAAAAGAAAATAGCTGTAAAATATATCAATAAATACAAAGCTAAAAAGCGAAATTTAGATCATACCTTTAAGAAATATTAAAGAAATTTAAAATTTATACTTTTATGACTTAATTTTAAATTATATTTCTTTAATATTTTTAGAAACATAAAATAATTGTACTTAAAAACAAATCTACACTAAAGAACATATATAAATACTTATATATGTAATTATTAAATACATATATAATTCTTTTCAGGAATTCAATGTTTAAGATATTAAGAACTAAGTGTATATTAATTATCATATATCATAATAATAAATGCAGAAGAAACCAGAAAAATATATTATATTAAGAAAGTAAAAATAAAAATTTAATATAGATATTTTTATCAATCCTTTTCAGACCCAAATTAGGCTGACAGTATACGATTTAAGCATATCATGCTTATTTCATTAACTGACACACTTAATAATTAAATATTCCATGCTAAGCATCCTATTTTTAAAATAAATTATGAAAGCCTTAAAGTGCTCAAGATTTAAAACTTAACATTGTAACAATGTATATTTTCATTCCATCATGCTACATTAAAAAAACAAAGCCACATGCAATAAACATTTATATTATAATACACGCATAAGATTTACTAAAATTAAAATAATCAAACCAAATATTTTAAGAATAATTAATGAAGACTTGAGTAAATTACACAACATGCATGCAACATTACTTACTCTTTTAATAATATTGTTTACAATATAAATCAAAACATAGAACTTTTGGTTGAGGAAAAAAAAAAAAAGAAAAATAGCATTACAAAAGTCATTTCTATAAAACATGTGAGGACAAATACAGTTGGAACAAAAAGTTATTATTATAAATTAATTTTAAATGTCACATCAATTAAAAAAATCTAAATTATTTAGTCAGTAATTAGTAGAAATTTCATTGATACATTTTCATTGATAGGAAAATGTAACTTGTTTTTTTAATATCAGTGACATGCTACTAGAGTATTTATATATTTTTCAAATGTTCGACAGTAAAATAATTCTGTTTAGATTACATCATCCAGCATTAGTAAAAAGTATATCAATAATAGTTTTTACCAAAATTACAAGTAGTCACTGATTTATTGTACTCAATTCATTAAATCTGAATATACATATCCATTGATGACTAATTGTTAATGATGACTAATATAATAAAATATCCCATTACAGAAATAATGCAATCAAAAAGTGATTTGAAATATATTGCATATTTATTTCTTAGGATTAAACTAACACATACAAATAAAAAGTAATTGAAATGTATACTTTGTTATACAAAATATGTAATGCATTTTGAATAATATTACAGAACAATCCCAGGCATAGTATAGATTAATACAAAATATAAAAATAAGTGCATAATGCTGTGATCATTACAATAAAATTGCAACATTAATTTAATGTCATGCATTACATTTAGTATCCATAAATAACAGCACAAAACATAAAATTAACAGCAGTGATCAGTCATGATTGTTACAGATAAGTAGAACTTAGATTTGTTATTACCACACATAATTGTATAAAATAAATAAAATTAAAACAAAATGTGTCAAAAAACAATTTATTACAGAAATAAAAATAAATATTGTCAAAAAACAAAAACAAATGTGGATCTGAATTTCTGTTTGCAACTTCAAAACATTCTTAACAAATGCACACTCTGAAATTTATGCTAAATGAATATACGCTCTTTGTAACATAATTAGTAATTTATAATTTCAGTAACAGAAACAAAAAACCAATGTCTAGAAATTAAAAATGAAACAAGCAAGCCTCTATGACACAAATTACACATAAAAATGTCTTACCTTCAGCTTCTTTAAGGCCTTTAGGATTTACTTCAGACATGAAATCTATGAATTATTTAGAATCACTAACTCACATTCACCGTTCACAACATACCTATCATAGAATACCATAAATACTGAAGTTCATAACCACAAAATGTTTACAGTTTCAAATGGAACTGAGAGTCCCATATAACCATCCTTTCAGATTAGGATGGCTTATTTGACACTAACTCAGACATTTGAATATACCTCTGAGTTTAATTTTTTTTAATATTTAAAAATATTTACGATAAATGGATTATTTTTTGTGAGTTAAAAAATTTCTGTAACAAATATTTAGATGGTCACAAGTTAGTCACCTATTTAGCTAAACCTTCTTTCTTGTTATAGTCCAGGTTAAATTTGGGGTGTTAGGTGAAAGGTTGTAGAGGTTTCGTTGTCTTGGAAAGTGAATGTTATTTAATGTTGACTTGTTAATTCGTATTGGATATATAATACAGTATGAATAAAGAGACATTTTGATTAAATATCAATATGTGGGGACTAATGAAAACCTTAGAAAAGTTTATTTTTCTTTCTTCCTCCAATAGAAAGTATCTTTCAGATGTTTATTTTCGAAGCTGCTCTTCCGAATGCAAATATATTCTGAAAGTTGCTATTATAGGTTCCCCCAACGCTGGAAAAAGTACAATAATTAATCAAGTTGTTAAAAGACGGGTGAGTTCAAAAGGATTGATAAGATTATACTTCTATTCCCTTCATTGATTAGAATTATATTTTCCAAAATACAACCCTAAAATCACTTTAACTTTTTATGAAATTCAAACATTACTGCATTTCATTGTTGATCCAATAAAATATCATTAAGTAAGTTTGCTTTCTGATATCTTATTTTGTTGATTTCTAAGATCATTTAAAGTATCTTTTGATTTCACTGAGCTCTATGTTATGTGAGAACTCAAATATTTTTATTTTAATGATCATCATTATTAGCATTTTGTTCGGTACCAAAGGTGTACTAACCCATTTTAGTTGAATGAAATATTTATGTTTTATTAAAATCAACGTAGTTTTTAGTATCAATTTACTTAAGTTTCTCTGCCCCTACTTTCATTCTTAGTACCTATCTTAAAATTGAGACCGAATATCAATATATTTCCATCCATTAATTTGTCCTTTAGTCTCTTTTGGAGGATAAAACTCTGTTACCCCAAGAGGGACATATGCTTTTAATACTTCTTCATTATTATTTCTAGATGTTTACTGCAACTATTAACTACTCCCGTAGGTTTTACTAAAATCAAGTAAAAAATATTAGTTTCATACTCATCAGTTTGTTATCACTTCGAAACATGAAAGAAATATCTTATAGTCATATCACTTTCATTCCACCAACATTGTTAATGACTCCCTTCAGTGTTCACTTAAATTGGGAAGATGGTATTTCCTCACACCTCACTAGTTTTTATTCCTTTAATTTTCAAATTAAACTTAAAGTAATATTGTATTCATGTCATATTTATCCCTCTTAACACTAATTAAAAATATCAAAACCAATAATGCTACAACTTATAAAGGGTCTTGGGTTCAGTACTTGGTAAGGAAGTATTGTTTCATGAACACAGTTAAACAAGAACGTGGTGTTAGCAATCATGCTCAAGTGCCAGGTTTTTTCTCCAATTAAAGATACCCACTTTATAAAGGCTGGGTGTGCCTCAGGAGGGTCTCCAGACCCCGAAGTCGATCCATGCCTAAAGAAAGTGAAATTCAATTTTCTGCCTTCAGCCAGGCTCAAACTAGAGCTAAGAGTCCAGTGCCTAACCCACTGAACTACTCCGTTCCCCTAACACTAATTAATAATACAATATTATAGTAAGAAATAATACAAAGGTTAGGGTAGAAAAATATCATTGTATCTGATCTTGTGGTTTAGAAATATCCTCTAGAATTACTAAAGTAAATCATCGCTGTTTCCTGACATATGTTTCTTCACTCATATTCTTCAGCATTCCTCTAGAAAAGTTGTTTTCTGGAAAAAATTTTGTGAGGACTATCATGATTTTAGAAAGAAATCTTCTGTATAGGTTAATTTGATTATCTACAATAGTATAATATAAATTTTATGTTATACAGTGAACAAGAATTAACTACCCAATCAAATTTATATCTTGATTATGGAATATTAATACATTTGATTTTATTTGTATTTTTGTTTAACGATTCATTTATTTAAAATTAAATATCTTTTATATGTATATATGGTTAAAAGATAGATCATTTTTTTTGTGCTACAGGTATTTGCTATTTCTAAAAAAGTCCATACTACTAAAGTTTGTGCTAGAGCAATATTGAATCATGGAAATAAACAGATTGTATTTCTAGACACACCTGGTCTCGTCTCTTTAAATGAATTTGAAAGGTTATATTGTTATTACAAATTTTAAAAATTTGTTCATACATTCTTATTCTCATTTTTAATTTTTTTTTATTTTTACTTTAAAGATATAATCTTACAAGATCATTTATAAGTGGTGGAGAAGATGCAATCTTGGAAGCTGACATAATTGGTGTTGTTCATGATGTTTCAAATCCGGTTAGTCGAAACTCTCTGGATCCTAAAGTTCTTCGTCTTCTAAATATCTATCAAGACAAGGATTCCTTACTTGTAATGAATAAGGTATATTTTTGGGTTGCTTCTATTATAAAAACAATAAAATATTTTTTTGTACTCATAAATATACCATAATGTTATGGTAGATTTTTTTGTTTGATATGATCTTAGATAATGATAATGATTTTAGATAATAAATAATAATAATTATTATTATTATTGCAATAAATTAGTAAATACTCAGAGTGAGGAAATGTTAAACCAACTAATTTTTTTTTCAACTAATTTAAAACCTGACAAATCTAGAATAAAAAAAAAAAAAAAAAAAAAAGATTTTCATGGCCATACATTACTAACAGATTAAAAGTTAAGTACTTCAATAAATAAATGATGGCTTGCTGTGAAATCTTGTTTTATGTGAATATTGTTTTGTCAAATATACGGGGTGATAGAATGAATCAAATAAATTTACAACTGTATTATAAATTAACAAAGATTAGAAAAGGCTTTTTTATTCACTGATCAATTTTTTTACTATTGAATACAACACATGATCAAATTTACAGCATTGTTAAAAATAGAGAAGTTCTCATGTAACCTGTCATCGATTTACAAAATAATTGATTTTACATCGAAAATACACAACATACCTTGAGAAAGATGTGGGGAATATTTCTCAAAACAAACATTAAAGATCAAAAAATAAAAAATGTCACAATTTTGAATAAATGATTAAACAATGTTATCTTATTGTGATAACCATAGTATCACATATTATCGATAATATTAGTAGCGCACTAAAACACCTGCACATTCTTTTCTTTCACTAGAAACGAATGGGTAAATGCACTTTTCTCCCACAACACGTATGTGTATCACAGTATTTCTTCTTCTTCTCCAATGATAGGTTCTCTAGTGTTTCTAGGATCCCTAGTATAACACACAAGCTATTCAAGTTAGCCAAGGTATTCTGCTCCAATCTCTTATGAAGCTCTTCCTTGATCCTATGTCTGTACATCCACCATCGATCAAAAGCCTGCTCTTCCAAATCAAGAACTCCCGCATCAATTATCTCTCCAAGAAACATTCTTGGAGTTAAAGGCACTAAATCTGTATCTCCTCCTGCTACATAGGTTATAGGACAAGCATTCATCATAGCCTCACACTCACAGATAATGATATATAATCGTTCATTCCTTAAGCAGGTTGTAACAATAACCTCGAAAATGTCTGCATCCCTGACCCTGTCTTCTGTTAGAGGAGGGGGAATACACTCCAATTTTCTTGCTAAGAATTGAAGACATCGAAATTAGGTCTTTCATTTTTAGACGTCTTCAAGATTAAACGATACACCTAGGCGACTTCACACACCATTTTGGTGTAGCTTGAAAAAACTTTGGAAAAACCATGTTCATGTAAATCGATTGCTGTCACTGCTTTCCTCTTCTCTTAAGAGGCAGGTTTGATTTCATTTGGCAAACTAATTTTAGCCAAAGTTATCCTTTCTTCACCTTCTACTTCTTTTCGTAGAAATTCCAACAACTCATTCATAAGCTCTTCAGCATTTTCTCTCACTCTCTTTCCTACTCTCTCAAAATGTCTTCTGGAAAAGATGATTCAACCAAAGAAAGTAACATACATGTGTACTTTTCAGTTGTCACTCATAGGGTAGACAGAGCTCTCAACTTTGTTTGCAACCGGTCGTAGAGAGAACTTAAAGAATTATCTTACAGGAAGTGTTTTGTAAAATTAAAGATAATAACTCCCTTAATGTACATCTCGATCTGCAGGTCATCCCTACCAAATCTTTGTTTCATCAGTTCAATGGCATTATCATAATTTTCTCCGCACTGTGGAAAACTAGATATTAACGCCCTAGTGGGTGAGCCTTTGACTGTTTGAACTTATTTGCTTGAACTAAATAATGGAATTTTAAATCTGAATCCATATTAGGATTTTCATGGATCTTTTTAAATATTTTGACCAAAAATTAAACAATTGCTTTATATCGCTGTTATAAGAAGCAAACTTTAATTTTGGATACTTATAATATTTGTAACCTACAGCTGAAACAGACTTAGAACTATTAGTTTTCTCATTTTCTTCAGTTTTTATTATATCATTCCTTTTATTTACTAACATAATCCACCTATCTTTGTATGTTTCTACTTTGTCAAATTCTTATGTAACCTATGTTTCACTTAACTGAATAGAAAAAACAAGTCTTACCTGTTCATCCAGTTTAAATAAATGCTTAGCTTTATCGTATAGTTTAGAAAATTCTTCACCTACTTTGTCATGATTACCAGACAACAATTTCTTCAAATTTGTTTGCCTGGGTTATAAAGAGTCTTCTTGTATGCATCCTCTCACTTTTAAATTTATTTAATTTCTTTTCAGACATTTTTCCTTCTTATATTTCCCCATAAGGGATGCCAAATGTTTTGTCAAATATATAGGGTGAAGGAATGAATTAAAACTATATTATAAATTAATAAAAATTAGCAAATGCTTTTTTATTCATCGATCAATTTTTTTACTATTGAATACAACACATGATCAAATTTACAGTATTGTTAAAAGCAGAGAGGTTCACTTGTAACCTGTCATCGATTTACAAAATAATTATTTAAAAAATAATCGATTTTTCATTGAAAATACACAACAAATAGTGTATTGATATTATGATATGTATGGTTACAGATTGACACATTAAAATCAAAAACCCAATTACTCGATCTGTCAAAAAAACTTACTGGGGGAAAATTGAGATCTGCAGAGGAAGGAAATATTATGAATGAATCATTATCAGAAATAGAATTGCAGCAAATTATAAAAACAAAGCCTCATTGGGAAAAGTTTAGTGAAGTTTTCATGGTATCAGCTTTACTCGGAAAGGGTGTTCATGATTTTAAGGTTGGTATAAAAGATTTTGTTTATTAACTTTAAATACTTTAAAGATTGTTAAATATCATTCCATTTTTATAAACAGAATCACAAGTTTGTAGGTTTTTTATGTATTTCTAATAAATTTGTTGGTATTTATAAATATTAAACAAGCACCTACTTTTTTTATTTATAAAAACTCTGCAATGAAATTCTAATTTTTAATACGTTTTAGGTTAAATGGTAGTAGACATCATATATTTACCGTGATTTTCTTTCTTTTTTTTCCTTTAAGAAAAATCTTTTGACATTTAACTCAAGTGGATTGTTTTCTATAGCTGTTTAATGATATTAAGCAAATTTTGTTATCGATTTTTAACTCTATAAAAGACCATATCTTTGTAACCTCTCTTGAATAGCCATCGCCACCTATCGGTCGTTTTCAAACTTCACTGTGTATAACATATTTATCCCTTTTTTAACATTTTAATTTAAAAAATGTAAATTTTATTATTGCTAAACCTTCCTTAAACTATGAAAACTATGTAGTAAAAATTTGGTAAAGATTGGTTTAGTAGTTTAGTAGCTATCGGGAGCCATGACAAGGATTTAGAAATGCCTTTTGAAACTTCAGTTGTTTTGTATGATCAGTCTGGATATGGATATAAGTATTGAGGGAATTCTTTTACAAATTCTAATCTAATAACTAATTCATAAATAATATAATAATTAATTAATTGTCATTGTATTCATTCATATTTTATTAATTTAAATTCTAAAACTGACATTTTATCTATAGTATTATATAAAAGGATAAGCCATTTTTTGTTTGTGATTATTAACCACGAAAACTACTTAACCAATCTTTACCAAATTTTAACTACATAGTTTTCATAGTTTAAGGAAGGTTTAGCAATAATAAAATTTACATTTTTTAAATTAAAATGTTAAAAAAGGGATAAATATGTGGTGCACAGTAAAGTTTGAAAAATGACTGATAAGTGGCGATCGCTATTCAAGGGAAGTTACAAAGATATGGTGTTTTATAGAGTAAAAAATCGATAACAAAATTTGCTTAATATAATTAAACAGCTATAGAAAACAATCCACTTGAGTTAAATGTCAAAAGATTTTTCTTAAAGGAAAAAAAAAGAAAGAAAATCACGGTAAATATATAATGTCTACTACCATTTAACCTAAAACGTATTAAAAATTAGAATTTCATTGCAGAGTTTTTATAAACAAAAAAAGTAGGTGCTTATTTAATATTTATAAATACCAACAAATTTATTAGAAATACATAAAAAACCTACATTTAAATTAAAATGTTAAAAAAGGGATAAATATGTGGTGCACAGTGAAGTTTGAAAAATGACTGATAAGTGGCGATCGCTATTCAAGGCAAGTTACAAAGATATGGTGTTTTATAGAGTAAAAAATCTATAACAAAATTTGCTTAGTTTAATTAAATTGTTATAAAAAATCTATAAATATATTCTGTGATGTATGGATCCCAGTGAAGTTTAAAACTTGAGCGATATATAGCTAGTGCCATATTGCCAAAGAGTTTGCAATTGTTAAAAACTATTGAACCCGTCTATACCAAATTTTAAGTACATTATTTTTATAGTTTTAGGAAGGTTATTTATTAATGTTGTGTGGCAGAAACCAGGTTTGGCGCACTGTCATAAACTTTTATAGTTAGAAATTGGAATCAATAAAATTACTAATAAAAATTATTACAAAATAAAAATGTTGATCCTTTGCTTTTTGATATTTTTTGTTAAAATATGATTCATTGGCGTGTTATTGTAAGCACTGACAATACAGTTCATTATATGCAATTCTTAATAGTCTATGTCCATCTGGATTAGCAACTCGTACATTAAAATTAAAAAATGGGATGTCTAATTATGCTTTTACGAAATCTTCAACCACATAATCAGTGCAGTTTTAACCAGGTTAAAAATTACTGCCATGCGTGATAATATCATTGAAGAAATAATGCTTATTAATTGCATTCTACAATACGTGATTATTATTGATAAATAAATAAAACTTAAGATATTAGTTATAATTACTAACAGTAAAGAGTGAACATTTTAATGTTTTTGGTAATTATACTGGTAAATAAATTTCAACCAGAATTTATGTTTCTCTTAAATGCTTGTCATGTTTTAGAATTATCTTCTAAGTAAGACTTATCCAGGAGAATGGATTTTCCCTGCTGATACATATACCGATCAAGATCCTGTTACAATAATTGAAGAAGCAGTTCATTCTAAACTACTAGAACATTTACCTGAAGAAATTCCTTATAATGTCGATGTGCAGCTTGAGTACCTAGATATGGACAAAGAAGGTAGATATTTAAACTTATATTTTTCTGAATAAACAATGATTTTTGTCTAATGATCTTGAAATATTATGTTGTAACTAGAAAACATATATCCACTTTAGGACCAGTAATGTTATGTATCCATATAATTATTATGTTACGAAGGAAGACATAACATGTAACTATTGATCAAAATGTTGTTACCATCATAAAAATAAATACTATTATGTTTATTGTAAATATTTCAGTGTCATTCAGTTTTATGACATTTGTTATAATATTAACACTTATTTGAATCAATTAATTAATGTTCAAGCTGAACATACTTCAGTTTTGTCATTTAAATAATTCAGGTAAGATTGGTAAGGTTATGGATGGGGAAACTTATCATGATGTTGATAAGATGACAATGTTACGAGTTTGTCATTTTAAGGAAAGTCCTCAAAGGATACAAGAACCCACATTTTACGTACCCACAGTATCATTTTCCAAAGCAATAGTTTTAAAAAAATACCAGAAATACTTAGCAAACAGAAAAAAATACTTCATTTTTTAAATATTATTTTTTACAAATTCCATCGCTTTTTTAAATTTTTTTTGCCACTATTTTCTTGCAAATTTCCATTTTTGAGAAAATCATTTGGGCTGCAAGTACTATTTAGGTCTCAAATTAAAGCTTATTATTATTAATATTTCTGAAAATATTTTTGGGAAACTAGTAGTTTTGTCAGTAGAAAGACGAGAACTTGATTGTAACAGAAACATTTAAAATTTTTTTGAAAAATCACCATTTTTTGAAAAACTGTATCTCCGTATCCAATTGTCCTATATAGTTACAGTTAGGCTAAAATTCTCTCAGATTTAGTGTTCTTTTTCTTTTAGTGTGAATATTCTCTAAAACCCATAGTCACATAATTTGTGAAATACAAGCGAAAAATTGAAAATAGTGCTACAATTTCATATGTTAGTTAGTTCAGTAAAATAAGGCTCCAAAAGGCCGTTTTCAATGAATATGAGAATCAATAAATGAAGTTTTAATCAAACCCCGTAAAATGTACATGCCAGCCCGCTAATAAAAACGTACTGTTGTAAAATCCAAGTGTTTTTTGGCACATTTGTCGCTCTAACTCCTCAAATATTTGTTCGATCCCAAATTTCTTTTTTCTATCTCAAAGCTGATTAAATCCGCTATCAGATGCTATAAATGTAAATTATAGATAAAAAAAACAAAAATAACTTGTTTTTTTGGCGGATTTTGCGATTTTGATTATGAAGCCGATGGTTGCCGAGGTAGCAAACTTCAGATTCCGATCCAGCACCCAAAAAAACATAAAGATCCATTAAAAGTTCCGCAGTTTTTTCTTTGGCAAACCCTTATTTTACTGGACTAAGTTTAGGGTTTATGGGTTGCAAACTTAGATATCAACTATCTATTGGTACTAACAAAATACTAAAAAATATTAGATACATGCGCTTTCGGGAACTTCAATGTGTAAATTGTGCTAATAGAGAAATCCATGAGGTTCTAACTGGAACATGCTCAAAAATATATATGGAACATATTAAATAAAATTTTAAAAAAATATGTATATGTGTGCGTGCGTGTGTGTGTGCTAAAAATGGGTGACTAATGTAAAATCTGTAGGTTTTTTTTTTTGATTCTGTGATGCACACTATATTTATCGACATATTACTTATACTTAAAAAGTTTAATCAATTTAATTTATTTCAGAACTTGTGACTGCAGTTGTTTTGGTGCAGTGTAATAGTAGCAGACTTGTAGGATTGATAAAAGGTGTAAAAGGAGGAAGAATCAAAATCATTGCTGATGAAGCTGAACAAGCAGTTGCTGATGCTTTTCTTACTGATGTACATTTAAAACTAGTGATAACTGAAAAAAAATCAAATGTTGAAAAAAGTTATAGGAACAGTTAATCGTTCCATATTTATATTGAAAATTTATTTTGTATTTATTTCATGTACAGTATATTTTTAATTATATGTTTACATTTTTTGAGGTTTTTTATTATTTTTCCCCTGTCCCCATCTATTTAGAATGGATTATTTATTACATGAGTAATTCTAGTCAGTGATTATTTTAGTACTAATTATAAATGATAATGTAGATTAGAGTGACCAACTGATGGCTCTCTTTCTGTTTTTTGTACAGGACAAAGAGTTGAAATTTATTTTGTGGTGGACCCACGGAATAAACCTTGACTTTCACACCCTGGTTAGAGTAAGTATGACAGTAAAGGCGCATCCACACTATGCCGCAGTTGGCAATGCTGACTGCTGGCCTGCCGTCTACATCTGAGGTAGCATTTAGTTGCACAACTAAACCTGCTTGAAACCAACGGTTGGCATGTCCTTTGAAGTAGATCGACACTAGAGCGATTTTCGTTGGCTCGGCGATGTCTACATAGTATTGGTTTTGCCAACCTGACAGTGCCAACAGCCAAACACAGCATAGTTTGCTCCTTAACCTGTAGGATAATCTGTCCTTCCTGCCCTAGTTGAATAACATAAGGACATTAAACCCCAATAAACAAACAATCTTTTTCAGCCACCAAATCGGTTCGTAAATGTAACAAAACTGAAGGAGATAGTAGTTGAAGGTGTTAGCTCCAAAAAATTTCTAGTAGTAGTAATTTATCATGAATTTGTTCTTGATGTTCTTACAATCAACTCTGACCTCTATTGCAAACAGTTAGATAGAATGTCCTTGAAACTGTCAGTGTTATCCAGATGTGGTCAACCACAAAGTAATTCTGATGAAGCAAGACATTACTCGGGAGCATACTTCCCATCAGACCTAGGAAAAGTTTGAAAATCTTGATGTTAATAAACTTCTTCCAAACCCACCAGACCTTCCTACATCAGATATTTTTTTGTTTCAAGCCATGGTCAACTTATTGAAAAGGAAAAAAAAAAATTAATTTAGTACATTTCAAGAAGTCGATACGACAATTCAGGACTTTTTCTATTACCAACCCAAAGAGTGGTACTTGCAATGAATTAAGCAATTGGCTGAAGAATGGGAAATGATAGCGCACCACAATGGATTATATTTTAATTATTAATTTTATGTTTCATCAAAGAAAGAATTATTCTAATTATTTTATATACTCTATTATATGGAAGTTCCTCATTATCAGTTTATTTATTTTATTTTTTTTAATACAAGAAAAGTGTTGTATAATAACTTTTGAATGAGTTCATTTGAAGGGATTTTAAAAATAAAAAAGTTACAAAAAAGCAATTTTAATTTCAAACCACGTGCACAGGAATTCTTTTCATTATTTTAGAATATATTAAAATTTTAAATCCATAAAAAATGATAAAATATTTAATGTTATTGGAAATATTTAGATAAATTTAGAAAAACAAATTTTCAAATTCTAAAATTTCATTTAAATATTTGTGTTGTTTCTGATACAAGCACCCTTAGTATTTAAAAAATAAGCTATGTAGTGCTTGGCTTAATACTAAACATTTCTCATTTGACTTGATACAAAGTCTATATGTAATCAGAACTTAAAACCAATTTGGTTTGGGTTATAATTAAATAAGTAATAATATTTAAGATATTGTGCTTAAAATAATTGTACTATTATAACATGGCTAAAAAAAAAAATTGTTTATTGAGTTGGAAATCTTAAGTCCGTAGTTTCATAATACTCATTAATCCATTCTTCAATTTCAGCTTCGACTTCAGGCGTGTATTCATCTGGTCTTTCCCGTTTTTTCCCTAAAAAATATTTTAATATAGGGTTAAATATTAATATGTTATTTAAGTATTATATAAGAATGTTATTTTTATATTGTAGGCAGATATTATACTTAAGGTTTTAAATCTATTTTTATTTAAATCTCAAGAAAAGTTATGAAAAGAAACAGTGATAGTATAGGAAAGAATAGGATAGTACAGTGCCGAGGAATAATTCTTGCCCATATTTGGATTTTGATAAATATAAAACTTATCAATAATTTTATTTTTACAAAATTTTACTGTTTATTCTTTAATTTAGTTTTAAATTCATTACTAGTTTTAATATATTTTTTTTATTTTAAAAGAGAAGGCTCTAAAAATTTAACTGATCTCATTTTTCTGTATTTTTGTCCTTTATTACTTACCTTTTCTTATAAAGGAAGGTATATTATCATTGAATATCCCAGTGATTCGAAGATCTTCCATATTCACAGATTTGTTCTTTGAAAAGTTCGGTATGGACATATGCTCTGCCAAGCCACTTACTTGCTCCTCTGTCACATCAATTTCCAAAAAATCAGCAATTTTATGTATCGCTTCAGGCAGATTCTAGAAATTTTTGAAGAATTCAATTTAATATCTTAAAACACATGACTTAAAAGTAAACTCACAATTTGAATTATTTATTATATATGTATCACCAGTAATTTATTTACTTAAAATACTTATTAAATTATTAATTATTTTTCTATTTCTTTTTTGTTATTAAATTTGCTGATTTATTCGGCTATTAAATCAATAAAAACAATTAAACTATAACAAAAAGTTGAACGGTTAGTAATAAGTTTATATAAAAAAAAATCTTGGCTTTAATACTTAATTATATACTGTTACAACCCTTATGGTTGTGAAAGGAGAAGAATTGGCTGAAATTAACTGCTAGGTTTTCCCTCCAATTAGGGTATCCACTTTATAGAAGCTGGGTGTGCCACAGGAGAGTTTCCCAACCTCGAATACGAGCCACGGATGAATTAACAGAAAACAAATTTTCTGCCTTCAGTCAGAGTTGTATTAATTTAAATGCAACAATCAGCAATTATATATAGTTTTGTAAAATGTATCTTTATCAGTAACATGTATTTCTTTATTTTTTTAGTATTATTATAATTTAATTACAAAACTTTCAAATACCTCAGTTATTGGATAACCTATTTTTTAAAAAAAGTGATTAACTCTACTAAATAATGAAGTTTTACTACCGCAACAATTTCTTCATAAAAAAGAAATAAGATGTTCTCATTATCCTTGATCTCCCATGCTTCGAGAATATGAGACCAGAAAGGAGCCCATGGAACTGAAATACAAAGAACAATATCAATGTACTCATTTTTATATGTTTCTATAACTGAAAAATATTTTTTTTTAAAACTATTTACAATATAAAAATTTTTAATTTTATATGTTTTTCTCCTGCAAAGCTGCTTATTTTGGTCATATTTTTGAAAATTATATAAGTTTAGCCTGATTCAACTAGAGAATGTGTAAAATATTGTAAATAATGAAAAATTTAAAACATACCAAGTCCATTTTTAAACTGTTTCCAAAATTGAAGGAAATCAGCTTTATAGTCAGTTGTTTTCCAGAGTTTTAAAAGAAAATAATAGGAAGGGAGGATATCTTTTGGATTTCTTGCTACGTAGATAATCTGAAAACCACGATTATTGAATTTTTTTGTTTATTCTGACATTTTGTTTAAATTGATACTATATCATACCTTATTTGACTCTACTCCTTTTGGAAGAAGGCTGAGGGGCAAGTGTGTTTTAATTAATCTTGGGGACTCCATAGTTTTCAATCTTTCCGTTGCGGGTAAACTTAGTTCTTTCAGTATCTCTATAGCTTCTGGTTCATTGTCTTCAAGTAAGGTTTTTCCTGTTTTGTTGAGCATGAATAAATTAAACCTGTAAAATAAAAATAGATTGAATTATTAATGTATAGATCTGATATAGATCTTTGTATAATTTTTATTGTAAGCTTCTGAATTTGACATGGATATGTCTTTTGGCTGGGGATCTATAGTTTTCTTGTGTAATGTTTTTTTCATCCTCAAAATGTGTAACAAAAGAAAGAAAAAAAAAAAAACACTCGCTCTGTTGATGTTGCTCCAATTGGAAACTTTAAGATAGTTTTATTAACAGTAATATAACACTTGTCGGTATGACCTACTGCTAAGAAGCTATATTGGTTTGAATGAAAAAAGTCACGTTTTGCCTTTTTTGTGTGTTGGGACTTTTTTGGCTCTGTTAGTGTTGCTCAGATCGAAACATTTTTTTCTGTTGTTTCCTTATAAGAAGCAATAGATATTAAAGCAGCAGGATATAGATATAATTATTCATGATCTATTGTTTTTCTCAGTCACAGAGATGTTGTTTTGTTTTTTTTTGTTTTTTTTAAATGTTATTAGCTTATATATAAAAATGATTTTTAAATATGATCTTAATTGAAATTTCATAAACAGATTTATAGAGAATACATACTCATAAAATGGAGAACGTGACCATACATTCATATTATTGGCCTTTTCATAATCAAAGTTGTTCATTATAAGCCAAACTAGATGTTGACTTAGTGTAGTACCTAGAAAGACAAAAATAACAAAGATAATATTGAATAAGAAAAAAGATAATATTGATCGATGAAGAATAATATAAGAAAAAATATAAAAAAAAAAAAAAAAAAAAAAAATATATATATATATATATATATATATATATATATATATATATATATATATATATATATATAGTTCATATATATTTGTTAATATTACCAGAGCGTGGAAAAGTTACGATCCATACATCATCTGGCCTCCCTTCAAAATTATAAAGATCATCAGCAAATTCAGAAAATAAACTTGGTAATAAATATTTTTTTTCACCCGCATAGCACCATCCATCTTTATCGCCTGGATAGTCTTCCATCAGTTCGTTGTTTATTTCTTCTTCCACAGGGACAATACATGGAATATCAGACATTTTGTGGTTTGTCAAATTCTCAGTGTAAAAAAATTTGGTGTATGTTAAAAGTTGCACTAAGTGTATCTGAAGACAGAACGACTGACACTGGATGCAACATCTGGGTCAAGGCAAAGTTATAAGCAGAACAGTCAATTTTCTTATTTATTATTTATTATGAAGCAACAAAATAATACTTAAATTTTATACAAATTGTTACAAATATAAATAGTTTAATATTGCTGCCGTACTTTTATTAAACACTCGATTATCAATAATTCATCCATAATTTAATGATGTTTTTAAGATTATTGACTTCACTGTGAATAGTAAATATTGTATGGAAAGGGGAAAAAAGATCAATAGTTGAGTTGTTGCCCCACCTGCCTGTAAACTTTATTCCATAAACTTGACTATATAAAGTTTCTAAAAGCGTATTATAAAATATATACTATCATTAATACTATTTTATTTTATTTTTTTTATCATCATGGTTCTAATATATATTTGTTAATTATATAATCAAATAAAATTGTAACCCTATCTTAAATACATTTTTGTGTTAATACTAAAAATACTGGAAAAATCAACTGTTTTAAGAATAGGATTCTTACTATTATATCTTTTTTGGGATATAATATGTTATAAATTGTGCAATGATGGAAAAATAAGTGATCATTTTTTATTGCTTGTTCTGGTTTCAAATCCAGTTAAAGAAATTAATTAATGTCTCCAAAATATTTTATAATAAGAAACTAATTAAAAAAAAATCAATACATAAAAAAATAAGACATTTAATTAAATAAAAAAGAAAAAGGAAGATCTCAATAAATATATCAGAAATTTAATAAGAGAATCTAAAAATAAATAAAACTCAATTTACTGAGAAAACCAATAGATCATTTATATGTCTATTTATAATCTACTGCGTTCCCAATTCACATTTTAGAATTAAAAGGATCAAATTACTTAAATTAATAGTTAAATTAAATTAACAATCAATGATTATTGGAAATAAAAAAAGTGGAGAGAAAATGGGGGCTTCAAACATGTCTTTTATTTTCATTCAAACCAATATAGCTCCTAAATGGTAGGTCCTAGGGACAAATGTTATAAAACAAAATTTTTTTTTCAACTTTAGCTTACAATTATTCTGCCATGCTATGTCTATAAGGGGTAACTGACACTACTGCTTGGTTGCATGTCACATATTACTTACAACAAAACTCTTAATAAAAATGGAAGAAATTAAGATTACACTTTGATTTAAATGGTGGATTTGTTGATTTGACAAGGAGCAATAAATATTTCCAGTAAAGGAAATGTTAACAAAACGTGACTTTATTAAGATGCCAAAATTTTACATTTTAGTAGCTATCACCAAGAAAAAAATTAATATAAATGACAGAAAAACTATCCAAGCCTGGGTAATTGCCATGGTACTTTCAACAATATTGAAACATCGTAATGCTCTTTTCTTTTCTTTTTTCTTTTTTAAAAAAATAAATTATTTGTTTTTTTCTTCTGTAATATGTGACCTTTGAGTTATAAGAAAATTATTATAATAAAATATAGTATTAATGAAACATAATGAAAAATTATTCTTGGTGAAGCCTGAGTCTGTGGTCATCAGCTCCATCTTTTCGAAAGACACCTGCAGACCAAGTATGGACCAATAAAGGTAACCAAAAGTTTTAAACACCTGGGGGAAATCATAAACAGCAGTGCATCCGAAAAGGAAAGCTTCAGGGAAAGAGTAACAAAACTCAAAAGACTGAGTTTCGCCACTAGCAACCTTTACAACAAGAAGAACCTGTTAACCAAGGCCCAAAGTAAGACACTACAACACAGTCGTCAAACCGGTGATTCTCTATGGGACAGAGACCTTGTGCCTCCCCAGTCTAGAAAAGCTCCTGAAAATTGAGATGAGGACCCTGAGAAGAATACATGGGCCCAGAACACCAGAGGGTTACAGGTTGAAATCAAACAGAAATTTACAAGGATGCAACGGATCTGGAGTCGGACATCAGAATAAGGAGGTTAAGGTTTTATGAGCACATGGTGAGGATGAGCCCCGAAAGGTTGAACAGTGATTATAAAGTCTCGACTGGGTACCTTAGACAACTGAGAAGTTATCTGAACCGGATAGGTCTGGGAGACCAGGACTGCCTTGATAGGTACGAGTACAGGAGGACACTGGCAGGGGCAAGGGTTCTTGTGGAGAGGAAACATCCCGGAAGGGGTCGCGCATGGACTGAGGAGAGAAAGCTCAAGCATTAAGAGTTCATGAAAAACATGTGAAAGAAGAGGAAGCAGTCGAAGAGCAAAGAACAAGTGCTGCTCTCATGATATTCATATGGTCCCAGGGGCCGTTCTGTGAAGAAAAAAAAAATGAAAAATTATGTAGTTTATTTGTTTTACAAAATATATCATAAGTAGCCAAATATTGGTTTTTGTTTACAATATTTTTTATTTTGCTTTTTATATAGTTGTTAAACCACTATTGTTTCCATTGTATTATTTTTAGGGGAGGAAATGTATTGTCGCGGAATTAAATCATATGCGAAAAATACATTCACATAAGTATTTACATTCGATAAAAAAACTGAATATTTACAGCAACAGGCTGTAATGTGAAAGCTTCTAGATAAATTTCAGGTTTTTAACCCAACCAAGGGTTCCCACCTTATAGAGTCTGAGAGTGCCCCAGCAGACTCTTCTGACACCTTGGTCTTTCCTTCGTTCAGATGACAGAATAAATATCCCTAAATGCCTCAGCAAGAGTCCAATGCCCTAAACTATAGATAAATTTTGTGAAGTTCTGTCTAAATTCATTGTACCAGCCATGTTCTGTTATAGTACATTTTTCTCCTGAATTAATTTTATCTTTGTCATAAAATAAGCTATCAAAAATAATAAATTTGAAACCATGTTATTGCCCTTTCATAGGAAATTGACATGAAATTGAGTTGGGAATTGATTTTATCTAGTGGGTGTTCCATATCAAACAACACATTCAGTCCCAAACAAACTCATTTTTCATATCAACTGCTATATCTGAAAACCCATATATCCAAGAAATAGGTAATTACAACAAGAAAACTCAAAACAGATACAAACACAAACGGACAAAACACATATTACTTAAAGACTAAAAAACGAATTTCTATAAATTACAAAATAGTATATAAATTAGAGTAGTGTAAACATTTTTAAGGTTTCATCTTTTAAAACAACCTTGTTCCACTGAACTGGAATTATATCATTTTCATTTAAACAAAATAATTATAAGTACTTCATAAATATTTTTCTGGACTTATGAATGCTAGAATAGTCTAGCATGAGAAAATATTGTTTGACTAACCACCAGGGCCAGAACTAGAAGATTTGTCAGGGAGGACAAAGATCAGTTTACCACCTCTATTTCCCCTCCCTCCCCCACCATGAAAATACAATACCTCCATAAGCTAATTTTTAGATGCGGTAATTGAAATGACTATAAGTATGTAATGAAGAAGTTTTATTTATGAAAAACACTTATTTATTACATTAATACACTTATACATGACTAATTCAAATAATTTTTTTTTTAATTTTGCCCCCCTCCCTACCACACCTTAGTTCCAGGCCTGCTAACCACTCCCCTTTGAAGGAAATCTTAGATCAGTTTTTTCATAATTTTCTTTAATCCACTTGTCCATATCATTTTCAATATCATTATTTAGCCCAATAGGTTTTTCTCTCTTTGCAAAAAAAAAAAAAAAAAAAAAAAAAAAAAAAAAAAAAAAAAACATTACAAAACAATGACAATTATTTTCATTTACCTGAAAGTATAATTGTAAGTTTAAAGATGGATTGTGTTACCTAGTACCAGACCCCAACCAAGAGTAAGTGTTATTATTGTTTTTAATTTACAAATGAATATTACTTACCTCTCCTCACGAATGCTTCTCCTTCTTTTTTCAAAATCCCTATACTTTTAAATGATTCAAAAGTTACAGCTGGATTTTTAGAAAATGATTTTAAATTGAGGTGTTCTGAAAGAGCTTTTACTTTATCACTTGGTGCTGGAACTGAAAGGAAATCTGCTATTTTGTAAATTGCACTTTCCATGTCCTGTTTGAAAAATAAATTATTTTAATAAAACTGCCATTTATTGAATGATTTCTAAAATTAATTCATATAAAAATTATAATTAAACATTCTAATGTCCCTAGATAAAAAAAAATACATGTAAAAAAAAAGAATTAAACCAAACTATAAGCAAAAAATTCATATAGACAATAAGTATTTATATTTGATGAAAGACCTGTGAATATTTACACCTACAAGAGGTGAAGCGAAATTTTAAGAAAATTAGCTTACAGATTGATTAAAGGTTTACAATCAATTACAGTAACAGGTTTTAGCCCCAAACTAGGGTAACCATCTTATACGAGTCAGGGTGTGCCCCAAGACCATTCCTCGGCTGACATAACAGAATAAATATTTATCTACCTCAGCCACAGCTATATCCAATAATCAGCAAAGTCTAAATTATATATACATTTTTTGAATTTTTAAAAAAATTTATTGTACTCTCCAGTTTCTGCTATTGTACAGTTTTCTCCTTTATTAATTTTGTTAATAATAAGTTTAAACTGTGTTATTGTCTTTTAAGAGAAGTTTTGTTAATTGTAAAATTAAATCTTTTGTAAAAAAAAATATATATATATATATATATAATTCAGTCTGTATCAGTTTGTATAAGTTAAATTGTTCCCTTATATCATATCTGTGTAGGCTTGGATAGTTTTCCGATTTTATATAGAGGATGTTCCAACTCAGAATAATATTTTCTAGGTACATATATTCCTTTCTTGTACCTACCATTATGAAGAACTTAATGGAGCAGGGTTAAGCATCGCTTTCTGTTGCCTATAACTGATATGGAACCCTAAATTTTCAATTTAGTTTGTGGTAAGACTCCTGTTACAGTGAAAAAATAAATTTATGTGGAATAATAAAAACTAATTAAATAAAATTTTGTCTTTAATTATGTTTTCTTAATGTTTCGATTATTTATTTTTAACAGAACTTATTTTTTTAGAAAATGATTGGAAGCATCTAGGTTAAGATTCTAGGCTTGGGATAA
This sequence comes from Euschistus heros, assembly GCA_003667255.2. Classification (NCBI taxonomy): domain Eukaryota; kingdom Metazoa; phylum Arthropoda; class Insecta; order Hemiptera; family Pentatomidae; genus Euschistus; species Euschistus heros. The sequence goes on from RCWM02000059.1 coordinate 1,146,570, forward strand.
TATAAACTAATAAATTTTAATAAATATTTTTTAAGTAATACACAATAATTATAAAAATTATTGTGTTTAAAATTCCTTTGATCAGAAAGAAATATATATTAGTACACAATACGGAAGTTGAATGTTTCTGATTAAGATTTTAGAGTTTGAATTTTTTTAGAAAAAAATTGATCATCTAAAACAGAAGTCGGACAACAGATAGCCTAGAGCGCTTATCAATATATCTCAAAATACAGTATTATGAACCATTTTGTGTAATCTAATCAAACTCTTCTTAAAAAACAAGATATTATGTTTATAAAATCATGGCTATTTTAAATGATAGATTTTATAATGAATTATGCTTATCAATTCAGCAGACCTGAATATCAAACATAAATCATTAAATCACAGAAATCATTAAATATTGATTTTAGGTCTCATAACAAAATAATTATCTGAACTTGAGAAGGCCAAGCTCCTTGAGGCAAGCTTTTTAGAGTGCCCGTTACAGAAGGCTGTGGGTTCGATTCCCACCTGGATCGGTTGATACTTATTTCCAGGTAGTCCTGGGAAATGAATTTCGGCCTCCCCACTCTGGCTAGGCTAGGTTTGTATACTTGAAGTACATAAGAACATTAAGCGCCAGCAAACAGACTTAAAGTGATAACATATTATGAACAGATTAATCAAACTAAAAACAATTTTATTTTGAACTGCTGTGTATCTATGACTGCCTACCCCAACTATCTATATCTCTAAATACTTCACAGTCAACTATACCTTATGAATATGAACAGATTGCTACAAAAGATTCTCCATAGAGATAAATGGGACAGTAGCCTGAAGTAACAAATGAAAACTCAGACTATCGTAACTAATAAAACAGAATAAAGTAAAACGGTGATATTTTTTTTTCTTGTATTGTATTATTTTAGCATTGCGTGTTTATAGTACAGGTCAGAAATGTGTCGATTCTTGATTCCACCGATTCTTTTTTCAAGAATCAGTATCGAGAATCAAAAAACTTTGGCACCTATACATCATCAATAAAGTTGTTAATCAAATAAATGAAGTTATAATATAAAAAAAATGTTCTACGGAACTTAGACTTAGGGGAAACAGGAACTATCGAGAAATCTACTGTAGATTTCTTCACTAAACAGTCCTGAATCATAAAAAAAATATTTAAAAAAAAAAATTTATTTAACATACCTATTTGTAGTTCAAGAGCAAACAAAATAAATTATCCATTGTGATGAAAATATCCTAATTTCTTTTATAATATTAACTTTAATGATTCTTTATATTAACAAATATTATCTGTCACCTACAAGTATCTGTGCAAAAAAAATCAACTCGCCATGAGACATTTAACATCGGATTAAATAATAAATAAATAAATTTAAAAAAAAAAAAAAATGTGTGTGTGTGTCTGTGTGAATATTGATTAAAAATAAACATAAAGACAATAAATAAACAAACCATATGTACATCCCAGCCATAAAAAAGAACATGCTTGAAAAAATAAAGTCTTGCTGAACAAAAATTATATCATAAAGGCAGTGGCAATGTTGACCAATTAGTGGGAAGCTCATTATTCATCAATTGCGAAATGTATGTGAATGGAAACTAGGCAATTCTGAGGATAGATAAGAAATTTAATTTATAATTAAATAAATTTAGAGTTTTAAATTTTAACGAATACCAAATGATTGAAATAATATTTTAAATGTCAATTTTTTCAACTAGGGCTGTTACGTGAGAACCTAGGAGGTATGACTAATGAAGACAAAATAAAACTATATAGGAAGTTTATTTATTTTTTTATGTGTGTGCATAGTAGATTTCATCCTTTGCCTCATCATTCCTAATTGTTAGATCTGAAGTGAAGAAAAAAATAAAAAATATATATTACTTAACGAATATGGTAATTTCTTATATTATTTTTACTAAGCAATGAATCATTTGAAAAGTTGTAAATCTGAATATATATTATTATTAAAGCCAGGTTATTCTAACATTATTCATCGAATGTAGTTTGAGATTTACAAAATACTTTTGAATTGACCTTACCTTAACCATATCTTCATAAAAAAGAAACAAGACATTTGGATCGTTGCGATGAGTCCATCCTTCTAAAACATGACTCCAATATGGACCCCAAGGTACTGAAAAAGAAATGTATTAACATAAAAAAAAAGTAGATAAAATTTATTCTCGAGAATAAGTTTGTGAATTACCAAGACCCTCTTTAAACTGGGACCAGAATTTAGCAAATGATGAGACGTAATTTGAAGTTCGCCATGTTCGAAGTAAGTGATAATATGATACAGCAACATCCTTGGGATTTCTCGCAACATAAATTATCTAAAAAATATATTATAGATTAAAATTCCGTATTAAAGGTGAACCCAGCATCATCTCAACAGTCAAAGTAGGCAGATTAAGGTGGCTCGGCCATGTGCAAAGGATGATAGAAGATAGACTTCCAAAAAAGATGATGAACGGCAGGCCGGGAGGAAAAAGATTGAGAGGAAGACCAAGGCTGAGATGGCTGGACAACGTTCAAGATGACCTACGAAAACTGTGAATGGTTGGAGGAGGAAGGCGGAAGATAGACAGGAGTGGCTGTCTGTTCTTAGTGAAGCCAAGGTCCGACTAGGACTGTAGCGTTCTATTATAAATAAATAAAAAATTAAAGCGCTTATCATTTCAAAAAAGACAGTTTTACTATGTTAATTCACAATTGAAGTTAATTATCCATGCTGTTTTATACTTATTGTTTACAAATTTTTATGTTTACATGTTTTAGGATGTCAGCAATTTTGAAGTGTGATTTATCCCCTTCTTAGTACCGCCACTGGTTAAGATGAAAGTAAAAACAAAATAAGATCTGAATGGCAAACCAACTCAAATAGTGCTAACATATCTGTAATAATAGAGTACAAAAAAAATTACTATTTTTCAACAAATATTTGTATTATTATTTCTTTGGCATAAAATACAATCAATATTCCATTTTTATGTGCCGCAATTAGCCATCTGCCAGCCCAGTTCTCGATCCCACGCTGACACTCCCTGGGATGGCTGTCGAAGAACTCTTTGAACGCAATTTCAATTTCTGGAATGTAATTAATTTATTCCCCTTGAAGACAATGGAACATGGATTGAAACAATAGTTTCAAGTAATAATCGGATGGTGTGAGGTCTGGACTAGTTCAATACCTTCAAGATTTTTTAACTTTTCCTTGATCAAGTATGCAGTCGGATATTGTCTTGCTGGAATAGAACTCCTTTGCGACTGATCACATCTGGATCAGTGGATAACGACAGTTTCAAGTACATTCTATCTAACTGTAGTAGAGGTCAGAGTGAACGTCTATCGAGAACAAATTACTCCTTCCTAGTTCCAAATTATGCCCTCCTTCTTTTCCAAGGATGTACCTCCACCAGATACATTTTGAAATCAAAGCCGCGGGGTTCCCTCCTTTTTGGGATTTTGTTCATTTTAGGAACCAATTCATCAGCTAAACAAGATTTTTTTTCAACGTCTTATAATTTCAAGAATTTCTTGAGATACTTTCATGCTGCTTTTTCACTAAAACTTTTGAACTTCTCAAACTATGGGAAATTTCATGTCACCGACCTTTACTTATAAAATGAAAATTATAACAAAGTTTTGTGTTTTTGTGATCAAATCTGATTGATTTTTATGTTATTTGTCATTCCCATGGTTGTCACCAATGACTATTTTCTTTCAAACTAGATACTTAGGTTTATAGTATTTAATTATTACCCAAAATTTGTTGCCTTGATTGCAAAATCAAAGAAAGAGTATGAATATAACACGCTGTTTAAAAATTTTGGTCTAAATGTTACATCAATAAAAATATTTTGAAAATTGTCACGCGGAAACGACTTCATTCCGTGAGCCAATGAATAATCGATTCATACATCCATCAAGTGGGGATTTAGTGATTCAAAGAGTTAATTTCAATAATGGCAACACCTTCCAGTGAAGTTTTAGACCTTCTTATTACCTTCCTTCAATTTGTCAGATCAAGCCGCCATGTTCTTTCATCGGAAAGCTAAGATTATGTTTATTACCGTCATTCCAATGATCTCAGTTTTAAAGCTTTTTCGTATGAATTTAAATCTTTAATATAGTTTCATGTTTCCCCCCTTCTTCGCCTCTTAAAAGTGATGACATTTGTTGTTTGATATATCAAATATTTTTTATAAGGAAAATTTATTAATGTTGTTTCGTCATTAATCTGGACACTACTTTCCGTCATTCCCATGGCCAATTATTTATTCATGTCAATGAATAATATCCACGATGACGAATTTAAGGTTGGCACGTACTCCCTTCATTTAATCGAATATAGGTATTTTTATATTTCCAGTACTTTTTAAACAAGCCCTACGAATTTTAAATGCCCTTTTATCGGGTCATCAAAAAAATAAATGAATAAAAATTTGAGAGAAGAAAAAAAAAATTGTTTGGCACCGTTCTTTTTTTGTATAAGCAGCTGAATGGAATAAAACCATAATAGCCCAGTCAAATAAGGATTTCATCTCGGAATGGAAGCAATGAAGCTGAATTTTTGCATATACCTTCGTTTTGGCCTTGTAAATAAGGTGTGAAAAGTCACCGACCTCAGCATGTTAGCATAATTAGATATTCAAGGTCAAAGGTCACAAAAATCAGTTTTTATCAAATATCTGGATTTCTATGCCTCGGACGTCAATCAACTTTTTTTCTTTTTTTTTTGTTACAAAACTTGTAGATAATAATATTCTCTATAATTTTTGTTCTATTAAGTTTTTCAAGGATTAACCGTTTTCGAGATACAGCGGAAAAGGAGTAGCGGGCAGCGGTTCCGACAAACATTTGCTTCTAGTGCCTTCCACAATCGTTTGTTAGAAAAAATGTCAGAATCAAAGTTGTAGAGTATTCAATTTAATTTGATTTCATACATACGTTTCTGGCACTTGAAGCAAATATTTGACAAAAAGTGGGGTAACAATTTTTTCTCCCGATATTATCGATTTTTAATAACGTATCTTTCGAAAACCGTTGTTGAAGATAAAATAAAAAAACCTAAACATGGGATCTCCTCTTCCTCCACCGTAAACTGAGGAATATTGTTTCCCCAGGCTCGGGGATTTTTAATATCATTACCTTTTAACTACTCCTAACAAAGCTGTGAAGTCAAAAATAGTCGCATATTCCATGCACTCTATACCCTTCATTATAACTCCAAAACTAATAGTTCGTTTCAAAACGGGTAATCCTAGAAAAAAATTAATAGAACCAAAGTTATAGATAATATTATTATCTACAAGTTTTGTAACCTTCTTGATTGACGTCCGAGGCATAGAAATCCAGGTATTTAAAAAAAGCTGATTATTGTAACCTTTGACCTTGAAAATCTAATTATGCTAACATGCTGAAGTCGGTGACTTTTCACCCCTTATTTAGAATGCCAAAACAGGTATAAACAAAAATTCAGCTTCATTGCTTTCATTCCGAGATTTGCTGTAGTAATCTTCTTATTTGACTGGACTATAATCAGCTTCATCTGGTAATGAGAAGAGGTCCAAAATTGAGGGCTAAAATAAAAAATAAATAAAAAATTGGGCCCTCTTTTTTTTTTTTTTCCTTAGGTGCTGAATGTTAAGCCATAATCAGTTTCATCAGATCATCATAAAAGGTCAAAATCTGAGGTTGAAAATAAAAAAAAAATCTGCTGAATCGATGAAACCATAATCAGCTTCATTGGATCATGAGAAAGGGTCCAAATTTGAGGGCAGAAATAAAAAAAATTGTTTGGGCTGCTAATTATTTTTAGTTTTAAATTTAGAGAAAGCCAAACACCAAAATTTTTTTATTATTTATATATTGTAAGCAAAAAATATAATATAATTAAAATTATATTTCATAATTATAATAAATAATAATAATAAAAATAATAATATTTTATAAATTTAAACATATCTGACCTTGCAATGTTTCTCATTCACTCCTTGAGGTAATAAACTCAGTGGGAAGTGAGTTTTTATCACTCTTGGAGATGGAACAGATTCTACTACTAAATATCCAGGATGACTCATGTTTTCAATAATTTGCTTATTATCTTCATTGTTTTCATTCTCTTTAAGAAACATCAATTTTGTTTTTTCATGAAAAAATAAACTTATCCTAAAATATGATGAAAAGAATACTAGTAGTATAATAATAAACATTTAAATATTAACACCACATTGTTTAAACAAAGACATACTCTAAAAAAGGAGATCTTTCCCATATATTTGACTTTTTAGCAGATTCAAAATCAAAATTATTTTTTAGTAGCCACACTAGTTCTTGTGTCAATGTTGTCCCTAGAAAATAATTATTTGTAATATTATGATTAATTACATATTTAACACCATCAAAGCAAAGTGAATTTAATATATTTATAGTAAATATGAAATGTACCTGAACGAGGAAATGTAGAAATCCATATATCGTCATTTCTTACAGGACAGCCATAATAACTCTTTACCTCATTTTTGTACTTGCTTGGCATAAGATACTGTTTTGTTCCAACATAGTAATATCCACTATGTTCACCTTTATAATCATTTAAAAGCTCTCCATTAACTTCTTCACCAACTGATACAACTTCTATTGGTTCTTGATTTGGAATCTAGAATTATTTTGGTTTTTTTTATAAATAAACAGAAATATAATCTGAATGTAATGGATTACATATTCTTTAGCTTGTCAACTTGCCTTTTGTGACATGTTATCTTCTAGCTTGGAGCTCCTGAACTGAGTTAATAATACAGCATGTCAGTTCTAATGACCATAACAATTGAGATCTTTTTTTGTTCAGAGGGCTTTTTATCTCTTATGTAATAGATAGCTCAAATAAAAAGAGACTTCATTCATCATTGTTCATCATAAAAGTATTTCAGATTTTTTTTTATTAAAACTAAATTATCAAATGTTCATAAATCTTTCAAACTTCTAGTTTAGTATTAATTTTAAAATCATGGAGATAAAACACTGTTTTCATATTAAAATTAAATTTATATCAATAATTCTATAGCTATACTGTTGTTTTAATGCAATATGTATTTTATAACTTCGTTCTCCTTATTATATTTAAATTAAAAAAATATTGTTAAATAGAATATTTTTAATATAAATATTTTCATTCTTTTATTTATATCTGAATTAGTAGATTTTCATACAATCTTATTATAATTTAATATACAGATAACTTGAGCTGTAAGTGAAATAAAAACATTAATTTATTGTAAGAAAGAAAAAAACAAATAAATAAAAAACTGCCCCCAAATAATTAATATTTAAAATTTTTATTTATTTATTTTAAATGTATCTACCTTAAAAGGTCACTAGTATATTTTAAATTTTATTTTTATACATGAAATTATATACAGAATAGTCGATAATTTCATATTTAATTAAATGTTAGCTATGATTTGTCTAATAACTAAAATTTCCTTAAAGTTTTTTGACATGAGAATCGCAAGGACCAAGGAACTGTACTAAAAATAACTAAAACAGAAATCCAATTTAAATTTTAAATTCGCTTATTATTAAAAACCAATTAAAACACCTTTAATTAATTGGTGTGTGGAAAAATGTCACTAATACAAACTGAAAGTATTTATTTAGTCATTGAAGTTATTACAGTAACTTTGAGCAGTATTTATGTATTTGCTTATCAACTATAACCACTTATCTTTTGTCATAATCTCTTTTTTATCTTTATAAAACACAATATTTAATTTATTTACTTAATTTTTTTTTATAAGGTATGGTTGACTGTTATGTATTAGAGAAGTAGATTGTTGGGGAATGCAGTCATAAAGGTTCACAGAAATTAAAACATGAGTTTTTTAATTTCAAATGCCAATGTTTCATCTTGCATTGCAAGCCTTCATCAGGGCTAGAAGAAGAAAACAAACAATAAAAATAATTTTTAGAAAAAAAACAAAACCGACTTCCAAGATTAAACCTACATAAACAAACTTGAACTAAAAAATAAAAAATAATACTTTAATTGCTTCGAAACAAAAACCATTAAATGACAACAAAATTATCGACACTTATATACCTATTCACAATTTATGATCAGTTATTTTTAGAGTCGGTGCCAGCCAAGAAGGGCAGTTTAATCTTGTCTTAGCAATAAACTTTTACAGACAGTGGTGGTGCGGTGATGAAACAGTGGAAGCATCTTTACAATTACCATTTCTTTTCAAATTCTGTTTGTTTTGGTTGGCACCGACTCCAAAAATAACTGATCATAAATTGTGAATAGGTATATAATTGTTGATAATTTTGTTGATTGTCATTTAATGGTTTTTGTTTCGAAGCAATTAAAGTATTATTTTTTATTTTTTAGTTCAAGTTTGTTTATGTAGGTTTAATCTTGGAAGTCGGTTTTGTTTTTTTTTCTAAAAATTATTTTTATTTTTTACTTTTTAGTGGTGAGTGTATTTTTGTTTATATAGTCAATTCTCGATCTTCAAGCTACCCTGAAAAATAGCTCGACTTACTGAACAAAGAATTATCGAGGTTATCATTCTACTTATCTGCATGTAAATGGGAAAATTGAACACAAAATTGTAGTTGAAATCATTATGTACATTTTCATTAATGAGAATGTTGTTTGTACATACATATAAAATCATTGATACAGAAAATTAAATAACTGGTACCTATTTATCATATAACTTTTAACTGAATTGCGCTTTTTTTTGAGGATGTCTAATAGTAGACTTGCCGCCTTCCACCAGTGGCGATCTTTTCTTTAGTATGGTTGACAGAGAACTACGGAATTCTTGCTGCGGAATTCGGAATTCACTAGCAACAAACGCCCAACTTCTTTCTCCTTTCTGCACTTAGCAAATCAATTTTAACTTTTCGTTAATATTTTAACGTTTTTTAATTTTTTAACGTTTAACGTTAATGTTATTTATGGGACCACCTCTGAAGTATGCCCTACTGATTTAAAAAAGAATCATCAAAATTGATTAAGAATTGACGGAGGTTCTCAACTCATCTGTATTTTTTTTTAATTTATTTTTTTTTTGTATGTTACGCGATTACTCCGTCAATTCTGAATCAATTTTGATGATTCTTTTTTTGATCAGTAGGGCATACTTCAGAGGTGGTCCCATAAACAATATTTTGAAATCAACGCAGCACTTTTTAAGAAAAATCTAAAAAAACCCGTTAAAAAGTGATTTTATTAAGTGTTTTTTTGATTTTTCTTAAAAAGTGCTGTGTTGATTTCAAAATATTTTTTATGGGACCACCTCTGAAGTATGCCCTACTGATTTAAAAAAGAATCATCAAAATTGATTCAGAATTGACGGAGTAATCGCGTAACATACACACAAAAAAAAATAAAAAAAAATATAGACCAGTTGAGACCCTCCTCTTTTTTGAAGTCGGTTGAAAAGGTATGACACTGCTCTACAATCTGGTCATACCTTTTTGTTTGTTTTCTTCTTCTAGCCTTGATGAAGGCTTGCAATGCAAGTTGAAACATTGGCATTACAAATTAAAAACTCATTTTTTAATTTATTTTGTAATTTTCATACCTTTTTTTCTTATTTTTTTAAAATTCAGTTTTTTTGTCATACCTTTTTGTTTTTTTCTTCTAACCTAGATAAACGCTTACATTGTAGGTCAAAACTTTTGCACAACAGATTAATATTTTTAATTGTGTTTTCTTAACTGCACACCCCAACTATCTACATCCTCATTAGATCCTCAGCCGAAAAAAACACATTCATCAAAAAAATATTTAGCATGATTACATATTTAACTATTATTTTAATTTGACAAAGAATGTAAAAATATACTAAGCCTTTATAAAGTTATTTAATTTTCTTGAAAAACTGATCTTTTTATAACATTTTCTGTGAATGAATTGAGTCAATTTCAACTGTTCCAATTTATTAAAACTTTGAGTTTCTACTTAAAATAATGTAATTATATTTCTGTATAATATTGTGATCTGATGAATTATTTTCAAGTAACTTAGTAATAATTTACTACAGAAAGCAGCTGGGCAAGCATTCTAAATTAATAATAAAATATCTTCAGGAAAAGCGAAAAGTGGATAATTGCCATGGTACTGTCAACAATTTTGCAACATCTTATTTTTTGTATTTATTTATTATTATTATTATTTTTTTTTTTTTTAATGAAATAAATTGTTTTTTTGTACCTCTGTCATAAATGACCTTTGAGTTGTAAGAAAATTATTATAATAAGATTTAGGATTAATGAAACAAAATGAAAACTTGTGTAGTTTATTTGCTTAACAAAATATATAATAAGTAGCATAATATTTATTTTAGTTTTCTATTTTTTTTTATTTTATTACTTTTTTAATACATTTGTTAATTTACTATTGTTTTTTCTGTATTATTTTTAGAGCAAGTGACTTATCCCAGAAATTTTTTTTTTTTTAATTTTATTTAATTAAAGTTTACTACTTCTATTGAAGTTAAGCTGTTTGCACATCAAACCCAGAAAATTAATAATCAAACTTAATTTTTCAGCTCGAAATGAACAACTCCATACCCTTGAAGTTTCTTTGATAATGATTGATAACAATTTTTCTGGCAAGGGGAACTACAGTACCCTTCAACTTTGGTCATAATATATTAATACACTAGCTGGAAGGAGACCATGCAAACAGTCAGGGAGGCAAAGATCAGTTTACCACCTCTATTTCCCTTCCCTCCCCCACCATGAAAATACAATACCTCCATAAGCTAATTTTTAGATGCGGTAATTGAAATGACTATAAGTATGTAATGAAGAAGTTTTATTTATGAAAAACACTTATTTATTACATTAATACACTTATACATGACTAATTCAAATAATTTTTTTTTTAATTTGCCCCCCTCCCTACCACACCTTAGTTCCAGGCCTGCTAACCACTCCCCTTTGAAGGAAATCTTAGATCAGTTTTTTCATAATTTTCTTTAATCCACTTGTCCATATCATTTTCAATATCATTATTTAGCCCAATAGGTTTTTCTCTCTTTGCACCTAAAAAAAAAAAAAAAAAAAAAAAAAAAAAAAATTCATTACAAAACAATGACAATTATTTTCATTTACCTGACAGTATAATTGTAAGTTTAAAGATGAATTGTATTACCTAGATACCAAACCCCAACCAAGAGTAAGTGTTATTATTGTTTTTAATTTATAAATGAAGATTACTTACCTGTCCTCACGAATGCCTCTCCATCTTTTTTCAAAATGCCTATACTTTTAAACGATTCAAAAGTTACAGCTGGATTTTTAGAAAATGATTTTAAATTGAGGTGTTCCGAAAGAGCTTTTACTTTATCACTTGGAGCTGGAACTGAAAGGAAATCTGCTATTTTGTAAATTGTACTCTCCAGGTCCTGTTTGAAAAAAATAAATGATTTTTATGAAACTACTATTTATTGCATGAGTTTAAAATTAAATCATTGATCATCATCAACCAATATAACTTTCTAATGTCTCTAATAAGAAATGGAATAGAAGATGATATTTGTTTGAGAATGTCTCTAGATGAAAAGAAAAGTGTAAATAATCAGAATTAATATATTAGGAGTTATCTTTCAAAACTGAACATGTCCACTTCAGAAAATGCTTTTCCTCGGTTCCATCCTTTATACCGTAAATATAGCTGATATCCCAACTCATCCTAATACTATCCTCAAAACCTATGCTGATGATACAAGCGTGTTATCAGTCAATGATGATCCATTAGCTGCATCTCAAACACTCCAGTCACATATCATTTCCCTTGAAGAATGGTGTCATAACTGGAGAGTTAAAATAAATCCCAGCAAATAACCTTTAACCTATGTCGAAAACCTACCTCATCCTGTCCTCCTGTATCCTTTAATGGAGTACCATTAAATAATGTAGAACAGATAAGATACTTTGGATTTTATCTGAACAAGAGACTTACCTGGAACCCTCATACAAGATTGAAAAGACAAGAAGCTGCACGTCGATTTCGACTACTACAACACCTACTTGACAAACGTTCAAATCTCCCGATTCATTACAAAAAATTCATATATATGACGATTATCAGACCTATTTGGACCTACGGAATAGAGTTATGGGGATCCACCAAACCATCGAATTCTTCCCACATCCAATCACTCCAATCCAAAATCCTTCGAAATATCCTAGATGCTCCTTATTCGTCACAAATGAACTTATCCACAATGACCTTAATATCCCATATGTTGCTGATATGGCACGAACCAGATACCTCTCCTTTCATAATAAACTCACTGCTCATCCAAATCCACTTGTTGCACAACTTGCTTCCCATTCCATTCCTGACAATCCTCTGAGGCGTCTGAAAAGAAGACGGCCTCGTGATCCTCTTTTGTAAATATTCATTAGAGTACTACCAATGGGTAGTTCCTCTACAAGTTTTATTCATGTCTATATATATTATATATACCGCATATTTACTGGATGTGTTTTTATAAACTCAGTTGTAAATTTCTATTAATAAAAGAAAGAAAAGAATTACTCAAAAATTAAAAAAAAAAAAAAAAAAAAAAAAAAAAAAAAAAAAAAAAAAAAAAAAAAAAAAAAAATGCTTTAAATATAGCAACTCCAGTTCTCTTCCTGCTGTAGGATTAAAAACAATTATATTATCTAAATCCTTGATAAATGTCTACTAATGAAAAAAGTATAAGAGTGTGTGCAGCTTACAAGACTTTATCAGAAAATAAATTTTTAAAAATTTCGATTGAAAGTTGACATCTTCAGTTTTGAAAGATAATTCCTCATATTATCTAACTGGCTGAATTAAATCAAATTATTAGCAAAAAAATCATAAAGACAATAAGTCTCTGAAGGTTGTTAGGCTAAAAGGGGTACTGTCCAATAACCATAGTTCTGAATAAATCGGAAATGAAAACTAGAAAGTCTATATTCTTCCTCATTGGAAATGGGTTCTTAAACTCCTAAGCCTCTGTGAAACTACCTTTAAAGTGATATTATATGTGATGAGCTAACAGGTGGTGATGAAATCTCTGTTTCAGTTTTTTTGGACATACCTCCTTCGAGCTTAATAATCTTCATTTATATTTGATGAAAGATCAGGGGTCCCCAACAAAGTCTAAACTATAGATATTTTTTGTGAAGTTGTGTCTGAATTCATTGTATACGCCAGGCTTTATTATTGTACAGATTTCTCTTTAATTAATTTTGGTAATTGTCATAGAATAAACAATCATAAATAATAAATTTGAAACTATAATATCCCCCTTTCAGAGAAGAGTTATTAATTGTAAAATTAAGTCTTTTTCAATATGATTTGGTATATCTGTGTTTCATTAAGATCTGTGTCCTTTTGTGTGATAAGGGTTTGAGTGAGTTAAATTGTTCATTGTTATGCAGTATTATATCTGTGTAGGTTTGCATAGTTGTCTTATTTGATCAAGCGCGTGTTCCAACTCAGAATAATGTTTAGTAGCATTTTGCAGGTATATATACTTCTGGCTTGCATCCACCATTATGAGAAGTTTATTTATAAAGAACCTAGTGGAGGAGGGTTGAACGATGGTCATATTAAGAAAAAAATAATTGTCAATAAGTATTTTTTAAGTAATAATAATAACATTATTAATAATAATGTTAAGCCTTTTATTATGTTCATTAATCAACAAAAAACAAATCTTAAATTCAAATAAATACAATGAAAAAATTAATTTGACATATTTACAAATAACTACACAATTATTAACATATTTACAAATAAAATTCTTTTGTGAGCTTAAACATGGGCCTTCTCCCAACGAGTATAAGTCTAGACATTTCCAGACAACCAGCCTACTGAGAAGCCGAGTTCACGATTTGGATCCACTTCTCTTTCCATGTATCTCTATCCCTTGCCATTCTCCACCATAGTTGTCCGGCCATCTTCTTAAAGGAGTCACTCCATCTTTTTTTATCTGTCATCCTCTTCACCTTTTGTAGCAATAGGGTGTCCAACCAATTAAGTAATAAGTATCAAATAGACCAATTAATATTTTTTTTTATTAATCTTTGACCCCAGCGTCATATATTAGTACATAATACGGAATTTAAACATTTATGCTTAAGATTTTGGTGTATATCTTTTTTAAAAAAAATGGATCATATATGATAGAAGTTGGACAACTGATAACCTTGAGTGCTTATTAATATAACTTAAAAAACATTTTTATAAACCAGATTATGTAATATAATCAAATTCTATAACACTTCTTAAAAATCAATATTCTATGTTCATAAAACCAATTTATTAAGATAAGTATTTCAAATGTTTTCAGCAGCCAATCATCTTTTTTTTAATTTTACCAGCTTCCTCCCATCTCTGTTTAAATGTAGATTTTAAACAGGAAATTCGGTACTTGTCGTTTAACTTGTCACCAGAATAGTTCTCACTAGTCAAGAGATATCATTTAATATTCTAATTTTACTTCAAAATTGGGAATTTTTGCTCCTGCATTTTATTGTTCAGTGATTTTCAGATCACTTCTCTTACTCCTGAACCAATGGACACATAAAAAAAATTGAAGATCTCGCTAAAAGAATTTTAATATTTAATTTAATTTTCTCATTGTTATGTTTGGTGTGACTTAAATCAAGAAGGTGCAGCAGATATGGTCATTATTATTTTGCAAAAAGTCCAATCTTTCAAAGACATTAAAAATAACAGCCAGGACGCGCCCTGAAGTAAAACACCGACACTAAAATACGCTAAAATGTGATTGAAAATAAACGAAAAATAGAATATTTTTCAAACGGCGGAAATGGTACTGATACATTAATTGATAAAATAATAACCACTTCAAAAGTATGTGTCCTCATTTGCAGTTTCCAGATCAATAACTATATTTATGAATAATAACACTAAACATAAGAAAACCCATTTTAAATGAAGCAATTACACATAGAAAGCAGAGAGAAATCCGATGACCTGACCAGATGGGGTAGTTTCAACAAATCGTAAGACTTAGGTATTCCAGTGAAGGAAGGGAGAAGGGTCATATAATATCCTCAGTTTATCTAACTTAATAAATAGCTTGATGTTTTTACCTTCTGTGGATTTTATAAAATCGACATTTGATGGCCTAGATTAGCCTAAATTGGCCCTATGTGTGTAAGTCAGGGTTGTGAAAATGTATTGAAAAATCAGGAAGATATTATGAGCAGTAAATTCAATGATACAAAGATAATTTGATTAAATAAACATCAATTAACCTAATTTTGTAGTTGTATTATTTAGATTAACTTCATAATTGGTTGTTTATTGATGAAGACAAAAGGAAAAACATCGTTTATTTATAGATTAAATACTTCTCAGTCAACAAATATGCTATTAATAGTTTATTTATTTTTTTATGAGTGTGCATAGTAGATTTCCTTCTTTGCCAAATCATTGCTAATCATTAGATCCAAAATTAAAAAATAAAATATAAATAAAAACATTTAGTTAACGGATATAGTAAATTCTTATAATATATTTATTAAGCAACGAATCATTTAAAAAGTTATGTACCCGAATATATATTATTATTATTAAAATCAGGTTACTCTAACATTATTCATCAAATGTAGTTTGAGATTTACAAAAATACTTTAGAATTGACCTTACCTTAACCATATCTTCATAAAAAAGAAACAAGACATTTGGATAGTTACGATGAATCCATCCTTCTAAAACATGACTCCAGTATGGACCCCAAGGAACTGAAAAAGAAATGTATTAACGTAAAAAAAAAAGTAGGTAAAATGTATTCTCGAAAATAAGTATGTTAATTACCAAGACCCTCTTTAAACTGGGACCAGAATTTAGCAAATGACGAGGCGTAATTCGAATTTCGCCATGTTCGAGCTAAGTGATAATATGATACAGCAACATCCTTCGGATTTCTCGCAACATAAATTATCTAGAAAATATTGAGAATATATAGAAACATAGAGAATATTGAGAAATAGAAAATATATTAATTATTAAACTTATTTATAAACATCTGTGAAAAATGGCTTTTTATTTTAAGAAATACAGTTTTATTATCTTGATTCACGATAAAATTTCATTAAATCAATCATCCTGTTTTATACTTATAGTTTAAAAATTTTTATGTTTTAGGATGTCAGAATGTTAGATTTGTGCTGTATAATCTCCTTAGGACCGCCATTGGGAAAGAATGAGAAAGAAAAGACAAAATAAGATCATAAAGGCAAACCTATTCAAATATTGCTAATAGATCTGTAATAAAAGTGTATATAAATAAATAAATAAATAAATAAATAAAAAAAAATGAATATTTGGCCAATATGTCCTATGATCTCTTATTCACAGTGGATGAAAGGGAGATAAGAACTTCACTGATATGAAGCATCTAAAGCTTGAGGCTTGATAATGGCTGGAGCAAAAAGCAAGATATCGTGTGCGTTTTGTTTGAAATTTATTAGCACTCACTGATGGAAATACCAGTTATCATGTCCAAACATAACAGAGATTTAAAGAAAAGAGAGCCACAAGATGATAAGATATTATAAGCACTTAAAGGATTTGCCTTGTCTCTCTATTTATTATCTGATTCCTCAAATCACCTCTTTTGTATTGCCAAAATGATAAGTTGACTGTCCCTATGAGCATTATTCTGTCTTTTCTACATTGAGAAATGGGCTCATTAGAAATGAAGGTAAAATAAATAATTAATTTCAAATAAAAAATGTCATGGCACTCATATTTCTTGTTTCTAGACTATTAATGCCCCTTCATTTAAATCAACAAAACGGCAGATTTAGCTTCACTGATGGTATTGCAGACCCATTATCTTCCGCTTCAATTTTTGTTGACAGGTGAGCATTTATGATATCCACTTCAATTATTACTTTGTAATGCTTATCATTAACATCAGTTGTTGCCCATTCATTTAATCAGTCAGCATACTGTCATTTCAGGTTGACTAAGGACAATACAAAGCGCACTCACTTGATTACTATATCCAAGCATTAGAATCATATAAATTATCAGTGTCACAATGTAAGGTATTGTTTGGAAAAGGTAATTACAGTTTAATAACAATTCACTGAAGTTATAATTCTATTCTATTCTATTGTCAGACGTTTACTTAGAAGATCGAGATAAATGGAATGAGATTTTGATTTTAAATTAAATTTAATATCTTTATTGCTCTGAAAGGCTTCTGATACAAAAAATATCAAATATGAGAGAAAAGTTAATATTGACTAAAGATGAGAAAGCCGAATTAAAACTAAATTATAAAATTAGATATGTAAAAAAAAAAAAAATTATAGTATGTTTTAATTTTATTTTTAGACTGTATAGAGATTCGGGACCAGGTATAAGAAGAGATCCATTTATTCCTTTATTTCAGAAGAATAATCATTGAAAAATAGGAACATTATTCCTACTGCTCCTGGTACTATGAATTATACATTAATCCCATATAATTACCTATATGATTAAATATAATTTAATTTTCAATAAGTTTGTTTAAAAATGTGATAAGAAATTAAATTAAAATGAAACTCATCCTGGATTTGCTAAAAATATTAAATCATAATAACTATAATGATGTGGTTTCTTTGACTAAAGAATTTACGATGAAGTAGATAAACAGAATGAGCAGTCAAGGAAGTACAATGAATTAGTGTTAATTGTTTGTTTGACAACAGCACACCCCACTTATCTACTTCATCATTATAAAAGTGTTTTTTCTTTCCTCATTCTAATTAGTACTGAGCTATGAATATACTAATCTATTATATATTTGTCAAATACCACTCACTCACTTAACATGAAATCTCAAACACCACCGAACGGATTGGAATGAAATTTGATATGTAGATTCCTCTAGGGCCGTAGGTGCTCGCTAAGAAAGGAATTTTAAAAAATCGGCCTGGATCGCGGCTAATTTGCGAAAAATGCGATTTCAATTTTTGTTGGGCGAATAATAAAAGATTAATTATCATATGGTATTTGGAGATAAGCTCTAAGTTAAAAAATAGGTTAGATCTTTAAGCCGCAAACTTTGACCACCGTTTAAGTTCCTTATAGTTGTAAACAAACAAAAATACGATCGATGTCGAAACCTTATAATATTGGTACTTTCTGTGAACTCATGGTAGCTGCAGAGGTAACTTACAACTTACAAGTTTGAGTTGTTTCGTGAAGAGAAGCTATTAAAAGACTTATGTTAAAGAGGAGGTTAAAAGACTTATGTTCTCTGGTGATGACATGTAAGGCCAGTTCGATGTAGGGACAAAAAACAGATAAGAATCAATAGTTCTACCAAGTGTATGATTCTCTTTAGTATCGTATCATGTTCTACCATGGAGAAGAAATGTACAGTATTAACATCCCTCAGCGCGACCTAAACTCCAATACATCACTTAAGAAAACTGTGTCTGCAGCTGATTTTTACGCCTAAATGTTAGTGGAGCGAGGAGGTGAAGAACCTTATTTACTTTAATTTCGTAATCTCCTCAACCAATTTATGCTTGATATGTACGCAAAAATAGAAACAGAAAGACTAAACTTTCTTCAAAAAAGTTGAGAAGTTAAGACTATATTCACTTAAAGTATGCCATAAGAAAAGCTGATGGTCTGGTATCAGAGCTGGGTAAGATGGTAGTGCTGCCTCGAAGCTTCACTGGAGGGCTATCAAAATAATATAAAATTAACTTTTGCAAATTGCCAAATTTACTTATTGAAATTATTCTAAGAATGGAATTGTTCAGGTTTATTTAAGTAATAATAATTATCAACGTTAAGCTTAACTTTTACTAATTTAAGTTGTCTTCATCCTAATGATATTAAACCGTAGCGGAGCGGGGTACTTTCAGCTAGTTTTATATAAAATAAAAGTTTTTTTAATATGCATGTACATAGGAGTTGTTTTGAAAAATTCCTTTGATTTATCATTCATAAATTATTTGTAATTTAAATTTATAGGAAGTCTAAAACCCAAAAATATTCCACTATACATTCATGATCTATTTTGCCTCAAAATACATAAAATTATTAATCATCAAAATTTTTGTAAGTATATTCAATCAAATAATATGTAGTATATTAAACTATGTATGAACTATTTAATAATTAAGATGTTGTTGATATGGCAGCTTGGCATAATTTATTAGTTTGACAAAAGCAAAACATATAATGGAATTAAAATTATATTTGAAAAGTTTAAACGGATCTGACCTTGCAATTTTTCTCATTCACTCCTTGAGGTAATAGACTCAGTGGGAAGTGAGTTTTTATCACTCTTGGAGATGGAACAGATTCTACAACTAAATATCCAGGATGACACATGTTTTCAATAACTTGCTTATTATCTTCATTGTTTTCATTCTCTTTAAGAAACATCAATTTTGTTTTTTCATGAAAAAATAAACTTATCCTAAAATATGATGAAAAGAATACTAGTAGTATAATAATAAACATTTAAATATTAACAGCACATTGTTTAAACAAAAACGTACTCTAAAAAAGGAGATCTTTCCCATATATTTGACTTTTTAGCAGATTCAAAATCAAAATTATTTTTCAGTAACCACACTAGTTCTTGTGTAAATGTTGTCCCTAGAAAAAAAAATTATTTGTAATATTATGACTAATTACTTATTTAACAATATCAAAGCAAAGTGAATTTAATATATTTATAGTAAATATGAAATGTGCCTGAACGAGGAAATGTAGAAATCCATATATCGTCATTTCTTACAGGACAGCCATAATAACTCTTGACCTCGTTTTTGTACTTGCTTGGCATAAGATACTTTTTTGTTCCAACATAGTAATATCCACTATGTTCACCTTTATAATCATTCAAAAGCTCTCCATTAACTTCTTCACCAACTGATACAACTTCTATGGTCATTGGTCTATTTATAATCTAGAATTATTTTGGATTTTTTTAAAATAAACAGAAATATAATCTGAAAGTAATGGATTACATATTCTTTGGCTTGTCAACTTGCCTTTTCTGACATGTTATCTTCTAGCTTGGAGCTCCTGAACTGAGTTAATAATACAGCATATCAGTCATAATGACCATAACAATTGAGATGTTTTTTTTGTTCACAGGGCTTTTTATCTCTTATGTAATAGATATTTCAAATAAAGAGAGACTTTTCATTTAACATAGCATATAAAAGTATTTCATATTTTATTTTTCCTAAAAACTAAATTATCAAATGTTCATAAATCTTATTAACTTTCAAACTAACAGCTTACGTTACAATTAGTTTTAAAATCATGAAGGTAAAACACTATTTGTTTTCATATTAAAATTAAATTGATAATTCTTCAGCTATACTGTTGTTTCAATGTAATATGCACATTATAGCTTTGTTCTGCTTATTATATTTAAATTCGAAAATATTGTTAAATGGAATAAATTTAATATAAATATCTCCAGTCTTTTTTATAATAGCATTAAGTGATTTTCATAAAATTTTATTATAATTTAATATACAGATAACTTGTGATGTAAGTAAAATAAAAATATTAATTTATTGTAAGAAAGAAAAAAAATAAATAAATAAAATTATAAGCTGCCCTCAATTAATCAATATTTTAAAATTTTATTCATTTATTTCATATGCATCTCCCCTAAAAGGTCACTAATATATTTTAAATTTTATTTTAAACATGAAAATATATACAGAATATTCATTAATTTCACATTTAATTAAATGGTAGCTATGACTTGTCTAATAACTAAGATTTTACTTAATTTTTTTAACATAAGAATCGCATGGACAAAAGGAGCTGTACTAAAAATAACTATTTACCTAAAATAATAATTTATTACTGAGTTGATGTTTCATCTGAAAGTAATTTAGATGTAAAATAACAGCATTAAATTACTCTCCATGAAAGTTTGCAACCATACATTTATTGTAAACTGTTAGGTTTCCTGTTTAGTTCTTCAAATAATTAGAAGGAATTATGAAAAGTTTTTAAACACATTTCCCTCTAAATCTCAATATTCCACCATAAAACTGAAATTCAATATACTATTTTAAATTCGATTGCAATTAAAAACTGATTAAAATGACTTTAATTAATTGGCGAGTTGAAAAATGTCACTAATACAAACTGAAAGAATTAATTTTATAATTGAAGTAAAATATTTATAGAGATCAAAACAATCACATCCCAGTTTCCTTTTAACTTTAATTACTACGTCTATTGAAGTTAGTATTAGGAGCTTCTAACAAAAACTAAGTTTTAAGTAATGAATTATAAGATTAATTTAATATAATTCCAAGATAAAATTAAATTAAATTAAGTTTATGAAATTATAGATGTTCTTCAGAAGTGTATTAAACTTCGATATTAAAGATCGAAATTATACTTTATCTATCTGAAATAACTAGCTCCCAAAATTACTGTTTCGCGTGTTATATAGTTTATATAATTCTACACCTTAAAATTTCTTAAATGAATAAAATCGCCATTGATACGGCTACTTTTACTTTTCCTAAGACAGATGTATTATTTATTTCTTGTCTAATCAAAACACTAGTGGGGGGGGGGGATGTGATTTGTTTTGACGTTTATGTAATCAGCTGCACTGAGTCCCATGGAAGTTGGTTTGGTTCTGTTGTGTTAGTCATAATGTAACGTTTGGGGTTTAATGACCATTGAATGTACGAAACCTATTTGCACTGAAGATATTTATCCTATTTAATATGGGTAAAAATCCTGATTGAACATTACAAGATGTGGATTAAACCAAAGGAAGTTTTGATTGCTAATGCTTTTTGGTAGGTTGGGAACTGATAAGATAAGAAGTTGAAAGCTGTAGTAAACATATGCAAATTGTGTCATATTTGAACACTGCTTGGATTTGATTATTTATGTATCATTTCAAAACTTGAAAAAAAATACATGATGTTTATTTATTGGCTGTTTGATGTTTAGTTTTATTCTGTTATATTTACAGGGTAACAGAGCAATCAAGTGTTTATTTTCTGTTACAAAGAAGAAAAGGTCATGGAAAGGAAAGCAATAGCCTCTCTTCGTTGTTTGTTGGCACTTTGGATAGTGTTTTTGATACTAAACCTCCACCTTATCGAATACTCCATCAAACTCCAACCTCTGAAGTTTATTATGGTACCTCATTTCTATTTGTTGCTGGTCTAATTAAAAGTGTTTTAGTTCTTTATTTATATAAACAAAATGTCTATGAACTGCTCGGTATTACACTATCACAATGTTTAGTTAATCTCACTTAATTTTGAACATTGAGCTCCTTATTTGACTTATTATATACATTTGGTTCATTCATTAAAAAGTATTATTGTATTTGTTTGTTATTATAACATTTATATTTAATTTTATTTCTCTCTTGATATTTTAATAATGCATCTTTTTTATTTGCCAAGTCTGCTTGTGACATTATTCTACTGTTTGACTATATTTCATTTTAACTGCAGGTTTTTATGGTAGATAATCATAAGATTTAGTTACTATTCTGTTTCATTAGCAAAACAATTTATTTTTTGTGTTTATATTTTTAAATGTTAATCGATGAAATGTGATTTTAGCCATAGCTTGTTCCCTCACCTTGCCTGAAATTCAGAAGGATTGGGAATGGCTTCTAAAAAACTTGAATTGTTTGGAAGCTTTTGAAAAAGAAGAAGATGTAACTGGATTTGTTTGTGGGAAAATTGAATCAATGGTTGCTTCTAGTTGTCATAAAGACTTGGATGGTGATTATATTTTTGATAAGTAATTATATTAGATAATTGTCATTCAATTCATAATTAATCCTTTTGTTTTTTATAGTTGATGAAGATTCAAAAGAATATAGGAAGCAATTCAAAAAATTTCGAAGAGTTTTTAATCTACCTTCCGATGATAAGCTTGTTAGTTATTACTCATGCAGGTATGTTTTGTATTTTGTGTTTTAATGGTAATAAACATTTAAGTTATTAATGGATTATAAGTTATTAATATTAAATAACATTTAAGTTATTTAAGTTATTAATGGATAAGGATTTAAATTGAAGTATTTAATAACTCTTACATACATTACATATTGGCCTTTTATAAGAAAATTTGCAAAGTTTCTGATATAATTTTATTATATTCCTTCATTTTTTTCAGAAATAATTAACAAGCTCTACTAACTACTACTAATTAACTACTAATTAGCTGTACTAATAATCACTTAGTTGTTATGTGACTTATAAATAGCCGTGATTATGATTTGGTCTCTGAAGTTTACTGTTGTACTGGTTTTCCTGTTTGTGTTGTGAAGTGATGAATTGATTAGTTTTGAAATCTTTTTTAATTAATCATTTTATTTTTCTATTAATTGATTTGTTAGCTTTTTTCTTCCTACTGTGGATTTATTTTGAACTTTTATTTTTCTGTTACAGTTATTGGGATGGTAAAGTGCCTTTTCAGGGTTGGATGTACTTATCTGTCCAACATTTATGCTTTTACGCGTATATTTTGGGTAAAGAGGTGAAAATAGTTGTAAGGTGGATTGATGTTACCGATTTGGAAAAATCAAATAACTATTTCTTTCCGGAATCCATATGTGTCTCAACTAGAGAAAAAGAGGTTAGTGGTTGTAATAATTATTAAAAATTATAATTAAATAAAGTATTACTGCTATGGCTTATGAAAGGGCAGCAGGTTTTGGTAGAGGTGCCTTAATCTCAACTATTAATAACTTTATTTATTATATATTATAATTTAGATGATAATCTACTATATATTGTTTGTTTATTTCGTTTTACGTCACTTTATGCTGCTATGGCTAATCGGACGATGCTACGGTGGGAGTCCTTAATTTTGCCTATCCAGGTATAATTAGGATAGGAATCTTTAACGAGTACCTGACATCGCACAGGCTCGGGACCCCCATTTTATGTCCCTTCCGAAGGAGGGCATAGCTAAGGATTTTTTACTCCCTTTAAAAAGTCCTAAGGTCATCTGCCGGGCTGCGAACCCGCGATCTTGGGTTTAGTAGGTTGCTATGCTAACCACTACTACACCACAGGTGACCCCTCTACTATATATTTGTCAAATACCACTCACTCATTTAACCCGAAATCTCAGAAACCACCGAACGGATTGGAATGAAATTCGATGTGTAGCTTCCTCTAGGACTGTAGGTGCTCGCTAAGAAAGGAATTAAAAAAAATCAGCCTGGATCGTGGCTAATTCGATAAAAATACGATTATAATTTTTATTGGGTGAATAATAATAGATCAATTGTCATATGGTTTATGGGAAAAAGCTAAGTTAAAAAATAGGTTAGAAGCCTAAGCCGTACACTTTGAGCACAAATTAAGTTCCTTATAGTTGTAAACAAACAAAAATATGATCGATGTCGAAACCTTATAATATGCTACTTTCTGTGAACTCATGGTGGCTGCAGATGTTTCATGGTGTCCCTTACAAGTTTGAGTTGTTTCGTGACGAGAAGCTATTAAAAGACTTATGTTAAAGAGGAGGTTAAAAGATTTATGTTCTCTGGTGATAACATGTAAGGCCAGTTCGATGTACATATTCCTTACGAGCAACCCACCAACATTGCTTCACCAGTAGCTTTGTCCCCAATTACTCTTCCTATAGCTTTCCGGTAACAAGATAATTGTTCTGAACTATAATCGACCCTCTTCAAGTCGGATTTTCTCTACCAGGCCCAATTTGTATTTCTCGAATCTGGAAGTTATACCTAGCCTTTCTGTATTTCATTCCTTGAACCTAGAATCTACCTTTTTCTCAGTTCAGATGAGTCTATTGCAAAATTGAAGTAAACTCATCAATCTAAAAGTAAACAACTTAGGAAATGATTCAGATTCAGTTCGCAACAAACAACTAATGAACTCGGCTGCATAATTTATTCAAGCACATGTAGATTTCAACATGGAAGCTATTAAGAAATACATGACAAATAATCCTGAAATTAGCAGAAATGTGGTTAACAAACATGAAGAGAGCCAACCCGAACCGGAGCTGGGTACTTTCAGCTAGTTGAATATATTTTGCAAGGTTTCTTTGGCTAGATATTTTTAAAATTCATTTAATTACTATTATGTTGCTCAAGCAACCACATGCTATAGATCATTTTATTCTGCTTTATAGGGGACACATAGAACTGATTTATTCATATTATTATCATCATCTTAATAAACAGAAAAAGTGTGTTTATTGATTTAATTTATACAAGAAATATAAGAAATTTACGAGTGCCTCCATTTTGGTGGTGCATTACTTGGAAAACAGCTAACCTGTAGCATGTTGACAAAGTATTTCATTTGTGGCATTTGCTAAAAACTGACTGTAGTTGTGTTACCCTTCTTTTTTTTTCAAAATCGGACCCCAGAATTAGATCCAATGCTGAATTTTATATAGAACATAAAGTATAACTAATTTTGGCCAAATAGGGACCAATAGCATGTTGCTGCTTAAGCCTCAATTATTGAAGTGTTTAAAAAAATAAATACTGTTTTTTATCTCTAAAGATTTATAATTTCTTACAGTATTATTTTTCAATGTTCCTCCGGAAGTCTGAAACGTTTGAATTGATGAGCCAGTTGATTAACATAGCAATGAAACAGTGAGTAATTTATGTTTTATTATATTTTATATTTAGAATTATTTCATCAAGCCATTTCATTGGAAAGTTTAATTATTGCTAATGATAACAGTATTTGATAAATAGCTTATTTACTGGATTTCCATTTCTAAAATGGAATGAATGGAGATAAGTATTTAACTATTTTATTTAACTACTTTTGCACTGTCATTAGAACATTTTTCTAATTTTTTAAAAATTATATTTTATAGATTAATTGATGAAAAACCTGGATTTTCTGAAGATAAAGATCTGCTTAATAAAATGAGGTATATATTTTGGATATTGACTGATAAAACTGAGTTTAACGACTTGTATTTAAGATATAAGGGTTATCAAAGCTTTGCTTAAAATGCTCCCAATCTTTTCCATTATCTTTCAAATCATTCAATCCGTGGTTTAGCGTGACCATCACCATCACAGTGTCCATATGAGTTGTCAGGATGTGTTAAGTAACATCCAACTATAGAATGAAGATTGAAATCAAAGGATATGAAGAAATATATCTAATGGCTTTATTAAAAATTGTATTCCGTTTAATACTATAGATCAGGGGTCTCCAAACTACGGCCCGCGGGCCAAATCCGGCCCGTCAGTGTCATCAATCCGGCCTGTGACAGTAGTTTATAGGTGTGGACCAATTTTACTTTTACTAATTATTAAAAGGGATTTAAGATGCTCATCGGTTAACTAAGTTGAAGTTCTGGGGCTAGTGTATCGATGTCGGCAACAAAAGGATTTTGAATAATCTTATTTTTATTTGCAATGATATCAAAGACTAAGAAACGAGTATCAAAATTTATATTCAAAGCTTCGGCTGCTGGAAAACTGAGTTTCAGTAGTGTGGCTAAATATTTCTCATTTTTAAATGTGTGAAACACTCTTTACGCAATTGTGATTGAAACAGTATTTTTTCTGCTGGAACGGTTTGATATAAGTGTATAAATCAGGTAGAAGCTGGTTTTCTTATTGCTACCTCATATTCAGTTCGTGCATATGTTTTGTTAAATCGACGTAGGTAGAATGCTAACTTCTGCAGCCATTAGCTGTTTTGTAATTAGGATGGATTACGATGGTTTTCATTTAAAAAAATGTCGATCACTTCTCGAAGTTAAAAGAAATGTATTACCTATTTCCGTGTGTAACCACCAGATGTCTTCAAGTGTAGTGGTCGTTACAATACAGTACAAGACAATAGTGATTGAGCTAGCGAATTTAGCAAGCATATGCTCGCTCAGGGCGCGTATTTGGCGACCAGTCTAGAAATTATAGGTATTGACAGGAAAATTAAAATGGTTTTGGCCCTCTGGACCTTTGGAAGTAATCAGTATGGCCCGAAGGCTGAAAAGTTTGGAGACCTCTGCTATGGATCATTATTTTAAATATTAAGATCTTTAATATTATATATTTTTTTAAATTTATTATTGTGATTATGTTTCTGTCATTATTTGACCTCTATTATTTATTTTAAAATTGTAAAAATTTACAGTTATTTGTTTATTCAGTCTTGAAATAACAATATACCTTGTTTTTATTCAATTTACAGATTATCGCCTTTTTACTCTTCTAAAAAAATGTCTAATCAATCAAGAAGATAATATGTATTTTTTTATTTTAACGTGGAACATGTCTTACTAGTGACCTAGTTGGTTAAAAGTGGTACATTTTTGGGGAACACGAGGGTGTTATGCTTAGTTTGAGAGTTAGATTTTGGAAGAGTAGGAACAGTTAGGAGCTCAACTCTTCTTAGACTAAATAACACTAGGACTAGGAGGCAGGTTCTAATGAATGAGCTCCTTTTGACTCTGTTTCTCCTATTACAAAATAAAAAAAATTAACCTGGATTTGACAGATCTTGCTTGATCCCTCTCGGTTGTTCAAAATTTTGGTTTGAATAAAAAGTCATGTTTCAAACCTCTATTTTTAAGTGTAAGGTCTTTTTTTACAATCTAGCTCTGTTGGTGTTGCTTGGATCAAAAATTTGCTTAAAGTTAACTTATCAGAAATTTAGTGGAAAATATTTTTTGTTAAATAGCATTTGGTGCTAGGACCTACCTTTTAGGAGGTATATTGGTTGAATGAAAAATTTTTTTTTTTTTAAATCCCTTTTTTTTCTCTTCTTTAACTTTACTTTTTTCAAATAATCGTTAATTGTTAATTTAATTTAAATAATTTAAAAGCAGAAAAAAAAAAAAGAACTTAAGGTCTGCAGGATTAAGCTATTATTATAATTATACATAATATTATAATACAGGTTCCATGTATTTCTTTCTTTAGCCGACATGCTCAAGGGGCCTTTAATTTTTAATATTTTTGTTTTTTGCTTTTTCAGTAAAAATGTGGCTAAGAAACAGTCTTTTTTGAAAAGAGATTTAGATGCGAGGGCACTCTCAGAGTCTTACAGGTTAACCTTCCGTTTGCCAGCGACTGAAAAGCTGGACGGCAGTACTGATGCCACCTTGTGGACTCCATACAACAAGCGACATGTATGGGGACGTATTTATGTTTCTCAAAATTATATTTGCTTTGACAGCCGTGTAAGTTATTATGAAAATATTTTTTGAAATGTTTACTAAATAAGAAATTTGTATCAACGTTTGTATTTTTTTTTTTTTTTTAAGGTAAAAGGTTTGGTTAGTGTTGTTATTCCATTACGTGATGTTTCAAATGTGGAGAAAGTGGATAATCATGCTTCTAATACCGCTGTAAACAATTCAGTTCTAGTAACTACAAGATCTGCTTCAAGGCCGACTTTCCTGTTTTCACAGATTCATGACAGGGATTTTTTTATTCAAAAAACTGCAGAGCTCCTCTCCAAAATAGAAACGTATGTTATTAGAAATTTAAAAATTAAACTGCCAGTGTTGTGAAAACGCAACACTAACTGCAAGAATTTTTTTTGACCGTTTATTAATTAATATTTTCTCAATTATTACAATGTACAATATGATATATGATGTTCTTAGTTAGTTTTAAACCAAAGGACAAAATATTTTGTCATTGTATATTTCTAAATTAATCTATAAAAATCTCTTTTTTTGTAATTTTTTTTTTTAAGTTTTTCAAAATGCCATGCAAACATAAAGATAAATTAATATACTGATTAGTTGATAAATTTATTATGCATAATAATTATAAAAATAAGAAGATATTGGAAAATGGCTTATTTTATGCTCTTATAATAATAATATAATAAAAAGTTTTATTCAAATGAAAGTTTACAGTTGTAACGTATTATATATCAATACATGTTTTGATAATAAAACAATTCACTCTACAAAGTGAGCTTAGCTACAATGGATATAAATTGGAATGCATTTTTAACAGTAGGAAAAATTATAAAAACCTACACATTAAGAAAAAAGAATTGATTAAAACAAATAGATAATAAAAATTGACTAAACTAATAGGGTAAATGCTCCAGTGCTCGACATCTTAAGCTCAAAACTTTACATTTTTTCTTATATTGATAATTAATTCTGAATTCTTAGCTTGCAGTTTTGTTTTTCCTGGCCACTATTTTTTCATGACCCTCTGGTAATTTTTTTAAAGCTAAAAATTAAACATTTATAACTTAAAAACCCATAAAATCGAAAAGTCATTTTTGCTTCAGTAGTCGACACTGTCGAAAATCCAATGAGTCAGTAGCTGACATGTGTGCTTGGAACTCAAAAAGGAGTTAAAAGACAATAAAAAATCTGTTTATTTATCTATAAAATATATATTAGAAAATAGTCTCTAAATAACACATTTAATAAACAAGCAATTAAATTGTTTCTTTGAATAATTTACAGTGACTAGTCCAGGAAACTGATATTTGGTATTCAGGGGGTACTTCCAAAAATCAGTGGTGAAGAAACTTCTTCCATAATTTAGTTTTTGTTAATAATCCTTAATTTTTTGTCCCGTTTCATAAAAACATTACGCATTTACGCACAATTATCGGCACTTGTTTTTGTGCCTACGGTATTACATAGGCTATTTGAGGTTCTTGTAAGTTTGACAGTGGCTTTCCTAGTATAACTTCAAAGAGAGGTTTTTCAATTATATCACCATCTTTAGATGTCATTTCGATTATGTTGGTTTCGTTGCTTTGTTGTTCCATATTTTCAAAACACACCAATGGTGATAAAATATCGTGCTTTGAAATAATTTCCTCAACCAAGCAAATCAGTATCGGAGCTCTATCCTGATGGTACCCACTCTTCTTCCGATGATGAAGACTATAATTTTCTTCTTGGCTTCCTTTCTTCTTGTTCTGATCTTCTTGTCTATTCTATTCTTTTTTTCATTTCTTCCTTCTCTTTCTTTTTTTGACCTCTTTTCGCTGCCTTCTTCTTTCTTGTTTCTTCCAAATCATTTTTCTTCTTCTGCTTGTTCTTGGAGTTTTCTCTCCATGATTCAGAAAGTACGAATCCAGGGTAAGTTTCTCCCTGAGACTTTTTTTGCAGAGGTTCTGGGCAACACAACTTGAACTTGAAAGGGTTTGGTAAGTAACACTGTGTCGAGGTAGATGATTAAGGATCCAATGGACAAAAAGCTGGCTCTCAGGAAAAAGGCTGCGTACTCTCAGGAGTACATTGAGAAACAATTGGATTCCTCCTCAAAAATGCTTCAATTCATGGCCGTCTTAGTCGACCATTCTTAAAAACGGTCTCTCTTTGTAACTCCTTTACTAAATGTTCTATGCTATCAACAACTTGAATATTTGTGATGGGAAACCTAACGTATGCCATATGTTGAATCCAGGCTACCAGATTCTCCTCTTCATTTGGGAGAAGTATCGAAGGCGGTCTCATGTTTTTCTCTAAAGGAACCATTCCTCTCAACTTTCCAATTAATATAGTTCTTCGAACCCCATGAAGTTTTCCTGCAGTGGCAACAGCCATTCTCCTTTTCACATTATCTACAGCTTTAACCATCTCCTCATGGTCATATTTAACAATATTTCACCCTCCCACCTTCTTTGGCTACCCAGAAAGTGAGATATTACAGGTGTTTTAGAAGTCGACATCAACTGTGTCAATATTCGACACCCCTGTCGACTACTGAAAATAGCTTCCGCACTTTAAAAAAAGATCGTTGACAAAGTTTAAAATTTTTTATTGTATCTAATAACCAAATTTTAAGCCATGAAAGAAAAACATAGAATGAGCCAGTTGTCGACAGGGATGTCAACCACTGAAAATGTAAGGAGAAATATGCTCTAGTAGTCGACACCCTCTCACATTATAAAAAATTGAAAAATAAAACATCAAAAACTACAAATGAGGAGGAAAATAACCTAGCATTAATAAAAAAACAAAAAACAGGTGAATTATAATCAGTATTGGCAATACATATAAAATTTATTCTTACCACTCTTAGCAGTAGTAAGTTGCGTTGCAACCACTTTGACAAATGACCAAAAGTCCTGAGTCAACAATACACACTTATAAGTAATTCCAACCAAAATTTCCATTGTTATTTCCACTTCTGATTCAAAAGGTACTGAATTTTCGGCCAATAGTAAAACTGGTAAGAAAAAATTACCTGGAAGCTTATTATTTGGTTCTAAAATCCGAACTGTCGACTACTAGTACAGTGTCGACCACTGGAGCATTTACCCTATACATAATTGATTGCCTTCTTGTACATTAAAGTTAATTAACTTTTTGGTATAATTAATTTATATATTATTTTTGTTACTATAAATTATATTTCAAATTGAACGAATAACTTTTTGGATGTATTATTAGCTAAATATTATTATAATAGTATGTGGTTTGTTAAAATATATTTTTGTAACTCTTTTCGGCCAACATTGCATTTTTGCCATAGTCAAAATTTTGCACTAATTGAGGTTCAAATTTTTTAAAATGCCTTTTATTGCCTATTCCTGTCCTATAACAAAAATTTTTAAGAATAAATTTATAAAATTTAACATTATTTCTACCCTTAGCCCTTATGGGTTAAACAATTATGAAAACGAATTAAATTAAATCATGACCTAATAATTTAGTGCTTTTAATAAAATAGAAAATTGTCCTAATGAGAAATTGTAAGGAACTAATGTACTCTCTTGTTCATTGCGATATGTCTGCTACTCCCTGAAAGGGATATTTTACTCTTCCTGTCTGTCTTAGCTTTTAGGTTTTTTTTTTCAATTCTTTATTCCTGAGAAGCTGTTAGATTGAAATTTAATTAGGACTGCATGAGTCTGTCAACTCAGAACTATTCAGTCGATTGAGATTTGTTATGGCTATGAGTCTGCTCAAGATATTTTAATTAGATATAATAGGCCACTGTGGTTTTAATGAATGGGAAGAAACAAAACAGTAAGAAAACATTGTCTACTGAATCTGTAGTAACTGTTACTTAGTTTATGGAATCACTTTTTATTTTGCTGTTACTTTAATTTTAGTTCTCTTAATTGCTTTAACTTACTTAGAAGTTTAATTTTTCAATTACAGTCATTGATTTTCCATGAAAAAAAATAAGGTTGTTCAATAATGTTTTTTTAAAAGATCAGCATGTTGCGGAAATCTGGCTGTCCTAAGCTCAAGGAAGGTTATCTCATTCAGATTCTTGTAAGCTTTTTCAATGTATTTTTTGGTCTAATTCGTGCAGTGATATTTTGCGTTTCTGTTTCATTATTTCGTAGCTTATTATTCTTTGCAGAGCCAGGGGGGAAACCACAGTAGTCCATTTTTTGTTAATTTTAAACTGGTGGAATGATCTGATAGTTTACTTTATTTTCTTACATATTACTTCGGGGGAAAAAGATAGTGCATATAAAATCGATAAAAAAACAGTAAGGGGGAAAACAGCTGAAGTCCTGAGTGACCATTTCAAAACCATTGGAGGATACTAGTTTTTGCCAAGATCTAATGATTTCTGACGGCCGAAGAATATCTTTGGCCACTCCTTTCCAACAATTTAATTTTGTTCTTTTGAAAATTGAATTAATTATTACGTGTTTTACAAAGGACAATCTCTTTTCCTGTTTAACCCTTTTCACAGAACACTGAAGAATACTAATTTGAGATCTGCCAAAATATAACAATCATTGATAGCCAAAGGATATTCCGCATTTGTAGTTCTTTTGAAAATTGATTAAATATTTTATTTTTTTAAAAGGACACTCTTTCCATTTAATCCTTTAGATTTAGGCTGTTGTACTCAGTGTCTAATACAGTTTTTTTTAATTGAATTTAGTCTCTTGACCCTATCTACCTTACCCCTTGAAAGTGTTTACTAAAGTGGTACAATATAAAACAGTGGCAGTGGAGGTTCAAGTAGGGGTTAACGCCCAAAGCCACTGAAGGATATTATCCTTATTTCCACATCCTGGCTAGGTTGGACCACCATGGATTTTCCCCATAAACCTTCAATTTGCTGGTCACAAAAAAATAAGCACTGGACTAAAGTATTTATTCCCGAAAACAATAAGCAGTTTGGTGATGCCTCATTATTAATGGGGTATTAAGAATTTTTTTTTTGTTTTGAAATTTTGTGTAGAAGCAAACAATTATTTGAGTAAAGAGAATATTATCTAAGAAAATAATTTTTAACTTTTTGAAAATAGATCACGGCAAGTGAAAGTTTAAATTTCATTTTTCTTAAAATTGACTAGGTTGGACTACCATGTTTTTTCCCCTGGCTTTTCATTTGTGTGTTTGATAAATTTTTGAAAACATAAGCCTGTTTTTCTGATGCTCTTGTTCGAAGATTTCATGATGGAGTCTGTTTATTCATTTATACTTTTGCTTATATAATGGATTTGAGTTGCATATGTGTTAACAGGGTTTCTATAATATTTATAAAAACATTTTCTGTCAACAATATTAATTTTGAATGTCATATGCTGAGATTAGGGTAGTTGGCTTAAAAGTTTTTCATTTCTTCTTCATGCATAAGTGCATCAGTCATTCTTCTGTCTTTGGGATATATCTTAACATATAGCAGAGAGAAGATATTGTATTTATGAATAAATTGTTCAACCGTAGTTTCCTGTGACTTAGTAATTGTTAAGTTTTATAATAAGGTTAGTGAGGCATTTTTGTATACATTTTGGTCCCTTGCTGTTACAAATTTTTAATTATCTAAAACTTTTTTTTAGGTATAGAGAAACACCACATGATAAGAAAGGTAAGTTATACATACATCAATCATTTCATTAAATTTAAATTTCATTGAAAATTCAATTTAGTTTTATTTTTTAACATCTTTTTTATTTTCCATTTACATATTTTGCATAATATATTTACCTTTATGCATAATTTTCTAACACATCAATGAATTCTGCTAAAAATAGTTTGTAAGATAAATATCATTCCATAAGGGAAATTAACAAGATTTTTCGACGAACCTTTAAAATTATTTAAGAAAATGTTTTCTAGGAGAAAGAGATGGTATTTGAAAGAAGTGAGAGATCCTTTTAAATGCCCTATAATTCTACACTATTTTCCAAAAATATGTAAAGATTATATACATTTATGTTTATATGATGTAAGAACAGATCTCTTTTTCATTTTTATTTTAATATTCCTCATTGATAAAACTTTCATTTTATAATCTGCAATCAATACAGCGAGAAAATGTAGCATTTATGTTATTGTTAGAGGATCATGATTCGCAAAAAGTTAATTTTTCATTTTATTTAAAATAAAGTAATCCTTCAACATGCACTGGCATTCAAAGAGCAAGAAGAGGTAACAACCTGAGGGGACCTGTATATTACCCAAATCAGGAAAGTCTATCTAGGAAGATAATGGAAGGAAATCCAGGTGGTGAAACAGAATGAACAGCTGGGGTGGTTGGAAGACTTTGAAGTTGGCCTTTGATTTCTGAGAGTAACAGAATGGATGATAGCTGCAAAGGATCGCTCTGAGTGGTGCAGGATTGTCGAGGAGGCTAAGGTCTTTCATGGACCATAGCACTGGCAGAGTTAGTTTGTTGATCCATCAACATTCTCGAGGGTTAGATTTACTATATCTATGAAAATAATACACTAGTAGAATTCGCATATGTTGGGTCTTTTTTCTTGTGTAAGTAATAGAGTTATATTTTAAGATAAGCCAATGGGAACAAAAATGTGAAGTTCAACAGATGTTTTTTTCCTGACTTTTATTCCGCTCTTCAACTTGAAACTTCGATAAGAAGAGGCCATATCATTCAGTTTTTTTTAAGGAGTTAGTTTTGAAGAGTAAAAATTTTTCACATTTATTTTGGTGAAAAATTCCTACGTATGTAAAAAAATTAAGAAAATGTTGGTTAGAATAATTATGTCAAATCCACGAATGTTGAGGGACTACTGTAAATTCTTTCTCACTCTGTCTAAATAGAAATAGGCACTGTGTAAAATAAGTGAAAGAGGAGACTTAATTAATGGAGATGGATAAGGAATTCCAAATCAAAGCAGCACAGGTGAAGTGTTATTTAAAGGAAGCAGTTTGTTTTGAAAGGTTTTATAAGTTGTACTTTTATATTTGGACACTAATGGTGGAACACAGGATAAATAGATCAATACATAGGCAGAGATCATCTATGGTTTCGACATCGAACCTTTTTGTTCACTAGGCTTTATTTTTATTATTACTTTGAATAATTTTAGATATCATTCTTTTATCATACAAAATAGAACTTGTTTCTGAAAATTGTTAAAAATAACTCATGGATTACTATCTAAAAGGTTTTCTATAGTAGGTGGTGATGAAGAATGGAACTTACAACCACCGATGCGTAACATCTTCAAAAAAGATCTCCTGAAAGAAATAGCCGTTCAGGAAGAGGTTAGAACAAAGCAGTGGGAGTTGCATTTTGCTGAGTACGGTCGGGGGATTTCTATGTACCGAACTAGTGAAATGATGAAATTAATATTAGATGGAGTTCCAGATACAATGAGACGAGAGCTTTGGCTCAGCTTTTCGGGTAAGTGGTATTAAGATCTATCTGAGTCTGTAAAACACTGAAAATTAATTAATTTTATTTCAATTATTTCAATTTAGGCGCCTGGAATATGTTGGTGTCCAATCCTAATGAATATAGGAGGCTTGTGAAACTTGGCATAGGAAGAAGCTGTACAGCAAATGATGAAATCGAAAGGGATTTACATCGTTCTTTGCCAGAGCATCCTGCTTTTCAAACTGATATTGGTATTAGTGCACTTCGAAGAGTTCTTACTGCGTATGCTGAACGAAATCCTCAGATAGGTTTGTAATATTTAAAACCATTGCAATGATGTAGATTAAGTTTAAAACCTACAAATAGTTTAATTTTTACTCCAAGGGCCATCTAAACTGACACATTTTGAAAAAAAAAATATACATTGAATTCATGTTGTTATTAGAACATATCGTTGGTGAGATTGCTAATTCTGCTATGTTTATTTTTTTCGATTTAGGTTTTATTGCAGGTTTCATTTTAAAGTTAAATTCCACATCTAATGTAAAAACCCAAATATACAAATTCATCTAGGATCAGGTTTTGACAAAACACTTTTGTGATCGATATATTCCAAAAGTGACCACGATTGCTTTATTAATATGAAAAAAGGCTATAGCAATGTTCTAGAAATGTATTAAATTGAGAGAGTGGAGTTTGTTTTTACATATTTAATAAATTTTGAGCCGTTTTTGAGCCTCTGAAGCAAGTATTAAATATGTGGCTCATGGTTGGATAGGTTTAACCCACCGGTAGGCGCGTCCTTGGGAGTTACATGACCGGGCACGTGCCGCACTGAGTGCGGCATGTCAAAATTCCAGGTTTTATATTGAAATATTTGTCTTGGGTTTGTGGAAAATGATTATTAGTAAACAAAAACTAATTTATTTAAACATGTTATTATATAAAATATTGCTACTAATAGTCACCCTTTTTTAAAATGCAACATGTATAATACTTTTTAATGTTTAATTATCAATATAAAAAAAACAAAACAAAGTATATAGAATATAATAATGACAAAAACGTAGGAATCACAATATTTTCAAATAGGTAACATAATTTCATTGGAAAAAAAAAAAAAAAACGTTATTCGTCCTCTGAGATCTAGAGTTCATCATCTTCTTCTTGCTCAGTGTTGTCATTACAGGATTGACATCTAGTTTCCTGAATAGAATGCTTCTTGCAAACGTGTTTGATCCATTTCTTGCATTTAATATAAAAATACTATTCATAGAAAATAATAAAAACATTAACTTTTTTAGGAAAACCAGTTCCATAAAAAGAATAATTTGAAAGATCAAATGTACATGAAAATGTTGGTATATTTTCTGTACCGAGATAATGATGAAAATAATAATACAAAGTAGTAATTATACTTACATGTCAGTTGTTGAAAAACGGGTGAGGAACAATGTCGATGAGGGTTTGGAAGACACTGAAAAACAGTTGCGAGACCGGGCGCAAGCTGCAGTGTGTGTGGCTACTAGGAACTCTCTTATTGAGAACCCGATTGTGACCGAACCATAAACGATATACGATTCGCTATTGAACAAACATGACGTCAATTAGTAGAACTAGGATTACATCAAGTTCTGAAGTTCTGAAGAATTGACAGCGGCTACGCGCCCGCTGGTGGGTTAAGTAGTGTCTATGGTTTGACATCTGATTATTTGATTGCCACTTAAAAATCTATCTGGGGGCCAAAATGGCCGAGCACATTGGGTTGAGAGTCTCAGACGTCCTGATACAGAAGGTTGTGGGTTTAATTTCCCACTGGATCAGTTGATATTTATTTTGTGGTGGTCCCATGAAATCAATCTCAGCTTTCCCACTTGAGCAAGAATAGCTTGGTAACATGTAGGATAACCTGTCCTTCCTACTCTAGTTGTACATAAGGACATCAAGTCCCAACAAACAAAAAACTATCTGCTTTACGTAGTTCATAAGTATATGAAGGTTATTTAGTTTTTAATTTTATGGTATTAATATTTTTTACTACTAATATTTTAGTGATAGCAGTTAAGAAGTTAATTGAACGAAACTTTTTAATTTCGTTGAAGGTTACTGCCAGGCTATGAACATCGTGAGCTCTGTTCTTTTAATCTACTGTGGCGAAGAGGAAGCATTTTGGCTCT
Organism: Euschistus heros; assembly: GCA_003667255.2. Lineage (NCBI taxonomy): Eukaryota > Metazoa > Arthropoda > Insecta > Hemiptera > Pentatomidae > Euschistus > Euschistus heros. Next base: position 1,184,324 of record RCWM02000059.1, read on the forward strand.
TGGCATGTCTATGTGAAAGCTTACTCCCTGATTACTACAATACTAAGGTAGTTGGAGCTCGTATAGACCAAGAAGTGCTAGATGATCTAGTTTCCGAACACCTTCCCCATTTGCATTCAGCACTTCAACACTTAGGAATGATTAAGATGATTTCACTTTCTTGGTTTCTTACAATATTTTTAAGGTAATATTTGAATTTTGTTGAATTTTTTTTTTTTTTATTTATTTATTTATTTTTTGGTTTCCTGAAAAAAATAATAAAGATACAAAGTTGAAATAAGTATATTTGTATTTAGATGTACATTCATCCTTGGAATGATTTTTTAAATATTACAATTGGATTTGAGGCTGCTTTTTTAAAGAAAATCCTTGAATTGAGTTGATACATTTTGTGCACATAGTATTCTTGAGATCTTTGCACAGTTAACCTGTAGTAAAGTAGACATTAGTTCAGTCAATAAACATATTCTAGAGTGCATAGAATATGCGATAATTTTTTACTTCATAGCATCGTTAGGAATAGTTAGAAGGTAAACATACTAAAAGTCCACACCACTGGGGGGTGAGCTAACGGTGGGGGGGAGGGTTAAAGTTAAATTTTTTTGTTCTTTCGATAATATCTCGAAAACGGTTGACTCTAAAAAAATATGTTTTAAATAAACATAAAAGCTAATTACATTTCCTATAAAATTGATAATATATAAATTTGTTGTAGTTCTAACCGTTTACGAGATATTTGTTATTGAAAATTGGAGATTTTCGGAAAAAAAAAATTTCACCTCACTTTTTGACAAACTTTTGTTTCTAGTACCTTCCACAATCGTTTCTCAGAAAAATTGTCAGAATCAAAAGTGTAGAGTATTAAATTTACTTTAATTTCATATATACATTTCTGGTATGTATATACAAAAAGTGTTATACAAAAAGTGAGGTAAACATTTTGTTTATTTCTAAAATTATCGATTTTTAATAACGCATATCTCGAAAACTGTTGGAATTTCGATGAATATGTATATAATTAATTTTATAGGAAATTTAATGAGCTTTAATTTTGATTTGTAGCATATTTTTCTAGAGTCCACTGTTTTCGAGATATTTTTGAAAAACAAAATTGGAACATTCTCCCCTCCCCCCACCCTTAGCTCACCACCCAGGGGCAGGGACTTTTAATATGTTTACCTTCTAACTACTCCTAACAAAGCTGTGAAGTCAAAAATTATCGCATATTTCATGCAGTCTACACCCCTCATTTCAGCACTCTTTAACTGGGGTCGCACTTCTCTAAGAAAACATGTTTGTTGTTACTCATTCCAAAACTTCTATTTTTTATTTGAATGCTCCTTAAATTTACTATCAGTCCCTATATATGAAATTTTGATTAAGTACCATTAAATACCCATACCAGCACGTTAAAAACCGCTTACTATTTTGAAATCCAAGTTATTTGGTATAGTTTTCACCATAACTACAAAAATATTTGTCATATCTGAAATTTATTTGGTTTAAACTAAAATATGATGAAATTTACTATCAGTCCCTATATATGAAATTTTGATTATGTCACATAATACGCCCAAACCCGAACACTAAATATGTATGTTTTGGCAAAGTATGACGATATCGACAAATTCAGTGGGCAGATTTGAATGTTTAACGTGACATAATCAAAATTTCATATATAGGGCTGATAGTAAATTTGAGGAGCATTTAAATAAAAAATTGAAATTTCGGAACGAATAATTAGTTTCGGAATGAGTACCAACGAACGTGTTTTCTCAGAGAAATGCGAGCCCTGTTAAAGAGTGCTGAAATGAGGGGTGTAAATTGCATGAAATATGAGATAATTTTTGACTTCAAAGCTTTATTAGGAGTAGTTAGAAGGTAAACATATTAAAAGTCCCCGCCCCTGGGGTGGGGTGTGAGCTAAAGGTGGGGGAAGGGGAGAAGGTCCCAATTTTGTTTTTCAATAAAATAAAATATGCTACAAATCAAAATTAAAGCTCATTAAATTTCCTATAAAATTAATTATATACATATTCGTCAAAATTCCAACAGTTTTCGAGATATACGTTGTTAAAATCGATAATTTTAGAAATAAACAAAATGTTTACCTCACTTTTTGTTAAACACTTGCTTCAAATACCAGAAATATACATATGAAATTAAAGTAAATTTAATACTCTACACTTTTGATTCTGACAATTTTTCTGAGAAACGATTGTGGAAGGTACTAGAAACTAAAGTTTGACAAAAAGTGAGGTGACATTTTTTTTTTCCGAAAATCTTTTTTGAAAATCTGAAAAGCCGATTTTCAATAACGAATATCTTGTTAACGGTTAGAACTACAACAGATTTATATATTATCAATTTTATAGGAAGTGTAATTAGCTTTTATGTTTATTTGTAACATATTTTTCTAGAGTCAACCGTTTTCGAGATATTATTGAAAAAACAAAAAAATCGAACTTCTCCCCTCCCCCTCCCCACTCTTAGCTCATCCCCCCAGTGGTGGGAACTTTTAGTATGTTTACCTTCTGACTATTCCTAACGAAGCTATGAAGTCAAAAATTATCGCATATTCCATGCACTCTACACCCCTCATTTCAGCACTCATTGACTGGACTAACATGGGTAATATTGTGGATGGAATGCTTTCTCATTTGTTTTGTATATTATTTATAATCTAGTTATATCAATGAAATATCATTATAGCATTGATATTTTATTAATCAATAAATATAAGCTCCTTAGTTTGTATACAATTATTCCTAAGTACAAGAGCTATTTTTTTTTAAATTTACTTTTTTAAAAGCTCTTGAGTTTTAAAGAAATTGAAGGATCACAAGAAAAAGCAACCAGTCACTTTGTTCAAAAAGCTTTGAAATTTAGATTGAGTGATAATCTTCTACTAATATCTTTATCTATATTTACTGCTTTTAAACTTTGGAAATTTTTTTGTTTTTTTTCTCGAATTATATCATATAGGCATTCTTTTAGTCATAAGCTCTCAGTTTACATTTCAATCTTAAAATTGAAAAAATTAACAATGATTATTCTTTTCCTAACTGTTCAAATATTGGAGGCTATTTTTATTGCATCAACAGTTTTAAAAATATGGCTTTCAGCAAATCTCAAGGATTTAAAAAGTTGGTCCAGTGGATACTGAAAAACTTTTTCACTGAAAATTTCCCTATGGGTCATTATTATTATTTTTTTTTAAATTGGCTTTCTGAATGATTAGATTTATTAATTCATAATTATTTTGTATATTATTATTTGTTATTGTATTTACTTATATTTTTTTAATATAACTTCCAAAATTGACATTTCATTGTGATGAGGAAAGGTACAATGTGATACATAGCTATAAATTAATGTGAAAGTAGAATTTATAAAGTTATTTTATTTATTTTTTTATTTTTTTGTTAAAACTTGTGGAAGGGGGGGGGGGAGATCATAAGACAATTTTATGGTTCTACTTTATGTAAAAAACACTAATTTGTTTTTTTATTTTTTAGTGTTATGCCATATTCTAGTGCTGTATATATTGTTGATTGTTTCTTTTATGATGGTGCTAAAGTGATTTTCCAAGTAAGTATATGGTATCAAGTTTTATTTTTTTTATTACTAATTAATTTTAGTTATTGACTTTTTTTTTTTTTTTATTATTGAATATTCACCATTTTGTTAACATAAAGATAGACAATGATATTTTTAAATCATAAAATTGTTTTGTTAGTTGTCTATTGCCTGTGTCTAACACTGATTGTCTATATACAATTATTATGGTTGCTTGTTTTAAATTTTTATCTTCCTGTTAAAGAGTTGTGTCACTTATCTTTTTTTAGACATCAGATAACATTTATATGGTTATCTCTGTTGATTTAGCTTTGCTTTCTTTTCATATTTACTTTAGAATTTCAGTTTTTATTATCTTTTTATTGATATACATGAAATGTCAATAAAGATGGACTTAAATTTCATGTGTTTTCGATGCTGCTTTGAAGTTCTGATTTGAATAATTATTATTTTCTAATAAATTTAAAAATTACTTTTTCTGGAGAAATATATTATATGCAATTAATTAAATATGTATATATAATTCATGTTTACCAGAGATTTCTTTTGGAGAGAACTTTTTAGGCCCCAATAGTACCTGTGGTTACCTGGCATTATTGTAATGTTTATTTATCTTTTACTTCATTATTTTCTAATGTATATAATAAAATAATATCCTCTTTTTAAGTAGTTTTTCTATCTTTTTGTTCCAAAATTGTTTAATTATATGTAATATATTTGTTCATAATAGCGATGTGTTGGCACCAAATTTTTTCGATTCTCGATACCAGTAATTCTATTGAAAAATATATTATAATACAAAAAATAATCTATATGTGAGCTAAAAAAATAAATCAAGTCTATTTAGGAAACAATAATTATTCAAGCAATAAAATTATAAACAGCAAATATTGTTTATTATCTACAATATATAACTTAATTTCAATCGAATTTAAAAATCCTTGTTTAAGAAGATAAAGATTCTAAAGTTTAAGATTCTGGATTTAATTTATTACTTAATAAAATGAGGATTCTAAAAACCTTTCAGTTAACACTGTAACACTGTATGGAATGATATTTCTATGAATGTTGTTTTAATAGTGTACTGGGGATTTAATACCAGTACAAACATATAATAACATATGGAATAATCTGTATTCTGGATAATAAAAATCTAAGAATGACAAAAAAATATTATAAAATAATAATATGGCGCCATTTATTTCCTTTGTGCTTCTGATTCACATAGTTAAAATTGTATTTTTATTCTTTTTTTTATTTTCCAGTAAAAAATACTTCTATTCAATTGATGCTTGGCTTGTTGTGTTTTCATTTTTTTAGAATATAATTGTTTTAAATTCTTTAACGAAAAATTGTTCGTTTATTACATTTGATAAATTATCTTACATAACCTTTTCTTTTTTTTATCTCTGGGCAGAAGAATCAATATATAATTATAAAATAATTAGGTATCGCAAAAATATGGCTGTCAGTGGTGACGATCGGTTTTTAGGAATAGATTCTAAATCATTGATTCTCGATACTAATTCTTTTCTCAAGAACCGTTGAAATTGAATATCTGCATTGGAATCGACACATCTCTAATTCATAGGCATATAAGTATTGATATTAATTAATGAAAATTAATTTTTATAAGAATATATAATTATCTTATTTTGTATATCAATTTATATTTTTATATAATCAAATTAAAGTTTACTCAAAGAATTTTCTTCACAGAATATTGACTATTTTGTTATTTATTGTATAAATCTTTTAGTAGAAATAAAATTAATATGATTAAATTAGTCGTTTACATAAAATCTACTGTAATATTTTAATTTTGCATGTCGTCTATGTTCTATCTAATAATTTTCTAGGTGGCATTGACGGTTTTAAAAGCCAATCAAGAGAAACTATTGAAATGTAATGATGATGGAGAGGCTATGCAAGTGCTTAGTGGCTATTTGTCTGGAGTTTATAATGAGCAGTTGACTAAACAGGAAATAATCAAGGATGGAGAGCCGATTGACAGAGTTAGTATATTATTTAAATTTTTAAAGATTTATTCCTGGGCTTTGCCTTGAAATTATTAACAATGTTTAGGTTCACAGGTTCCTTAAGAATAATAATTTTGTAAATGAAAGTCATGTTTGTAAAATACCTGCTATTCAATGTTTTACACTTTGTAAATCTAACTGTTTGGCATAATGATCATATTATGATTTATATGTGTTATAGATAACTGATAGTTTTGTATTTTTTAATTTACAGACTATTTCAATTCAAAACCTTCTATATGATGCATATTCAAAATATGGATCAATAACAACAGGTGGGATTGAAAGACTGAGAATGAAACATAGACTGAGGGTTGTTCAAGGATTAGAAGATGAGCTTGGAAGGAACATAGTTCGTAGTATCCAGGCTGATGGCTGCTTCAAGCCAGATGAACTGACGGTTAGTACGCTTTTGTCTTATTCTCAAGTGATAAGACATGTTTTTGTCTCTAGTGATATCTGTCAGATCTCCTTAGAACTGAAGATGAATGTTTAGCATTCATTCAGAAACTAGTTTTCTTATAAAATAATTTCAATAGAAGTAGTAATTAATTCATCAATCCTAATTGTATTAATCCTTCTATACCGTTATGTGTACCTCAAGTAAGACTTGTTTTATTTGAACTTCATGTTATATTTGATAACATTGATTTTATTTGACCTCCTTTGATTTGTTTTGTTAATTTTACAAATCCATTATTATTAATTTTTTTGACACGGATATGTATTTAGGCTAGGGGTCTATACTGTTTTTGTAACATTTTTTTCACGTTCAAAAATGTAACATTTTGACACATTATAGCTTTCATGGTGTTGCTTGGAAGGAAAATTTAACAAATTTCTTGTCAGAAATTTAATGAAAAATACTTTTTGTTATGTTTGTCGCTAGGACCTACTGTTTAGGATCTATATTGGTTTGAATGAAAAAAAGTTTAGTTTTATCTAATTTTTGACACGCTTGAGCTCAGTTAGTGTAGTTCGGATCGAAAATTTCACGACAGTTTCCTCACCAGAAGCAGTAGTTATAAAATGAATAGATTATAGATAGACATATCCATGATCTATTGTTTTTCCTAGTCAGGGAGGATTTGATTTTTATTTTTTAGGGCTATTAATATTTTAGTTTACTTTATATACTAATTAACAGTAATTATCATTTCAAGCTCCTGCGTTTATTTCTTTAAGGTCTCAGATATCCTTGTGCTCCCTTGCACCATTAGCTACAGCATAGCTGAAAATGCTGCCCTTCTGTTTATCAATAAAAATTTTATCTTCCTTAAAAAATCATGTCAATACATTGATTGAGTATCTTTGAATAGCTGTGAGGGAATGAGTATGGCAGAGCAAGAGATGAAGGTTAGTGGTGGGAAGTTTTTATAGGTTCTAAACATTAGTGCAGTTGAGAAAATATCATTGGAAAATTAATCATTAATAGGTATTGAGATCTGCATAACATGTTAAGGCAGATGGAATTTCTAGAAAGATAGTTTTAAAATAAATTTAACAAATTATATTTCATAATAAGAAAATTGTAGTTGACTGTTAACTAATATAAGAAGATGATATCTGGGATGCGGTTAGGTAGAAAGAAAAAAAACAACTTCCAAGTAAAGAACAATTTATGGAGTACCCATGATTCATTCTGCCTAAGAGGTCTTATTCAGGACCTAACTACACAGGAGAGGAGACCATCGATGACTGTTTTTTACTTGGGTGTGTTTTTTTCTTTGTAACTGACTGAATTCCTGATCATCTTCTTATGTCATATTTCTTTTATCATAAAAATTAGTAACAATTATTACAAAAAAAAACAAACAAACTTTAATTTACTTAATGAAATAATAAGAATACATTATTAATCTTAATTATCTTACTTTATTATATAACTAAAAATGAGTTAGTTAATATTTTGAAACATATTGCACAATTTATAATTTACAATGATTAAGTAGCTTAATTTTTTTTTTTTTTTTTTTTTTTTTACTTTTTAGGATTTCGTCGCTTTCGTGAAAGAAGAACTTATCTCAAGAAGGACACCTGCTGAAAGGTACTTTTATTTAGTATGGATATCTTTACCAAAATGGGCTATAATATTGTAAATAACTTTTTGTTATCCCTAAGATAATTTTGCATGCATAACCGCATATTTTAGTTTTTATTTCTTGTTATTGTGGTGAAATGAAATGAAAAAATAATCTTTATTCTGGGACGTATTGTTCCCTAAAAATAACAAAATTGTATCATACGGTAGTACAATTGTCTGGCTTGCATATTTTCATACAAAGGTATTTATATATGAGCAGCATGATGAGACATACAAATACAGTTAATTTGTATAGACAAACACAGTTAATGGTGTATAGATATAAACAATAAGAAACAACCGATGAATACACTTAATGCTGGTTTGTTTTTAGTAAAAAGTATACGAAAAGTATGTTGCAGACATGTATTTAAAATATTTCTCTTTCTAAAGTAATATCATTATTATATTAAAATTATACCATTTAAATTCATGTTTGATCTAAGTCTTTCAAAATCAAAAGCCCAACAGGGCTTTGCTGCGAATATCATCGTATATTTAAGCTCAAAGCATTTCTGCAACACTGTAGGGCTGCCAACTTGATTATTAGGATCTTCTAAAACTGTAGTTCTTCTAAGACTGTAGTTCCTTTAAAACTGTAGTTCTTCTAAAAGTGTAATTCCTCTTACCTGGGAAAGGGTTACCTGAATATTAGACCCAACTATATACAACTCATTTTATTTTAATACTTGGGATTAACTTTATTTAATTATGGTTATTATTATTTTATTATTATTTCAGGTATGACCCCTCTCGTCCACCGTATGAAGCATACAGTATAGATTTTGAACTGTTTCGATATTTATTCTGCGGGATTTCACCTTGGGGTAAAGGTGAGAAGGCTGATGATCTTGCTGCAAGATTGTTCAGGGTAATCTCTTAAATACCTGTGTTTTGGTTTTTTTATTTTAATCAGTATTTACTTTAAAGTTTAAGATTCATTAACCTTATACAGTCTAATAACTTCATTGGACATTAGTTGCTATTTATTTATAAGTTATTAGCAGTTATAGATACTTTTATAGTTATAAGCTCCATTCCTATAAATTTTGTTAAGGGAACACATTCATAACTTATATAGCAGCCGTTAAGAATGACCAATGATTCATTTAATTGAAAAAAAATCCTTCTATCATTTGAGCCTTTGATTCTTAGCATCCTTGACTCCACTCCACAGTCGATCACGAAGTCAATAATTCCCTTCATTTTCTTGATCTGTATACTAGAAATCCTGACTGCACTATATCCACCGATTAGTACACAAAACCTACCTACTCTGGCAGACTGTTAAACTTTCATTATCAATACCCTTACAACCAATGTTGTCAAGAATCTAATCAATTGCATTGGATCTCTCCCAATACTAAACGACTAACATACTAGTTAGCAAACAAATTCTTTATTCCTCATTACATCATTACCTCTAACCTTTCTGTCTCTAACTCTCCCACACCTCCACTCCCTTTATTCTTGTACAGATTCTTATATCCTTTTCCTCTCTGATAGCATTAAAAAATCTCTCCACACAATCTTCGCTAACATACGCCTAGGCCTTAAATCATATAATAAAATTAATAACATCTACATCTGCCTAAAAAATCCCATTCCTCTCTAACTCAATTCCAATATATTTGGCCCCATAACTTGTTCCACATCTAATCGCCATTTTTCATATATTGTTGAAACCAAAAATCACATTTAAACCCGCATCTTTCAACTCAATCTTTCCATCTCTTCCAAAAATCCCCCTGCCTCCAAACTTTCTGAACATTCTTTATCATTAAACCACTCCTTTGATTTAGAAAAAAAAGTATATCCTGGCTAATGTCCCCAACTATAGTAAACTTTATTTTCAGAATCCATTTAATTAATTTTTTTTTATGGGACCAAAAGTCATCTAAGCCAGATTCATTTTCCATTTTGATCAGTTCCCGCTCAGTGGCTTCTTTTTTTTTAACCAATGAGTCCTTAAAATAGAAGAAAAACAAAAGATATTACTGTAGACTCACCAATCTGGCTGTTATCAGTCTGATTAAATACTGGACTTGTGAAAATGTTGAATTAGCAAAAGGAGAAATAAAGAAACTTTAAACATAAATATAAGTTAAATTGCTCATTTCATGACTGAGGGGATCTCTGTACTTCCACTTAGCAACAAACCACCCATAATGAATTACAAACTTCTTGTCTAGAATATAAATTGTTTGATTCTACCTAAAAATTAGTTCTATTTAAAAAAAAATACTTTGTTAAGCGTATCCAGAAACTAATACATTTTTTTTTTTTCCCTTTTGTTGATAAACAGCTGATGGATAGCAATAATGATGGAATCCTTAATGTAAGGGAAGCCGTTATTGCTCTTGGACTTACTTCAACTGCAGAAATGACCCAAAGGTTAAAACTGTTTTATGCCCTTCATCTTCCACCAGTGTTACCTTCTGTAGAGGTCCAGACCCCCGTCATGGCAGGTAATTTAAGAGATTACTTAAATTTACTTTTAATAAAGTGATACTTAAAATTAAAAAGAAAAAAAATGGATTGGAGGACACTAAAGACCCTAGATGTTGAGTTTCCATAAAAAATTTAACTTAATCTAACATCTATTTAAATAAAATATGATGATTGGCTTAATTAGCCCCTTCAAGTTTTCAAAAATAGTTTTAACATATAAAGAACATAAGCTTGGCATTATGTTATCTTTATTATTATTATTATAAAGTTGAACCCCAATAACTAGACTCTCAAGGGGATTCGGTGAACTGTCCTGTTATCGAGTGACACTTCTATTTGAGGTTTGTGATATCAAGCTTGTGTTGACTTACTGTCGTATTATAAAGGTCACTGGTTTCTTTGAACCCCTTTATAGGAAGTACATTTCTGATCAACCTCTTATTATTATTAATTTTGGGTTTATTATAAATAAATTTATTATTTTTTAAACAAAGTAATTAGTTGATAAAAATCGCCAGAAGATCAAAAAAAATCATGTATTATAAAGAAAGTTGTGTTATTGAGAGCCATGATATCAAGTTTCTGCTGCAATACTTTTAATAAATATGTTTTATTTTTAAGTTTCCAGTTTTTTTTAGTTACAAATATTTAAAATTCATGTTTATTTTTGTGAAAACAACAGATTCTGATATTAGAAATGAAAAAAATGGCTCAATTTTTCAAATAATTATAGAATAATTTTCAAAAATTATTTGGTTGTGTGTGTATGTGGCAAAAATTATTTATTCTTTGTGTGTCATCATTGCCAGTATAAGAGATCAACTGTTTCAAGTGCCAACAATGATTACAAAGGAAGGGCCATGTCATAGGACCACGATTGAAGATAAACATTTTTTGTGCTTGCTCCACCATCTTACCATCCCCAGTATATGCTAGGGTTGGGCGATAGTCGATAGTTAGCACTATGGATAGGCCAATACTATCGGTTGAGAACTATCGATTACTATCGGTAGTTTTTCGATAGTTGCTTTTTTTTTCCCAAAAGCTATTCAATAAAGAATTTCAACTAATTTAATTAAATTCAATTATCTACTTACTATTTAAAATTTGCAGGATTATAAATTATAAGATTAATCAACTATTTTATTGAGGTTGAGGGTCAGTAAGGACATGCACACTAAGTGAAAGAAATCAGTTATCCTGAATATGGAGCAATGTACTCCGAAACATGTTGAAGATAATTAAAGATTAATAGGAGTTATGCTTTAAAAGAAATAATAATAATTAAAAGATTATATCATAAAGCTGAGAGAAAAAAAAAAGTAATTTATTTGAATTTTAAAAAAGTATTCACAATTTACATGGTTACAATAATAATGAACAAAATCTTCAGAAAAGAGAAATAACAAAATAGTTAATTTCAAGAGTCAATTGTGCTCCTTGAGCCACATATTTCCCGAAAGAAAAACTAGCATTTCTGCTTTACTTTTTTTTTTTACATTAAAGATATATTCTATGTACAAATATTGCATGGAGATCCAAGTATGAGGGAACATCTATGCTACACGAGTTCTTCTAAGGGTTTTTTATTTTTCCATTTATTTTTATTTTTGTTGATGTCAGCTGATATGTGACTAATAACCTGAGTTAAGGTTTCAGTTTAATCAGGGTTGTTAAACGGATTTTATAAATTTCTAGGGGTTAGATACTTTGCCTAGGTGGTGTGATCAACTGACCTGTGATATTAATGTCTAGGATTAATGTTTCAGTAGGGTCAGTATTATTAAAATAGATTCTGGAGAAATGTTTCCGTGTAATCAACCTATTAGTATTTGTCTTCTAGATACGTTAGTCTCCCTTCCATCAGACAGTTTTGTTTTTGAATATTCTATACTTCCTTCCTGCAAAAACATTTCATTGACATATATTTTATATTTCAAAGGAGTTCTGCACCTGAGCTCTTAAGCCATGATCATATTCCTACTCCCATACTGGGTGGATGAGAGAACTTTAAAAATTGTTATATTTGCTGGCATACTGAAGACTGGATTGGATGTAGTTCTTCATGAAAAACTTTATATTTAGAAATATTGATATTTTAGTTGATGTGATTATATAAGATAATATAGATAAAAAAAGGACGAGAAGCATTCCTAAAGACTTCCTTCTTAGTTTTTGGAAAATGTTCATGCTCTAGTCCAGTGGTTTCCAATGCTATGTCCCTTCTCTCTGTCGGGTCCGGACCAGCATTAATCTAAGAGGGATGCTAGTCAGGACTTAAGTGCCTGACAAATTATAAATAATGTTTAAAATAATTAATTAATTAAGTATATAATTTCTTCTCCAAAGGTTTGCATGGGGCCAAACAAATAAAGTAAATTAATTAAAAAGAAAAGGTAATCTGTGGGGATCAATTGAATGAGTGACATTAAAGCAATTAAAATAAAAGCACTATATACTCACATAATGTTGACATATAAAATAACAATATGAAATATTCTTTCTATATAAGAAATATGAAATATAGATCATATCTAAATTTATAACACTTAAAGGGTCCCCTCTTTCACCCCTTCTGGCAGATCTTTTTTATGGATAAATTAGAACGGAAAATCCACATTCAAAATTAACAACACACAACTTAGCTTAAATGATCAGATTCTTAATAAGAGGATGCTATGATCTCATAATTTCAGATCGGTGAGGTGTCATTATTGACTAATTACCACTGAGGTAGCTACGTGGCCGTAAAACCTTGAGTGACCAACTAGACCAGGTTAAAAGGGCATGCCAGATCAGAAGCACAATAAACTAGACCTCGAAATAATAAAAATCAGCCCTTTTTAAAGAATTGTCCCCTCTCCCAGACCTAACAAACCCACTCACAGATTTCTTAGGAATTTTAAACAGGAAATTGAATTTGGATATAATGTTTCCCCCAGATATTATGAAGTAATAGTATAGCCGAGTCAATCTTTCCGAGAAGGGTTAATTCTCGCAAATATTCCCTTTGTTAATTTAAAACCGGCAGTCTGATATATGATGTTGACTAACACCTACTGCCCCCTTTTCATTTTCATTGTATGCCTAATTTTTATTTTAAGTAAAGTGTTAATAATAAAGCAGTTTTAAACAATTTTATTACTGTATATAAATACAACAAAAGCAGTTTCATTCGCTTACTCATAAATAAAATATAAAGCAAATTAAGTTTAATTACAGACTTTGTTAAGAACTTAGAAGTGAAAAAATTTATTTCATCTATAACCTCAACAGCAGTACTTGTAAAACTGGAGCACATGTTCTCAATTTTAAACTGGATTCTGGAAAAATTAAGAGAGTTGACAATGAACTCGGTAGCTGAGCCAGTGACTCGATGACTCGGGCTACTTCTATTGCAAATTTTGAATTTTCCTTCTCTGAATACTCAACACCTCTCAAGTCCGCTGAATTACTGCCAACCCATATTGCACCTCCCTCCCCATCCCCCGGATTGGGAACCACTGCTCTAGTCTATGCTTTCTGAAAGCTATTAAGCTCTACATCGAGGTATAAGTTGAAATATGGACTGTTATACCATGATATCAATCCTATGCATTATTTTCCTTATTGAATTTATTTATCTGTCGGTGGTGTTACAACTCTCTGCTGACTCAAGACCTTCTGAATCAGCCAAAGCCACTCATCTCATTTCTGTGCTGCAACCTTTCCATTTCTTGATCCAAGAAATGTTCGGGCATCTCATCACTACATCCTAGGTCATCTCCTTTGCCTGTGCCCAAAAATCTCCTCAAGAAAAGCTCTTTTGTTTTAAAATTAAGTAAAATAAATAATTTATAGAGAGAATAAAGTTATTTAGAAGCAAAAATACTCATGATAGTATAGAAGGATCAATAAATTTACCTCTTTATATATCTCTTCTGTTAGAATTTTTTTATTTGAAGAATAAACTATTATTAAAAGAATAAACTAACATTTGAAACTAGTCTTCGAATAAAAATATTTCCAATAGTAGTGGCAAATAATTCATCAATCCTAAAAATAGAAATGCTGTTTTTAATCGTGACTGCATTAAATTTGAAGAACTGCTTCTGTTTTCATTAAAATTGTTTTCTCATAACTTTTTACATAACAATATTTTATATCTTCTGTTTATTATTTCCTATCATTTTTACTGTTTATCTTTTTTAAATATTATTTTATTTTTATTTTATAATAGTATTGAGGATTCCCAATAAAAATACTTAGTTATGATTTTTTCATTAAATAAAATTTATTAAAATTAAATTTAGTGTTATTGATTAAACGAATGATAGCCAATGTGTTTCATAATCTTATTTCCTTTTTTATTTCAAAACTATCACGAAATTCTCAATACGTATAAAATACTAAAGTCCAAAGTAAGTTGTTTACATTTAAGGCATAAGTTTTTTATTTTATTTTTTTGTTTTTATGTTTTACATTTCTGTAGATAGGTACTACTTGATAGAATGAAATAGCTTCATTTTTTATTTTTTTATTTCAAATTAAAAGTTGTCCAGAAATGTATTCTAACAGTGTGTACCCTGAATATTTTATTAAAAATATTGAAACGCTTTGTGTTGGTGTAAGAATACTTGTGAGATAAAAAATTCAAATAATAAAACCTTTTAAATATTCAAGAAAATGGAAACTTTTGAAATAATTTATATTTTAAAAACAACTTGAATGAACAATTCAATAAAGAATATAATATATAAATAGATTTAAAATAAGAAACAACTTCAAAACATTTTTAAAAATTATTTTGTATTCTTTATATGAACATGATTTGATTCTGACATCAAAATGAAGATAGTTTGTATTTTCTTTTTATTTATTACAAAAGTACAGTTGAACCTCTGTATCTTGAATTTGAAGGTTTCTTTTAAATCAATATGGTATATTTTTTTATTGTTTGTAATAAAATTTGATTTTATATTTAATTGACAGAAGTTGTTATTAATATAGTATGTTCTGAAAGCAATTACTGTTTTTTTAAAAAAATTTAGGCTAACTTACAATGATTTTACTCTTTTGGTGGTGTTTACTTTTTCCTGTCTTGAGAAGTTTTAAATTTTCATTGTTAGTCATCTGCTATCAATGGTGATTTACTCCTAAACTAGTAAAAAAATCTCTTATCTCAACCATGTTGCTAAACACTTTATCCAAATAATTTTGTTTTAGATCAGTTTTTCCATTGTTGCCCTTGGATAAGTTTTGCCTCAAGACACAGGTTAAAGAGCTTCTGTTAAACGTACTTATATATTTAGTAAATAGCCGTACTGGGCCTCATGTAGCTCAATCCAATTAAATGAAAAAAGCCGAAAAGATGAAAGCATGTGTTTCTTGTTTGATTAATTTAAAAAGACAATGGTTTTCATGGTCTTTGTAGATAGAGATTTTCCAGTAGCCTGCCTGGTTTGCTCATATTAAAAAAAACAACATATTAGAATGTAAGGCTATGTTCAATTCAAAAAAATTTAAATTTTTTTTTGTGTAGAAAC